>MXAW01000017.1:1200000-1843691 GCA_002554605.1 Helotiales sp. F229
ATATATAGCATTATAGCATTATATATGCCAAACACAAAAACTGCAGAAGTTCTTATAATAATAATAAATATCTCCATTCCTTTTATTGCATTAGCAGCTTTAACATTTATAGCTTAATTTCACAATTCTATCTCCACAAACTTTAACAAGCAAAATACCAATCGCCAGCAATATTCCAAAAAATTGCATCTTAAAAAGCAAATACTTTTGCCTTAAATATGCCAACAAAATATCCTATGGCAAATTACCTCTAAACTTTGCTAAGCTTTTATCACAAATATTAATTATTTTAAGCATTGCTCCTTTCAAAAGCATATATCCCTTTTAAAAAAGTCTTAAATATATCTCAATAAAAATCATAAAAAGCATTTTAATTCTTGGAATCATTTTGACCATAATATTAGCCATTATCTTTCATTATTTATTCTAAAAGGAAGAGCCCCTTTTAGCACATTTACTTTTGGGATTGCCTTTAAAGCTGGTATTAAATAATATAAAAAGTTTAATTTATGTAATATCTTTTATACTCCCGCCAATTATTCTTTTGGTTTTATATTCCAAAGTTAAAAATTTATTATTTAGCATTATTATAAAAAAGAAAAAATTCTTTATCAGCTATATTATAATTTTTTGCTTTGCTATAGCTATATTTATTTGCATAATTTTAATACTTTTACGGAAATATATACTTTATTATCATAAATAATATTTTAAAAAAGATTAAGATAAATTAGATTAATATTATTGCTATTAAAAAATATATTAATAATTAAATATTAATTTTTTAGCTTAATTTGCGTACTTATAAACAGTAAATAAAATCCGACCAATTATTAATCAAATAAAGGCTAATAATTTAGATACTTTTTAGCAACATTTTTTATTTTCATAATAAATCCTATGCGCTTTATTTTTAGCCGCATAAGGCCAGTTTTGGCAATTTTATAACAGCGCAAGAATATAGCAAAAGTCCAGAAATGGCCAATCACCATCAAAATAAGCATTTCATAAATTTATTATTACCTTAAATTTCTTTATCTTTTAAAGCCAAAATCAACGCTTAATGCTAAAAAAGCCCTAAACCATTCCACTTATAATGCAGCAATATAAAAATATTATACAATAGCAAGCTTTATTCTCATTAAATTTAATAACAATTCATTATTTATCCAATCTTTGCTTTATTAATTAACGCCAAAAAAAATGCAATCTATTATTAACATTTCAATTGCAGCTTGCAATATCAAAGAAATTAAACATTTTGCTTCATCTTTTTCCCCATGCTTAACTTTATTCGCAGATCATCGCCAACCATTTTAAAAGCATAAATTCTTATTTATTAATCAAGCTTGCTATTATAAACACCTGCAAACTTTTAATTCAAACCTATCCCTAAAAATTTAGAACACTTATATGGCTTCTGAAACAGCTCCTCCTTCAATTTACAAGAATAACGCTAAAAAGGCGCGCAAACCAAATTATAAGGCATTGAATACAATACATTTAATATTAAATATAATCATAAGAATAGCTACTTCTTTTACTAATACGCAATATAGCAAACCAGGCAATAAATCATTAGAATTTGAAAAAGATTTTAAACCCCGCCGCAGATTTCACAATTTTTTTTACCAAAGCCTTAATATATATACCAAAAAAAATCATTAACCTTAAACAAGTCCAAATTAATAAAAAATATTCCTTCAACCTTATCCCCTAATCAATAGCCACAAATCTTAATCTAATATTATATTTTGGCAAAGCATCTACCCACCCTCTTAATTAAATTAACCAATATTCCCAATTTACTATTCAAATAGCAAGCCATATTATAATAATTAATATTAATATAATTTTGGGATTATAAATAATTCTGCTTGGCCATAAATGGATTTGCAATATCCATTTGTTAAGCAATTCTAAAAATCAGAATTATTATATCCCAATCCTTCTCGCAATTAAAGTTGCTTAGGAGAAGTTTCTTAATATTATTAATACCAAGATCACAGCCAAAAATATTAAGCCAATAAAAATAATAATATATAAGAAGATAGCAAAAAAGCATAATAATAATAAACTCAATCAAAACTCACCAAATAATAACCTATTTTCTAAAAGTAAACTCTTATTCAATAGCCAAAACATATTGCATAATAATAATCCATTTAATAAGCCCTCATCCAATAATAACACCTTATCTAATAACAAAACACCTAATAAAAAGCCTTATGAATATAACATTAAACCAACTAATAAATATAATAAAAGTAATAAAAATAATAAAAATAATAAAAATAATAAAGGTAATAAGAATAATAAAAGTAACAATAAGAATATTATTAAAAAAGACAATAGTAATAAAAATGATCATAAAGAAAATAATGAAGATTATAAGGATTATAAAGGAAATATAAGCAACAAATATGATAAGTATAAGAGATGCAAGAAGTATAATAAGTATAATAAATATAAGGAATATGCAAAATGCAAAGGCTTTAAATATAAAAGGTTTAAAAAAGATAAAAAGAATCCTAATAACAATCTCTTAAAACAATATATATACCTTAAAAGCATTGCTAATGCCAAGCACACAAAAGAGGCTTATTGCCAACAATCAAACTCCAAAAATAAACAAATACGTATAACCACTCTTTTTATACCCAATTAATAACTATTATTTTTTCGCAGGCTCCATTTAGCCTTTATTATGCAATCAAACGCAAGCAGTCTGCTATTTTTAATCTTACTATTTTATAATCAATTAAAATTAAGAATTATATTATAAAGCGCTAATCTAAAAAAATTGCTAATATTTTAAATCATATTTGTTAAATTATAATAGGCCAGAGCTTTAAAGCATTAATATAATAGCTATGGCCCAAATATATAAGCGCGTATGCAGCAAAAGTTTCTAATCCAATTAATCTTAGCATAATTCAATTAAAAATAAAAAACAATATATATCCTTTTATAAATAATTTTAAAGCTAATATAATTTTATTTTACCAAAACAGCATCAATTTTAATAATATTAACCACATAATTACTAGCATTGCTTTTAAAGTCCAAAACATAATCCTTAATGCATTAAATAATATAAAAAAAAGCAAAAGCAGCATAATACTTAAAGCATTAGCTAAAATTACAAAAGCTTAAAATATAATAATGCAGCATATCATATTTAAAAAGATTTAAATTTAAAGCAAAAAAAAAAAATTTATTTATAAAAATCTTTTAAATAATTGCACTTTCATTAACAATAAAAAAAATAAACTCCTTAAGTTTTTAACATATCTTTTGCCTTTTAGCTTTTAATCTTACTAATCTCCTAGGCTTAGCAAACTCTTTACCCTTTATTTTATTCTTTGATTTAAATTGCTTTAGCTTTCTTAGGCGCGCCTTATATTTAAGGTTTATTTTTTCCCCAATTCGCAAAAGGTCTATTTTGCCATATGCCTTAATCTTTATTCACATTAAAATTTTTAATTTTTTTGTCCTCTTTTCAAAATTATTATCAAAATCATTATAAATATCAAAAAGCGTAAAGCTTGAAGCCATTTTATTTAAAAATTAACTTATATAATCAATAAAAATAAAAAATAAATAATACCATAAATCATTATATATCCCAAAAAGAAAAACACTTTAATAAATGCTAATCAGCTATTTTTAGCGCCTTACTATCCTAATGCAATTATTCTTTCACAAATAATATAATAAAAATAAAAAATACAATATAACATATATGCAAAAGTAGCAATCTATATTTCCAACCTTTTCCGCTCCTTTTCAGGTTCTCCGCCTTTAAAAAAGTTGCAACCTTAATAGCTTATTAATTAGCCTAGCCTATTTATAATATATATTAAATCCTAAATATATTAATTAAAAAAATATATAATACCTAATCAAAAATACAAAATAAACATCTCATAAAAGGTATCCTTTAATGACTTACCATTATCTTCTAATATAAATGCAGCAAAATCGCAGCCCTTGCCTTTGCCTAATCATATAATTCCGCGCAAAAGCAAACAAAAACAGCCACTTATTTTTAGCATATCTAAAGACCCAATAAGGATCATAGCTTTAAATCCCTTTAAACGCGTAATTTGATCACAAATAAAGCAAAAGATTGTAAGCAATCTAATAATTAAAAGCTTTATAAAACCTTTAAGCATATTAAAAAAATAATCTGCAAAAACTACACAAAAAAAAGCAAGAAAAAAATAAACAATTAAGCACCCAGCAAAGCATTTTATATTAAATATGCCATCTTATCTTTCATAAAACTCTTTCCCTAGCATTTGCAATAAAGAAATTTATTAAGCAGCTTTTATAATAAGGCACGCCCTTTCTGCCATTATTCATTTATGCTAACAAGCAGCCTTAGCCGGTGGCAAATATAGCAACAAATAATCATTTGGGACCTTTTATAAAAAGAAATTGATATTAGCTTAAGTGTTCAAAAGAAAAAGAATTAAGGCATATCATTAAAAGCAGCTTTAAAAACATCTTACAAAAAAATGCAACAAATACTATTAATACCACATTTCCATTCAAATACCTTTTTAATGTATTTAATAAAGCAAACATGCAATTAAATAGCCTTTATTATTGATCTAAGCAATTTTAATATATTGTTCCCAATTTCTCCTACCTTAGCTTTTAATATTAATATAATAAGTGCTTTACATAAATATATTATTCTTTAAGCCAAATAATAAATTATAATACTTATTTTGCTTATACATAAGCTTTGGTATAATTCATAAAACATCTCTATTAGCAGCCATTAATCACTTATCCCAGCTTTCCAAATCAAATAATTCTTATCCCATAATAGCAATAAAAGATTCAACGCAATTTAGGTCTTATAATTAGTTTTTATTAAACAAATTTATTTCTAGCATAAATTGCATATGCTAAAAATTATTAATAAAAAAGGAAGGCAATACATCTGATTTGATATATTAGCCATTAAAATCAAAGAAGTAAAAGGCACTCAATAAATTATTATGCTAAAAATAGTTCTGCTAATAAAAATTAGCCAAACTTCCATTTAATCCAATAATTAATTTATTTATTTATTCAATTATATTTTCTAAATAAAAATATTTAGCAGTACTTATTATATTTAAAAAAATATATAAATTTACCCCCCCAACTGCTTATCCTTCAATTGCATAAAAAGCTAATATTAAGATCAAACACCATTCATAAAATGCAATAAGCCGCAATACTTTCTTATAGCAATGCTAAGCTAAATATCGCAACTCTGGATTCATAATTATCATAATACTTAATAAAAGGTTAATTAGGTCCCCTTCCTCCCAATCATTTATTTTAGCAATAAGTAATTTATACCAATCTTTTTTTCAATAATCATCCTTATTTAAAAAACCATCAAAAGCATACTAATAAATAATAAGACCAAAAGACCAAATATTTACAGCTAGCATATTTTTTTTTTTAATAAACCTCCAAGGCAAAATATAGCCTTATACCACAAAATATTTTCAAATTATTACTTGCCTTTAAAAAACCAAAGTCCATAAACTTAATAAAAAGGAAATCTCAAAACTAAAAAAGGATATTATTTGGCTTAATATCTTAATATATAATTAGTATTTTGCGTCCATAAAAATCCGCTAAAGCAAATAATCCTTAATAAAAAACTATTATACTCTGCTCAAATAATAGCTTTAAGCCTTCTAAAGTTTTAAACAAAACATATTCAAGGACCAATCAAAGCAATAATTTAAATACAAATTCTTTAAGTCTAACAATATAATTTTAGTAAGCTATTAATAAAAATAGCTATCTAATTTATTAATTCATATATAAAATTTGGCCCATAATCTCAGCTTTCTTTTCCCATAACTTCTCATCAAACTTTTATGATACGGAAAGTGGAGCAGGTCTTTCTAAATGTGAGAGATCTTTACGATCATTGAAAATAAGAAGTATATAAATATGTTTAATAAATTAAATTAAGCGTTACCTTTTTTAAAATAAGACTGCAAACTAAAGATATATATATGGAATGCTTATGCAAGCATATATTAGACCTTATTAGATATGCTAATATAATAATAGCGCTGGTTGCATAATATATTTTTATGATGAGATATTATTTATAAAATTAAAAGCTTGCTATTCTTAATGCGTAATATATGATTATAGCTAAAAAGGATAATCATATTAGTCATATATTTTGGATTATAATATATTTATTATAGATTATATATATGATTGTATGCAGGCATTGTGTAGATTTAAAAGAAAGGAAATATATGGGTGCGCAGCTAATGCGCATAATAAAGGCGCATAATATAAATAATTATTGCGTTTAATATAAATATGATACCCAATAATAAGCATAAAATATAATAAATAAAAGTAAGCAATAAATATGCAATTAAAGCATATTAAACTAATATATTAAAATATATAAAAAAAAATATGCAATTATGAGCTTAATATAAAAGAAATAAGAGATTGTGTATTATTATTGTTTTACTTAATTCCAAATACCTAATTTAAGTTTAGGATAATGAGGCTTTGCGCAGATGCTCCCGTTGATAGAATAAGATTAGATTTATACGATTAATGCTATGATTAGGTAATTTAAGAATTTGAGTAATTGCTTTAAATTGAGTTTGCAAGAAATAAAAGTGAATTATGCTTATTTATTAATTAAATCAAAATTCACTCCATGCTTTATTGCACATCGCATATTAATTAGTATATTATTAAATGGCCTAAGCGCATTGGCCAATAATTAAGTAATTGCGCTTATTAGGCTAATAACCATAAAAGGAGTATTTGCTTTAATAAATAATAACCTTTCTTTAATATTAATATCACATATATTTATGCTTATGCTTTTGTTTTTTGCTTTTTCTCTTTTTTTTTTAATCTTTATATACATTATTTGAACGATTTATATTATCAAAATGCCTTCCAAATTAGCCAAAAAAGTAAACAATAAATATCGCAAGCTTTATGCTAGCTAAATAAATATTCCGTTTTTTTTATATTTTTATTATATATCTTATATATTATAATTTTTAGTTTTAAGTATTAGGCTAATTGATAATATGATTATAAATAAATATTTCCAAGGATAAGCTTGCTTAAATATCTTCTTTTACGCTATTTCTTATATAATAAATTATGCATTTAAATTTCTTTTTTTTTAAGTTAAAAGATTCCTTTTATTTGAATTTTAATAATATTCCGCTTATTTTATTCTTTTATTATTGTTTTGCATTTAATGGCAAATTTAATACAATTTCCCCTTTTGCTTATGTGCTTTTTCTTATTTAAGCTTTTATTTCTTATAAACATTTAATGTTTTTTTGCTTTGTTTTCCTTTTTCTTGCTTTTGCCTTATTTTTTGCTTAAATTATTATTTCCTAAATTCTCAAAAGCAAAAGCAAAGCAAATAAGGTAATTAATAAATATAATACTTATATATTTATTAATAAAAAGTTGGGAAGATTATAGCATTTAAATAATAAAAGCTTAAATTAAAAGCATTTAATTATATTTTTATTATTTATTTTAAATATATTTTCATATTTTTAAAAATCTTTTTGCAAATTTTACACCTTTTTAAAACATAATTTAAAATTTAAGGCCTTGCTTATTAAGCATAAGCATAATATATATATTTTTATTATATTTTATGCTTATTTTTATTATATAATTATAAGCAAATATTAATATATGCTTATAGGTTAATAATTTGCTAAGCTTTATTTTTTATATGTTTGCTTTATTATATATAGCCGTAATAATAAAAGCAAATGCTTTGCTAATACTTTTTCCGCTAATTTGCGCTATTATAATTATACCTTTAGGCATATTTATTATATTGCTTCTTCTTAAATTTTTTAATATAATATTTGGTTAATCTTCTTTTTTAAAGCTGAAAATAGCCCTTTTTCTTTAATAAGCTTTTTTAAAAATTTTATAAGCATTTTATTAATATTATATAAGGTATTTGCGCAATTTGCACGATTCTTAAAATCCTATTAAGAAAAAATGGATTAAATAATAAAAATGAGGAGAAAAAAAAGGATAAAAAGGAAATTAAGATTTTGCCTTTTAAATCTTATTATTTTGGTTTTGGGCATAAAAAAAAAGATAAGAATAATAATAATGCTATTAATAAAATTAATGCTATTATTAAAAAGATTTTTAAAAAGGAAAAGAATTAACTATTAATAGTTTTATTAAAAAGAATTGCAAAAGCATTGCGCTTATAAATAAGCTTTTATTAGGTTTTATATAAATTTGGGATTTTTTTTTGCAATTTTTTATGCTGGATTTTTGCTTTTTTATTTAAAATAATAAAAAATACCCATTTTTAATAAATATGTTTAAAGCTTTTCAACTTAAAATCTATAATTTTTAAAATTTAAAAAAGCTTTAAATTGCTTAAATTTCTAATAAAACAGATTTTTTATAAGCTTATTAATAAGCATATTATTTATTGATAAGTATATAATCTTAAATAAGCCTCAAACAAACTCTTACTTAAGCCATATGTTTTAAATATTTATATGGCAAAATTTAATAATAATTCTTTTGCTATTGTTTATTATAAGCCTAATCATTTGTTAATTATTATAAAAGATTTTTTAAATTTTGCCAATATTTAAAAACAAGTTCTTAAAAAATTATTAAAGCGTTATGGCTTTTTTTTCTATATGTTTAAAAAATAGCAACTTTGCTTTTATTATAAAAATTATAATTATGGATTATTAAAATGCTTTTCAAATTATTAAATTATTAAATATTAAAATTATATATCCTTATAATAATTGCCTAATTTTAAAATCATTTGCAAATAAAGCATTAAAAGCAATAAATACTACCCATATTTAATTGCCTTCAAATATAATCCTTAAAAAGCGTATTTTAAATAGGTACCAAATAAGCCAATATATGATTATAAAATGCTTTAATCCAAGGTTTATAGCAAATTATGAAAGAAAGGCTGTGGCATATGCAATATTTGATTATATAATAATTGCTATATATAATATAAATCTAATCCTTTTTTAATATGCTTTAATGATTTTTTTTAATGCTTAATTATTAAATTTTATAAGCTTAATTTAAAATAGCGGGGTTATAGGACATCTCTTATTTGCTTGCTTAAATTTGTGAATGATCTTTTTAATATATTAATTATAAATAAGGAAAATAGTTTTGCGCTTTTAATTACGCATTATTTTAATTTTTAAAAATTGCTTAATGTTTTTAAGATTATGCATATTATATGCTTAATTAAGCTTTTTAATAAGTTCTTTACCAAGCTTTGTTTTATTTTAATAAAAAAGCATTTAAATATTATTAATATAAAATAATACTAAAATTTTATGCTTAAGGTTTGTAAATATGCAAGGCTTTTTAAAATAAGGAAATAATCTTAAACTTATTAAAGTTTTATTAATATATTTATATTAAAAATAAGGGGAATTGCGTATTTTATAAAATGCATAATTAACCTGCAATATTTTTTTTGGCTCTTAAAAACCGGGAAGAAATTTGCAATATATTATTTTCCTATTTATATTTTAAAAAGCATTAATAAATGCATTAATCATATTAAAGCATTTGATTTTTAAATCAAATTCAATTATAAGCGCTATAGCTATTTTAAATAATTTAACTATTAAAATGCTTATATATATTAAAATAATTATGGATTTGTTTTAAAGGTTTTTACATATTATAATATATAATCAGCATTTTAAAATATATTTATTTTTATTGGGTTTGTATTTAAATATTTATATAAGCGATATAAGCATTAATATAATGTTTAAGTTAAAATATTTTGGCATTTAATATTTATGCTTATTTATATTATTTATTTTTAAATAAGCATTTTTAATAAACCACATTTTTATTAGGTGATTCTTAAAATCATTTTACTTTTTGGGCTTTGGCAAAAGATTTTCGATTTTGATTTTAGGAAGTGGGATTTTCCCTTTTAGTAATAGCTATTTTTTTAAGCGATTTATTTAAATAGCTGCTGCGATTATTATATATATCATTTTTATTATTTATTTTAATTCTTTTTGCTTTTTTGGAAATATATGCTAATTAAGCATTAGTTTATTAAGCATAAGATTTATATATAATATAAGATCATTATGCAAATTAAAGGAGTGCTTTTTTTTAATGCATTATCCCCAAAATTATGAATATTTTCAAGTTTAAAATGTTTTTATTAAAATTTTATTTTTTTAAAAATCATATTAAATATAGCAAATATTTTAGCATATTTTTTGAATTATTTTCCTTTTCCTTTTGCAGCTTTTGGTGGCCTGCCTTAAGTGCTTAAGGGTTTTGGTTTAATTAGCTAAGCTTTAATTGCTATAATTTAAAAGGGTATTAATGCTTTTGCTAATTTAAAAGATTTTGATTTTGATTTTTTATAATTTAGGGGTAATGCGTTTTAATGCATATTTAAATTATATAATGAGATTTGAACCTTAAATCTTAATGCTTAAAGTAAATTTATTGCTTAATCTTAAAATACGTTTAATGCCTAATTTATGAATTGTATGCGCTTATTTAAATGAAATGCTTTTAATTTTGGATTTATGCTTAAATCAGGCCTTAGGTTTAATGCATTTAACAATTGCTTTTTTGCTTCTTGCATATTTTTATTTAGGATAAGCATTGTTTTTAAAATTAAAAATTTAATTTAAGTGCTAAGGTTTTTAGTATAATCTTTTACCTTTAAGTTTTATATTTCAAAAGCTTTTGTTTATTATTTCATAGTTTTTAAAAAAAAAATTAATATGCCTTTTTTTATAGTATTCTATTTTTTAATAATTTCATTTTTTGCCTTAAAATTTTTAATTTAATTATTAATTGGCTTTTCTTATTTAATAAGCTCGCAAATCGATTAAGTTTCCAAAATTGAAATCTTTTGCTCTTTTTTAAAAAAGGTATAGAAGCTTTTTTCATTAAATCGCATATTGCGAATAATAATGATTTTATTAAAGCATAATATTTAAATCTTATAAATATTTGAAGCAATGTATTTTATTAGGTATTTGATATGCATATGCGCATTGGTTTTAAATGCTCTTTTGTCTTTTTTTAATGCTTGTTTTATCATTAGTGCGTATGTTTTATATTTAAACACATAAATTTCATTTTAGTTTAATTTGAAATTAATAGTGATTTTGGTAATAAGTGCAAGATTATATTACCAAAAATAGTTGCAAAATTACCTATTATTTTTTTTAATAAGTAATCGCTAATTGTTCATGCGCCTTGGGCTTTTATTATATAAATAAATATTTGCAAATGCGTATTTAATGCTTAGTTTAATAAGGAAATTAGATTTTAATCGCATTTTTATTTTTTTATTAATTGCTTTTAAGCCAGTCTTTTTGATATTGTTATTTGGCTTATGGATTACAATTGGGAAAAGCTCAAATTTGATTTTGAGTTTAAAAACCTATTTTTTATATTTTATAAACCCTTTAATTGCAATAATAGCCTTTTTTTAATTATATTTAATTTTATATATTAAAAGTTTAAATTGTTTTTAAACTTAAGATTTAAAGCTTTTAATATATTTAAATATTTTATTATGTTTTTTTAAGCGTAAAACATATTTAATTAATATTTTGCTATATTTATATTTAAGCATTAATAGCTAGGATATGTTTTTAAAATAATTTGGGTAATTAAAAAGATTTTATAAAATTTTCCAAAATGAATATAATAATTGCTAATAAATTAGGCAAGCAAAATTAAAGTTAAAAGCATAAATAAGCGTATATTGTTTATATTTTGATATTTTTAGCTAATTTAATTAATTTTCTTAATGTATTTGGGCCTAAGTAATTGGCGCATAAATACTATATTATTTTTGTATTTAATTGAGGGTTTTTATGCTTTTGGATTGGTTTTAATGCTTATTTAAGTTTTTGTTTTATAATTGCATAAATTATAATTTTTACAAAGCTTAAAGGGATTTCATATAAATAATTTAAATATTTCTTATATTTAAAAAATATAAGGTTTTGTTAGCATTTTAATTAATAAATAATAAAATGATTTATTATAAGCTTGCTATTATTGCTTTAGCGCAAAATATAATTCATTTTGCAAAATTAAAAATTTTACTTAAATAAATAAGCTTTTAAAATAATATTAATATGAAATCCTTTTATAATAATTATATTATAAAAAATAAGATTATATGTTTAATTATTATTATTTATAAAAGCATTTTTTATTATTTGAATTCTGCGCCTTAAAATGGGAAGCTAATTGTTCCCTGCCTTTATAATATTATTTGGCTTTGTTTTAATAAAAAATCCAGGTTTTAAAAATAAGATATTATTAATTAAGTTAATTGTTTTATAATTGTTTAAAAATATTAAATTAAAAAAAGGGTATAAGGTATTTTTTAAAAAAAAAGTAAACTTTTAATTAAGCCTTATTTTTAAAATTTGATAAAAGCACTAAAAACGTATTGTTTTTTAATTCCGCTGATTTATTAAAGATATTTCTTAAGAACTTGGATTTGGGTTTTCTTAAGCTTTTTAAATTCTTTGATTTTTTAATCAAATTTTTAATTAATAAAAGCAAAACCTTATTTTAGCCAAATTAGCTTTGTAAGCTTTTTTATTTGTTTTTTGCAAATTGTTAATGGATTTTTTTAATTTAATTTTTGTTTTGCTTTAAATTTGATTTAAATAATCCATTAAAAAAAGTCTTAAAAACTTTCCCATAAATAATAAATTAAAGTTTTATATAATAATTAGGGGATTATTTATGTGGATTTTTAAAGCATAAGCATAATCATTTTAAAGCTTATTAATTTAATAAGCTTTTGAAAGATTTTTTGCTTTAAGCTTTAAATAAGCTTTTGTTTTTGGATCTTATATTATTTGATTTTTCTTAAAAAATAGCAAAATGATTAATATGTAATTTGCTACTAATAAGTTCGCAATATGTTAAATTCATTTTATTTGTATAAAAAAGGCGGCATAACTATTTTAAAATATATAAAAAAGGGTTTCCAAGCTTATTGGCTTTTTTAATCTTTTAATATTAATTAGTAAATTATTTATTATTAAATTATTTAATAATAATTAAAAAGTTTATAAGCTTTTAAAATCTTTTAATATTAATAATAACCTTATATAATCTGGCCTTTTGAAAAAGGGCTTAATATGCTATAATTTATTTGATTAAGCTAATTTTTTCTTTTTTTGCTTAGGCAAGCAAGGCTATATACTTTTATTTAATATTAGCTTATAAGGTTTGATTTGTTTATTAAAGCATAAAGCAAAAAAAACGAATAAGCGCTTAAATGTTTATTTGCTTTTTTAAGATAAGCTATAATATAATAATATTAAAATATTTATATGCTATGGTCTTTTAGATTTACTTATAAAATTTGAGGTACGCAATCGTTTGAGGTTGCTAAATTGCGTAATTTGATTTTCACTTCTTTTTCTTGTTTTTGGCATTAAAAGTGTATAATTCTGGCTTATATAAAACCGCTATAATTAAGGCTTTCAAAATCATAGAAGCAAAAGGATCTAAAATTGATTATTTAGCTTTGCTTTTATTTAATATGATAATAAAGGTTTTACTTTAAGTATTATTTAATAATAAGGCTAAAAAATTTAAGTAAGCTTTTATTGCCATAACCTAAGTAATAAGATTTGTGCTATATTAAGCTTATATAATTTGAAAATTGATTTGTGATTAAGCAATTTTTGCTGTTATAATTTGTTTGGCGCTTTTGGGAATAACATTAAGGACTTTTACAAAAATGCGAGTATTTATTATATTAAGATTGATCAAAGGCCATAATCTAAGAATATTTGCGCTAAAAGTAAAATAAGTATATTAATTAGCTTACTGCTTAGGTTTCTTGCAAACGATGTTTGCATTTAGTATTTTAATGCTATTATTGTTTATGAATATATTAAAATAATTAAGCAATTATTAGGTGAGAGAACTAAAAAATTAAGAATAAAAAAGGATCATAAAATTAATAAATAAAAGGCTTTAAATAAAGTTTAATTCCATATATGCACTAAATAAAGGTAATAGCTTATGGCTTTTAATTATGATATGAAAAATGAAGCAGGTCTTTTTAAATATAAAAAAAATTTATGATCATTAAAAATAAAAAGTATATAAATATGTTTAATAAATTAAATTGAGTATTACCCTTTTTAAAATGGGATTATGAGCTGGAAATATATATATGAAATGCTTATGCAAGCATATATTAGACTTCATCAAATATGCTAATATAATGATGGCGCTGGTTGCGTGATAACTTTTTTTTATTAAGAGGCTCCTTATATGCATACTTAAGCCTAATACTAACATCCCAAAAACATCTCACAATTGCAAAAGCGCCTTTGCCTAGCATCTCTTGCTTAAATCAAATGGGACCTTAGGTAAGAATATGCAATTAATTAAAAAATGCAATTAAATTATAAATGCCAAATTCATTAAGATGGGATTTGTTTGCCTTCTTAAAGAATTAATTAATATTAGCATTATACTAATCCAAATCCGCATTATAGCAAAAAACTTTGATTTAAAAGCTAATACCTTAGATTTTAATAATAATAATTTTGATCTTTTAAAAGACCTTATGCCCGCCAAGAATCCATATGAAATGGCAGCGCAATTTTTATTCTTATTTATTATATTTAATAATAGTTTCGTACATTAAACAATCTCGCAAAATTAATCATCGCTTTGCATCAAATACAAAATAGCAATAACGTTTATTAATAAAACAAAATCTTAATAAAACAATATCGCAATTATTTGGGTCCATTTTAAACATAAGTCTATAACTGCTTTTTAATCCAAAATTAAAAGCTAGGTAAAATTGTAAATAAAAAATAACTTAATCCTTCAACAAGGCTATAAACTCCCAGCTACTGCAATAACCTAATAGCTATACTAAGATATATTCTAATATGTTCATCCAAATTGCCTTCCAAATATAAATATAATCATTTTTAGGCCCTAAAAAAAACAACCAAGCAATTATATTCAAATCTTCCATTACAACAAATTTTAATAAAACAATACAATAAATTTATCTAACCAAAATCACTTAAGCTGCCTGCCTTGACTATATGCAAAATTATTTATAAATAAATCAAGGGCTAATCGCACCAAGATGTACCTTATGTACCCATGGCCAATACACAAGATCCAATCAAGGTGCAATACGCGCTTTATTAATTGTTATGCAGCAATAACATAAGATATTATTGGTTATTAATGAAAATCATATTTAAAAGCGGTAAACTTACGATCATTAATTAGCGCTTCTAATAAAGGCTGCATAATTTAATTATAAAAACGGTTTATGACTCACTTCCTATCATTTTGTTTTAAATAAATTAAAGCCAAAGCTACGCCAAAAAATCATTTCCCCAAAGCTTTTAGCAACTTGCTTCTTTTTTTTTCCTTTTTTTTTATCAACTTTTATATTTTAATATTATTAACAATAACCTCCTTTCCATCCCCAGCTTCAAAATTATTTACTCGCAATTTCGCTGCTTATAATAATACAAAGCTTAATGAGTACCTAAATATTAACAAAAGATTAGCATATTCTAAATATTATAATCTTTTATAATTGCTAATAATTACGCAGGGATATTAACATAAAAAATTACAAAAACCTAATAAAAAACAAAGTTTTTATTAAAAAATTAAGGCAAGGTTCCTATTTTATTGCATTCTTTTTTTTTAATAATATCGCAATAAAATGCTAGCATATAAGCGCAACAAAGCGCAATCCCATTTAATTAATCTTAACAACCTTATAACACGCCTTTAGCATATATTCGCCTACAAACACCCATCATTTGCATTACCCCCTATTTTCCTTATATCAACTCCCAACTGGCGCCTTTGCGGCAATCGGGAATCGATTGCAAAGTGAACCAAAAAAAATAACCTAAAATCAAAGATAAAATACTATAATATATTTGTTAATAAAAGCAGCTGGCCCTTATATTTAATTAGCCTTAATTATAACATTTTAAAGCATTTTAAATACCACAAGATTTTATCATATTAAAAAGACAAAAATAAATAAAAGGTATTTTAAGGTTAGATAAGGAAATAGCAATAATTTTGCAAATATCAATAAAGCAATTAAAAAAAAGATCGCTTTTTTACATATGCCAATAATATAAAACGCAATCTTGCCAAGCATAAATTTACGCAGCTATTTAAATTAAATAAAAATTTAAAGCAATAGGATAAGTTAACAACATAAATCGAATTTCTTAATTATAAGCATTGGTTTTATGATAAACATATCAAAATTATCAAACGTCTTTAGCCAAAATATAATAAAGCATAAAAAGGGCTCATAAATTTGCAGGTTTTGAAACCTAATAAGATAAAGGAGTTCATTTGCAATATTAATTTAATATTTTAATATGCAAATAAAAGAAAATAAGCTGAGAAGGTTATAAAATTTGCGGAATTAGTTATGATATTAGCTTAAAATGCTATCACAAATTTACAACCTAATTTCTTTAAAAAAGCTTAATAACAATTAATAGCAGCCTAATTTACATTAAACGCAATAATAAAATTGCTTAAATTAATTAAGCAACAAAATGACCTTATTTACAAATTTTATAAAAAAATATAGCTATTTTAAATCACAAAAAATGGCAAGCAAAAAAAAATTACTAAATGGCCAAGGAAAATGCAAAGCGCCATAGCATATTGCTTTAATAAATTTTATAGCAAATCCTTTTAATTAAGCTTAAGCTAAATTAAGCAAAAGTAGCCAAAAACAATTTTTTAATTAAAATAAATAGCAAAAGCTATAATCAAGCTAATAAACTCAATAAAAAACAAAGCTCCAAAAAGCAAAAGCATAAACGCAGCTGCCATAATAACATAATTAATAATAAACTACTTTCAAAACAGCCAAAATATAATAATCAACGCTTAAATTTTTTTTTTTGCAAAACACCTAATATTGCTAATAGAATATTAACTAAGCAATCGCAAAAATCTAAAACCATTGCATTAAAAATTATTAAAAAAAAGAAGCTAACTAATAAAAAGCCAAAACTAACAATTAAAAAAAGCGGTATAAAAAGCAAATAATTTACCATCAACTTTTCGCAACCAAAAAAAAACAATTCCCCAATGGTCTCCAGCTATTGCAATACTAAAATTGCAAAAAAAAAAAAAAATTAAAAGCCGCCATTATAATGCCATTCAACACTATCAAAACCCCTTGCCAAAAAATTATTAAGCTTACATAAATGCCAATACTTCTTTTATTCACAAAATTGCAAAAGCAAAAGTTTAGGCCCAAAGCATTAAAAACATTAAAAAAAGGCCGCCTTAAACAAAGCAATAAGCGCAACACAGCAAAGCCATAAAAAATATTAAAAATAAAAAGCCAACCTTGTCCATAATCATTAAGCGCTAAATAAATAATCAATTTATAGTTAGCCTTTTTCAAAAATAATAAAAATAGGCCTTGATTACAAGTATTCTGCTAGCGCATTCCTATGCCTTAAATATTATTGCAAATTAATGATTTAATCAAACTTAAACCCTAATTTAGCTACAAAGTTAGCAAAATAGCACAATATTGCCAAATTTGCTTTAATTAAAAATTTCATTTATGGGTCCTTGATCTCGGGCTCCTTAAGCATATTTGGCCAATATTACATAAAAAAGGCGTATATCTATTAACATCCAAAGTCAACCTAATCTTCAAAAGTGCTATGCTTATATATAAAATTATCTTTGGCAATTTGTATTTTTAATTACCTTTGCCTCTAGTTCACACCAATAAATCCCCACATTTCAAAATTTCTTTAATCTAAAAATAAAAGCTAGGTGAAGCTCACACGCTTTCTTGAACTCCTCCGCTATGCCATTAATAATTGCAGGTATAAAACGCATCAAGCCTTTCAAAGCTTTAAATTGGAAGGTAGCATATAGCTGGTAAGATTTCTGATTTTTTAAATAAAAAAGCTTTAGCTTGCTTTGGTAGATGCGGGAGCTGCTAATCATTAATTTAAATTATGGGTTTAATATCTTAGCTTGCTTATTATCATTTAAGTATAGGTAATTTATTAAGACCTTTATTAAAGCGTCTGATATCTCCAATGCTAATAATATTTTAAAAGCAGCATTGTAAAGCAGGACAAGATGATGAACAAATGCCTTTTTTGTTATCCCATAATGCCGGGATTTAGCCTTAAGAACAAGCTATAAGGTAAGATTTTACCTAATCAATTTTTTAAAAATTAAGATGCTTATTAGATCTTTTTAAATAATATACGTGCTTTCATTTGCATAATATAATTAGCGAATTAATAAAGATTAAAATTGATCTTAATTGGATTATGGCAATTGCAGAATGCTTTTGCTGCTTTTTTAACTTCCAAGCTTATGATGATCATAAAAAAAGATTCGCTTTTTGCTTTATTTTTTTGCAAAATAAAATGATAATGCCGTTATTTCCCTTATTATAATATATTATATAACTTAATAAATTTTTCATTATCTAGCTATTTGTTATTAAGATTTGTTTTTTAAGAAAAGTATATGACGCAAGAATTTTTTTTTCAAAATTGCTTTACAACCTTTGCAATTGCTATTAAATTTTTTAATATGCTTTTTCAAAGGCCTAAAATGCTAAGTTCCTATTTTAAATGCGTCATCCTTTGAAAGGCAGCCTCTTTTCCAAACTAATTAATTTATTAATTTTTGATATTAAGAATGTAAAAGTGTAGGACTCACAAATCAATTAAAAAACAGTCAAAAAAAACAAACAAAATTACAGCACTATAGCTAGCTGCCAATTTGTAATATCTTTGCCCGGCCTTAACCCACGCAATAAGATCTAAACAAATAAGCTAAAAATTTGTTTAGGCCTTACTCTTGCAAGCAATAATATTCGCAAGCTGATCATAAAATTTGCCATCCGTTTTGTTGCATACTGCCCAAGGGTTAAAGAAGTAAAGCAAATTACAAAAAAACAGCTTCATAAATCGTCCGCAAATAGCATATAAGTCATGGCTTTCCTCTATATTTAATATATTATCATAAAAATGGGCGAGCTCTCCACAGACTAAGGTGATTTCCAAAAGATTAAGAGATCCTTTGACCATGTCTCAATGGCTATAGAATCAACCATTTTCAAAGGCCGCAAGATTTGCCAAACCATCAGCTTCGGTTCTACTAACATGCGGCGGCGTAAAGTAAATCTGAAGTTTTGGGCCTTTAAAGCATCCACTAAACTTTTATAAAACTTAATATTAGGTCAGCTAAATACTGTTTTTATTAGATAAGGCAATGCTAATAATCTTATTTTAAAGTAATTAATCTAAAATCGCTGCCTGCTGATTTTTTAAAAGAGAATAAAAGCTTTTAATAATATAACTAAATCCATTTCCCATTTTTGCTTATAATTAAATAATAAACGTGGTTTAAATCACTCCTAGCATTATACGCAAAAGGCACAAAAAATTAATGCAAATACATAATACTATTAAATGCCTAACGCTATTCTTTTAAAAAAATCAATTAATTTCTTTAATGCCTAATTGGGGATAATTAAGCAACCTCCATCTATCCAAACCCTTCCAATCTTACGCAAAAAATAATCTCCTGCACTATCTCAAAACTTTTTAAGCATCGTATTGCTTCTTTTCATATGATACTACGTAATTGATCTCAATTCAAAAGGATCGACTTCTATTTGTAAAAACTTAAAGTTGCTTATTTATCGTAGTTTATTATAGTTTATAATAATGTCTCTAATAAGAAGGTTAAGACAAGGCTAAGTAAAGTTTACGGGTTTATTAAGGCACGGGCGGGAAGATGTTCTTACTTAAGAACAAGCGCTTAATTAAAGTGAATGATTTAAAAGAGGTGTGAAGCTGCAACCTGTATGAATAGTGGTGATTAGAGGGAGGGTAAATTAAATGAAATAATTTGAAGGCAAGTAAACTAACACTTCGAGCTGGGCTTCAAAATCACGCCCTCGCTTCGCTACCAAATCGCTGCAACTGGCTGGTTGCGAGATGTGATTGCGAAGGCAACCCTGCTATGTTTGCGTAGAAATTTGTGCTATTAGTAAAGTGAGGAATAAGGATAAATGAAATTAGCCTTGAATTAAAAACTTGATGCATTTTTTGAATTGAATTATTATTTTAAAATAGAAAATATTAAAAATTTATATGACCGCCTGCTATTTGGCCCTGGTTTTTTATTTGCTGCTTATAATTGTTAAACTATTATTGCCCATCTTAATAAGGCCAATGGAAATGCATATTGCATGACAAAACTCTTGTGGCTTTTTTTTTTTTTTTTTTTTTGCGTTTTTGATATTTACCTTTTTTTATGCATAAGATTTTTGTGGGTGTTGTTATAATATTTGCGATGCTTGCTTATGGAAGTGATAGATGTTCCTTTAGGTTGATTAGAATTTGCATTATATTAACCTAGATTATTTATAGGTATAAATTATGGCCTAAATAGCAAATCCTGATTTTTCTAAGGGACTTTTAAAATGCTTTGAATTGCGGTTTAAACTTTTTTTAAATTATAGCCTAAATGCCTAAAATAAATTTTATTGCATATAATGTAAATTTACATAATTATATACCTTGCGCTATTTTAAATGCCCTTAATCATATTGCGTTTACAAAAACCAAAACATAAATCTTAATACCATATATTTTAGGATTATAAATATTTAAGTTTTCAAATTTGATTATCTTTTAACAAACTTTGCAGCCAAAGCTATAAACTTTTTATTATGATTATTGCAAAAGTTTTATAAAAAAGAATCTTAAGTAAAACTACAAACATTTCACAAAATATCCCTTTGTTTTTTGCATTTAGCAAAAAAAAAAGCTTAAGCCTTTCTTGTTACCAGCAGCCGAATTTAAAAATTCTTAATATGAATCAAGAAAAAATATGGGCTTAAGTTAGCCCAATCATTTTGAATTGGAAGTTTTGAAGAAAATGATGCAAGATATGGCTGGGTTAAAAAAGAACAATTTAAAAAAGGATTAAAAATAAGCATAATCTAGCTTGGGAAACTTCAATGCGCAAATAAATAATCTTATATTTTAGCAAATCAAAGCAAAAAAGGGCATATTAAATGAAGGAAAAGCTATAATAAAGCTGTTTAGCATTATAAAGGCAAGATTATTACTTATATTTACAAAGCCGCTATATACTAACTAAACCTTTTATAAACAAGGCATTCTATTATGCTTTATATAATCAACTTCCTTTATTACCTATATATTGCGGCGCCATTTTCTTTTAATTAATATAATTGCAAAAAATATAAAATATACCTAAAAGCCCAATTAACATAACGCCAGCTGGCAATATATATGATTTAGATGATATTGCAAAAGAATTTATATAAATTTCAAAGGAATTAGCAAAATCCATATTTAAAGATTATTATTATAAATCCCAAAATCATTAATAAAATCCGGTTAAAGATTAAAAATAATAATGCAAACTAAAAGAAATTATGAAAAAAAGCAGAAAATAACAGTATTTTAATATTTGATAATATTCAATATATTCTTTGATTTATGATTAATTGCAAGATTAGTATTAGCCATCTGAACTTATTAAAAATTAAACAATTTAATTTAAAATAGATTTTCGATATATTATAAATCAAAATCCCGGCGAAATCATATAATCTTGTTTTGGATCACATATGGTAATCAAATTATCAAATTAAAACGATAATAATATACCAAGATTTAATTACTTATAAACTTAAAGAAAAATAAGCAAAAATAGCGCTTTTTCAAATCCTTTCTTTTAATATCAAATGCGCGGGTTATAAAAGCATTTTTCTTAAAGCACATTAAGATCCAATTATTCAAATTGCGAATATCATCACTCAATATAAAAAAAAGAAGCCATTTGTTTAAAACATGTTTTACCTTAACAAAATGAGCATAATTATAAATATATAAATCTTTGAATTTGATTAGAAAAAGCAGATGCTTTAAAAGTGAAAAGATTTCCTTAAAAAAATAAATCCAAATATTATCATTAAGTACAACATTTGCAATTTCAACTTCCCATATTTTCTTAATCAAGCCATGCATTTAAAGATAGCAAATTTTAAGCATTGGACTTAATTACCTAGCGTAAAATCCTAAGCAAAAAATATAAATTTCTTTAGCAAGCAAATAAGCAATTGTAATACAAAAGCTATAAATATAAATGATCAGCTATAGCTGGATCTTTTTTAATTAATTTAACAAAATCACCAACTTAAAAATTATACCCTAAATTCAATTTGCGCCTAATTTCTTAATAAGCAAAAGAAAAATATGCATTATATTATAATTACTAAGCTTTTTAATGGCACGCCCAAGTTAAGGCAAAAATTAGCAATGTATTATCTAAAGAATGCCTATTTACCTTAACAATTAATGGACAAGCTATCCTATTTGGAAAATTATACAAAAATGGCTAAAATCATAAATATCTCATTCAACTATTTTCTTGCTCATAATCAGCAAATCAAATTCGTTAGCCAATTATTTCAAAAAGCGTTAAAGCAAAAGCTTATTATTCCCAATCAAAAAACTAACTCAAATTCAAACAAGCAATACAAAAGCGCAACCATTATTAAGCTAATACAAAAGTATTATAATATCCTTATAACCACCTTAGATTTTGCATCTTTATACCCCAATATTATTTAAGCTTATAATCTTTGCTATACAACTTTTTTTAGCAAATCAACTATAAAAAAATTAGGATTAAAAAGGAATAAAGATTATATCATGACTTTAAATGAAGATATGTTTATAACAATAAAATAGCAAAAAGGTTTTTTGGCACAAATTCTTAAGGAATTGCTAACTACAAAAAAGCAAGCAAAGCAAGAACTTGCAATTAAGATTAATTTATTTAAAAAAGCTATGCTAAATAATTAATAGCTAGCTTTAAAAATTAGCGCTAATAATATTTATGGCCTCACTAATGCGACTATAGGTAAACTCCCTTATCTTGCCATTGCTAATAATATTACGAGTTATAATAAACAAATAATTAAAAAAACCAAAAAGAAGGTTAAAGCAAAATACACCATTACAAACAGCTATTTTCATAATGCTCAAATCATTTATAATAATACTAATTCAATTATAATCAAATTTAATATAAAAGAATTAGCAAAGGCCATAAAGCTGGGTAAAAAAGCGGCAAAATACATCTCTTCGAAATTTATTAAGCCTATTAAGCTTAAGTTTAAAAAGGTTTACTTCCCATATCTTCTAATCAATAAAAAGCAATATGCTGATCTTTATTGAACAAATCCTAACAAATACAATAAGATGAATACTAAAAATATTAAAACGGTTTAAAAAGATAATTATTGATTAATCCAAAACATCATCAAAACGATCTTAAAAATAATCTTAATTAACCAAAATATTCAAAATGCTTAAAAATAAATTATAACACATCTTTTCAAATCACATTACTTACAATACGCAACTACATTAAAAACACCATCTCCAACCTTTTTTAAAACAAAATTAATATATTCAAGCTTATTATTATAAAAGCTTTTGCAAAAGCAAAATACAAAAACAAATAAGCCCACATTAAGCTCGCTAAGCAAAGAAGGAAATAAGATGCAAGCTTTGCTCTTACTTTTGGAGATCGTATTGCTTACATAATTATTAAAAGCTTAGCAAAAGCAAAAAACTTCAAATAATCCAAAAATCCCATCTTTGTTCTCAAAAACAATCTCCTTATTAATACCAAATATTACCTTAACAATTAATTTGCTAAACCTTTTAATAAAATTTTTGTGCCTATTCTTGATAAAACAAAAGCCAATTCCCTAATCGCAGGCAATCATATATAATCCATTTTTGTTGCTGTTCCCTCAATTAGTAATTTAATAAAATTTGCTAAAAAAACATTTACGTATATGGGGTATAAAAAGCCCCTCATAAGTAATGAAAAAAGCAGTGGTGCAGTATGCTTAAATTGCGCGCCGAGAATGGGAAAATTGTATCAAAAGACCTTAAGCAAAGTAAGCAATTTAAAGATTAAATTTGAGAGACTTTGAACGCAATATCAAAAGTATTAGGGGAATATACATCGTAAGGTTATTTGCAATAATAAGAATTATCCAATTTTTTATATGCGCATAAAGGCAAAGAAAGATGTAGAGGATGCTGGGAAGAAGTTGGTAAGGTTTAATAGAAATGCTGCTGCATGATAAAATAATATAAAAAAGTAATAAAGGCTTGGGATAAATTATTGAGGTAT
The DNA here is from genome assembly GCA_002554605.1 of Helotiales sp. F229. Lineage (NCBI taxonomy): Eukaryota > Fungi > Ascomycota > Leotiomycetes > Helotiales > Helotiales sp. F229. Next base: position 1,224,373 of record MXAW01000017.1, read on the forward strand.
TTTGGGAAAATGGATAAGTTTGTAATTGAAAAGGAAAATATATAATATATGAAAATTCAAATCCTAATTACGCATTTACTTTTTTTATGCTTTTTTATTATGCTTATTTATAAGCGTCCTTTTTTTTTCTAATTGCCAAGTTGGTATTATTAATACCTTCTCTGCGATTGCTTATCCCAAATTTTCAATATAAAAGCCTAATTTCGCTCCAAGGACCAAATCTCTTTTGCAAAATATTAGCAGTTTTGTACTTATTTTATTATTATTATATATTTGCATACCCTTTTTTTGCAACCATGCATTATGCACTTGTTTAGTTCGGCAATTATTTTTAATTATTTAATTTTAATCAAATATTTATGATTTGCCGCATTTAAGGAAAAAGGCAATTTAAAGTATACGCAAAAAGATAAGAATATAAATCGGGATATTATAATATAGTATATGGGATATAAAAATGCGAGGCTTTGCGGTTTATTAAAAGCGTAAAGCAGGATATGAATATAATAAATTTTGGATTTAAGAAAAACAAAGGTTTTATACAAAGACCGGCACATTTGCTATTAAATAAGGGCTTTGTGCTTAATTCAAATAATATTCTTAATCATATTAATAACTATTTCCCCATTTACGTAATATACCCACTTTTAAATTATTAGAAATTAATTAGCCTTTTTGTGTTTACCAAGTAAACACCTGGATTATTATACTTTTCTTTTCCTAATATTAGGATTAGCAGGAGCAAAAGGGTTGGATTAATTCTTGCTTATAATATTTGCCGCATTAAATTGGATGGCCCTTTTTCGTTGAATGATAGGTTTGGCATACAAGAAAACCAAAACTATGGCATTTTGCGTTTGATCTACTAATGCTATTATTATAATAATTTAAGCAATCTGGCGCAATTATCCTGTTGCCAGCGCACTTATTATAAGTTATGGCATTAAAACGCCTATAATCGCAATATTAAATATAGTTTGGATTAGGTTTTGCTATTTTAACTTTTTTATATAAAGATTAGCTAAGTGCTTTAAAACCTATGAATTAGGAAAAATATTTACTTAGCTTGAAAAAAACAATGGGTCATGCTATTTGACAATTCAAAATCAAGTGGATATATAAGGTTAATAAGGAATAAAAAAATGTTCAAGATGCTAAAAATAAATTAGCTTAATAAGCCATTCGTGCGAATATACGAATTTAATTAATATTAATGTTTAAAAATGGATTAAGCCAATAATAGCGTTTTTTTAAGCAATGTTTAGATTTTTTATTGCAAAGAAAAAGAAGCTAATAGCAAAGCATTATTTTAATATATAAACTACTTAAATTGCCGTTAAAGTAAAAAGCAATATCCCTTATTTTAATATTAGTATTTTATAGCCGCTAAACACTTTTTCTTTAAAATATGGCCAATGCTTAGCGTTTAGGTATTTAATGTCTTTGATTAACCTATTTATTAAAAAACAAGTTTTTGCTCTACTATAAGAATTGATAGGCGATTTAAATTAATAAAATCAATATAGCCATCAAAGCAGATAATTATTATTTATGGCCTTATTAATTCCAATCGTTTCACCTACCTAATGCTTTATATTTCCATTATCATTGCAATTTTTATAAAAAAAAAATAAGTTTATAATGGCTACTAATTATGAAAACGCTAAGCGATCATCAAGAAGGCAAGCCGCGCAATAATAAAAATTAGCAGCATTTAAAATTTGGCACATTGCAAATTTATTGGCCAAATATTTGCGGCTAAGAAATTTAATCACCAATAGGTATTTTAATAATAAATAAGAAAAGTCTAAAAACCTAAAAAGCTTTATATAAGCTATAATCGCAAGCGGCAATTTCTTAAATTAAAATCAAGCCAAAACCAGCCAACTGTTGAAGGGGTGTGAAAGCCTGGTGCGATGAGTCATGTGATAATAAATTATGTGCCTTGCACATGACTACGAATAAACTGCATTTATATGAAGATTTGTTTATTTAATAAGCACTAGTTTAGTTAAGATATTTAAAACCTATTAAAATCAATTGCCAACAAATTAATTGCTTAAGTGCTGATTATGAAACGAAGGGATAAGATTTGCAAGCTATGGTAAAATAAGCGATCATGCGGTTGGCGCTTAATTGGACAATTTAAAATAATTGAGTAAGATAGGCCGCAGCGTTAAATCGCATTTGTTCGCAAACTTCTCGATTTTATTTATAAAGCCCAAGCTATAAAAGCAACGGGACCTGGGGCCGAAGCTCTGGTGGCAGCGATTTTGGGAAAAGCGCCATTGGCGAAGGCTGGGACCTGATTCCCTAAAATGCTAATTTCTTTTTTATTATAGCATTTCATAAGCATTTATACTACAAAAGCGCGCTGCGCTAAATTAACGGCGGCGATGTGTATCAATTGACCTGGCAAAATCTTAAATAATCTAACTAGAATATTGTTTTATATTTAAGCTAAACATTTCTCGCCGCACCTAATAAAAAACTGGCCCAAATACCTAATCTTAAATATAAACATAAAAAGATCTTAGCAGGCTATGGTATAAATAGCGTAGCATAAACTTATCGTAAATTTGTTGAATAATTTCAAGGTGTACTATATTAAGCTTTAACGCCCAAAATTGGATTACCTTATGAATCTGGTGTTTTTGCACAATATGGCTAATTCCGCCTTGAATTAGCATAGCAAAAACAGAACCTGCGAGCAGTTTAATAGCAAGCTTATCGCATTCCTTTCTCATAGCAGCAATAGCTAGGCATTAATATGCCTCCAAATCTTTTTTGCTTGCTAATAATTTATGGCAAATGTTCTGCCTAAGCTTAATGAGATATTAGGTGGAATTAACAAGCGTATTAAGGGAGTTGATATGCTTTAAAAGGTAAAAGAGGAATGCAGCAGAGTTTTTATTCTTTTAGCTGCTTAGCCCCCTCACCGTAACTAAAACGCAGCCAAATAATACTCGTTTTCTACTTATGCTCCTCGGAGGCAAGATCACAGCCCAACAGCTCCAACTCTTTTGCTGTTAAAGCGAAGCTCAAGCATAGACGTGATGGAATTGGCAGAAAACTCATTTAATTTATTAGTCCTAAAAACATACTTTAAAGCAGCCACTGCCAATAGGTTAAACACTATCCTTTTAGTCCTTAAGTATAAGATTAAGGTTAATAATCAGCTTATAGTGTCTGTATTTAATAAAATACTTAAAAAAGAGCTTCCCCTAAGAGATAAGTAAAATAAAGCATGTTATAAATAAACAAGAGTTTAAAACTATGATATATTTTTTAGTTCTTATTGTTACGCCGTTTATTTAGTTCTTATTTTAATACCTTAAATGGAGACAATTATATAAATTAATTAAAAATTTTATTATATATACTTATGAAAGAAAATTGTCGTAAGGAAAGGGCTTAAATGTGGAAATTAAGGATTTAATGTATAATATTTAATTTAGGGGAAAAAGTTTAACTGTTGCTTTATTATAAAAATAAACATAACGACGAGTTTATAATATAAAACTTATAAAAGCTAAGACACAAAGGCTAAAACAGTTAATGTGTTAACCTATAATACTAGTTAACACAGTTAGTCTAAGACACATTACGTGTTAAGACAGTTGTGCTAACACATTGTCTGTACCAATATAAACAGGCCAATTCTCTTAATGAGCCAGCCTTAATATAAGGCTAGCCCGTTTATGTTAGCACAGACAATGTATTAACATAATTGTCTTAACATATAATGTGTCCTAAACTAACTGTGTTAATCTTACTAACGTCTTAATATTTTACCCCCCATTATTTAGACCTTAACAATGAACTTAAAATGAATCTCTAAGTTGTGGCTATAAGAATAGTATTATAAACGCTTAAGGGTTATATTGGCTTAATTAAGTCAATGGCCTTTTCACTTAATAACAGGCGGGTCATATCTTAAACGCTCCGCTCTTATTGTGCCCAGATATTTAATAGCCTTATCTTTTAAAATATTTATATTTTATTAAATAAAGTATATAACGCGAATTATGGAGAAAAAAACTTGACTATTAATAGAGTTTCTAGGCTCAAATATAACTAATAACCTTATATTTAGGCAAAAGAACCTAGTTACTCCTTTAAAGGCTATAAGTGACAATTTTAATTAGATTATAGAAATATCTTTACAGATTTAATGATATTACCTAATAGCAGTATATTAGGTTTATCCTTATAAACCCTAAGTTCTGTCACTCAAGTCAGATCAGTAATAAACACTAAGAACTCCCGCATACTTAGCCTACTTATACTGAGTGATGATTGATTTCCTTGTGTAAGTTAACAGAATTCTTTTATCATAATTGTACCACTGAGCGTATATTACTTTTAATACTTTTGAAAGGATTTCATTTAAGCTCTAAGTCTTTATTAAAATACTAGAAATCGTTAATCGGATCAAAGACGATTTTTGCGATTCTTCTACATTGAGCTCCAGATCTTGAAGATGCTTTTTATTACGCTAGGCAGTCATCACTTCTTGAGATACTTAATATGCTTTAGTCTTTAAGAAATCTTTGCTTAACGGGAGTAGTTTTTAGATTAGTTAATTTAGACGCAATCTTGGCTTTGAACATAAGCAAATTGATATTATTGACTTTTAACAAGTATTTTGAAGTAGGAGAATTTTTAATAATTAGGGCTAGTATTGTATAGCTGACGCTTAAATAATTCAAGCTTGTTACATATAGAGAACCGTTTAAATCTCCTTTTATTTTAAATGCATTTCTTTAGGGGTTTTAGTCGTTAAAACGCCTTTATCTCTCTGTTAATGCTCGTTCTATTAATCTGAATACCATTTGGATGATTGTTAGTTACTATTAATTTACACTGAAGGAGTTTGTACTTAATTTTAACCCGACGTCTTTTGATAGAACGTTTAATGGTGTCTCTTTATGTTGTTTAGACACATTAGGTGTGTATTAACTAGACCTTGACTTTTTCGATCTGAATTACCGGTTGATAAACGCAAAGTCTTAATATTATTTAATGCCAGGGGGATAGAACCTTAAAATCCTTTATATCAGAAGAGGTCCTTATGATGAATGTCTCGATCTTATGAATGACAAGTATATTATGGCTTGTGATCTTGACGAGCTTTGCAATTGCGTGTTTGGACCTAAAGGCTTGCCTAAACTTGATTTTCTAGCTTATGGAAACTTTACGACCTCATCTCAATGGCGTCGATCTCGTAAGGTTTTCCGAAGGTCTGCTAACCTCCGGTAGCTTTCTCTGGCCACTATAGGGCGTTATAAGTGAAATATAAGAATATAATAAACGAAGAGATTAATTCTTTACTTGATCTAAGCTATTTTCTCACATTATTAGAAGCTTGTCATTTTCGTGAGTAGTACCAGGTAGTGTAATCAGATGAGAAGAGAGAGCTGGATAAAATATCAGAGGCTTAATGAATAATTGAGATAATGCGGGTGAATTGAGGTTAGAGCTTAAGAAAGATGATTTGGAATTGATGCGAGGTAGTTTTCATTTATTTAAATTCTCTAGCTTTTGACCGTTACATCGGAGGAAATACATCGCCCTTGTCCTGTGACCCTTTGAGGCCTCTTACTGGTAATTCCAGTTCTCCGATGGCTGTATTATAAAAAAGGTAACTGAACGCCGTTTATTTAAAAAGAGTGAATCTGTTAATATAAAGTGAAGACTCGTATAAAGAGAGTTGCCTTACTTTGCCCGCTATCTATAGACAGCCGTCATTTTCACAGTCTGCGACAGTTTCCATCCTGTATACTCCTTTTGAACATTAGGAAGCTCTTCAACGCTGACAGGCCAACCCGTTTTATCTTGTCCTAGCTTACGCTTAGTATAAAATGCCATTTGCGCTTTATCACTTGACGTATTAGTTGTAATATCACGAACCACGATCATCTCCTTTAGGTTTGTTATAGCCTTTAGCGTACTCCTTAAGCCTGCAATTGTTGAAGGCAAACCAGCCAGTCCGTCCCTAAGATACCCTTTATTAATCGCGACATATTTTAGGCGAGCCAGCTTAGTTTCCTTTAAAACTCTGAACAGGCGATATACTAGTTGGTCCACCTTTTGTTGCTCGGGGCTCGCTTATAGTTGGGGAAAACAAATGTCATTGGAAAGCAAAGGTGTCATTGGTTGGATTTATGTCGGCTAATTATTTTTGGTGTATCCCTTACTAAAATCAAGTCGCCAAAAACAAATAATCAAATGAAAACCTCAACGCCAAACTCATAATCGTATATAATCGTTTTTTATAATAATTCCATCCTCCTCAACTTCACTACCTGAGCTTTTAACGTATTCCCCTTGTAATAGGGACGACTCTTTGTATTAATTAGGTAGAATAGCCTCTTAGGACGCTGTAGGCTTAGTATATATCTTAATCTTGTTGTCGTTGTTGTTGTTGTTAAGCTTTCTCTTGTATTGTACTTTTGTAGCTAGTAGAGCAGGGTGATCTTCTTTAGTCAGAAATACAGCCTCAATAGTTGTAGGCTGTTTATCTGGCTGTCTTTCTAGTATTAAGAGCTCAAAATCAGGTGATAAATATTCCCCTCTTTTTTATAACTTTTGTACTTGTAGCTTTTTAGCCTTATTAATCTTCTTAATTGTAATTCCTGCTACTCGTAGAGACTCTTTTTGTTTCCCAATTATTTGAGAAAGTAGTCTTTTAGCTCTCTTAAGACCTTTGGTCTTCTCAACTTCAGCCTTTGCCTTGATTTGTAACCGTAGGTCAGTTACAATAGCCGCAGAGCCTCCACTTCCCTTGAGTGTCCGTCAAGAGGTATTCTTCCATTTAACACTCTCCCGTAGCTTTTACTATAAAACAGCGTACTTTATAGTCGTCAAATATGCCTTCTGAAGTTATACTGAGGTCTCTTTCATTGTTTCTTAAAAGACCTTAATAGTATTATCAGAGAATTACGTTAGGTCTCTACTAATAAAAGACTCAATTATTGTATTAGCTCTCCAAACTCCCTCTAAAATAATCGCTAAAAGGAGTAAAAGTAATTACAGTTCAGAGGATTGGCTTCCTTTAGTAAAAGACCGCATTCTTTTAATCCCAGCCTTAGAACTTAATAGCCAGATTCCTAAATCTTTAAAAACGTTATAAATCATGTGTCATACTATTGTATCTTTCCGTATTTAAGTGAGGTCTTAGAATAGAGAAGCAATTGAATAAGAAATATCCAAACTACGTAAAGCTGAATTGATTATAAGAGAATGGTAACACTTCCAAGGTCTAAAGATCCCCACGTTTAATGGTTAAAGAGTATACGTCAAGTGATTAAGAAAGTACCAAGGGCGAATATAATTCTCTTTAAGAAGGAGTTAAAAGGGCAAAAAGTAATGAGATTCGTAGCCGTCCAAGAGCAAGAGTTTCCAAGGCTTATTCGGCCTAATATGCGAGTGTTTAATCAAGTGATTGGCGTAATTCATAATTACCGTATTATTAACATAACTAGTTAAAGAGTGATTAATTGTCTCGTCTTTTATAAGGTTTGAAAATATCCAATTTTACATAATATGCTCTCCAGGGCAAATTATTGTTACGGCTGGCCTCAGGGTGATGCAGAAGCAAGAGCTACTTAAGGGGAAACATTCGAGTAAAAGCTTTTTTGGTATTTGGTTTTAAGATTACGCTTTGTAAATGAAAGAAAAGATGAGAAAAAAAGATTTTTATTTTTAATTAATTAAGGTCTTTATATATCTTTCTTAAGAAAGGTTAATTTATCCGGCAGCTAACCCTTGCCTAAGGCTATGAATTATGCCAAATTCCTTATTTATTAATAAATCATATGTCCTTCAAAGCAGCTTATTATATGACCTCCAATTTAGCTTTTATATACGGATTGTAATATTACCCCCCTTTTTCAAAAAACTGCATCCTTGCAGTTAATATCATAGGTTTATTATTCTCCAATTTGCTATAATTGTTGATTTTAGCGTTATATGCCTTTAGCCATTAAGATAAAGCTTTTGGAGGTCCTTTGGCTTTTGGGTATTTGAAATGAAAAGTTCGTAATACCAAAGGTGCTATTATGGCGTTAAAGCAAAGGTACTATTTAAGGTCTTTATCAGCTCTTATTTATTTGATTTAATATTTAAGAATATTGCCTATTAGCTTAAAGCCTAATATAATTTTAATTTCCCATTTGTCCTGTTTTAAAAGGAATTGGATTAGCGCTGGTGCAAATCATAATTAATTTAAAAAAGGGTTGCTAACATATTTCCATAAAAAGTGGAAATAAAAAATAAGGTAAACTTTCCAATCCTTAGGAAATTTAATCTTTCAATTCTCTTCAATTTTTGCCAATATTTCAATGGGTCCATACCACTTGTTTAATAGCTTCCATAAAGGCCTATTCATTTTCCAATTAGCTATGGAAATTAGTACCATATTTCCTATATCCCAATCAATTTCGCAACGCGTATGATTTGCTAATCGCTTCATTTTGTTTTGTTATATTTGAATAAAGGATTATGCAAACTCTAAAATTTGTTTCATTTTAAAGGCAATCTTAATAGCATTATCTCTATTTAAGCTTTTTGTTGCCAATTTTGGAGATTCTAAATTATGCACATTATACAAAATCCTTGGTTCATAGCCGTTTAAAACTTAAAATGGGATTATATTCCCTAAAGATTTGTATAATAAGGTAAGCTATGCAATATTTATGATTGGCAAAAGAAAGCTTTAATTATTTTGATAATATATGCAAAATGGCCAAAGTTATTATTTAATATATTAATTTATAACCTTTGTTTGGCTATCCACATTTGGGTTATAAGCTATAATAAGCTTTATCTTTGTACCTAAAATGCGGCAGTACTCATTTTAAAAAGTTGAAATAAATTGAGGTTTTTTGTTTGAGATAATAAAATCGGGCATTCCAAAGTGATGGCTTCAATAAATTAAAAAGAGGTTGGCCATATTTTTAGCAATAACAATTTTATAACAAAGGATAAAAAGGGGTTTTTTTATAAATTGATCTATGATTATGAAAGCAAAGTCAAAGCTATTCTTGTTTTAAGGCAATTTCATAAAATCTATTATTAAATGCTGATATAATTTAATAAGAATTAGCAAGGGGTATAATAAGCTAGGGGTCTTATCCTTATAAGCTTTTATTTGTGAATAATTGCAATTAGTAATATATTGTATAATATCATTACTAATTCCAATCCAATAATATTTGCGGCTAAGCAATAATTTAACTTTGCCGATTTTGGCATATGCTATTTAAGGCTATGCGTGTACATAGCAAATTAAGGAGGTGCATAACTTGGGGGGTTCCATTAGTACTTCAAAGCATCCTTAAAAAAAAGCTTTTCTTGTTGAAGCTTGTAGTCTAGGCTATTCTCTTTGGCTTTTTCCTTAAGGGGCTCAAAATCTAAGGAGGTCTTATTTGCAAAGATGACTTGATCAATAATATCATAATCCTTAATATTATATGCTACCGCTAAAATAAGATTAAGAGATTCTTCTACCAAAAATTCCAACTTTAGGTCTTTAATAAGTAACAACTTAATATATTATACATCATCAAAAATTTGCTAATTAATTTTATCATTTGGAATCAATTATTAATTCCGCAAAATGCGCTTTTTGGCTTTTATTAAAAAAAGGTCTTGGTTTTTTTGAGACAAGGTATTAGCCAAAATATTTATAATGCTTATGCAATATATAATTATAAAATGAAAATTAGCAAAAAATTTGGCCCACCTAGCTTATCATGCTATAAGATCCTTTATTAATATAAAGTGTTTTAATGCCCTATAATCAGTGTACACATATACCACCTTTTGTGCTCCTAACAACTCCAATTTATATTATTTAAATAATTTAAATATAGCTAATAATTCTTTATTATAAATTAAATAATTTAATTCAGCATCAATCATTATTTTAGAAAAGAAACCGACAAGGTAAAAAAGTTTATTGTCCTATAATTAAAAAAATACTCCAGCTATAACTCCATTCAAAAAATCGATCTCCAAATGCGTTTGCTTAAAAGCATTATAATAGCAAAAAATGGGGGCTAATTTAAAAGCCAATCGTAAGGCCTCCCAAGCTGCTTTGCATTTATTATTAAATTGAAAAAAAACATCCTTTTTAATAAGACGCGTGAAGGGGCAATAAATGCGGCTATAATCTTAAATAAATCGCCGGTAAAAGTTACAAAAACCCAAATAGCTTTATACGCCTTGTATATTAAAAGCGTATTCCCAATTATTAATCATAGCAATTTTCTCTAAATCCACTTCAATTCCAGTCACTCCAATAATAAAGCCTAAAAACTTCGTCTTTAATACTCCAAACTCGGACTTCTTAATATCGGCCTATAATCCATAATTTAACAAAATTTGCATAATCCTCTTAACATATATTTCATGCTTTTCTAAAAAATCAGAATAAATTAAAATATCGTTCAAATACGCTAAACAAAAGTCATCCAAATGCTCCATAAGAATATCATTAATAAAGCATTAAAAAATGGCAAGGCCATTAATGAGATCAAAGGAAAAGACCTTATATTTATATAATTCATACCTTATACAAAAAATGATCAAATCTTCTAAATTAATAATTATACGGATTTTGTGAAAAGCTTGCTAAATATTAATTTTTATAAAAAAATTTGCTTTTAAAATGCAAGCCATTATTTCATTAATTAATAGAATTAAATAAAAATCCTTTTTCATTAATTTATTAAGTCTTTGATAATTCATACAAAATTGTAATCCGCTATTTAACTTTTTACCAAAAAAAATCAAAGCTGCAAAAAAAGCATTTAAGAAAGCAATAAATCCTTTATGAAAGTTCTCTATAATATATTACTTTATCTCAAACAATTGCTTATTCATAAATTAATAAAAGGGCTTAAAAAAGAGATTATTCTCAATTATAAGCTTAATTTTATGATCCACATTTAGGCGGCGATCAAATAGCTTATCTAAAGCTTTATTAAAAAAAAGTCCCCCAAATTTCTTATATTATATAAGAAGCTTTTAATAAATAAAATCTTCATTTAATTAATATTTAACTTCTTATGCTTGCTTAAGTATTAAACCATTATTTATGGCAAAGAGTTCCACATTAATTTATTCCTATTAGCATATGATCTCTATATCAATATCATAAAAAAAAACACAAAAGTTTCCATCTTTAGCTTATCTTTCCTTAGCCAAAAATAAAAACAATACATAATCATTGCTATAATACCATAAATATCCACTTTACTTGGTTTTAATAATGGCTTAGCTTTTTGTGGCATAATAAGTGGTTTGTCATTATTTTTTAAAAACGGTATATTAGCCATTTAATAACTTAAAAGCAATGCTTCCATATTAAAAAGTCCTCTCTTAAGTTCGCGCATAAACATAAAGAATTAAAGGTTTTTGAGTTGCTAAGGCTGCTTTATAAGCTGCTTTAATTTTATATCAAAATTAGCAACTTTGGCCTTAATGCAGTAATATTTATTTTAAGCTAATAATTGATCTTATTATGCAGCGTTTCTTTAATGTGAAAGATTAGAAAAAGGCTTAACATATATTAAAAAAAAATAAACGTTTTTTAAAGCAAAATTATAATGCTCCAAAAATTTTCGGCTAATTAATATTTTGGAATTTCCTAAATTTATAATCAAAAATGAAAAATTAATTTGTCATCAATCAATAATTAAAATGAAAAATATAGCGTACTTAATGGCCATGCCTTCTTTTCCATTATAGCCTATAAGAACAATAGGCTTAGGTAAAGTGAAAAAAAAAATTCCAAAAAGTTTTTAAAGTTAATAAGCTACTAAAGTTTTAATAGCACCAAAAATATTTGCTCCGCTATTAATATATGCAAATAATTTAATATATAATTTATTCCTTTCTAATTTAATATTAATTAGGAATTGTTGTTTTCCAATAAAAGCACAAAAATTAGTATTTAAATCTTTTCATAAATCAAGGCTTTTGCCATAAAAAAAGATTTTCCCATGGCTTAAAAGTTTTTTAATAAATTATCAAAATTCATATCTTTGCCCTCAATTTTTGTAATTTTATAATCCATCTTCTTTATTTTTTTTAATTCAAAACAATTATTGGCCTAATAATTAATTTTATAGCAATTAAAGCAAGCGGTTCTGGCCAAAATAGCATTTGCAAATTATATGGCAATTAAAAAAATTAAAAGAAAAGAAGCAAAGGCTTTTTTGGGTCTAATATCTTGGCGCTAGTATTTCTTTTTAAGAATATTCTCTATATAATTCTTATAAATATCAAAGCTTTTAAAGAATTAAAAAAAAATGGCAGCTTAGCGTAGAAGGCATACTTTGGCTTAAATATTATAAAGGTTTTTATCCATAACAGCTAGAAATTTATTAAAGCAAATATAATTATTATTAAGCTTATATTATTTTATAAAAATTTAAAATTTAAAAATAGGTAAAATCTTCTCACAAATATTTTCAAATCAATAAAAGCATGCGATTTTGCCAATAATAGCATAATTAATAAATTTAATACAAAACTCATTATATATTATAATTCCTATAATTAAATAATTATATTTTGCATTTGTAGCTTATACTTAATTATAATTAAAAAATTATTAGTCCAAAGCCTTAAGAATATTGGCAGCTTTATTAAATACTTTTGCAAAATCAAGGTTTATATGTTATAAAATAATTGTTTTTGCTTTGCCGCTTATATACTTAAAATAGGCCTTAATTTAAAAGCCGCCAATTTTAAAATTTCTTAAATATTTTTCAATAAAAAGTTTTATATCCATTTTTTAAGCATTATACTTAATATTGCTATTATGATTTGAAAAAGGGAGGCAAGGATATTTGATTTTATTGATTTTTATAACAAGAATGCTAGGGTTGAATTAAAAAAGGTAATAATTAGGAAATAATTAAAAGTCTGCAATAAAAGCTCAAATCATAAAACGTCATATTATGTCAATCTCGGCCGATTTAGCGCATCCATCTTAAAAGGCTTTATTGGCAGCAATTGCAAAAGCAATAGCTAATTAAATCATCTTTTGCATATATGCTTTTTAAGCATTAATAAGATTGGTGTTTGCTATTGTGGCAGGTTTTAAAAAGGTGTTGTAAAGGGTATTGATTTTGGAAATTGAAAGCGGTTTTTCCTTAGGCTTAATTAAAGGTTGAAGTAAATTGTTTTTTAAAAGCAATATATCTTCAAGTAAAGGTGTGTTGGTAATGGTAATAAAACCAAGTCGTATAGGGATTAAGGTCTTGCGCATGCTTTGTTAAGGAAGCATATATGAAAGGGTTTGTTGTTTATTTATTATGTGGCAATTATGCCAGCGAATAATTGAGGTATTAATTTGAAAAAACAAAATCAATGGGTATTTCTAGCTTTCCTTAATGCAATTGCTTTTAAGAATAAAGTAGAAGGCACTTACTTGCGTAAGTAAAATAAAGGTAATACTATGATCATACAAAACGACAATGCTTTCTTTAAGGGTAAAATATAATGCTTCATAGCGGAATAAAATAAATCTTTTCTTATATTATGGCTGGCTTTAAAGTAATGCCAAAGCAAGAGCTACTCAAAGGGAAACACTTAAATAAAAGCTTCTTTAATATTTGGTTCTAAGATTATGCTTCGTAAATAAAAGAAAAAATATAAAAAAAAATCTTTATCCTTAATTAGCTAAGGTCTTTATATATCTCCCTTAAAAGAGATTGACTCATTTGGCGGTTAACCTTTGCTTAAGGCTATGAGTTATGCCGAATTCCTTATTTACCAATAAACCACATGTTTTCCAAAGCAGCTTATCATGTGACCTCCAACTTAGCCTTTATGTATGGATCGTAACAATTATAAAAGGCGGCAAAGGCTTCTTCCCATCCCCTCGTATAGTTTCTGTAATTGTAACTGTTTTGCGGCTTCCTTGAGTAGCTGTATATAGCTCTAAAATAGCTATAAGAACAACTACTCTTTCTATAGACGGGCAACTAACTTATACACCGGATTCGTCCATATTCAACACCTTCTTTCCTGAATCGATTTGTAGCCTTTCCATCTCCTCCTCTAGAGCGTAAAACCAAGCTCTTACTTCTTTCTTAGTATGTGATTCTATTTATATAACCTTTATAGGTTTCGTTTTAATCGTGTAGAATTGAAGGTTACCCTTAAGCCATGTAATAAACCAACGATCAAAGGAGGCTCTCTCAAGGGATCCTGAGATTATATAACGTCAGTAAAGGTTCATTAAGTTAATATAAATATTATATAGTTAATAGATGAGTAATTATTGCCTTAATTATTATATACGTAACTATTAATCTTAGCTCCCATTAATCGTAGCAATACTAGATAATCGCCTCTTCTTACGCCGTTAATAATACCTTATTATAGCCACCTTTCCTTGGTAAATCTGGCCTTCGTAGACTTCCTTCAGCCTTCCTTTGTATCACTTAATAGAGAGATTAACGTAAAGAATCTTTTTTGATGTTAAAGATACGCGCGGCGTTTTTTGGTGGCTCCTTTAGGTGCGTAAAACCCCATTCCCTAGCCTTTATAAAGGCTTTGTCGTACTCCGGCTTTGTTACGTATTTACCATAATAATTTGCTTAAGTGGGCATTTTAAAGTGCGTGTATTATAATAAAGGGGGAATAATATAGAGTCGTTGTTGCAATGTCAAAAGTAGTAGATTTGGGTATAAAAACAGGTTTTGGCGCATTTGGGGAGTGATACCTTTGCTTTTCGGTGACATTTGCTTTCCCCGATTGTAAGTGAGCCCCAAGTAACAGAAGGTGGACCAACTAGTAAGCCATTCTTCTCCTGACTGATATTCAAATAAAGGACATCGTAATTAAGTAGAAATAATATACCTTAATATGAAAAAGACATTCTAATTACTCTCTTCCTAGTACTAGTAGCACGAAATTTTGTTAATAGTTAAATAATACCGAGGACAGGTCTTCCTCGGCAGGTTATGTTTTGAAAGCTAAAGAAGCTGATCGTTGTTGTAACCACGTTTGCAAGGGGGCTTCGCCGAGGTGTGTTTGCTTGTTTTGCCTTGCCTGCATGAAATTCTTTGCTTCTTGGGCAGACGGAACCTTGGAATGAATCGTCCACTGGCGATTTTGTATAGTAATCAATAAGGCACCTAGAACCGAAACATCGGCTTTCGGCCGTTGTTATCGAGAGCAATAGATTCTTTAGGGGCTGAGTCTACTTTCGTAACGTTACTTTCGAATTTGGCATTGCTATTCGGAAATGAGTAGAATTGTTCTAAGTTACCGACATTCCTAGTTTCTGCGACACCTAAAAAATAAGCTTTTGAGTTTCCTACTCCTAGTGTACTCTGATTTCGTTGCTCACGGAAAGCAGCAAAGCGAGCTTTGTCATTAATTAGACTTCCCATGGAATCGAGCCGAGGCGCAAATTGAATTTTATCTTTTTACATTCGAGTTTCAGATTTCAGATCTCTATAGCAGCTTATAAACGCAAAGCCTTACATACGTATCCAAAATTATTGTTTGCTTTGTCTCTAAGGCTTAGAAGTCTGGCCGCTACTAGATATAGTACTCCTTTAACATAATATTAGTTTTTCACGACTCGGTTATTTAGGGGTAAATTGAGAAAAGCGAACCTTCATATTGCCTTTATTTCCTTTGTGGTGAAGTTCAACTTGCACTACTTAAAGTTTGGCCAAGGCAATACTCACCTAGGGGTGGTACAAAGGCAAAAAAAACAAGAAGAGAGCGATGAATATGAAACCGAAAATGAAACGCGAATAAGAAAAGTGGAAGTGATTACAGGAGATTCATATAAATCATAGTAAGCCAGGATCGTATCGGCCGGAGATTCATGCACGAAAGGGGTGGAGGATCAGGCGCTAGACGGCAATGCCGCGTCTAAGGAGTCGCACTAAGGCCAGTGGCATTGGGGGATTTATGTGAAAGGGGTTGGTAGGTCAGCTGGGCCTATCTTACTTTGGCTCGCGTTCCGGAAGTCTAATTCTTTGAAACATAAAAAGTAAGAAGATAAAGGTAAAATTGAAACACAGATAAGGTTTATTAAGTAATTGCATCCCTATAATAGTATGTTTCTTAATCCAGCGAAGGTAGAAAAAAAGGATATATGATCCAAGAGGACACCCCCAAAAAAAAATTCTTACTTCATTATCAATAACGAGCCTTTCAATATCTTCAAAGACATTTTCAGAATCTCTTCCACCCGGCAAAATGCTCCTTAACAAGTTCACTGTCGCAATAGCCGCCTTCTTCGGCCTTGCCATGGCCCAGACTGCCATCACCCGGACTGGCCTTATTAGTCCTAGCGATTATATCGTGCGGGCTAGGCAAATGAACGGTGCCCCTGCAGATATTGAGGTGCAACTGGAAGCCAATGGAGCCAAACCCCAAATCGATGCGGCCCTCCAAAAAGCGATGGACGACAATAATGCACATGACGGAATCGCCTGTGATGCCATCACTTGCCAAAAGTGTACTGATTGCCAAACTGCACGTGTCGATGTTAGCATTGAGCTCGCAACATCTTGGGCCACCTGCGCCATCGCCTGTCTCTTAATTGTCGATTGCCCTGCAGCAATCGCGCTTGCTGGGGTTGCCACGGCGGGTATTTGCGCCAAATTTTGCAACGACCAAGGCCAACCACTTGCCTGCAACATGGATTGTGCTTGGGCTACTTGTCCTTCCTCTCCATTGCTTAAGCGTGGAGGTAGTCGTCCAAGGTTGATGTGAGTGGCTTACATGCGGGAGAGAGGTTGGCTTATGGGATCGATGCGGTGTTGTACTGGAATAGGGGATGGGAATGCTGTCTTGTGTTGAGAGTTGCAGGAGGAGAAGGGGCAGGAGAAATTTCTTTTGTCGAACTCTTTATGTCATTCGTTTACTCTGTACTCAATGCCGGTGTTACGAACATCTGCAGCCATGATCCCGAGGGTCGGTAGCCTTTGTTATACAGAGAAGTCATGTGCTATAGAAATCTATCTTACATTGAGCGATTTATAGATCCCTTTTTTAAAAAGACTGTCACGTGAAATGCTCTGATTAGCTGTAGCCTGCCGGAGCTTAGATCGCCAGGAACACTAAAACTACTCTCGACCTACCTATCTATAAGTACAGTCCCTTTGCGCTTAGTATAACGTTTTATGTAAAGGCCCGGATACTTAGGATTCAAGGGAGACACTTGTCACGATCTGAGGGATCACGGTGTCTTGGCCCTGAGGCTCGGCAGCCTTGCTGCACAGAGAAGCCAAGACTAGGAATGAATCACGGGGACCAGGTGTCACGTGATGTGCTAGCCAGCTAGACGGGTCGCGAGAGCTTGCGCGCGAGAAACTTCACAAACAGTGAGAACGTAATTTTTGGAATTGAACAACGAAAACCACATCTAGTAGCCCTCCTTTTAATTAGTTAAGACGCCTAAGCCTTTACGCATTACTTAGTGTGACATAGGCAGTATGGCGACAACGTGGCCTTAAGTGGCAGCATGGCCCAACGACCCCTGAGAGCATATTATATACTTTAGCGATTACCTTAAGAAAGCACTTGTCTATATTGACTCCGCCAGAGATTAGCTAGTGCCGAAGCCTTTTATCAAGACTATAATCGCAGTCATAAGCGTCCTGATTTCTAAGTTCCAGAATACCCCTAATTTTACCGCTATTATTTAAGCCATTATAACTCTCCAGAGTGACTTTAAAACAACAATAAAAACGGTACAATCCACGGCGATTAAAGTTTAGTAAAATATAATAACGTAGTAGCACATAGTTACACTGAGCCAAGAGACTAATCAAACCGTGAAAGAAACTGCTGAGATATAATGAACAATTACCGGACTTTTATAAGAGACGAATGATATAGTTAAAGTGATAAATAATATAACTAAGACAAAGAATAATATAGTAAAAGTTGTACAGTACACTTTGCCTTTTAAGGCTTTATACACGTTAATATTAAGTAATAATGCGGCTCCTCTTAACAGACTAATCACAATATTTACTCAGATATCATTGTTTATTTAAACATAACGTAAGATCATTATAAAGATTATAAACACATCCACTATTAAAAATATCTAAGCCAAAAACCCCAGAAACTTACAAAACCACGTTAACTGAGCGATTGAACAAAATAAGAATAAACACATTAAACGAATCCGCGTTATATTAGTTAATCAACTAAAGAGCGGAGACCTTAACATTAAGACGTTAAACAAAAATAATGTAAAGGCCTTGAAATAATTCACAAACGACTGGATAAACCAGATTAAAAGAGGCACAAATATACGGCTGCCGATATATGGAATTCTTACACACAATATAAGGACTAACTCAATGAACATGAAAAAGTTCGACGAAATTAAGGCTAAGCTCTTATATAATAACAGACCGTTCATACCTAATGCGGACATTAAATACATTAAATGGCTATTAAGTGTGACGGAAGTCAGGGGTTCTGGGCATTTCCTGTCCATTTCCTAATGCAGACGGCTAAGCGAGATTACCTGACAGGCCTCATGTATATAGCTTTCTTTGCCTTCTTACCTTTTTTCCTCTTTAGTTATAGATTTTAAAAGAATCTTAATTATTTTCACTTTGCTTTATTTAATATATGAGGCCGTTATTACATTGTGATATTAGTCTTTATAGGGTAAATGTCACATTATTTACAACTCTTTTCATACTGTTTAAAAAGAGAGTAAATATTTTACCCCCTTTTCATTCCTTTATGAACTGTTATTACAGAGTAGATTCTATATAAAGAAGGCTTATACTGAGCATAGCTTAATAAATGGCACTTAAATAATTGACTAACTTAAAGAAGTCGATAGTACCGGCTTTCCCCTCTTACTCTTCTTTGACTCAATTAAGTCAAGGGAATAATATCCCCCTTTATTACAGCCCTTTCTCTTCACACTATGTGAAATTAAAACCTCCCATAGTAGAGTAATGTCGTACAGGCACGGATGCAGCTCGCCTAACTGCTCTCTTGGCACTGCAGACTTCCCAATTGGGTTCTGCCACCCTTCACCGCATTGAGGGAGCAACTCCTTTAATTGCTTTCTTCTTATATACTAAGAATAAGAATTAATACACATTCTAACAATTAACTACTTGCAAAGCCCTGGCCTAACCGTGCACAGTAGTTATAAGCCCCGTAATAAAGCTATTAAGTTAGTATTCTTTTAATCTACGCGCTACCGGTTTAATTAGAATTTTTTAAATCCCTTAAAGTTCTTTGAGGTTTTACGAGTTACTTATTATAGAGTTTTTACGTTAACTTACTACACCGTTTGTTACGCAACCAGCGCCATTATTATATCAGCATATTTGATGAGGTTTAATGTATGCTTGCGTAAGCATTTCATATATATATTTTCAGCTTGTAATTTTATCTTAAAAAGGGTAACGCTTAATTCAATTTATTAAACACATTTATACACTTTTTATTTCCAATGATTATAAAGATTTCTCATATTTAAAAAGATTTGCTCCATTTTCCATATTATAATTAAAAGCCATAGGCTATTACCTTTATTTAATATATATACAAAATTGGACTTTATTTAAAGCCTTTTATTTTTTGATTTTATAATCCTTTTTTATTTTTAATTTTTTAATTCCCTTGCTTAATAATCGCTTAATCATTTTAATATATTCATAAATAATAGCAGCATTAAAATACTAAATACAAATATCATTTGTAAGAAACCTAAGCAATAAGCCAATTAATATATTTATTTTATTTTTAATATAAACATTTTTGGATTATAGCTTTTAATCAATTTTAATATAATAAATGCTTGCATTTTTATAAAAATTCTCAATATTATTCCCAAAAGCATTAAGCAAATTGCAGCAGCAAAAATTGCTTAATTGCAAATCAACTTTCAAATTGCGCAAACTTAATATAATGCAAATCTTATTATTTAAATTATGATAATAAAGGCTCACTTAAATCTTTTAGCCTTATTATTAAATAATACTTAAAGCAAAACTTTTATTATCATATTAAATAAAAGCAAGGCTAAGCAATTAATTTTAAATCCTTTTGCTTTTATGATTTTAAAAGCCTCAGCCATAGCGATTTTATATAAGCCGGAATTATGTACTTTTAATACCAAAAACCAAAAAAAAAGTGAAAATCAAATTGCATAATTTGGCAACTTTAAATAATTGCATATCTTAAATTTTATAAATAAATTTAAAAAATTATAGCGTACAAATATTTTAATATTGCCACATTATAGCTTGTTTTAAAAAAGCGCATAAACATTTAAGCGCTTATTTATTCCTTTTGCTTTATGCTTTAATAAACAATTTAAATCCTGCAAATTAATATTAAATAAAAGTATATAATTTTGCTTGCTTAAGCAAAAAAAGGAAAAATTAGCTTAATTAAATAAATCATAATATATTAAGCCCTTTTTCAAAAAGCTAAATTATATAAGATTATTAATATTAAAAGATTTTAAAAGCTTACAAACTTTTTAATTGCTGCTAAACAATTTAATAATAAATAATTTACTAATTAATATCAAAAAATTAAAAAAGCTAATAAGCTTAAAAATCCTTTTTCATATATTTTAAAATAATTATGCTGCCTTTTTTATGCAAACAAAATAAATTTAATATATTATAAGCTTATTAATGGCAAATCATATATTGGTCATTTTGCCACTTTTTAAGAAAAATCAAATAATATAAAATTCAAAAACAAAAGCTTATTTAAGGCCTAAAACAAAAAATCTTTTAAAAGCTTATTAAATTAATAAGCTTTAAAATAATTATGCTTATGCTTTAAAAATCCACATAAGTAATTCCCTAATTATTATATAAAACTTTAATTTGCTATTTATGGGAAAGTTTTTAAGACTTTTTTTAATAAGTTGCTTAAATCAGGTTTAAAGAAAAACGAAAATTAAGCTAAAAAAATTTATTAATAATTTGCAAAAAATAAATAAAAAAGCTTATAAAGCTAATTTGGCCAAAACAAGTTTTTGCTTTTATTAATCAAAAATTTAATTAAAAAATCAAAAAACTTAAAAAGTTTGGGAAAACCCAAATCCAAATTCTTAAAAAATATTTTTAATAAATTAGCAAAATTAAAAAACAATGCGTTTTTAATACTTTTATTAAATCTTAAAAAAAAGGCTTAATTAAAAGTTTTTTTTTTTTAAAAAAATGCCTTATATTCTTTTTCTAATTTAATACTTTTAAACAATTATAAAGCAATTAATTTAATTAATAATATTTTGTTTTTGGAATCTAAATCTTTTATTAAAGCAAAGCCAAATAATATTATAAAAGCAAGAAGCAGCCAGCTTCTTATTTTAAAGCGCGGAACTCAAATAATAAAAAATGCTTTTATAAGTAATAATAATTAAATATATAATCTTATTTTTCATAATATAATTATTATAAAAGGATTTTATATTAATATTATTTTAAAAGTTTGTTTATTTAAGCAAAATTTTTGGTTTTGCGGAATAGATTATATTTTGCGCTAAGGCAATAATAGTAAGCTTATAGCAAATCATCTTATTATTTATTAATTAAAATGCCAATAAAATCTTATATTTTTTAAATATAAAAAACATTTAAATTACTTATATAAAATCCCTTTAAGCTTTATAGGAATTGTAATTTATGCAATTATAAAGCAAAAGCTTAAATAAGTATTAAAGCCAACTTAAAAGCATAAAAACCTTTAATTAAATACAAAAACAATATAACATTTGCGCGCTAATTACTTAAGCCTAAATGTATTAAAAAAATTAATTGAATTAGCCAAAAATATTAAAATAATAAACAGAATTAAATGCTTAAAATATAAGCAATATGCGCTTATTTATGCTTTTAATTCTAATTTTGCTTGCTTAATTTATTAATAATTATTATATTCATTTTGGAAAATTATATAAAAAAAATTTAATTATTTGGATTGCTTTAAAAATATATTTTAGCTATTAATGCTTAAATATAAATATAGCAGAATATTAATTAAATATGCTTTGTGTTTAAAAAAGCATAATAAGATATTTAAATATATTAAAAGCTTTAAATCTTGGGTTTAAAAGCAATTTGAATTTTTAATATGCAAAATCAAATATAATTAAAAAAAAAGGCTATTATTACAATTAAAAAATTTATAAAATATAAAAAATAAGTTTTTAAATTTGAAATTGAATTTAAGCTTTTCTTAATTGCAATTCATAAGCCAAATGGCAATGCTAAAAAGGCTGGCTAAAAAGCAATTAATAAAAGGATAAAAATGCGATTGGAATTTAATCTTCTTATTAAATTAAGCATTAAATGCGCATTTGCAAATATTTATTTATATAATAAAAGCCCAAAGCGCATAAATAATTGATAATCATTTATTAAGGAAAATAATAGGTAATTTCGCAATTACTTTTGATAATATAATTCTGCACTTATTGCTAAAATCACTATTAATTTCAAATTAAATTAAAATGAAATTTATATGTTTGGGTATAAGGCGTACGCACTAATAATAAAATAAGCATTAGGAAAAAATAAGAAAGCATTTAAAACCAATATGCGTGCGCATATTAAATATTTAATAAAATATGTTGCTTCAAATATTTATAAGATTTAAGTGCTATGCCTTAATAAAATTATTATTATTTGTAATATGCAATTTAATAAGAAAAGCTTTTATACCTTTTCTAAAAAAGAGCAGGAGATTTTAATCTTAAAAGCTTAATTAATTTGCAAGCTTATTAAATAAAAGGAGCTAATCGGCAATTAAACTAAAAATTTTAAAATAAAAAATAAAATTATCAAAAAACAAAATGCTATAAAAAAGGCATATTAATTTTTTTTTTTAAAAACCACAAAATAGCAAACAAAAGCTCCTAAAATACAAAACTTAAGGATAAAAAATCATGCTAAAAACCTTAGCACTTAAATTAAACTTTTAATTCCAAAAGCAACGCCTATTTTAAATAAAAACGCGCAAAAAGCAAAAAAGCAATTATTAGGTGTATTAAACCTAAGGCCTAATTCAGGCATAAATCCAAACTTAAAAGCATTTTATTTAAGTAAGCGCATGTAATTTATAAATCAGGCATTAAATGTACCTCAAAATCAAATAATAAATCCGCTTTAAGCATTAAAATGCATTATCCTTAAATCATAAAAAATTGGAATCCAAATTTTTTAAATTAGCAAAAGCATTAATGCGCTTTTAAGCTGCAGCAATTAAAGCTTAGCTAATTAAACCAAAACTTTTAAGTATTTAAGGCAAGTTATTAAAAGTTGTAAAAGGAAAAGGAAAATAATTCAAAAAATGTACTAAAGTATTTGCCATATTTAATATGATTTTTAAGAAAACAAGATTTTAATAAAAACACCTTAAACTTAAGGGTATTCATAATTTTAAGGGTAATGCATTAAAAAAGAAGCACTCCTTTAACCTGCATAATAATCTCATATTATACATAAATTCTATACTTAATAAATTAATGCCTAATTAGCATATGTTTTTAAAAAAGCAGGAGGAATTGAAATAAATAATAAAAATAATGCATATAATAATTACGGCAGCTATTTAAACAAATTGCTTAAAAGAATAGCTATTATTAAAAGGGAAAATCCTACTTCTTAAAATTAAGGTTTAAGATCTTTTGCTAAAGCTCAAAAGGTGAAATGATTTTAAAAATTATTTAATAAAAATGTGATTTATTAAGAATGTTTATTTAAAAATGGGTAATATAAATAAGCATAAATGCTAAATGCTAGAATATTTTAATTTAAATATTATATTAATGCTTATATTGCTTATATAAGTATTTAAATATAAATTTAATAAAAATAAATATATTTTAAGATGCTAATTATGTATTATAATGCGCAAAAACTTTTAAAGCAAATTCATAATTATTTTAATATATGCAAGCATTTTAGCAGTTAAATCATTTAAAATAATTATAGCGTTTACAGCTAAATTTGATTTAAAAATTAAATGCTTTAATATAATTAATGCATTTATTAATGCTTTTTAAAATATAAATAAGAAAATAATATATTGCAAATTCCTTTTTAGCTTTTAAAAGCTAAAAAAGGTATTGCGGGTTGATTATGCATTTTATGAAATGCGCAATTTCCCTTATTTTTAATATAAGCATATTAATAAAACTTTAATAAGTTTAGGATTATCTTCTTGCTTTAAAAAGCTTTGCATATTTATAAATTTTAAGCATAAAATTTTGGTATTATTTTATATTAATAATATTTAAATGCTTTTTTATTAAGATAAAGCAAAGCTTAGCAAAGAATTTATTAAAAAGCTTAATTAGGCATATAATATGCATAATTTTGAAAACATTAAGCAATTTTTAAAAATTAAGATAATGCGCGATCAAAAGCGCAAAACTTTTTTTTTTATTTATAATTAATATATTAAAAAGATTATTCATAAATTTGAGCAAGCAAATAAAAGATGTTTCATAATTTTATTATTTTAAATTAAGCTTATAAAATTTAATGGTTAAGCATTAAAAAAAGTTATTAAAGCATATTAAAAAAGGATTAAATTTGTATTATATATAGCAATTATTGCATAATCAAATGTTGCATATGCTATAGCTTTTTTCTTATAATTTGCCATAAACTTTAAACCAAAGCATTTTATAATTATATATTAGCTTATTCGATACTTATTTGGAATGCGCTTTTTGGGGATTATATTTAAAAGCAATTAAATATGGGCAATGTTTATTGCTTTTAATGCTTTATTTACAAATGATTTTAAAATTAGGCAATTATTGCAAAAATATGTAATTTTAATATTTAGTGGTTTAGTAATTTAAAAAGCATTTTAATAATTTATAATTATAATTTTCATAATGGAAATAAAGTTGCTATTTTTTAAGTATATAAAAAAGAAAGCTATAGCATTTTAATAATTTTTTAAAAACCTGTTTTTAAATATTAGCAAAATTTGGAAAAAATTTTATAATAATTAGCAAATAATTAAGCTTATAATAAATAATGGCAAAAAAATTATTATTAAATTTTGCTATATAAATATTTAAAACATATGGCTTAAGCAAAAGTTTATTTGGGGCTTATTTAAGATTATGTATTTATTAATAAATAATATGCTTATTAATGGGCTTATAAAAAAATTGTTTTATTAAAAATTTAAGCAATTCAAAGCTTTTTTAAATTTTAAGGATTATAAATTTTAAATCAAAAAGCTTTAAATATATTTATTAAAAATAAGTATTTTTTATTATTTTAAATAAAAAAGCAAAAATTTAGCGCAAAAAACCGCCAAAAAAAACCTTAAACTTATACAAAACCTAATAAAAGCTTATTTATAAGCGCAATGCTTTTGCAATTTTTTTTAATAAAGCTATTAATAATTAATCCTTTTTCTTTTTAAAAATCTTTTTAGTAATAGCACTAGTTTTATTAATAATATTATTATTATTTTTATTCTTTTTTTTATACCTAAAATTAAAATAATAAAATTTAAAGGGCAAGATTTTAATTTTCTTTTTATCCTTTTTTTTCTTCTCACTTTTATTATCTAATTTACTTTTCCTTAATAGGGTTTTGAGGATTGTGCGAATTGCGCAAATACTTTATATAATATTAATAAAATGCTTATAAATTTTTTAAAAAGGCTTATTAAAAAAAAAGGCTGTTTTCAATTTTAAAAAGGGAAATTAATTAAATATTATATTAAAAGATCTAAAAAAAGCAATATAATAAGTATGCTTAAAAATGCAATTATAATAGCGCAAATTAGCAAAAAGGGTATTAGCAAAGCATTTGCTCTTATTATTGTGGCCATATATAATAAAGCAAATATATGGGAAATAGGGCTTAGCAAATTATTAATTTATAAGCATATATTAATATTTGCTTATAATTATGCAATAAAAATAAGCATAAAATATAATAAAAAAATATATATTATGGTTATGCTTAATAAGCAAAGCTTTAAATTTTAAATTATATTTTAAAAAGATGCAAAATTTGCAAAAAGATTTTTGAAAATGCAAAAATATATTTAAAATAAATAATAAAAACATAATTAAATGCTTTCAATTTAAGCTTTTATTATTTAAATATTATAATCTTCCTAATCTTTTATTAATAAATATATAAGCATTATATTTATTAATTACTTTATTTGCTTTGCTTTTGCTTTTGGGAATTTAGGGAATAATAATTTAAGCAAAAAATAAGGCAAAAGCAAGAAAAAGGAAAATAAAGCAAAAAAACATTAAATGTTTATAAGAAACAAAAGCTTAAATTAAAAAAGCATATAAGCAAAAGGGGAAATTATATTAAATTTGCTATTAAATGCAAAATAATAATAAAAAAATAAAATAAGCGAAATATTATTAGAATTCAAATGAAAAGGATTTTTTAATTTAGGAAAAAGGGAATTCAAATGTATAACTTGCTATATAGGAAATAGCATAAAAAAGGATATTTAAGCAAGCTTATTTTTAAAAGTATTTATTTATGATTATATTATTAGTTAGCTTAATGCTTAAAGCTAAAAATCATAATATATGAAATATATAATAAAAGTAAAAAGAAAACGGAATATTCATTTGACTAGCATAAAGCTTGCGATATTTATTATTTATTTTTTTGGCTGATTTAAAAGGCATTTTGATAATATAAATCGTTTAAATAATATATATAAAAATTAAAAAAAAGAAAAGAAAAAAGGCAGAAAATAAAGGCATAAGCGCAAATATGTGTGATGTTGATATTAAAAAAAGGTTATTATTTATTAAAGCAAATATTTCTTTTATAATTATTAGCTTAATAAGCATAATCATTTAATTATTGGCTAATGCGCTTGGGCCATTTAATAATATATTAATTAACGTGTAATATGCAATAAAGTATGAAGTAAATTTTGATTTAGTTAATGAATAAGCATAATTCATTTTTACTTCCCACAAACTTAATTTAAAGCAATTACTTAAATTTTCAAATTACTTAATTATAGCATTAATCATACAAATCCAATTTCATTCTATTAACGAAAGCACTTGCGCAAAGCCTTATTATTTTGAACTTAAATTAGGTACTTAAAATTAAATAAAACAATAATAATGCATAATCCCTTATTTTTTTTATATTAAGCTTATAATTGCATATTTTTTTTTATATATTTTAATATATTGATTTAATATGCTTTGATTGCGTACTTATTGCTTACTTTCATTTATTATATTTTATGCTTATTATTAGGTATCATATTTATATTAAACGCGATAATTATTTATATCATATGCCCTTATTACGCGCATTAATTGCGCACTTATATATTTCCTTTTTTTTAAATTTGCATAGCGCTTGCATACAATTATGTATATAATTTATAATAGGTGTATTATGATTTAAAATATATGATTAATATAATTGTTTTTTTTTTAATTATAATCGTATGTTATGCATTAAGAATAGCAAGCTTTTAATTTTGCGGATAATATTTTATCATAAGGATATATCACGCAATCAACGCTATTATTATATTAGCATATTTAATAAGGTTTAATATATGCTTGCATAAGCATTTTATATATATATTTTCAGCTTGCAATCCCATTTTAAAAAAGGTAATGCTTAATTTAATTTATTAAACATATTCACACATTTCTCACTTCCAATGATCATAAAAATCTTTCACATTTAGAAAGACCTGCTCCACTTTCCGTATCACACCGTTGCTTTGACTTAATAACTTATAAAAGCGCTATAACTGAGCTTAGAATAAATCCCTCGAGTTACTCTCCCACCTTTGTTTTTTTAATTCCTCAACTCTTTGTCTCATCAACTCTTTAAATTTCTTCATGAATCTGAGCTCTTAAAAGTAACCTCCTCATTATAACTAATAAAGCCACTTTTAAAGAACAGATATTTACCAACGACAAGCGCACTTAGCTTACTTGGTTTTAAACTTACAAAGACTTCTATTAACTGAATTGAACTTAAAAAGAACTTAATCCAGATGTTCCCAATCTCCCTAATCCTCTCAATAATGAGCCGGAACCTCTATTACTCTTAAGAGTAAAATCTGAAATCAACAGTGCTCAACACGTTAAATCAATTATTAAAGCACAAATTACGTAAGACAAAGACATATAAGACACTAAATCAAAGGGCCCTAAACCTATTATAACGTTATTCATAAGGGTAACTTAAGAAAAAATCACTGAGAGGTTTAAACTGCTCTCTTTAGAATTTTTAGTACACATACTAACTTAAAACGAAAAGGCAAAAAGCTATAAGGCCGCCGCTAAGTAGGTTCATAAACATGTTAACACAATTATGTACAGTAGAGCCTCCCTAGAGTATAAACATATTTATAAGAGCAACTAGATAATATAACAATTAGTTTAAACGCTAAAGCGAGACTTTACTCTTTTAACCTTAAACATTATGGCTCAAACTGAAGAAACCTACAAAAGGTTACTTAAAACCGCCATTAAACAGCGCGTTAACCCTATGACTTAGCTCTAAGACTAAAAGAAAGCCTACTAAAAAGCGTTCTTATATAACATGGACATAATTAAAGGGGATATAGTAACTTACAATTTCTTAAAAGCTGTTAAACAAAGGATTACCCCGTAATAAGCGTAACATAAAGTTAGTAAACTTTAAAAAACATCACTTTAAAAAGACAACACTTTACTACCCTCATTAAATATAGCTCTGTTTTAGCTACCTTAATAGAGAGATCATAACTGAACTTAACATCAGATAGGCCAACGGGCTTATACGCCACTACCTTAAAAGGCCGACTAGATACTCCCGATAACTCCTCCTTTTAAAACGGCAATAACTTCGGAAGCTCCTTTAACAATTATCCCTGTAAAATGGGCTCTCATTGTCATAAGCCACTAAATTATCACTGACTACGCTATTACTTTAACAGCACAGTTACTAATAAAGTGCGTAACCGGCCTTTAACGGAAAAAATCAAGGAGACTCACATAAGGCTTATTATAAGCTTTTTAAATTTACATAAGGAAATCAATAAGTTATGTTAAAAGATGCTCTTTATAAACCAAATCATAGGCACTTCTGGCACCTCCGATAATCAATCTTCAAGTCGCTTTCACCTGTCTAACAACAACAACTCCTTTAAACCCTCAAAAACAACTCAAACACTAAAGCCTTCACAACCTAGTTACTTTTTAAAAACTCCACTTATAAAACCTACCTACTTAAAACAGGTTATTTCAACAATAATTAGTCCACAATTACTTGACGCCACTATGGAGAGATCTAAAGTATACACTACTTAAGATTTTGAGCGTTACCCGCTTTTAAAGAGTACCTTAATTAATAATAGAGCAGCTGTCCACTTGGTTAATTTAATAGATTTACTAGAGCCTAGGACTTTTATAAAATCAACTATAAACGACGCTATTAAGGTTAAAACATCGAGTTTACTAATAAAAAGACGGGGTACTCACATTATTTGAGATATTCTCCACGGTAAAAACGGGCCTAACACATTAGATTTAACTCTAACTAATGTTACTATTATAAAAGGTTTCAACGTTAATATCATTTCAAAAGCGCAGCTGTTAAAAAAAGGCATTTAATACAGCAGATTAGACTGTACTTTATGTTTTAGTCTAATAGAGAACAACGTGGTTATTAAGTAACTAGAGCGTTACGCAAACTTAGCTTTCTTTAAATATAACCTTATCAATTACTCTTCAGTCTCTCTAACTATTCGCGATATATTAAAGCGCCCAAATTTCGGACTTTTAATGTTTCTTATAATATAAGGGAGTATCTGACAAGGTTTTCAATCTAGTAGGCGCTATTTAAAACCTCGACTAAACACAGCGCGCCTCTGGCACTTATGAACAGGCCACTTAAGGAAGGAAGCACTATAAGCCTTAGTGAAAAATACCCGAAATGTCGAGATTTTAGGCCTTATTAAAGTAAAGTGCGAGTAATGCGCTTTGGTAACAACGCAACAGAATGTTAGTCAGTGATCATCAGAGAGAAGAGTAACCCGTCCTTTCTATTAAATCACCTGGGATTTATTTAATTATCCCCCTGGATTTGACGGTAATAACTGGCTTTTCTTAATTAAAGACGAATTTAGTGGAGTTTTTTATGGCTTTATCCTTAAAAGCAAAGGGTTAAACGCAGTTTAAGGTGCTCTCTAACCTTTTAAATAATGGACAAGACGTTAATTTGGTTTTTCTATTTGTAAAATACGCCAAGATAACGAAACCTTAGTCATTAGATTAAATAGAGTAACTTAATATAAAAAGTGGGCTTATAAGAACGGTATAAACCTAGAAAAGACGCTATTATATACCTATAAACTAAACGGGGGAATTGAGCGCGCAAGTAAAGAAATCATTAAAAAAGCAATTAAGATACGTTTCACTGTTAATTTCCCTTAAACCCTTTGGCTTAAAATCATTCTCATGGTAATATTTCTTTATAATATAAGTCTTTCAGTGTATAAGGCATTTAAGAGTCTAAACGAAGTGCTCTACTTCTAGTTCAGAGAGTATTTTAAGTGGTATAACCTTAAGCTGGTTATTCGTATTACTACTGATTTATAGCCTAACTAGAGTAAGATATATGTGTACAGGTCATGTGTATACCTAATGTTAAAAGATAAAAAAGCGCTTTGTAAGAGGCGAGCCTTTAAAGTCGACCCAAGAGCGCACATTGAATACTTAATTAGTTACGTTTTATTTAATATTTATAAGATCTGGGTGCCTTAATTACAGCATGTAATAGTGACTAAGAATGTTACATTTAATGAAACCCTATTTTTCACTTTTTTTAATGTCGAGTGAACAGCCGGCTAACTGTGAGTAAGACTTTAAGAGATAACTGAGTTGCTTTTAAAAGATAAAATGAGGGCTCAGGACGCTGAGTATATGTTGATTAATCGTCTGAATGACACTACGTTAAAATTAAATTTTAGTGTTTTAAAAGAACACGAGTAACTGAGTAAAGTAGTAAAAGTAATAGAAGTTAATAAGCCTGTTAATTTAAGGGTGTCTTTTTTACTTCCAGTTAAGTCTGGGTTTATGAACTCAAGGGTAAAGTAACTTCCCCCTGAATTAATAGACTTAAACGCTGAACTATTAGCTGAGCTAGTAATTAACTAAGTGTTCGTTAATAAAAACTCGGGGGATAAATTTATGAAAAAGTATTAGACTTTTAATTCATAAGTACCCTGATTAGGTCTTAAAGAGTGTTGACATTTTAAGACAATTAACGGCACTAAGCGCAGTTAAGAGAGATGTCTTAAGTGGTATAATAAATCCTAAGAGACTTAATGTAGGTATAAAATGTAAATTGATTTTATAAGTTGTTTTATGAGCTTAAGAGCCACACGACTCAGAACGGGGTCTTAAAGAGCCTAGGGGAACATTTGAATGTATTAGCCCTAAGCTTATAAAAGCTCCGCTTTAAGTAACTAAGGCTGAGGAGTTTTCTGACGACAACGATCTTTATAATACTGAACCGAGGGTAAAGCAGCACTTGTTATTCTCAGCGGAAGATTAAGATCAAAAGTTACCTGAACCCTTAAAAAGGAAAAAGGAACCTCTAGAACCTAGTAATAAAGGTCAAAAGACTAGAGTTATAAGGAAAGTAACGTAACCGGACCGTAGTGTGTATATTATTATTATAAGGGAATTAATTTTAAGTGTGTTAAATCTGACAAGTAACCGCGAGTATCTCGAAGACTTCTTGGTTACTTTTTGGCCTAGTAAAGAAGAGGTACGTAATGACGGAAAAGACTTAAGAGTAGTTCATGTTGTAATTGTAGTATCTGTTTTTAAAAATGTCAAAATTCGACAACCAACTGAGTTCCCCAGGATTTATTAATCGTAACTCTTATAAGAGCTATTAAATTGGCGAGAGCTTAAAAATCACCCTTTTAAAGAGTACTTTAAAGCTGGAGCAGTCACTGAAATCACTAATTTAGAATCACGTAATTACTAAAGAGTAGTAAAGCATAGTTACGCTTTAGAGTAACTTATTCTACTAAAATGAGTATTCACTTATAAACTGGATTTAGACGGTTATTTAATTAAGTGTCGTTTAAGAGTAGTAGTTAGAAGGAACTTATAGTCTGAAACTTTTATTTTATCAACTTACGCCGTAACTTTAATTGTTTGCTCCTTTAAAACCGCCATGGCTATGGTAACGTAATTTGATTTGGAAATGAAGCAGTTCGACGTTGTTAATGTATTTATTAATGTAAAAAGGGAGGATTTAATTGCGCGCGTGCGTTATTATCTCCCTGATGGTTTTAAGTAAAACGGAATGTTAGTGGAAGTCAATCGCGCTTTTTATGGTCTCAAAGACTTCCTAGTATTATAATACGGCAATTTTACAATAACACTCAAGACTTTTAAGTTGATCCTTTATAAAGAGGAACCTTGTATATTTATCAATGAGTAATGTATAGTGTTTGTGGTGTTTTATATTGACGATATTTAAGTGTTATATTATGTTTCAGCACTTAAAGAAGCGTAACTGATTATTAATGGATTAAATTCGGCATATGAGCTCACTAGAGGACAAGAGACAGAGTGGTTTTTAAGGGTTCGGACTATTAAAGATTGAGCAGTTAAATCAGTATCTTTGGTACATGACAATTATATCCAGAAGGTTATTTTCTGATTTGGATTTATAAACGGGAGCTGCCTGAGTACCCTGTTACTTTAAGTGGAATTTGTCAAAAACCCTGGAAAAGCAACCTTTAATGAAATTAAGGAGTATTAAGAGAAAGTTAGCTCAGTGCTTTACACTGTAATTATGTTACGCGCTAATGTAGCATTTACTGCCTTAAAGCTCTTTCACTTCTTGACAAATCCTTTAAAAGAGTACCTCGCCGCGATTAACTGGACTATTTGATATCTCTTCAGTACCTGATTCTTTATAATAGTCTATTATTACTAAGTTCGCGATTCTCAGTTATTAATAGCTTTAAATGCTTCTTTTACAAATGATTTAGAAACTCGGCGTTCTTCTTAAGGATATATAATCATACTCTTTAAAGGGCTGATTTTATAAAGAACAACTCACTAAGATATAGTCATAACATTAACTACTTAAGCCGAGCTTCTTAAAGTTGAGTATACTATGAAGGAAGTTATGGCACTTTAAAGGTTCTTTATAGAACTACGCCTAGACTTAAGAGTAACTTAGATAATATTCTATAACAATGTTTAGACAATTCAGCTAATTATTAGTAAGAATGAACGCATTTTAACCAAACTACGCTATGTTAATATATAGAATATGTGGCTTCACTAAAAATATCAAAAGGGTAGCTTTACTGTGGAATATTTACTTATAGGCTATATGTCAACTGATGGTCTTATTAAAAACCTGGGTTAATAGAAATTTGAGGCTT
The DNA here is from genome assembly GCA_002554605.1 of Helotiales sp. F229. NCBI lineage: Eukaryota > Fungi > Ascomycota > Leotiomycetes > Helotiales > Helotiales sp. F229. Next base: position 1,257,823 of record MXAW01000017.1, read on the forward strand.
TTGTTGTTTTTATTAATCTGGTGGATATCCGCGCTTAGTTAGAGTAACTTGATTAAAAAGCTCGTTTTAAAACAGCTTTCTTTTTATACTCTTTATTTTTTCTTTTATAACATTTCTCATGTTATTTGTTTATGGTTCTTTTCTAAAAACAACTGAGTTAAAGGGTGAAATTTTACACATAACATTGGAATTTTTAATTATTCTTAAGATCATGTTATGTCATTTCCTTTGTAAAAGAAGGGTAAAGGCGTAACGTAAGTTATAGTACAGAAAGACACCTTTTAAAAGGTTCTTAAGCCTTAAAAGAACATGAACACAACTCAGTTGATTAGAAGGCCTAAAACAATACGAGCCAGGTTATTAAAAGACTTAATAAAGACGCCGGCGAGTACTTTAGTGATCTTACTAATCTAGTGTTTAGTGAGCTTAGCCTCTTTTACACTAAGAGGGTAGGGGCGGATTTTAACACTTAATAAGGCACTTAAAACACTGGAAATAACTCTACTAACACTTTTAATTCCACTAGTAACTCTAGCTTTAGTAGTGCCTGAGCTACGCTTAAGAACAAACATTCCAGAAGTAACTTCTCTTATCTTAGCCCAGAGGCCAGTGAGAGGGTTTAACTACTTTCCATCTTTCTCATTTTTATTATTAGTTAACTCGTTTAAAAAAGAGCAACTGATTAATAAATCCCCTGGAAAATCTACTAAAAAAAAACCCCAGAGTAAAATTAAAAGAAAAGCAACTGGACTCACTATTAGAGACCTGACTAAAGCCATGGTAACGAGAGGGACCACTAATTCCAATAGTAGGAATAATTGGGGTGACGCTAGTAACCTTAGTAGCTTTATAAGCCTTATGAAACTTAGTGAGTTCTTAAAATAAATTAGTAAATTTGATAATTTTCAGAGATTTAATCTTTTACTTCTTTAATCGCGTTACTCTGACGAGTAGCTTAGTATGCCAAAAAGGCAGAAAGAACACTAGGGAACGCAGCCTTATAATCATAGTTGCTATTAGCGCAACTGATACAATGGGAGCTACTAACTGTATTAAAGTAAAATCTATTACCTTTGTTTTAAATAGTACTCTTTATATAACCACAGTAAGGGGTTACTTTTTAAGAGCTAGGGGTTTAAACACGGCGGGGGCGGGAAGCAACCGGAATAGCACGGCGAGTAATTAGTACGGTAAGACGCTTATTTAAGGCCTTAGCTGAGGGCTTCTTAAGTTATTAAATAGTCAATTAATTGATCTTAGATTGATATTTTCCTTTAAATTAAACATATAAAAGAGGAGGTTACGCTTTTATGAACAGATCAGCGAGCTTTAGTACACATTTTGAAGTTAAAGTTGAAGTTATAGTGAGGTTAATAGTAGAGATTGAGAGTAGATTGAAAATTGTTTTTTTTAATAGAAGCTTATAGTTGTCAATTATGAAGGGAGCATCTCTTTATCTGTATAGTTACGTCTGTTTGCCTGATTTGGTTGTTTTTCTACTAGTTCGTTTAATAGCCAATTATAATGGAGCATCTTCTTATTGTCGTTTATTGGGGGGTGTATTGTATAAGCACGGATGTAGCTCGTTTAACTGTTCTCTTGGCACTATAAACTTCTTAATTAGGTTCTGCCACCCTTTACCGCATTAAGGGAGCAACTCCTTTAATTGCTTTCTTCCTATATATTAATAACAATAATCAACACACATTCTATCAATCAACTATTCGCAGAGCCCTGGTCTGATCGCGCACAGTAGGAGCTCTGAAGGAGACCCCACCTTAAATACTCGATAAGCGAGCACCTGACTACAACGTGACGATTATTAATCCAACAAAACAATATAACTAAAAGGTTGTTAACCTGGCTAAAATCAATAATAAAGACCTAAACATTATAAGGAGAACTATATTAATATCTTCCTCTGAGTTATAACAGCTTAAAGTGTCATTCCCTTTATAGTTATCTGACCTTATACATGTTTTCAATAAGACAACAGTTGATAAATTACCCTAATCAATGAACTTTAATTATAAACTCAAGTTTAATAAGCCTAACACTATATTTAAAATGGCACATTTATATAAAATAAGTACACTAGAACTTAAAAAGATAAAAGAATATTTATTAGAACAACTTAAAAAGGGGTTCATTTAACCGTCTAAGTCATCTTATTCGTCACTAGTATTATAAGTAAAGAAACCAGGGGGAGGATTACGGTTTTATATTAACTATTGTCAGTTAAATATCGTTATAAAGAAGGATTAGTACTTTTTCCCTATTATCTTAAAACCCCTCGACAGACTAGCTACCTTGTCTTTTTTTATAAAGCTAAATGTACAGTATATATTTAACTAGATCCTTATAAATTAATAATCTCGTACTTAAGTCGCCTTTTAAACAAGATATAGTTCTTTTAAACCCGTCGTTTTACCCTTTAAGTTATATAATAGGCTTACTACTTTTTAAAAATATATTAATGTGGCCTTTATAAAGTACTTAAATAACTTTTATTCAGCTTATGTCAATGACATTTTAATCTTTTCTAAAGATTTAAAGACTTATAAACAACATATATAACAAATATTCCAAAAACTTAACAAAACCAGCTTATAAGTCAATATTAAGAAGTACAAATTCATAACTTGTAGTACTACTTTCCTTAGTTTCGTCATTACTAATAAAGGTGTTAAAGTAAATCCACAGAAAATTGAAATAAGTAAGAACTAAGAGTTACCTATATTAAAAAACAAGTTCAGTCGTTTTTAAGGGTTTACAACTTTTATAAACGCTTTATTAAAGTATATAAAAGAGTCTTACCATCAGTGAAAAAATCCTAAGGCAAGTGGCCGTTAATGGCGCCGGAGGCGCCTTATTGGCGCTTTTAGTGTGAAAGTTACATGTTGAAAAATTTGGGGACAGCTGCGCACTATACTAATTTAAGAGGGCCACTGGGGGCGCAATTAGCGCGGGTGACTTGAGTGGCTTATATTTCATAGAAAAAGTAGATTAAATAATTAACTGAAGAACACGAAAACTACCTTCGAGCACCTAAGGGCCTGTGTATATATATACGTAGGGTATAACATATGAATAAGGGCTAAGGCTAAGGTAAACTTTACCTGAAAAAAATATGCGCTAGTCACATCTTTTTTAAAGTGGAAATCTATAACGTGGCAGGCTTACTGAAGCTAGTTTTTAGGACGTATACACAAATATACAGCCATTAGTACGGAAGTTATAAATCGCCGTGTCAGTGATTTGAATTATTATACTATACTCGTTAGTACGGCGCCGTATGAGCCACTTGATTACCCCTGTCTACAGTAGGTCGCTATTAAGGCCATTCAAAGACCCCTGCTCACAGCTAGTGGCCACTGGCGCTGAGGGAACAGTAGACCGATTAACCAATGGGCGTCCGCGAATTTTTTTGCTGATGACGCCTTTTAAATCAGTTAATAAAAAGGGAGGTTTTATTAAAATTCTAATTAAATAAAGATTAATTAAACTCATTTAAACGTCTTAAAGAACTCTTTATATTGACCCTAGTACTAGTTTAATTTAAGCCAGACCATAACACTTATGTGAAAGTGGCATGCTTTCTTGGATTTAGGGTTAATAGACTTAAAGATAATAGATTTATAGCCAAAGGATTTAGGAGTGACGAATTCAGGGATAGTGGATTTGGCGCTAAAGGGTTAAGGGCCTGTTTGCCTTAGAAATTCCATGGCACAAAGATCCACAGGTACCTAAAATCACCTTTATGTTAATTAAGAAAGCCCAAGGCAAAATAAGTCAAGGTGACTTGACCTTTATTGTCCTTAGCCTAGGGGGTATGAAAAGACATGTAGTTTAACACTTTTTTATTATTTTAACGGCTACTATTTGGCGTCTAGCCTTACACTTCCGGAAATATGTATGATGGACTACGGACCGTTCTGGACCCGCGATGCGGGGAGCATTGAGACCTATGGCTTTGGCGAGGCAGAAGGGACAAATGAGATAAGTTATGGCTTAACAAAGGGAAGGAGTTGTTTGTGTTAGACTGGAATAATAACTAACAATATTAGTTTAATAATGTTAATACTTTGTGAGTTCTTTTAGTTTGGCGTGAATGATAAAGACTTTAGTACAAGTATGACTGTAGCCAATAGTGGATATCTGCCGCTTGTTTATGGTTAGAAACCAGCCTTGGGGGATTTCCTTTAAGCGTGATACCGGTAACTTCTGAGATTTAAAATACTAGTCGTTTTAAGGAAAGTTCTGGCGCTTTTTGTGGAGCCTGACTAATTCTTTGCTGTTTTCTTTGGTCACGTGGGATTAACTATAGCTTGGCGCGAATTGTTTAATTTATATAAGCGAGGCTAAAATAGGCTTATGCTTTATTGTTAAGAACTCAACTCTAAGGGAAATGTCAAAAATATTATAATTAATCATTTTTAATATCTTATAGTTATGGCTTCACTTAAAATCGCCGGGCAGTTTATTAATCGCGCAATTGTTGATGTAGCACATACAGAACTAACCAAGCTTATCAAATCATTTAGGTCAGGCGCTATATACAAGCAACTGGACGCGGTTCTACATTTTAATGAGTATTTGAAGGACCCAGCCTTGCAAAAGACAAAAACCATGGTGAAAGACTTCCTCAATGTAGGTCACGCTTAAAATAAGGACTCTTAAAATCTTTTATATAAACTTCATTAGTTAATAATATTATAAAATACAAATAAAAAACTCGCTGCCGATTTTTTCCAAGCCTTAGAAGCCAAACTCAAAAAATCATTCCTTGTGTTTTATTGCGCCTAATAAAACAAAGAAAGAAGTATTAAATTAAGGAAAATTATAATTTTCTTTACTTTAAGTCCTTTATTACCGGCGAACGGGCTGCTGGTATTAAAGGATTATATAAATAAGAATTTAGGGAATAATAATGCGCTTTTGATTATATATAATTTGCTATAAATGCTTAATAAAACTATCGGAAGTGGCTTTGCTCTTATGTCAGATTAGATTGCTTAATGTGTTTAAAAGAGGATTAAAATCGAATGAGATTAGTATAAAGGCGCCTGGGTTAAAGGGCATTGGTCTAAATAAATAGACGTTACTTTCCTAATTTTATATAATAAAGTCAAAAAGCATAAGATCTTTTAGATTAACATATTTTAATTAGTTTGATTCTTAAGCGGTAGCATAAGATCTTACCATCACATTATACCTTATTATTATTTATTGTTGTCGGTGTTTTTTCTGTTTTATTCAATACGGCTATATTACTACTTTCCTTTGTAATTCTTTGGTTTATCGCGTATTGTTTTATGTCTTGATGATGCCTCCCGGGGTCATTGACCGTATGCTTAATTGCTCCCTAATTATCTGTATCAGTGACTATTGCCAAAGGCAAGGCTCCTGCGTCGCATAAATGCAAAGTGCGTTTATTACCAAGTTGGATTGAAGAATTAGGGTAATGATTAATTTGTGGATTAATTGTAATACTATTTATATGCGTTGCTTGAGTAGTCTTTGGAGAATTGAGATGTTTATTGGCCTAATCTATAATAATAGTATGATTGGCCTTAAATCCTTCTAAATGATATACATGCTCTCATTTGTATGGCGTGGTTGGTGGGTGGGTAAAGGTTGAAGTTGAAGTTGATCTTGATTAGACCATGGCATTTGTAGGATGCTTTGGCTGGTTCCTTGACTTCCGAGCCCGTGGTGGTGAAGAAGGATTTGCTTTTTGCTTCGTTAATTTGCGAAATGGGATATTAATGCCGCTGTTTCCCTTGTAATGTGTTATGTAACCTAATGAACTTTTTGGTGTTTGGCTGTTTGTCGCCGAGATTTGTTTTATGAGAAAAGTATATGGCGCGAGGTTTTTTGTTTGAAGTTGCTTTATAATTTTGCGATCGCTATTAAGTTTGTTGGCATGCTTTTTTAAAAACCCAAAATGTTAAGTTGCGGTTTTAAATGTGTCTTCTTTAAGAGGTAGCCTTTTCTTTAAGCTGATTAATTTATTATTTCTTAATAACAAAGGATATAAAAGTATAAGACTCACAAGTCAATTAAGAGGCTATTGGGAAAAATAAATAAGATTGTAGCATTATAATTGGCTGTTAATTTGTGATATTTTTGCTTGGCCCTAACTTATGCAATAAGGTTTGATTGAATAAGCTAAATATTTTTATTGGCCTTATTTTTGCAAATAATAATATTTGTAAGCTGGTGGTAAATTTTGCTATTTGCCTTGCCGCATACTGCCAGAGGATTAAGGAGGCCAAGCAAATTATGATAAAATAGTTTTATAAACCATTTACAAATAGCATATAAGCTATGGCTTTCCTTCATATTTAGTGTATTATTATAAAAATTGGCGAGATCTCCATTTTAGGAATCAAATTCATATTACAACAATTTCTAGAAGATTAATAGATTGTTTAATCATGTTTTAATAAATGTAAAGTCAACTATTCTCAAAGGCTCCAAGATTCGCGGAATTATCGATTTTGGGGTTATTGAAATGCGGTATAAAGTGAAGCCAAAATTTTAGGCCTATGAAGCCTTTATTAATTCTTTATAAAATTTGATATTAGGTTAATTGAATATTGTTTTTTTTGGGTAGGGCATTATTAATAGTCTTGTTTTAAAATAGTTAATTTAAAGTCGCTATTTGCTAGCTTTTTAGAAGGGGATGAAGGCTATTAATAATATGATTGAGTTTATGTCCTATTTTTATTTAAGGTTAATTAATAAACGTGGTTTGGGTCACTTTAAGTATTATGCGGGAGAGGCATATTAAATTAATGCAAATACGTAATATTATTAAGTGCTTACTATTAAGCCTAATGTTTTTATTAAAAAATCAAATGATTTTTTTACATTTAATTGGGAATAATTAAGCAACCTTTATTTATTTAAACCCTTTTAATCTCGCGCAAGAAATGATCTTGCACTTTTTCAAAACCTTTTAAGCATTGTATTGCTTTTTTTTATATAATACTATAATAAATTGATTAATCGATTTCGATTCAAATTATATTCATTCTTAAACATGAGGGTTCCGGTAATTCTTAAAGCCTCATTAGAATATTGATATTTTCCCTTTTATTTTTTCCAATTATTTGCGCTTAACGCGGGCTATCCTTACTAAAAATTGTTTTGGTTTTTGGTCATAATTATGATTCTCTTTGAGCGTGGGGATTTAGTTTAATATATAAGAAGAAGCTGTAGAATGAGGCAAACCAGCAAATGCCTTTGCCTTTTTCACCGCTCTATTATTTGCCTTATTTTAACCTTTCCTATTATATTGGTTTATTTCTTAGGAGAGGCAACAAGGCAAATTGCACGCGCCCTCCTGTCCTTGCCCTTTGTTAACCTGGGTCCTTGTTTGCTACGACTGGTCCATTTCCCTTCAAGAGCCAGCCAGACGACGCTCGTTTTTTACTTATGTTCCTTAAGGAAAATATTATAGCCTAAGGTTTTCGCTTTCGATTATTCTTTAAGACGTGATGGAATTGGCAGAGAATTAGACGAATGCAAAATTTCACAAATGCGATATTTGCAGTAAGGTTAGTCTTTTGGTAACGGTTTGAGAGTGTAGATAGCTAGCTGACCTTTTATAATAAAGCTGAGAGCAAAAATTTAGTTTAAAAAGATATTATTGGAATTATACCAATAAGAGGCCATATAGTTATGTAATACCTAGGTGTGATAAGAGCTTTATTCAAATAAGTGCTTTGATTATTCATAGTCGAATTCACATAGGGGAAAAACCTTATTAATGTTATGGATATGGAAAACGTTTTTATGATGTACGTCCTGAGGCTTGCGGTCCCTAATTTTTCTGATTTAAACCAGCCTGCAAGTTTTGGCCTATATCGCCGGACTTCAAACAAATGCACGGGTATAAATGGCTTTTTGTTGAAGCACGAGCTTTCCTCCCATTAACGAGCTGTATACTCCCCCGAATTGGATGATAGTAAAACGTGTGAATCAGCGAATGAAAATTTCCTTCCCACGCATTAATAACCAGACTAAACTCGTAGACAATAAAACATTTGATCTGATGGTCAAACATTTAATAGCGTGCCTATTTAGCAAACTTATGCTTTTAGCCATAATTATCATTTTGACAAATAGATTTTAAAACAATTTTAATCTTAGGTACTAAAAGGATTAAAAGTGAAAATGTTAGCGGTATTTTACGCTAGTAGCTTGATCAGCGACTATTCTGCTTAAAGATTGAGCCCAATATCGCAAGCGCCACAACCAGTATTACGCCATATAATTAAACAGCCGCCTCCCACTTTTGCTCCAATACAATTGTATCTTCTGGAATAAAACAAAATATTCTTTTAATAGCTTTTGGTGAAAAAGATTTGGCTTCAGAATTTTCCAAACCTTTGGCTTTAAATGGTTTTTGGATTATAGTAAATGTTTAGTGTTCAAATCGAAAGCCTATAGCGGTTTTTGGCATTTATTTGTTTTTGTTAATATTAAAGTTACCTAGTTTAATCATTTTTGCTTTTGTAACATATATTTTATTTTTTTTATTTATTTTGATGTTTAATTGTGTACAATTGTATTAAAACTTTTTTGAATGTATTATACCTGAGACAAGCTTAGTGGAAATAGAAGATTGATTTGAAATATATTAATGGATTTAGTTATTTAATATTGTTATTATATCATAAGTTATTATTTAATTGAAAATGATCTTAAATTTTACATAAATTTTATGTAAATCCACCTCATATTTTGACAACAGCCTTGCCTTAAAGCATTTTAAATTACCTTGGCATAATCTTTGGTAAGGTATTAAAAGAATATAATGAAAAATATTATTAGCGCAGTGGAAATATCCTTAGATAAACAAAATCCATTTTTTTTTTCGGAGTATAATATTCGCGTTTTCCCACTTATTATTAAAGAGAAGTATTGATCTCTTTACTTTTATCAAATACAATAGCTTTTGCATTACCTAAATTAAAAAGTCTAAAAACATATATTAATAACACAATCCACAACGATGAATCCGACTTAAATAATATTAACCTAGATTTAAATATAAATATAAATTGCCACCTTTAATTCCAAACATTAGTACTAAGGTTTGTTTATTTAAAATTATAACACAGATTCTGTTTTAGGAGATAATTGCAGGTATGTGGCTAAGCCAGAATTAAATGACGTTTAATTAATGTTTAGATTTTTTACTATTTTGTTATTAGAGGTTCATTATATTAAAATATATAATTGGAAATATTATAATTACTAAGGAGGGGGTTAGTTATCTGTTTAATCGGTAATGAAAGCTCGGCTAATAACGCAGAATACCTTTTATTTAATAATGAGCAGGAGTAGGAGAGGCTTGGTAAGCATTTAATCAATATTGTTATTATTTAGTTTATTTATAAATCCTGCAGATTTTTAATATGAATTCTTTTAGCGCACTTTAGGTGGAAAATTGCATCTGGCGCCATTTCCTTTAATTCATTAAGTCCTTAACATGGGGATTGGGACTGGCATTTGGGCAATAGAATTTGATAAGGAGTTTATTATCTTTTTAATTCTATATTAACCCTTTAATCTAGTAAACAAAAATCCTACGGTAAATATTTATGGGATTAATTTAAGCCTTATATAATCAACTTGGTTTAATATCTCTTTATATGATTTTTTTAAAGTAGTTAATAGCCTTTAAGATGCCCTCAAATTGTATATTTTAAGTTGATGACCTTTTATTATAATGGACATTTAAGCTTAAATTCAATTTCATTTATAGCCGGTTATTGTTTTACTTTTTCTTTAATTTACTTTACATTTTTTAAAAAGCCTTTAAAACACTGGCACCTAAAGGGATTCTTAAGATGTAGGACATCATCTTTGATTTTCGAAGTTTTAATAATTCATTAAAAGGGAGTGTTTTAAAAGAGTGGGTAAAAAAGCTAAAGAAGGCATTTAAGTTAAAAGGAATTGACTTGATTTATATATCAAGTTATAAGAACTACTTTGAGAATATAAAATTTAAAAACATTTAATAAAAAGAGTTTTTATAGCTAATGGAAAGTTGGCTAAAAGGTACGTTATTTAAAATTTTAGGTTAATAATATTAAACTAATATCTTTAATTTTTTTTTTATAATATTAATTATTTTATTAATTACTTATTAGCCATAAAGTATATTTCTTGAAATAGTAGAGGTGTTACTAGAAAGAGTTTGGAAGGACCTTCAAAACCCCAACATTTATACTTATCTTTAAATGTATATATGGTTAGCTTACTTGAATTTTAGTTAACGTATTGCAGTTTTGTCATTTATGGCCGAAAGCTAAAATTAAATCTGTTTTTTAAATTGGAAATTAATTATTAGTCTTGTAATTAGACTACTTATACTCTGGGCCATTTTTAGAGTTATATTTATTGCTTATACGTGTTGTATGAGGATAGATGTGGAAGCGAATATAAGCGAATTCTAGGCTGGCCATCTTGGCAGGCAGGTAGTAATATATATATCAAACATATGGGGAGATAGGTTTAGATTTTATCATATAAAATTGAGCCGTGAAAATCATAATTTATCATTGACGATTAAAGAGTTCTTGGTTTATATATGACGCTAGAACAATGTCGTATCTGCTAAGGTACGCCGCATGCATTCAGCTTCCAGCATGATGACGCTTTTAGTAAGCTTTATAAGGAAACAAACATGAACTTATTTAGTTTGCGATTCGCAAATCCAAAGTAAAATCCTTTTTATTGTTAAGCTATAAAACATATCATAACCTTTTTTTATAATGCTTTTTGCTCTTCCCCTTTCCGCCTTAGTTATGTGTAATTACACGCAAGTTGAATTTAAGTGCGGTCATCGTCGCTACATAGTTAGAGCATAGTATATTAATTATGAGACGACGCATTGACGCTGTTCGCCATTCGTAATGGCTATCAAGTTTAAGTAATTTGCCTTAAGAAGTTATAGGAATTATTATTATAATATATTGTTAATGAACTTTTTAGGCTAAATGAATAATGTGGTTTGTTTTTTATTAATTTAGTATAATATTTTTCTTATGAAATTATATCATTTGTTAATATTTGCTAATATAGGAGATTGTTGTACGCCGGTAATGGCATCTTAGATAATAAAGCGTTAATGAAAAAAATATTAGGGGAAGTTGAAAAGAGGTTTTAATAAAGTTAAATAAGATAGGATAATAATACTTATAATTTTTAAGATTACTTAATAAATTAACCTTTAAGTCTATTTTTAACCTAAGAAAAGGGAAAACAGTTTAAAAATTACGTAAATATTAATTATTGTTTTAATACTAGCCACTTTAATGGTTAATTAATAATATTAATTGATTAAAGTTATGTAATTGGCGACTTTTATCCTAATATTATTACTAAGGTATAAAGGTAATCTAAGTTTGTTGATTATTTATTAAAAAAAAAAATTATATAAGCTGCCTTCATTGATTTTTATTTAATTTAGCTTCATTATCCCTTTGATTAATATTATTGCCGCTTTAGTATAAAACATATGATTCGCGCTGCCATTAATAAATAATTCCCTTTTGGAATAATTTTAAAGTTTTTGTTAAAAAGCGCCATTTCCCTTGGTTATTATATTAGGGCTTTAAACGACTTTATTCCCATTAGCCTTCTTAAATAAGGTTATTAAAGGCCGGCGGTCCTAAATTCGATTACGCCGGGTGTTGGTACTTATAGAAGATTAGTCTTCGAGAGGGGGGGTTTGCTAATAATATGTTTTGACCTTATCCCCGGCTCATTAGGATGAGCCTTTCATTGGTGTTTTACAATACTTTTGTAATAATTAAATTGTTGATTATAAAAAACATAATGAATTAGTTGAGGATGGCCGCCGTAGGACCGGGGAAATTAAGGCTTAGCAGGGGGAAGATCATTAAACGATTGGCGGAGTTGAGCCTTTGTTTTAGATTAAATAGTTCATTGAATTGATGCTCTCATAATACGATTTTTATTAATAATAATAAATCTAAGACTCGTTTTCTTGGAATTATGTTTTACAATATGGCGAATTTTACGTTTTGTGTATAAGTAGTTTGAATACTTTTTAATAAGCTATTTGTAAATTTCAGCGACGATTATTTTCAAAATGGGCCCGTTAAATAAGCACGTAATGATCAGATGAATGCTATGTCCTATTGCTAATAGTACGGGGACTATGGCAACGTCTTTTTTGTTTATTGAATAGGTTGTGGGGCTTGATTGGGCTCCCGTTGATTACTAAGGCTATAATGGGAAAAAGACAGGGGAGTCCTTTGGATCTTATCTTTATTAAAGGATTAGGGGCCCCAATGCGGCTCCCTTGTTGATCTCGAATATAATTAGAATTTGGCAAGGAACCATTTTTTGCCCTTGTCTTTGCATCCTGTTTTTGAAGTGAGATTATGTGCCATTTTATTATAAATATGAGTAGTAATTTAAATGAACCCACCAGCGCAGTGAAGTTGCCCGTTTTAAGCTACTACTGATGTTATTGTTAACAAATATAATATTCTTTTTTAAATAGGTGTTCTCGTTAGCAGGCCAAAGGTCACGTAGCGTTCCATTGCAAGAAATCGTCAAGATCGGATCATTTGCATTTTATAGTCTGCGTCATATAGTTATGTCGCCGTGAATGCCCACATCAATGGTACACGGCCCAAAGATGAAAGGCGAGGCTGCAAAGGAATAGCAGCATTTTATATTGTGGACACGGGCCAGGAGTCTCAGCAGGTTAATATGCTCTTTTATACTAGAAATAGGCGTTGCCGCCATTTTTATACAAAATCTTGATAACATTATTTATAAGCCCCGCGCGACATAATCCCTTTACGCATAACTTGAGGAAAGAATTTATGAAGGATAGTGGGGGAGAACGACGAGCTCTCCTTGTCGTGGGCTTCGAGTATGGCGTTTGGGCGCTGGTATAGTCCATATGGCGAACAGATTGCGCAGGTGCAGAAGGTTCTCCAAATGAAGAGATGGAATGGGCGGTGGATATTTAAGATCAAGGCGACCGACAGCCCGCTCACGCATTACAAGGCCCTCAGAACGGTATAACACCGTCGAGCTTTGAGGTATCGTCATCCCTCACTCTTCGAGCCCGCTTTTATACCATTGCAGAGCGTTGCCAGAGACCCAGCTCAGTCAAGAGGGTCATCTTCATACCGGTCGCGGCGAGTATCTCCTGGTAAAGCACCTTTTCGCGTTTCATAAGCCTGAAGAGTTCAATAACACCCTTTACGGCCATTGTTATGCTATGAGCATTTTGTTGGTCCGCAACATCAAGCGCCGCAGCGCCGCACTTGACCTCGCATGTAAGAAACGGAAAGTACGCGTTATCCACGAATCGGGTTCGTATTGTGCTCCCACCATGAACGGCTGAGATTGCCCTTTTAGCATCCTTCACACGGCGAACCTCTGGAAACTTTTGGTTAGGCTGTCACCGAGTTCCTCGAAACTTTTGAGCAAGAAGAGGGGGAGATGGTGGGAGAGGCCTTATATTAAGCGCCTATTATAAAGAAGTGTTGGAACACTGGAAGCTTTTGGTATTTTAAGGCATTGCATAGTCCCAAGAGATTATATCGAATTTTCAACGAACACATCCAACGGCTGTTTTGTTTGGACCACTGCCGCATGCGGATGTTTGATCAAATTGTGGCCTTCTATTGGGGTATTGGCGCAGCGAAAGTGATAAAGAAGAAGATCGAGGAAGAGGAAAGGTATAAGAATCGGCTGAGAGAAGCATTTGGGAAGCAGTCTTACCGGAAAGGATACCTATTGTACGGGCCACCTGGAACCGGAAAGTCGTCTCTTTCTTGCGCAATTGCGGGGGCCTGCGACCTCGATATCTATATCCTCAATCTCTCCAGTCAGGACGATAGCTCGCTGGGCAAGCTGTTTACTGAATTCCCCAAGCATTGTGTTGTTCTTGTTGAAGATATTGATGCCGTTAATGCAACATAATCTTGATAGCACGGAATGGTGAAGACTGGTTAAGAAGAGATAGGCTCTTTAATAATGGGCAAGTTGCAAGGAAGGGTGTCTTTATCGGCCCTCCTGAACGTTCTCGACGGTGTTGGTTCGCAGGAAGGACGGGTACTGATCATGACCACGAATCACGCGGAGCGTCTCGACGCTACGTTGATTTGACCAGGTTGAGTGGATATGAAGCTAGAGCTTGGGTATACTAACCAGGACATTAACGCTCGACTTTTCTGTGCCCTGTTTATGCGCGACGACACTTTATCAGAAGGGAGCCAGCGAGAAGATAAAGACACGTTTAGGAAGCTGATGACAGAGTTTGCAAGTAAGATATTGGAGCAGGAGTTTAGCGCGGCTGAGGTTTAGTTGTTTTTGATGGAATATAAGCGGTTGCCTTATATGGCAGTGGAAAATGTGCAGGAATGGGTAGTTAGAATCAGGGAGGGAAAAAAGCATATGAAGAGAGCAGATTCTTGGATGTTTTAAGAAGATGGTGACATTTTTGATTGATTTGGCGTTGTGCATTTGCATTTTTGATTGGTTTTACATGTCCGTTGAAGAGCCGCGGTTATTGATGAGTGGAGTTTGAGGCTGACTTCATTTTGGGTGACGCTCCTTATTGTCTTTGCTCTCTTTTTTGATGGGTTTGTGAGATGATAACGAAAGAGGCATTGTCGCAATTTGTTATATAAGGGTTATCATAAATGCTTATATGTTTATGCGTTGTGAAAACTGAATCGCAAGTGCAGGTGGTGTTTCTCCGATTCCGTTATCTTGGCGTTTAGAATGTTCTAGGCCGATATGCATTGTGAAAACTGAACCGCAATTGCAGGAGGTGTTCCTTCGATTCCGTTATCTTGGCGTTTAGAATGTTTTAGGCTGAGCTAATGAGGACCGCAGGCTGAAGAGTGATCTTTACTAATGGATTTTCGAGATTCTCAAAGCTGCGTTAGCCATGGATGGGTCGTTAACCTATCAATGGTTGACCGTTGGCGTTTCCACGATGTGCAATAAAATTTGCAATGTTAGTGAAAGACCTTTGATTGGAAGAGCAAAGTGTCGTTAGGGCAAGGCGTTTTGCGATTTCAAATAAAAATAAAGCCGTGATCTTAGCCTCACATAGAGCCACTAAAATTGGAGTACGCAAATTAGCCTAAACCAGCTTGATTTGCGTAATCAAATTGAATGCGCAGGCAAGAATGTAACGCACTGCTAATTTAGCTTGGTTTGCTAGATGGCATTTGTTACATCAGCCCACATTAGGCTTGACTTTAGGGATAGGTACAACTTCCAGGCGCCGTTTTGGGCTGGTTGGCGGCAGTTTGTAGAAGCTGGAGCTTCTGGATGTGAAGAATAACTTTAGAAGCAATTTGGTTTTTGAATGGTTGCTTATTATACTGTATTCTCGATGAGTTGTGGTTCTTGTGGTGATTTATTTGATCCCCACTTCTCCACTGTGCTTACTTCCACTGGCGTTGTTTTTGGTGGAAAAGTCCAACGGATACGTCAACAAAAAATCGGTGAGTCGGCTTTATTAATCGAAGAATCACGGCTAACCCGAGAATAGCTATAGATGAAAGCAACCCAGCTTGCCTCATAACTTCCTGATTTCATTGTGTTTACTATTTTCTCCTACCATTTTTCCGCTCCTGAACTCTGATATAGCCTATTCTGTCCTCATCTTCGAATCCCACCTTCGTAACTCGCAGCAGCATTTTTAGGCACTATTTGCAGCAAATCATATCTGTCGAGCAAAATTTGCATTCAAATGAGTGTGCTATTCCAAAAGTAGCCAAATTCAGGAAGTTCTTCTCCATGTCCTCATCCGTATATGTCCAGATAAGAAATAACTTTAGGACCGTTTGCCTACGATTGCCACCACGCCAAAAGCTTGAGAATGATCATATAATTTCCGAAAGCCAGTTAATCAACGTTTCTTCTTGTTTTTGCGTTTGCTCTGGCTTATATCTCCAGCCGAAAGACTCGCCTGCCCCGCGTTATACATTTTTTTTGCTTCGGCTTTTTTCTCCCTTTTCTTTTTAGCCTTCTGGCGTCTTTTCTGACTGATATCCCCAGCTTTTATTGTTGCATCTTCAATAGCGAATGAGCGGTCCATGCTTTCACTACTTCCCCCGCTGCCTTGATTGTTGTTGGACATGATGAATGGATCTAGCAAAATAAGTTGGGTGAACCGGGAAAATTTGGGAATGGTAGAGCAAACAGTCTTGGATATAGTTGCCAAAGCGCTGATCAATTATATAGGAGAGGACGTGAGTATTGTATGCTTTGAATGATAAAATTTGAAGTACGTGTACGACTGAAGTGGAGGCTGAATAGAAATGGAATTGGAATATAGGCGTAGGCTATAAATCTGGGTGCTGAATGAGCTACGAGGTGGTTTGATGGTTGAATGGTTGAACAAAGGCTCTACTTGGAAATTCCTCCGTCTTTATACCGTTTTTGTATAGTTTTAGAACTTATCGTACGAGACGAGAATAGTCTTATGGTCTTCTAAAAACAGCTGCAGGCGTGAAGTGAAACCCAATAATCAGACCAAAGGCTACGAAAGACCTTATGATATTAACATAGCCGATCAGGCGAGTAAAGCGTTTACGAATACCATTCAGTTACATTGCGCTGGCGAGAACTCTTTAGTATGGATTTGGACCCAGAGGCTGGCTGTAAGCGCTGCGCCATATCCGGCCCATATTATAATTAAGTTTCGATTTAGGGTTCTCGGGATTGGTTCTTTACCAATAGTAAAGCGTGGGTAGGACCTTTGTTTGGACTGAGGCCAAGAATTGTTGGTACTGAAACTACTCGTGGGTTGGTGTGCGGACAATAAATTAGTGATATGCCTTGAAATCCTCTTCTTAGAGATTCGCGCGCGTTAATCCTTTGCCACCTTTGGCTATTGGAGGGCGACGTGAAACATTCGGAACTGCCTTTGCGCCCTAGCCTCAACCCTGATTTTAGCAATAGCCGAGGCGCTAACCTTTCTTTCTCCGACCGAGCATCCCTATTGGGAGAAGAGCTTTTATATTAGGTCATAGGTGAAACTAAGCTAGTCCTTAAACGATATAACTCTTTAGCTGCCGCGAACCTTAAGAAAGTGTGCTTGTAGAACGTTATTTACCTGTCATTAGAACACAAGTCTCATTATCCCCGATTTCTTTTTTGGCCCTTTCAGCCTTTCTCCCCAATCACTGCACTCTTTGTTTCCCCGTCCTTGGTTTCAAGTAATGGCGTTTTAAACAAGGGTCACAATTGGCATTAGTTATGGGAGACACTCGGGAGGATTTTGATAACCTGATATAGGATAAAAATAATGAGGAATGGGAAAAGTCGCAGCCAAAGCTGCAATAAAGATCCGCCATCCGCCTTATAAAGGCATTAGCAACTAAAAAGTTTGGCTATCTTTTAAATTGAATTACTCTAATAAATATTGGCGGGTATAATATTGTGTATAAATTACGGGTTTTAAGTTGTTCCTTAGATGTCATTGTTCAAAGACCCATTCCCTGCTACGCCTAATTCCCTAAGAAAAAAACCTTAATTGAGGTTATAATTACCAGCTATATTAAAAAGTAAACCTAAATACTAATTGCCTTAGTACTTTATTATGACAAGATTTCTGAGTTAAAATACTATTTCATCATTAAGTATGTTGAATATTAGCATTTGATGTTGATTGCCTTTAATGTTACCAACAACAATATCAATAAAACCTTTATTTTAAATCCTAATATTTTAAAGGACTTTCTTAAAGATTTTTATAGAAAAGTTGCAAGCTATTTACTAGAACTTTTATAATATACCTTTTTTCGCATTGGGTCTTTGATTAAGTCCAGCACAGGTTTTTATTTCGTGGTAACACGCCCAATTACCTATAATATGAACAATATGCTTTAGCTAATAGGCATTTTACGCTTAATATTACCCCTAAAGAAAAAGACATATAAGCCAGCGGATAAATATTATATCAAGCTTATAAATATACATTTAGCTTAGCTTATTTTTTAGTAAAACGACCTTATCACCTCAGCAAATGATTGTAAAAACAAATACGTCATTCGCCAAGTCTTTCGTAAGCTTACAAAAAAGGGGAAAATCCTAACCTTTGGATTTAAAAAGAACAATTGATTAGTATAATCCAAGATTATAAGCATAATTTTATTACCTGCATTTGCTATTACGGGCTCTTTTTGGCTATATTGCAACAATCTACAAGTAAGCAATGTTTTTTTTGACAACTTTGACAATATCGCCATTATTATTAACTAAGAGTTCATGTATACTGCCCTTAGTTAATTTTCTTTTGATTCGTTATGGTGGTTGGTCCTTGATGCGCTTGATATCTGGGACGATGGCATTGAAGATTGGGTTAAGTTTTATGAGCCGCGTATGAAGATTTAATTATTAATTATATAGAAGGCTAAGGCTATCGCGGGGTTTAATGAGATGTGCATGGAAGTCCCGCTGTCAATGTATATGCATGAAAGCTGGAAAATAGGCAAATTCTAGCTAAATTATATAGCAAGGAAAAGCTGGGCATTTAACGCTCTTTTTTGGGCATTCTTGGATAAGAGGTTTTTTGGAATTAGATAGAATAGAGTCCCTAAAGAGGAGTTGTGAAAAACAAAGCTGCATTTTCTAAGCGAGGCTAAGAAAATTGTTATGGAACCCTTTATGGCGTGGAAGATGAATGAAATAAAGGAGCGCAAATTGGTTGAATAAAATCCCAAGGCTGCAGAAAGGCGTTTAGCTAAGATTTTATTTAATTAACCCAAGTGTAAAGAATGAGATTCATATTCACGCCTATCCCTATCTTTGAGGGGTGCTTTGACTTTTAATATCAGATTTACCAAAAGATGAACAGCCATGAGAGAAGTATCTTTGGCGTATAGCTGCTTGGTAACCCCTCGTTTCTTTTTAAGTTTTTTATTCAAGTGTTTGACCAAAGACTAATAGCCTTGTGCATATGCCGGTGGTTGATTGCAATAGTAAGTTTGAACAAGTTGATTTGACGAGGGACTTTATTTGATAGCTTATGGATAATATTCAAGAGAATGATCATTAAATCTGGGTTCTTATTAGGCATCGTATTTATGCGCCGCGTATATCTATCCTTGTTATACGGCTTTTGAATATTGAATTCCTTAAATATGCTTTTGGTGCCATTGCTGACGACATTCCTGTTGGAGTCCTTACCAATCCCTTTGAAGGTAAAGAGTTCCTGGTGACGAAGCTGGATCACCGCCCGAAGATTTACTTCCCCATGCTGTATTAGGCCAAAATCCTTTTGGTGATAGTTGGCTGGCATGACGTGGGCAAGAGAAGTTGTTAAGAGAAGTCTGCCTCTAAGGATCGGTTAGTTTGAGCCTCAATGGACCGTGCCAAGAACCATGCCCGGCCTTCCGGGTTTGGGCTTTGTCGACGACATTTCATTTGCTATTAGAATAAGGTCCAATTGCGGCATTTCCCGCCATAGCAATTGCTTTAGCGATTATATAGTAGCGGGTGAATAATTTTATATAAAATTGCCTGGTTTATTTACGATTGCTAATAACTTATAAACGATAGGTGGAATTCAATTTTTTGCTATTTTTATTTATTATGACCCCATTTATTCTTATTTTTGATGCTAGGCCAATATTAAGCCTTTGTTATGGCAGGCCATTTTAACCCTCTTAACCTTTTATATATTTTATAGCAATATGACTGTTATATCTGCAAAAATTATTTTGCAGATTTTGGGTTATATTGTTGCGGATATTTAATTGTTATTGCTAGGCGGTGGTGTTAAGACTTATGCCGCATATTATTTAATGGCATTGGTATTAGGGGCATTTTGTTCGATTTCCCTTAACCATTTGTATTCAACTTTTACAAATGGCAGAAAAACCATGCTAGTTAAACTCCGTATTAGCGAAGCCTTTGAGTTTAACGACTTGAAAACCTTGTCAGCCTTTTTTGAATATGGTCCGGGTTGATATGCCATAACTTTGCATTACGTTTGGTTTTTTAGCATATTTTATTTTGATAATAAAAATGCCACAGGTTTGGGTTAGCGAATTATTAATTATGCTTATAAGGCTTATAAGTGCTTTTATAAACATTGGGGTTTTATACAAATATTATGGCTTTAACTTTACATCTTTTATTTATGTGCAATATTTTTTGTTGATAACCTAAGGTTATAAAGCCTTTTTAAGCTCTGTAATCTTTTTTACCTAATAATTTGTGGTTTATATGGTTGTATTATACCTAAAGTCCGCAAATATCTTAAGGCGCGTATTTATATAAAGAAGTTGTTCCTGTGGCGCTTATTTGGCTTAGAAAATGTTGGCAGAAAAAAGTAGAAAAGTTAATTAATATGGCAAGAGTAATATTAATTATTTGATTTTTAATACAAGTATTTGTATAATTAGGAAATTATTATCGAAAGGTATAAAAGGCAATGGAATGCCTATTACAAGCGGCGATGACAATGGCCTATATTATCGAAATAAAGAAAAAGGGGCTACGTTTAGCTAAAAGAATTTAGATAATATTATCACTTTAAAGGTGGATATTTTTAAATACGGGTTAAAAATACATAACTAATTGTTAAGTATATATAATTCTTATTTTGATTATAAATTAAGAGTGGTCAATTTTTATTCTTATTGATATTCAAATTCGATATTTTTGAAAATTTCCTACGATAATACACCTAAAGTCAGAATTTTTTAAAGCTATCTTTTATTGGGCTCATAAATATTAGCAAGCCTTTTTTGATATTGTATTGTAAATCCCGACTTATTAGCCTTTTTGCCGAGAATACTACTTTATTCTACCCATTATACCTTTTATTCTCAGCGTTTGTTTTAAATCTTTTAAGGAAGCGCAGTCTCTTATCTCAATCCTTACTTAACTAATGTGGCCGCATTAATAGAGCGGTGAATTTCCTTAATTATATAACTTTATTAATATAATGCTAAAAATTGATATTTATTAATTACTTTTGCTAATTATATATCTGATTATTATACGTAAACTGCAGGTTTAAAGCCTTAAATTGTATAAACATAAAATCAAAATCACAAATCGTAAAAATGGTTTGGATTGGCTTTAGATTTGCGGCCAAAGTGTTATATGGGGCAACTTTTGAGTACTGCAGGCTGCTGGCAATAATCCAGTGCGCTAGCGGGTGGTGTTGCTGCTGTAGTGCTTAGCCTTATTAGTGCTTTGCTTTGGCGGACTGTTATTAATTCACTTTTTTAATTTTAACGTAAATTTTCAATATCTTGGGGTGGTTTTGATAAATCGTTTGAAGATTATTACGCATATTGCATATAGCACCTAATAAATTATTGAGAAAGAGCGCTTTTGTGCTGTATTTTAGGGCATACTTTACAAAGTTGGAGAAGGGGATTTGGAAGATTGCTTGATATATGATTGCGTGTATTTTGGCCGCAATTTCTGAAGAGGTTCCTTTAAGTGGTGCTTTCTAGTCCTAATTCCATGAAGCCCTGTTATCCCCTGATGGTATTTGGAGCGCCCGCCAGAGTTTATTAGCCTTAAAATTTATTATTAAAGCTAAGGGGTGTATAGCTTGGTTCTTAGAGCGGTTCTGATTTTCGCAATGAAAAGCAAAAAGTATTTTGAGATTAGCATGTGCCTTTAAGGAGCCCATTAGGGCGGTTTGGTTTATATCGGGAATTAGCAAGCAAATGACTTTCATTTTGCTATTGTTTTTTGTAGCTTTTATTTTGCGTTAAGCTTTTGCCTCCCACCAAGTTTCAATCCAAGAGGATCCTGATCCCATATTGGCAAAGGGCGAAGGACGGATGAACGCGGCAAGTGGGATAGATTGCTGTTTAGTTGTTTAGCAATGAACATTAGACGCATTATTGATATTGGAGGAGCAAGAGATGTGGAGGAGCAAGAGATGTGAAGGAGGAGGGTTGGTGAAGGAGGGAGGTTGTAGACTTGGATTAATTTATATAATCTCCATTTCTTGAAGCTTTCCCCTGGAGGGGTTCGTATTTGCATTATGGAAGAAGTGTTTTGAGAGCTGAGGAAGTATGCCTTAGTTGATATGATCCTGCATTAAGAACCCATATTAAGGTTGATAGTAAACCCTATGGGCACACAACCACTTTGCATTATATGCTTTAACCGCCGCATTTGTTACTCCGCTTATTTGGGGGTTATTTGGTTAGCATGCTAGTGGGTCGGCATTTTTTTCAGCGCTGAGATATGCAAATTACTGCAGGGAGTTAGGACCATTATCAAGTGATTAGCAAATCGTAGATGTATCTTCTGCGATATTTTGTATGATTAAGCCGAGAGAGGGGCTTATGTGGTAAAGACAGATCAAGCGATTCTTCTTATGGTCCTTGCAACATCGCGAAATGCGAGATCGATGCCAGCAAGTGTCTTTATTCATCTACTTTATGTCATTAGTTTATGTCGAGGCTGAGGCTTCTACGAGCGATACTTTGAAGGGAAGGTCTGGATGGACAATGCTAGGGATATTTACAAAGAATTAAGGGCCCCATATACAGAAGGTTGCTGGAGCAGGTGGCCATAGCCTTTAATTCAAAGTCGTTTTTTTGAGTGGTTTATGAAGTTCCAGGATATTGTTCTTAGCGGATTTCGCCGCAGATATTATATATTAGCAAACAAAGTATTGAGGGGCTCAGGGGCTGATCGTAAGCTTAACATTTTCTTTACTCCTACCAACGCTGCCTTACCGGATGGCGAATATGATTGGTCAAATGTATTTGTTATTAGAGAACACAAACAAAATCCTGATAAGGATGGATCTACAAAAACATTGGTATAATTGGCGGGTTATGCGCGTGAAGTGTTCGGAAGTTAACCGGATCAACGATTCATCTATAATTTTATGATTTGCGGAAGTCTGATACGGCTTTAGGTATTTAATAAATCTGGTTTATACAGCTTCAAGAAATTTGATATCCACAAAGAGCCGAAGCAATTTGTCAAGGTTATTGTTAACTATGCGCTAATGACAGATGCGGAGTTAGGGCTGAATATATTTATCAAGCGCGATGGCAACGGTAAATACATTGTCGCACGAAATGTGAAGATCTCTTTAGAAGACAAGCCAATTGCCTTAACAAAAGCGATAGTGTACCAGGGAATAATGTGTTATTAAGAAAAGAGAAGCAATTTTATAAAATAAGAGTATATGATCAAGTTCGCTTAACCCTTTGATAAAAGGCAATGGGAAGGAGAACTTTTGAAGTTGGCTAAGGAAAAGGGAGTTTTAGGCATTACTGTGTGGTTTAATCATAAGTAGATTATTACCAACAATGACTTAAATACTATTATACATTTACAACAAGACATGAAATTCAGAATTTTACGAAAGCTATTTAGTAAAGCCTTTTGGGTTAATAGTAGTTCGGAATTTAATTGGGCGTACTCTAAAACAAGTCTTGGAGGAAGGTTAAAAAGCGGTGGAACTTATTTAATAGGCCTAAGACTTGGTGTAAATAGTACTATGACCTTTTTCTTTAGGTAAAAAAGAAAAAGAGATAATAGACTTAAGGTTAGTAAATTAAAGAGATCCAAATCCGACGGTAGCTATACAAATACGATAAATGTATATATCGAAAAAGGCAAGCAAAACATAATCGGCGTCCACAGTATCTAAGAGGCCGAGACTAACAGTTTGGCAACCTGTTGGATTAAGTGGCAGCGGAATTATGTCGACAATATTTAAGAAGCTGAAGCCGACAGTTTGATAGACTATGAAAGTGAGACGTACAGTAACCGAATACACTACTGTTTAGTAACTTCACTAGCTAAACAACCTCTCCAAAAATATCAATCAATCAAAAAGCTTTTAAAGGCGCTTTGCGATATTATCCGAGGCCATAGGTTATTATTCGAAGATAGGAAGATTTTTTATTAAAATATTTTTAAGAATAATATCATAATCACCGAATCTTATGCCAAAGAAGCCTTAAAAGGGAGACTAATTGATTTGGATTTAGCAAAAGAATTGGATAATATGCCAAGTAAGGCTTGTTACCAAATTGGAATTATATAGTTTATAACGATTAAGGTTTTTAAAGGCAAAGGTCATATATATTAGCATAACCTTAAATTATTTTTTTATGTCTTTATATAAATGTGCATTCGATATGGCTACAAAGGTACGGGCAGGCAAAAAACAAACAAGACAAACATATTGCGAGGTTGGTATATTAGAATGTATATAGAAATTGTGAATATAAAGTAAGGCCATATGGGCAAAAATCGATTTGAAAACGTTATTATGGAGTTTTCACTAAAGTTCGAGAACCTTAAGCCGTTGGTTCGTGAACTCCGATCTACTCTCTTTTCAATTAAGGATAAGAACATTTTTATAGAAACGTTTTATAATAATAATATAATATATAATAAAATGATAAATGTATTTAACAGAACAATAAACCACCTAAAAAAAGAGGAATAAGCAATTACATAATCGTAGCTAGGCCTATAACATTGGGAGGCGTTTTTTGGGGCGTTAAGTTCTTGTTCCTTTTGGGCACAAAGGATCTGAGGAAAACTATATAATATAATAATACCGGGGTACCCAATGAACGCGCGATTTAATATACAATACACTAATTATAGCGAATCCAAGACGAGGGGACCATTTTGGTTCATTTAAAATATTGCATCGGGGTTGTCAAGAGCCGGCCTTGGATTCTTACATATGAGGTTTATTAAAGAACATCTTATTTAAATATTTCCAGTATATTATGTCAAACGCCCAGTTCCTTTTCACGGCATAATTAAGCCAAAAACGGCCTATAGCCCAGTTTTTTTATATAAGAGCTTAGTAGGATATAATAATAGTTATTATTTATATATGTGGGCAGGTGAACCAGATCAATTTAGGACTGTGAATTATCGATCTCAAATTACATGATTAAGTATAACATTATGTAGTAAGATCGTGCTAGGCAAGGCTTTAGTGAGCTTTGTTTAAAGAAGGCATTAAAAGCATATTAGGCGATATTAGAAATAGCTTTTGTTGTAACAAGTGCTTTAATTTAAGCAATTCTATGTTTAGATAATTTATAGACCGCCACATTTACTCACTTTTTTACAAATATATTTCCCTGCAGCAATGTGATATATCCTTTATTGCATTATTATTATTAATCAGCTTTGCTTTTTTAGCTTACATTTGTTTACAAGCTGGAAGCCTAAAAATGTATGTATTATAGCTATCACGCACCAACCACTTACAGGCCTTAAAAGGTTTAAAAAGGAAGTTTAATCAATTTCTTAAACAATTATAAAACGAGCTTTCTTTATATCATTAAAACCTTATTCTTATGCGGCCTTTTTTAAATACAGGTAAATATAATATAAGTTATTGTTATACTAAAATTTTAACACTTAAAAAGCTTTATAATTAATTTATACTTCTCCGCCCATTAAGCATTAGTCTTCATTAAGTTTATTTATTAAGAACATTACACTTCCCCATTTATATTATTTAACTTTTTAATAACAAACATTATCCAATTAA
This sequence comes from Helotiales sp. F229, assembly GCA_002554605.1. Classification (NCBI taxonomy): domain Eukaryota; kingdom Fungi; phylum Ascomycota; class Leotiomycetes; order Helotiales; species Helotiales sp. F229. Next base: position 1,283,381 of record MXAW01000017.1, read on the forward strand.
ATAGTATATACATACGAGTAAATTACTAGTACTAGGTTTATTTAAAATATATAATAGGAATATATCCCCATTAAATAAGAAAATAAAATAAAGATCAAGGCCTTAATACACAGCATTCCTTTTATCCTTTATTATAATTAAGTTTATTAAAATGAGTTATTTTTTTTTTATTTTTTTATATTTTTATCTTAATAAAATAAGGCTATTTTACAATATATAATTAAGACATTTATATTTAAATAAAACTTGTTTTATTTAATGTTTAAAATATTATTAATCAAAGCTTAAAAAATATAAAAATTATACTAACTCTTTAAAATATATTATCATAAAATATATTATAAAGACTTATAAAGATATAAGAATAGATTAATGTACTAATATCAAAGATAATCATATAATTTAAAGTATTATTAATGGAAGAATTTATTTTAGATATTAAGGCTTAGGTGAGTTTAAGAATTTATTTGCTTTATACTTAATTAATGGCTTAAATTTTAATATGACGGTTTTAAATCAGGGTTTTTAAAAGGTTTATTCTTATTGGTTTTATTAGCCAAATTCATAGTTTGTTTACTTACCCTTAATTCTTTCTTTTAAGAAAAAATAATTAGTATATAATCAATAAATTAATAAGACCTACTCAAAAATATATTTTATTTATTTTATTCTAAATTTTGAATTATCTTTATAATTTTTTTTAAGTTTTTTACGACTTTTATTATAGACTCAAAGCTTTTTGATTAATATTTATAGATAATATTACTTGCTAAATGAGTACTTAAAGGAGGAAAACAACTAAAAGTATAATGTTTTATAATTTTTGATTTATTATTATTATTTAAAGAGTTTAGTTTTAGAAATAGTTTATAGCCTTTTATAATATAATAAATTGTAAAACTTAGGGTAAAAATATCCGTTTTTTTATCCACATAATTAAAATTAGAATAGGACATAGATGATTTTATGTTCTTTAATAATTGTTTATTAAAGAGTATGCTTCTATTAGGCGCCAAATACTTCCCTTAAAAATTAACGATTTTAATATTAAGGTCATTGTCGAAAAGTAAGTTATTAATATTAATATTATAATAAAAGACGCTTAACGAATGAATGTAAATAGTACCCTTAATAGCTTATAATAATCAGTTAAGCTTTTATAATATAGATAGGTTATAAAGCTTAAGATATTAAGCCACTAATCCATTTATGGTATATTTAAGACGGAGGCCTTAAAAGGCATTATTACTTTTAAAGCTAATAATTTAATAATAATATTCGAGGATAATATAAACTTATGCTTTAATAATAAGGTTCTTTTGTGCTTTAATATTAAGAGTCTGCTTTTTATATAAGTATTTTAACATTGTTTTATAATTAATACAGCTAATATAATAGTCAAATAACGTGGTAAGAATTTTCATAACCTTTAATGGATAGTAAGCTGTGAATTTGATTATAATATCCGCGGTTATTATAAGAAAAAGGCGAATTGGTATGTGATGATTAAAGACTTGATGATTTCAGTTCATATGTAGGCAATACGATTAAATGGATGAATAGATAGATTTCTCATTCTTAGTTCTAATAGCTTTATTAGCTGTAATGCCGAGCCGTATTATGCAAGTTCATCATATACCGTATATCCTTAAGAGTAGGTCTTATCTTTAGCTTTCTCTATATTCTAAAAGCGTGATTAATTGATTTCTTGAACTTATTTTTACTTTTAGGAATATATAAGGATCATAATATCTTATATAAATATTAATATTTTAAAGGGCAATTAGCCATTTAAAATAAAAATAATAAGCATATTCATAAGCAAAGCAAGGGCTAATTTTTAATATTATGCAATGTTTAATATTTTCTGTTTTTTAAAATATTTGTTTTAAAAATCTAAAAAAAATTATCAAATAATACCAGAAATATTAATGAACGTGCGATTTATTATATAATATATCAATTGTTTCCTATAAATACAATACGCCTTATATTTATTTTTAATAATAACTGCTCTATTTTCTTTTATAATATTTTATACATTTAATCCCTCTTATTCGCCTTGCTTTAAATGCTGCTTCTTTTAACCATATTTACTTTTATAATATAATTGACAAATAGAAGGATAAGGTTGTTTTAATATATTATCCCAGTAGATACCAAGGGACAAGTAGACATATAAAGCTTAAGCTATTGCTTGTTCACTTACGCAAGGAAGCCTATTCGTCTTTGGGCCAAATCATATTCTAACGCATGTGTATTATAACATGAGTTTTGCCTAAAAACTTAGGGAAGATCTATTTTTAAGGCTTTTTCTTTTTTATATCTACCAGCAAACGCTGTTTATTTAGGTTTTTTTATGGAATATTTTTTTTTGTATTTAAACGTCCCTACTCACCTATACTTAAACATCCGTTATTATTGCTGCTAGACTTGGAATCGCTGTTACTCAAACCACTATTGTCATCGCTAAATAACGGCTTATTCTTTTACGATGTAAAAGCCGCGGTATTAATAGCTTTACCCTTTTGGGGTTGGGTATAGGTAACATCAACGTGGTAACGGCTTAACCCAAGGGTAGTTAACAAAGTCGTGCCACCTAAAGTGGGGCGTGACGATATATGCCGGCTGAAGCCACTCAAAAGATACGAATATTACTTAATTAGCTTAATAATAAAATTGTTAATTTTTCCTATATGGCCGATACTTACGATAAGTTAAATAACCTAACTGAGAAAGATTTTTTACCTGTTATAATCGTCTTGGATTATTATTGTGAAAGAGTAGTAGTGTGTAGAGTACAGACGGAATGTTATCTTGATTAACGTTGGTAGCGTAATTTTAAATAATGGGTTAAGATTAGAGTTATTAAGTGATATTTTTGCATTTATGTTTTATAGCATAGAAGACGCTAGTGAAGGCAATTTACTTTTGGCACTTGAGTTTGTAGCGACTTTTGAACATTAGTTAATAGGGGAATATGATTTGAGGTATTAGTAATAGGCCTTGGAGAGAGGTTTATATTAGCGGAAAAAGCTTTTTTAAAAAGGGCACTTACGCTTTGTGCATATTGGGCCATTGTGAGATGAGGACAGTTGCTTTTACTTAATAAGATGTGGTTTCTTTTCATTATCCTTAGCTAAGTCAATACTATTAAGCTTATTGTTACTGTTACCATTACTTTGGCTTCCTGCCTTATTATAACTTAGTTTTAAAGATAAATTAAGATTGGGAAACGATTGCTGTTGGTTGGTCGATTTTGGACTTTCATCAGTTATTTTGGCCGTTATTACTAATGCCATAACATTCATCTCTTACTACGGCCTCTCATCTTTATCTTCACTATTGCCTTCATCTAGCTTCAACTTTTGCTTTACCTTTTACTACTTTCTTGCCCTTTTATCATTAAGAAAAGTATTAAGCGCATGATCAATTAAGTTGTATTTATTTGCTACGCCTTAATTAGTATAAAAATAACCCTTTTAATTAAACTGGGTTTTTGGCAACGCTTTACAATAATATAAAAGCAGGCTCAAAAAGAGGATCATGGCCTCGGAATCCATACTAATATTATAATATAATGGCTTACTTAAAAGGCGCGAAAAAAGGGTATAAGAAATCAGAGAGTCTAGCGTTAAAGCTTTTTATTTTGTAAGCCACAAACGCGGAGCCGGTTCTAGGAAGTTATTAATATTGTGCTATTTATTAAAACTACGAAAAGGCGCCGGAGTTATCGAGTCAATGGCTGTTTTTGGGTTATCGAAAAGTCCGGCGCCTGGTATTATTATACTTTTGGCATAAAGACTAATGTCATTGGCTTTGGCTTTAGAGGTACTTAAGTTATTGTTACTTGAAAGGAAAATTGGATCATTTATACCATGTTAAAAAAATTAACCATCCATTTCCATAATAAAGGGTATAATAGGCGTGGCTTACTTAAACTCCCGCCTGAGTTATTGCTTTACGCTAACCTGCTTTGATTAATAAAGCCATCTCTTTTATTTACAACTACCTCCTTAACTTCGCCTGTTTTATTTAGGCCTTGATCTTCTGTTATAAAGCCTTGCGCTTGTAGCTTAATGAACAGCAATTTTTTGATTATGGGGAGGTCTTGGTTATTGTCGGTTTTGTTATTATTTGCTTTGTTGCTATTACTATAAACAGTACTGGTGCTTAGTCAGATTCCCACAAGTCAATTATTATTATTATAAACTAATATATCTTTATTATATACCTCGAATTCTGGGCCTGTAGCCCCCATTATTATCATTATTAGCTGCTGCTATTACTGGTCGCAGCGTGCTAAGTGATACACTGCTTGACCTAATGTGCTCAAGCTTATTAAAGATGCTGACCTATTTTAGGGCAGGTTTACGGCGGGTTACTATGCTCTTTAGGCGCGGAGGAGTTAGCTTGTAAGTATATTATGATTTAAAGGCAAAAGTGGCCATTTTAAACGCGTAGAAATGATTAGAAATATTAAGAAATTCTCTGCTTACTGCTGGCTATACAAATTAGACTGGAAAATAATGGCAAAGGGGGAAATCAAAAGGTTTATATAAGCTTGCACTACCCTCCCAGAACCGCTTTACGGCCTATTGTATAACTCCTACTATGCCTTACTCTTAGACGTCCTCACCGTCAAAACGCCTCGGCGTTAATGCTGTCTTTCTCATATAAGGAGATCCACCACAACTGCAAGATCCTAATACCTTCAATCCTGAGCTCTTATTCCGGAAAATACTTATTCGTAACAATCAATTTCACTTTGCTTTTCACCACAATCAGCCAATCTTAGCATCTTTTCTCGATTATCGGCGAGGCTATGAAAAGCTAAACAAGAAGGCAGGGATAATTAAAAGAAAGGAAGTGTTATATTGTGGAGGGGCAAATCCCAAGCAATCACACAACAAAAGGGGGATGTACTCAAGGCATAAAGAATAACTTTGATATAAAAGAACAAAACAATAAAATCTTAAGATGTTATATATTTAAAGAGTATAAATTATTAAAAAGGGGTTAGGGAAAAGAATGGATTAAACCAAATAATTGTGATATTATTATTGAAAAAGATTATTGATTTTTGGTAAAAAGTGACAAATGCATTCCTTAAGTATTGCCTTAGAGAAATTTATGGAATGCTAATCAAAGCTGCATTTAGTAATATGACTCCATACAAAATTAAGGTGGCCCCGCCACATGCGCTTCCCTTTTCAAATAATTAATTTGTCCTTGAATTTTATGTATAAAAGAATATAATAGCTTCATTTAAGCTTTAAATATTAAAAAAGTATAAGTGCTAAAGATTATTGCTGCTGCCAAAATTATATAATAATTGATAGGTCAAAATCCCTTTACCTTTGAGAGCAAATATTGGCTTGTTTAGCGCTTCCTACTACCATTTTTAAGATAGGCTTTTCCCCTAACCTTTTTAACTTCAAACCTCTTTTTTTTCTTTAATCTTAAAGGTAAATCATTAATTCTATTTTTATTTTACCTTTGCTTTTCTTTTCCTTTTTTATTAATAATTCCTTTAATCTTATAATGCATTGTCCATCATTTGCTAATACGATAAAATTAATAATAAAGCCGGCGAAGCTGAAATGGCTTTAAAAGCAAATTTGCCCCTTTAATTTGATCCAAATTAAGGCTATCATTCTTTATAAACTTTTAAATAATTCCAAAAAAGCTTCTTGGCAATCTTTATATCTTGCAATGCGTTGTTATTGCCTTTGCCATTAATAATTCCCTTAAATTTAAAATGGTGGCATTTATAACTTCAGCTTTCTTGCCAATACTTTAAATTTGCCATTTCTTTATTTTTATAAATTCCCCACAATTACAACTTTTTTATTTTTAAAAGCTTTAAATGAAGTCTCTTTCTCCTTCTTTCCTAAGCTACGTCTTCATTATTATTCCTTAAGACCTTGAAAATCCGCTAACTTAATTTCCACAGATTTATTGGTCGCAGTTTTGGCATTATTATTATTATTTTTGTTATTTTTTCCCTTTTTTAAATAATTCCACCATTCCTTTATATTATTGCAAAAAAATAGGCTAAGCATTTTTTGCGATTTATATAAGTCTCCCATCCCAAAATTAAAATAATTTAAAAATATTGCAAATTAAACTTTTGCTATAAAGCCGCTAAAATAAATTTTATTTATTTCCCCATTATAATTTCATTTCTTTTTTTTATTTCAAATCTTTTTTTGATAATAATCCTAATACTAATTCTATAATCTTATCATTGCCGTTGGTTTTTAATTATTAATGCATCATTTTTATAAATTATTATTACTATTACCAAAATCAAAGCTAAGCGGCTGTTTTTTTTTTTTTTTTTTTTTTTTCCTTTACTTTTTTTATTTAGGAAATCGTTTTGGGAATAATTATAACGTTAAGCAAAAACACTTTCATTTTCATTTTTTAGGCTTAAAATGTACTTAGGCTGGCTATCCCTAATACTGATTTACCTTTGAAAATAAGACATATAATATTATAAAATCGTTTAAATTTTAAGTTGCTAAAGGCTTAATCGCGTGATTTGCATTATGGCCAAAATATTTTAGGAAAAAGCTAAAGCTTTTATATAAATGCTGACATTTTTAGATTTTCGCAAATTAATTTTTTGCTTATGCCAACTTAACATAGCTTCATTAATAGCTCTTTTATTAAGTCCAAGCTTAACCTCTTTTTATATTATTTTTCCTTTTTTTTTTAAAGCAATAAATTTTGCTAACATATCCCGAAAACACATATAAGCGTAGGAAATAATAATGGGCAGCGGGTTTTCTTGAATTAATATTATGAGAAAATATAAGAACCTTAAATTGATTAATAATAATAAGGATTATTATTAAAAGATTTATTATTAAGTATATTAATTTTGATTAAAATTTAAATTGCTTGGCCATAAGACCCTTGGAATAATATGATAGGCTTTAAGCTTTGAAAATTGCAAAAATTATTAAATTAATTAAAAGTAATAGGAATTACCATTTTAATTTTTTTGCTATTAAGTGTATTTTTTTAAACTTAAGGCTAGCTATATTATTCCCTTATTTAATAAAGGCCATATAAAAAAATAATAAAGGATTATATTCCTTTAGTTTTTATTTGCCGTTTTTAAGCATAAGCTTGGCATGCTATGAGTTTTTGGCTATATAAGCTATTGGCTATAATCCATTAATGCTTTTAATTAAAGGCCATTTAAAGTCTTAATAAATTTTAGCATTAAGGTGCATTTCAAAAGGGCTATTAAATTGCTACTTTGGCCTTTGCAATACCCATTTTATTATATTATACTTGCTTTTCCTAACTTAGACTTTTTTATTGCATTTTGTAATTGCGAGCCTAATATCAGGTTTGGTTTTTAAATAAGCTATTGATATTTAATAAGGGCTTTGATTAAATTAAAAAGGCGGAAAAGATTGTTTAAATTATAAGCTTTTTTTTAATTCAAAAGGATTATGAGAAATGTTTAGTTTAAGTGCTTAGGCTTTTAAAAACATTAATTAAGCATTAGTTAATAATATATTTAATTCTTTAATATAAGGGTTTTTTAAATGATTTGTTTTTTAATGTTTTATTACAAATGGCTTTTAGCATATTGCATGGCATGCTCAGTGGGTTGTAGGCTTAATAATTAAAGCTTGCTTAAAATGAGATTTTTAATCAACGTTGCTTTTGCATTATTTTTGAAAATTATAATCAAAGCTTTTGCCGGCGGTTTTATTATTATGCAAGTAAAGTAAGCGTATAAGCAATTTTAAATTTAAGGCTTTTGTGGGTTTTAGTCCTTTATTTTTAAAATAAAATATGCAGCAAACACATTTTATTTGTTTAAGTCTTAATTAATAATTATTAAGGCCAGATTAGGTTGCTATTTTCGCTATTTAAATTTTTCTTTTTCATTTAGCTTTTAATAATAAATTATAATGATTTTATTATTGGGATAGCTGCATTGTATGAAATGCTGTTTGATATTGCAATAGCTAGGCTTAGGGGAAAATTTTTATTAAAAGCCTATTAACGTTGTTTTAAAAGGCTTTTAGCGTTTTGGGTCTTTATGCAACTAGTTTGGGGCTTATTTAAATGATTGAACATTTCCTTAATTAATTTGATTATAATATAATATTATTGCATTATGCTTTAGGCCAATAGATATTGCCTAACCTATTTGTTTATATCAAATATTTAGTTCATTAAAGGCTTCCTAAATTGTTTAATAATAAACGCCTTAAGTTTCTGCTAAACTTTTTTTTTTTTAAATTAAAATGAATAAAATTAAAATAAAATGCTTGTTTGTATAAAAGGTTATTAATGATAGGATTTTTAAGTTTTATTTTTTATCCCCTTTTTGCATAAATAAGTTTCTTTTATAAGGCCAGCTTTTTTTTTAACTTTTTAGGATTAAGCAGGCTCTTTTTGCACTATTTATTATTAGCTTTTATACTATATGCTTCCTTGAATATACTACATATAAACCATAATATTATATAATAATTCAGCGTTTTTAAGCTTATTGTATATGTGCAAGAAATTGAAATGGCTGCAACAAATAATATTTATATAATTAAGAATAAAATTAATTTAATAAAAATAAAAAAGCCAAAAAGATAGCTGCCCCCTTTTTCAAACAAGCAATATAATCTTGCATATATTAAATAAAATTAGTATTAAAATTAAAAACCTTTTTGTATTATGCTTTTTGTGCTGATATTAATTTAGGCATTTGAATTATTATTTTTTTAAGCGTAATGTATTATTTGATAGGCTTTTTAGGGTTTTTTAAATTAGCTGGATTTGCAAAAGGTATTAAAAACCGTTTTTTATTAATATTATAAGGCTTAGAGATTTGATTTTTGATATTATAAATAAAATGTTTTTTTTAATAAAAAAGTTTTAGGCGGCTTTTAAAAAAAAAAAAATTTAATTTAAGGCTATTGTTCCTTAATTCCTTAAGAATATAATATTCTTTGGGGCTAATTTAAGAAATTTTGTAAAGACCAAGCCATCTAAAATTTAGTATATGGTCAAAAGTTTTGTTAATTTCTTGGGCTGCATTATGGCGTAGCATTAAATTCTTAATTTATAAAGGTTGTTTTCGTATATTGTGGCAAATATTAAAGGTTTTTTTATTTTTCTGCCGTTTTTTGGTTTTCTGGTACATAGCTTTTTTAATATGCTTTTGTTTTATTTGAAATTATAATGCCTTAAACTACAAAAGCTTGCTATGGTTTTTGATTTTTTTAGTGAAGAAAGATTTTTATGTAAGGTATTGAGTTTCAATTGGGAGAACCGGCTCTCTTTCGTGGAGCCGTTTACTATTGTCTGGTCCGCGAATATTATAGTAGGTAAGTTGTTGACTTATTTGCTATCCATTTTTGAAAGAGCGTTTTTAAGTGGGCTGTGGCCTTTTTTTATTATTTTATTTGCTTTTAAATTATATGCTAAAACTTGAATTTGCCGAATTTTTATTTTATTTAATAATTTAATAATTTTGCGCATATTTTTGCCTTTATTATTAATAATAAGTTTTTAAAAAAGTTTATAATAGCAAATAATATTTTTTTATATAAATTTTGCAATTTCTTTTGTTAATTTAAAGGCTAAAGCTTTGGCTTTTATTTAATTACTTATATTGTTTTAAGTAATAATAAGATATTTTTTGCCATAAATCAAAGGCATAAAAATAATATTAATGCTTTATTTTTTTATTAATTTGTTTAATGCTATAAGGAATAATGGCTCCTTTTGTTTTTTAGCATTTTAATATTAACAATTTGCATAGCTTTTAATGTATTTAGCGGAATTTTAATAAAGTCCTTTTTAAAAGTAATAGCTTGAAATTTGATAATAAGTGCTTTTTTTCCTTTTGTGGCCAAAATCGTTATAATAGCTTTTAAGGGTTTGAGATTTATGCTTTTTAATGTTTATAATGAATTTAATTGATAATTCTTTTGTTAATAAATGCCAATTTTTTTGGTTATGAATATTATAATTTAATGCTTTGCGCTTAAACGCTTTGAATTTCTTTTTGTTTATTTTTTTTGGTGTTTTTAAGGTAATAAGGTATATTGAGATTTGTAAAAAGTTTTTGCTATAATTTTTTAATAATATTAGAAATTGCCTGTTTTTTTTTTAAAAAAAAAGAGTTATTATTTAATGAATTTAAAAAAGTAATTTTGCTTTGGTTTTAAAATTATTATATTTTAATACGCATATTTTGAAAAATATTATTTTAACTTTTTAGTTTTGGATTAATAAAAGTTTTTGATTTTTTATTATTATTAGCTTTTATAAGGCAAATCTTATAAGCTTTAAGCTTTGTAAGTACCCAATTTTTTATGCTTTTTTTAATAAAATTGTTAAAGCCGTTTTTAGTATTATTAGGGTATTTAAGTTTTTTAAACAAAGCATTAGCCGTAGTATGTGTAAAGCTTTTAATATGGCGAACTTTGAAATTAAATAGGCAAATTCAAATAAGCTATTATATTAATATAGCGCTTAGGTGATTATAAGCAGCGCTATTTAGTTGAGCTATTAATGTATTAGCGTTTGTTTTTATTATAAAATGTATTTTTATAAGCCAAATTTTTAGTTTTTTTAAAAGATATAGTATCCCTTTGCATTTTTGCTTTATAGTATTATAATTGCGTTTGGTCTTATTTTAGTATTTGCTTTTGTATTGCATTAGATACAATTTGCTATTGTTTTTGTTTTTTTGGGCTAAAAAGCCTTTTTATTTATTATTGCTTGAATTTATTAAAATTCTAATTTTTTTAGCACTTTTATTATAATCAATTTAATATAATATTAGCATAAAGCATAAAATGTTTTATAGCTTTATTATAGCTTTTTCTTGAAATTCAGGGTCTTAAAAAAATTTGACTTTTTTTCTTATTAATAAATAAAGTGGTTTTATGATAAGTCGAAAATCCTTAATTTAAATACAAAAATAAATTATTAAGCTAAAAAAACCCTTGACTTTTTTAATATTCTTAGGCTTTTTTTAACATTAAATCTTTATTAAATAAAATGCTAAAGGCTTTTTTTTTTAAAAATTTATAGCGTACCTTATAATGTTTATTTTGTTTTAGCAAAATTGTGATTTGGCTTTTATAATGGCTTTAGCTTGTTTTAACCGCTTAAGTATTTGGTTCAAATTAATGATATGCTTTAATATAAACTTTCATATTTTAGGAAAAGCTTTTTTTTGATTATAGTCCAAATAAAGGCTTTTCATCCTTATGTTATCTATAAAAGGCATGGCAATATTAGGAATAATGTTTTTGAGGATTTTTGTAATAATTTATATAAATTGTGCTATTAAATTTGTATACCTTTAAGGGAGTTGAGTGTTTTGGACTAAGCCAATATTTGGAACCCAAAATGCTGTTATATTACAATTTGATTGGTGTAATACTTGTTTGTTATAGCCCGAATAAAGGTTCATTAGGCTTGTAATATGATATTTGGCAAACTTTTTAAAGAACTTATTTATTGATAAAGGGAGATTGGCGTCTTTTTAAGTAATTGCATTGAGTATAATTGTTAAGTTGATTAAGCGATATTTTTTAGCTTCTTTTTTTTTAATAAAAAATCAAGCATTTTGGTAAAAGCTTTTTAAAAATTCTAATACATTTTTATTAAATTTATTTTAAACCATTTTGGGGATTTTAGGAATTAATGCTTAAGGTAAAGCATAATTAGAAGCTTGTTATGCTTTATGCTTAATAATTTTAAGTTTTATTGGGGGAAAAACATTTTTGTGAAACATTTTATATTTAGGCTATTTAAAGGCAATTAAGCCTTTTTGATTTAGCATTATTTTATTAAATAGCGCTTTTTCTTTTGGCCTTAGTATATTTCCTATATTTAATAACTTTAGCCTTTTTGGGGTAAGCTTTGAACCTTTAAAGACCGCTATAAATCTTAAAAATAATAAATGTTGAAATTCGCCAACCTGCGCTTAAATTATATTTCTGGTTTTCGATCTTTTGTATCAATCGGCTCTTCCGCCAGGGGGATTTCTAATTTTATTAGCTTTATTTATAAATTAAACTTTTTTTGATTTTGGCTTATATATTATTTATATTTAGTATATTTGCGTTTTAAGTCAAAATAAAGATTTAAATAGTATTTTATTATATTTTATACTAAATTCAAATATAGGCTTTGGGTTAACGATTACTGAAGTGCCTAATATAAGCTTGTTTCTTATTAATGCTTTTATAAAATCAATATTTAATATTGGAAACCCATTTTTAATATTTAATTCCAGCATATAAAATTCCTTTTAAAAATATTTAATAATAATCATTTTTGACTTATTAAAGGCAAAGTCGCCCCTTTTTTTAAAATGCTTGCTTTTAAGCATAAAATTGCTAAATTGAAAAGAGCTTTTCAAAGTATTAACTATAATGCTTTTCTTATAGCCAATTATTTATTTCCTAAAAACTTGTTCTTGTTATTTTTAGTATAGTTATTATTATAGGTATTATTTTAGATTTGTTCAATTCTATGCTTGTTTTTTAATACTAAAAGGTCTTTTGCTTTATTAGTGGAAAAGTTGATTTAAATCATAATCTTTTATTAAAATTGGTGGTTTTATAATTGGGCAAGTATAATTTCGCCTTTTTTATTAAATGGATATTAAAAGAAAATTTTAGCTTGGCAAAAGAATGGAAAGCCGAGGATAATCTTTGTATTAAGGATATTTATAATGTAAAATCTTGTATAAATCACCAAATCCCTTATTAAAATAGCAATATTATTAGCATAGCCAGTGAACTTTGATTTAATTCTAATAATAGTCTTTAGCGTTATATTATTATTTTAAATAATAGGAAAACTTAATCTGGCAGCAATATTTTAAATCATATAATTGATTTTGGTTTTATTGTTAAGGGTAGCATGGATATTATTAACTTAGGTGTTTTTAGGGATAATAATTATTAATTTTGGCGTAGGAGAATGAAAAGCACTTGTTGAAGTGCCTATATTGTTAAGTAATTAAACTAAAGGAATTAATTGATTAAGGCTTTGGTTATTAAAAATGGAATTTTTGCAAGGTAATTAAGGTATAAAGTATTATGTGATGGCTTAAAAAAAGCTTGATTAATAATATCTAAGTATTACTATTAATATTATTAAAAATAGCCCTATAATTAGAACAGCGCTAATAAAAAGCCATAATATAAAGTGCTTAATTATATGCTTTTAAGTATTATGAACTTGATTCTATTAATAGCGCTGATATGCTTTGATTTTTAATACAAGCTTATGTTATGGCAATTGTTGATAAATGTTAACCTTATTTTTTTAATATTGCTTAATATGGTAAACGCTAAGAGAAAACGGTTTAGGCGAATTATAAGGGATAGAATTATTACTAAAAATTTTCGGAGCTTTTTTTATAATTGTATTATTTCATAAGGCCGCATTATGTGTTTTGAAATAATTAATATCTTATAAAATAAGAGGCCATTAATAAATGAAAGTGCTATTTTTAAAATTGTTTTTAATAAAAGAGATTATTTTAATATTCGCTTTTTTTAGCTATTATTGCATGCGCTAATTAATAGTCCCTTGCCGCAAAGCTATTAAAAACTTTGGCCAATTGATAAGCACATAAAATTCCCTTAAGAACAAATTTCCAAAAAGCTCTTTTTGCGCTAAAAGCTTATTAATCACATTATTTAGCTTATAACTCCCTTTGATTAAAGCTTTTTAAAGCTTAGGGCTCCTAGCCGGCATTTTTATTATGGGCTTTAGAATTAATAATAATAGCAAGCCTCCTAAGCTTGGCTTAGCAACTTTTTATTTTTTTATTTTAATAAGTGCTAATGTTAAAATCTTTTTAATTGCTGGTTTTAGCATTTTTTCTCTTTAAATAAAAGATTTTGTGAAAATTCGGGTTGGCGTAGGCGTTATTTTAATCAAAGTATTAATTTTCATATATTTTAAGGCCTTTTTAGGCTGCTTATTAAATTAAATTGCCTTTTTAATTTTGTTTTGCATTTTGGGCCTTTTATATAAGGATTGCTTTTTTGCTTTTTCCTTAAGCTTTAAAATAATGTTATAAGGTTTAGCACAAGATTTCCCTTTTTGGGACCTAATCTTAATTAGCTTAATAATAGCAATATTTTTAGTATTAAATTCAATTTCACCTTATGCTAAAAAACTTTAAACTAAAGCAATAATCTTAATAATGTGGCTTGTTTTATTTAAAAAATCTGACTTGTAATTGAAATTTTAGGTGGCTTTAATTATCCTTATGCTGCCTATATTTAAAGCATAAAATGCTTTCTTAGCAAATGCAGCTTTTTAAGCTTAATTAAGCTTTTTTTAAATTGCTTTAGCCTTATTCTTAAGGTTTAGGCTATAAACAATATTTAAGGTCCGCTAAATAATATATTCTCAACGTGTTTTTCCATTATTTAATGGAAAATTCATAAGGTAAGCCATTTGCCCTTTTTTTTATAGGCTAATATAAATGTAATTGTTTTTGTTTAATTTATGAATAATGCTTAGGCTAATAAACTTTTTGTAATTATAGCATTAATTTATGAAATTATAATAAGATTAAGGCTGCATTTCAGGCTTTTGCTTATTTTTATATTATTTACATTTTTTAATATAATTATTTTAATTATTTTGGCAACTTTTATTATATGAGCTTTAGCTATACATCATTAAAATAATGTCTTAACAAAACTTGTAATATTTGAGGTTATTAATTTCCGCTATAAACTTTGGATTAAAAACCTTTTTAATAAAAATTTAAAGTATTTAAAGCTTATTAAGTCCCTTAATAATAATATTCAACTTATTTTTAATAGCATATTGCATTATATTGGCAAATTTTTATAAAATTGAAATCATATTTTAGGCAGCATTATTAGGTATTAATAATGGCTTTTTTTGGCGTTTTTTGTTTTAAAAAGCCATTTTAATTTTTTTTGCAAAAGTGTTGTTTTAATAAATGATAAAATTAAAGCGGAATAACTATAATATTAAAGTTATAGCATAAGTATTATTTATAAAAACGTTTTAATAAGCCTAAACTTGATGGGTTTTAGCATTTGCTATGCCTTGCTTTTTTATTAAAGCATTAATATTCCTTTTATTATAAATTTTAATTTTAATTTCCTTAAATATTTTGCTAAATAGCTAATAATTGTTTTAATTAAAATCCTTTTTAGGCTTTGCTGCCAAAGCTAGCCTCTTAATTTTGAGATCCTTTAAAAATGCGTAAAAAAATTTAAAAAAAATCATTTTATTTATAAAATCTTTTTTTTTCTTTATAAGCTACCTTAATATTTTGAAAGAGCTTAAAAAATTGCTAAAATTGAGCTTGATTTGGCCTGCCAATCTTGTTTTAAAGCCCCCGAAAATCCATTATAATTTGATTTAAATAAGCCATAATATAAAATCGGTATTAAAAGTTCTAAAATTAATATTTTTTCTTAATAGCATTTTAAAAAATATTATATAATATTTGCAAATAATTTATAAAATGCTTAAGGTTTTATGCCATAAAAAAATGCAAATAATTAATAATCTATTGCTTTTGATTTTTGGCTTTTATAATACTATAAGTAGCAAAAATTTGGCTTATAGTTTTAAGAAATATAATGGCCTTGAAGCCATTAAAATATAGCGTTCCAATGGTTTCAGGTATTGGCATAAGCTGGTTCAGCATAATTTAAAGCCTGCCAAAGCTTGTGATATTAATGGTTTGGCTATTATTAGTATTTTTGGTTTTTATAAAATCTTCCTTTTTATTAAATGGTATTGTTTTGGCTTTCCCTTTTCCCAAGCTTTTAAAATAATGCAAGTAAGTTTTAGGGCTGCAAGTGCTTGTAGAAATAGGGACAAAGCTTATGGAAAGGCCTGAAGGCGCTTGGTTTTGATATTTGTACGCTTTTTTAAAGCCTAATTCAGCAAGTGGAACTTAAGAGCTACTTTTTTTATTATTGTTTTTGTTATTATTAATAGGCATTGTTGATTTATATGATTTTGATTATACAAATGTTGCAAATATTAGCGATTGGAATATAAAAAATTGATTAAGGATATTATGCATAAATGATTGAAAAATAATTAATAATCAAAATTTTAAAAAAAAATTAAATAAATAGGTTTGCATGAGCTTTTTAATAATTTAATAAACCTCACAACTTTTAATTCGCTTAATTAAAGCTTTTTGGCTTAATATATTAATAAGCTGAAACAATGGTTTTAATAATGCCATGATTTTCTTGGAAATTAAAATTGTTAAAGCAATGCTATAAAACAAATAACATTATCTAAAAAACTTCCTAATTTTTTTATAAAAATAGAACTAAAATGGCCCATAAATTTGGCATTTTTAAAAATAATAATGCAAATATAAAAAATAAAACAAATAATATTGCATTATAAGCATTTACCCTTAAAAAACTCTTTACAAAAGCCAACACTTCTTAGCCATTAAATGCTTAATTGCTTTAGCGCATAAGAATGCCTAATTAGCTAAGGGTTTTACCAAAAAAGGTATGTCCTTTAAAAAGGTAGCGATTTTTTAATAAGGCGCTAAAATGAAGTACATATATTTAAGAAAAAGCATTCAAATTTCCAATACCTAAGCATGCCTTGAAAGTTGAAATTATTTTTTTGATAAAATAACCTAAGTTTTTGTTTTTTTAAAAAATATACTTGCCGCATTTGCTTTATATTAAAGGCTGTAAGATCATTAATTAAATAGCTTTTATAGGTTATATAATTATCATTTTTTTTTATGTTTAATTTTATTAGCATAAAGACCTAATTATTTATTATACTTAGTTTTTTTTTTATTAAGAACTTGTTTTTGCATTGGTCATTATAAAATATGTGGAAGGGCAAATCCCAAGCAATCACACAATAAGAGGGGGATGCATTTAAGGCATAAGAAATAATTTTGATATAAAAGAATAAAATAATAAAATCTTAAAATATTATATATTTAAAAAGTATAAATTATTAAAAAGGGATTAGGGAAAAGAATGGATTAAATCAAATAATTATAATGTTATTATTGGAAAAGATTATTGATTTTTAATAAAAAGTGATAAATACACTTTTTAAGTATTGCCTTAAAGAAATTTATGGAATGCTAGCCAAAGCTGCATCTAGTAACGTGACTCCACACAAAATTGAGGTGGCCCCGCCATAATATGACCTTAAATACCACCGCATTTGCTTATCCAAAAGCTTTAGGCAGATTTGCATATCCTAGGTATTCTTGTTATTAGCGTCTTAGCTTTTATATAAGCAACTATCACAATCCAATCGGCAGATTTTTAATAAATCCAAGCAATGCTCCTTACAAAGCGTCTTATGATCCTATCGTCTCAAATCAGCCCAGGGCCGCGCAATTAAAACAAATATGACATATATTGCGGCAAAGGAGAAACTCACCAGGAAACTCCTAACGCATTATCCGCCTGCGGCACCTAAAGCATAGCTAGGCAAAGGCCAGGCCGCGTTATCATGAGGCATTTTTGCGATTAGCTGTTATACTATAATAAAGGCAGGCCTTATTTACGGCCTTTTTATTTTCAAAGCGCGCTATAATAAAAGGCGGTAATAGTACGATGATAAAATAGATTATGTAAAGGTCTAAACGCTGTTAAGCTTATAACTTAGCTAATACGAGGCGAACCTATGAGAGGATTTACGTTATAGCTATTTAACAACATTAAAGCTATAAAGGGCAATCGCGGATTTTAATTAAAGCTGCCTTACATCTTATTAACATGGTTTTTTTAACTACGGCGTGGCCGATCAAAGGAGCCTAATAAGAAGGGGTAAGATTTTAAGTAAAAGGGCTAAATATGTATAAAGCGCAATATCACGCAACCAGCGCCATTATTATATTAGCATATCTGATAAGGTTTAGTATATGTTTGCATAAGCATTTTATATATATATCTCCAGCTTGCAATCCCATCTTAAAAAGGGTAATGCTTAATTCAATTTATTAAACACATTTACATACTTCTTACTTTTAATAATTATAAAAATCTTTTATATTTAAAAAGACTTGCTCCACTTTCCATATTATAATTAAAAGCCATAAGCTATTATCTTTACCTAATGCATATATAAAATTAAACTTTATTTAAAGCCTCTTATTTATTAATTTTATAATTTATTTTTATTTTTAATCTTTTAATTCCTTTGCCTAATAATTGCTTAATCATTTTAATATATCCACAAATAATAGCAGCATTAAAACATTAAATGTAAACATTATTTGCAAAAAACCTAAGCAATAAGCCAACTAATATACTTATTTTATTTTTAATATAAACATTTTTGAATTATGGCCCTTAATCAATCTTAATACAACGAATGCTTGCATTCTTATAAAAATCCTTAATATTACTCCTAAAAGCGCTAAGCAAATCGCAGCAGCAAAAATTGCTTAATTATAAATCAATTTTTAAGTTGCGCAAGCTTAATATAATGCAAACCTTATTATTTGGGCTATGGTAATAAAAGCTTACTTAAATCTTTTAGCCTTATTATCAAATAATACTTAAAGCAGGACTTTTATTATCACATTAAATAAAAGCAAAGCCAAGCAATCAATTTCAAATCCTTTTATTCTTATAATCCTAAAAGCCTTAATTATAGTGATTTTATATAAGCCGGAATTATGCACTTTTAATACCAAAAACAAAAAAAAAAAATTAAATTGCGTAATTTAGCAACCTTAAATAATTGCGTACCTTAAACTTTATAAGTAAATTCAAAAAACCATAGTATATAAGTATTTTAATATTGCCATATTATAGCTTGTTTTAAAAAAGCGCATGAATATTTAAACGCTTATTTGTTCCCTTTGTTTTATGCTTTAATAAATAAACCAAATCTTATAAGCCAATATTAAACGAAAATACATAACCTTGCTTGCCTAAGTAAAGAAAGGAAAAATTAGCTTAATTAAATAAATTATGGCATATTAAGCTTTTTTTTAAAAAGCCAAATTATATAAGATCATTAATATTAAAAGATCTTAAAGGCTTACAAACTTCTTAATTGCTACTAAACAATTTAATAACAAATGATTTATTAATTAATATTAAAAAATCAAAAAAGCCAACAAGCTTAAAAACCCTTTTCTATATATTTTAAAACAATTATACCGCTTTTTTTATGCAAACAAAATGAATTTAATATATCGCAAGCTTATTAATAGCAAATCATATACTGATTATTTTGCTATTTTCTAAAAAAGATCAAATAATGCGGGATTCAAAAACAAAAGCTTATTCAAGGCCTAAGGCAAAAAATCTTTCAAAAACTTATTAAATTAATAAGCTTTAAAACAATTATGCCCATGTTTTAAAAATCCACATAAATAATCCCCCAACTATTATATAAAACTCTAATTTACTATTTATAAAAAAGTCTTTAAAACTCTTTTTAATAAATCGCCTAAATCAAGTTTAAAGTAAAACAAAAATTAAATTAAAAAATTTATTAATAATTTATAAAAAATAAGTAAAAAAGCTTGCAAAATCAATTTAATTAAAACAAGCTTTTGCTTTTATTAATCAAAAATTTAATTAAAAAATCAAAAAACTTAAAAAGCTTAAGAAAACCTAAATCCAAGTTCCCAAGAAATATTTTTAATAAATCGGCGGAATTAAAAAATAATACGTTTTTAATACTTTTATTAAATTTTAAAAAAAAGGCTTAATCAAAAATTTACTTTTTTTAAAAAAATGCCTTATACTCTTTTTCTAATTTAATACTTTTAAATAATTATAAAGCAATTAACCTAATTAATAATATCTCGTTTTTAAAACTTAGATTTTTTATTAAAATAAAGCCAAATAATATTATAAAAGCAGGAAACAATTAGTTTTTTATTTTAAAGTGCAAAACTCAAATAATAAAAAATACCCTTATAAATAATAATAATTAAACATATAATCTCATTCTTTATAATATAATTATTATAAAAGGATTTCATATTAATATTATCTTAAAAGCTTGTTTATTTAAGCAAAGTTTTTGGTTTTACGAAATAAATTATATTTTACGTTAAGGCAATAATAGCAAGCTTATAATAAACCATTTTATTATTTGTTAATTAAAACGCCAACAAAACCTTATATTTTTTAAATATAAAAAACATTTAAATTATTTATATAAAATCCCCTTAAACTTTACAAAAATTATGATTTATACAATTATAAAGCAAAAGCTTAAACAAGCATTAAAGCCAACCCAAAAGCATAAGAACCTTTGATTAAATACAAAAACAATATAACATTTGCGCGCTAATTACTTAAGCTTAAATACATTAAGAAAATTAATTAAATCAGCTAGAAATGTTAAAATAATAAATAAAATTGAATGCTTGAAGTATAAGTAATATACGCTCACTTATGCTTTTAATTTTAATTTTGCTTGCCTGATTTATTAGTAATTATTATGTTCATTTTGGAAAATTATATAAAATCTTTTTAATTACCTAAATTGCTTTAAAAGCATATTTTAGCTATTAATGCTTAAATATAAATATAGTAAAATATTAATTAAATATGCTTTGCGCTTAAAAAAGCATAATAAAATATTTAAATATATTAAAAGCTTTAAATTCTAAATTTAAAAGCAATTTGAATTTTTAATATACAAAATCAAATATGATTAAAAAAAGGCTATTATTATAATTAAAGGGTTTATAAAATATAAAAAATAGGTTTTTAAACTCAAAATCAAATTTGAGCTTTTCTTAATTATAACTTATGAGCCAAATAGTAATGCTAAAAAGGCTAGCTAAAAAGCAATTAACAAAAGGGTAAAAATGCAATTGGGATTTAATTTCCTTATTAAACTAAGCATTAAATGCGCACTTGCGGGTATTCATTTATATAATAAAAGCCTAAGGCATATAAACAATTAGCAATTACTTATTAAAAAAAACAATAGGTAATTTTGCAATTATTTTTAATAATACAATCCTGCATTTATTGCCAAAATCATTATTAATTTTAAATCAAACTAAAATGGAATTTATGTGTTTGGGTATAAAGCGTACGTATTAATAATAAAACAAGCATTAAAAAAAAATAAGAAAATATTTAAAATCAATGCGCATGTGTATATTGAATATTTGATAAAATATATTGCTTTAAATATTTATAAGATTTAGGTGCCATGCCTTAATAAAATTATTATTATTTGCAATATGCAATTTAATAAGAAAAGCTTTTATACTTTTTTAAAAAAAAAAAGCAAAAGATTTTAATTTTAAAAGCTTAATTGATTTGTAAGTTTATTAAATAAAAAAAGCTAATTAGTAATTGAATTAAAAATTTTAAAATAAAAAATAAAATTATTAAAAAACAGAATGTTATAGGAAAAGGTATATCAAAATCTTTTTTAAAAATTACGAAATAGCAAACAAAAGCTTTTAAAATATAAAATTCGAAAATGAAAAATTATGCTAAAAACCCTAGTACTTAAATTGGACTTTTAATTTCAAAAGTAATGTTTATCTTAAATAAAAACGCGCAAAAAGTAAAAAAGCAATTGTTAAGTATATTAAATTTAAGGCTTAATTTAGGCATAAATTCAAACTTAAAAGCATTTCATTTAAATAAGCGCATATAATTCATAAATTAGGCATTAAACATATCCTAAAATTAAGCAACAAATCCGCTTTAAGCATTAAAACTTAAGGTTTAAATCTTATTATATAATTTAAGTGTGTATTAAAATATATTACCCCTAAATTATAAAAAATCGAAATCCAAATCTTTTAAATTAGTAAAAGCATTAACGCGCTTTTAAGCTGCAGCAATTAAAGCTTAGCTAATTAAACTAAAAATTTTAAGCACTTAAAGCAAGTCATCAAAAATTGCAAAAGGAAAAGGGAAATAATTCAAAAAACATATTAAAATGTTCGCCACACTTAATACGATTTTTAAGGAAATAAAATCTTAATAAAAATACCTTAAACTTAAAAGTATTCATAATTTCGAAGGTAATGCATTAAAAAAAAAGCACTTCTTCAATTTGCATAATGATCTTATATTATATATAAATCTTATGCTTAATAAACTAATGCTTGATTAGCATATGTTTTCAAAAAAGCAAGAGAAATTAAAACAAATAATAAAAACGGTGCACATAATGATTATAACAGTTATTTAAACAAATTGCCCAAAAAAATAATCATTACTAAAAGGGAAAATCCTATTTCCTAAAATTAAAATCCAAGATTTTCCACTAAAGCCCAAAAAATGAAACAATTTTAAGAATTACCTAATAAAAATATGATTTATTAAAAATGCTTATTTAAAAATAGGTAATATAAATAAGCATAAATGCTAAATGCTGGAATACTTTAACTTAAACATTATGTTAATGCTTATACTGCTTATATAAATGTTCAAATACAAATTTAATAAAAACAAATATATCTTAAAATGCCAATTACATATTATAATGCGCAAAAATTTTTAAAGCAAATCCATAATTATTTTAATATATATAAGCATTTTAGTAGCCAAATCATTTAAAATAGCTATAGCATTTACAGCTAAATTCGACTTAAAAATCAAATGCTTTAATATAATCAATGTATTTATCAACGCTTTCCAAAATATAAATAAGAAAACAATATATTGCAAATTCCCTTTTAGCTTTTAAAAGCTAAAAAAGGTATTATAAATTAATTATGCACTTTATGAAATGCGTAATTTTTCTTATCTTTGATATAAGCACATTAATAAAATTTTAATAAATTTAAAATTATCTCCCTGCTTTAAAAAGCCTTGCATATTTACGAACCTTAAGCACAAAATTTTGATATTATTTTATATTAATAATATTCAAATGCTTTTTTATTAAAATAAAGCAAAGCTTAGCAAAGAATTTATCAAAAAGCTTAATTAAGCATATAATATGCATGATCTTAGAAATATTAAGCAATTCTTAAGAATTAAAATAATGCGCAATTAAAAGCGCAAAACTATTTCCCTTATTTATAATCAATATATTAAAAAAATCACTTACAAATTTAAGCAAGCAAATAAAAAATGTCTTATAACCCCGCTACCTTAAATTAAGCTTATGAAATCCAATGATTAAGTATTAAAAAAATCATTAAAGCATATTAAAAAGAAATTGAATTTATATTATATATAATGATTATTGCATAATCAAACATTGCATATGCCGCAGCCCTCCTTTCACAATTTGCCACAAACTCTAAACCAAAGCATTTTATAGCCATATATTAGCTTATTTAATACCTATTTAAAACGCGCTTTTTGGGAATTATATTTAAAAGCAATTAAATACAAACAATATTTATTGCTTTTAATGCTTTATTTACAAATGATTTTAAAATCAGGCGATTATTGCAAAAATATATAATTTTAATATTTAATAATCTAATAATCTAAAAAGCATCTCAATAATTCATAATTACAATTTTCATAATAAAAGCGGAATTGCTATTTTTTAAACATATGGAAAAAGAAGCCATAGCGCTTTAATAATTTTTTAGGAACTTGTTTTTAAACATTAGCAAAACTTGAAAAATCTTTTATAATAATTAATAAATAATTAAGCTTATAATAAATAATAGCAAAAAAATTATTATTAAATTTTGCTATATAAATATTTAAAACATATGGCTTAAGCAAAAGTTTGTTTAAGGCTTATTTAAAATTATGTATTTGCCAATAAATAATATACTTGCTAATAAGCTCACAAAAAATTTATCTCATTAAAAATTTAAGCAATTCAAAGCTTTCTTAAATTTTGAAAATTTTAAATTTTAAATTAAAAAGCTTTAAATACATTTATTAAAAATGGGTATTTCTTATTATTTTAAATAAAAAAGCAAAAATCCAGCGCAAAAAATCGCAAAAAAAAACCCTAAGCCTACGCAAAACCTAACAAAAACTTATTTATAAGCGCAATGCCCTTATAATTCCCTTTAATAAAGCCGCTAATAATTAATCCCTTTTCTTTTTAAAGATCTTTTTAACAATGGCACTAGTTTTACTAATAGCATTATTATTATTCTTATCCTTTTTTTTATGCCTAAAACCAAAACAATAAAACCTAAAAAGCAGAATCTTAATTTTTTTTTTATTCTCTTTTTCTTTCTTACTTTTATTATCCAATTCACTTTTTTTTAATAAGATTTTAAAAGTCATGCAAATTGCGCGGACACCTTATGTAATATTAGTAAAATGCTTACAAAATTTTCAAAAAGGCTTATTAAAGAAAAAAGGCTATTTTTAGCTTTAAGAAAGGAAATTAATTAAATATTATATTAAAGAATTTAAGAAAAAGCAACATAATAAGTATACCCAAAGGTGCAATTATAATAGCGCAAATCAGCGAAAAGGGTATTAGCAAAGCATTTGCTTTTATTATCGCGGCCATATATAGCAAAGCAAATACACAAAAAACAAGGCTTAGCAAATCATTAATTTATAAGCATATATTAACATTTGCTCATAATCATGCAATAAAAACAAATATAAAATATAATAAAAAAATACATATTATGCTTATGCTTAATAAGCAAAGTTTTGGATTTTGAATTGTATTTTAAGAAGATGCAAAATTTGCAAAAAGATTTTTAAGAATGCAAAAATATATTTAAAACAAATAATAAAAATATAATCAAATGTTTTTAACCCAAGCTTTTATTATTTAAACGCTATAATCTTCCCAACTTTTTATTAATAAATATATAAGCATCATATTCATCAATCATCTCACTTGCTTTGCCTTTGCCTTTAAAAGTTTAGGAAATAACAACCTAAGCAAAAGACAAGGCAAAAGCAAAAAAAGGGAGAATAAGGCGAGAGGACATTAAACGTTTATAAGAAACGGGAGCTTAAATAGGAAAAAGCACATAAGCAAAAGGGGAAATTGCATTAAATTTTCTATTAAATGCGAAATAATAATAGGAAAATGAAATAAGCGAAATATTATTAAAGTCCAAATAAAAAGGATTTTTTAACTTAAAAAAAAGGGAATTCAAATGTATAATTTGTTATATAAAAAATAATATAAAAAATAATATTTAAGCAAGCTTATTTTTAAAGGTATTTATTTATAATTATATTATTAATTAGCCCAATGCTTAAAGCTAAAAATCATAATACATAAAACATATAACAAAGGTAAAAAGAAAACGGAATATTTATTTAGCTGGTATAAAGTTTGCGATACTTATTGCTTACTTTTTTGGCTAATTTAGGAGGCATTTTAATAATATAAATTATTTAAATAATATATATGAAAATCAAAAAAGAAATGAAAAAAAAGGCAAAAAACAAAGGCATAAGCGCAAATATATATAATATTAATATTAAAAAAAAATTATTATTTGTTAAAGCAAATACTCCTTTTATGATTATTAGCCTAATGGGCGCGATTACTCAATTATTGGCCAATGCGCTTGGGCTACCCAATAATATACCAATTAATATGCGATATGCAATAAAGCATAAAGTAAATTTTGATTTAGCCAATGAATAAGCATGATTCACTTTTACTTCCCGCAAACTTAATTTAAAATAATTACTCAAACTCTTAAATTACCTAATCATAGCATCAATCATACAAATCCAATTTCACTTTATCAACGGGAGCACTTATGCAAAGCCTTATTATCCTAAACTTAAACCAGGTACTTGAAATTAAGTAAGATAATAATAATGCATAATTCCTCATTTTTATTACATTAAGCTCATAATTGCATATTTTTTTTATATGTTTTAACATATTGATTTAATATGCTTTAATTATATACTTATTGCTTATTTTCATTTATTATACCTTATGCTTATTATTAAGTATTATATTTATATTAAATGCAATAATTATTTATATTACGCGCCTTTACCACGCGCATTAGCTATGCACCCATATATTTCCTTTTTTTAAATCTGCATAGCGCCTGTATGCAATTATATATATGATTTATAATAAGTGTACTATAATCCAAAGTATATAACTAATATAATTATCCTTTTTGGCTATAACCATATGTTGCGCATTGGGGATGGCAAGCTTTTAATCTTATAAATAACATCTTACCATAAGAATATATTACGCAACCAGCGCCATTATTATGTTAGCATATTTAATAAGATTTAGTGTATGCTTGCATAAGCATTTCATATATATATTTCCAGCTTGCAATCCTATCTTAAAAAGGATAATACTCAATTTAATTTATTAAACACATTCACATACTTTTCACTTCCAATGATCATAAAAATCTCTCACATTTAAAAAGACCTGCTCCACTTTCCGTATTACATGCAAACACTAAGCGTTGTGAAGGTGAAGAACTTTGGGTTATTGGAAAAGGAAAAAGAAGAAAAAGAGCGAAAAATGAAGGACGCGAGATTTTATACCCCGCCAAAGCAGCGCCGGGCCTATACACGCGCTTTGCCCAATGCGGCGATTACGGTTTCCATATGCGGGCTTGCCGTCTGGTCGTTAACTATTTATTTTTGTTATTATAATAAGGCTAGGAGAAGATTTTTATTTAATTTCTCTTTGCTTTACTGGGGGTATTGCTTTGGATTTATAGCCTAATTTATTGGCCTACTATTTTTTATTAATATTAAAGTTTTTAAAATCATTTTATTAATAATATGTCCTTTGATTAAATAATAATTTTTTGGCGTAAATTGCGCAATAGTTAATAACTGAATTTATATTAATATGTTTATATAATAATGTTTTACAATAATAAAAAAGTGTTTTTTACTTTTGAAATAAACAAAAAAAGCCTTAATTACTTTTTAAAGGGCACTAATAACAAAAGCTTAAAATTTTAAATTAGATTTAAAGGTTTATGCGATTTTATGAATGATTTATTAAAAAGGAAACTTTTAGAAAAGGTAGCTAGTTTTCTTTTATTATTTGCGGATTTTATAAAGAGCGGCAGTTAAATATATTAGCATTATTATACAGTATTATTAAAAAAGTGAACTTACTTTTTACTTTAGCTTTTTTACGCTTAGTAGGAAAAGTAGGGGCTTTAATTTTATAAACTTTTTTAGGATTTTTTGCCTTAAATGCCGCCTTATACTTATTATATGTTTTTAACTTAATAGCATATAAGAGGCGCTTTCCGATTTTAGTTACAATTAATTTATAAACTTTTTCTTTTAGGCTATGTTGTTTTGAAAGTTGCTTAATTTATGCTATTGCGATTTACTATTATTAATTAGCATATAATTGTTATTATTAGGCGTGAGTATATGGATAAGGTAAAGGAGGATGAGGGTATACATATGAAATATAAGATTAGTTATTATAGAAAAAGGGTTGGTTTAATAATAATAAGGTTTTAATATAC
This sequence comes from Helotiales sp. F229, assembly GCA_002554605.1. Lineage (NCBI taxonomy): Eukaryota > Fungi > Ascomycota > Leotiomycetes > Helotiales > Helotiales sp. F229. The sequence continues at coordinate 1,310,781 of MXAW01000017.1, forward strand.
ACAAATGAAAAAGCAAATAAATATTTTACTTAATTAATATAAGCAGGATGGAATAAATTCATATATGAAAATTTATTTATGTTATGTGAGTGTTTATTTTAAAGTAAGAATATAAATTCACAAATTAAATAATTATATATTAAATCTTTTAAAAATAATAAAAATAATAAAAATAATAAAAATAAGTATTAAAGGATTACTTTATCTTTTTATATACAACATTACTTATTACATAATATTAATAATAATATAATATAATAATAATACAAGTTATTAAAATATTGACTTTAACAATTTCCATTTTTGATTTCCGCCGTTAAGCTATTAAGGGTAATATTCAAAAAAAATTATTAACTTAAAACCGCTAATCATCAAATAAGTCCTAAGTATTTAATAATAATATATAATAACGCTAATAATATTTTAGGCTCGCTTTTATACTAAAGATACTGTTAAAAAAAGGCTAGATATGAAAAGATATTTATTAAGAATTAGGCTGAGGTAATTTGTAATACTAAGTAGGCTTATAATATTAGGCGTTTGAAAAAAGGCCAAGATTTAGATATAAGAAGTACTGCGCTATTAAATAAGAAAAATGTTAAGATAGAGAAAATTAAAAAGAAAAAAAAGAAAAAACAATTAGAACTATTAAAAAAAAATTGGGAATAAGTATTATTATTATTTAACGTTATTATTATTAATAATAAATTAGAATGAGAATAAGAAAAAGATTAAACTAGGAATAATTACGGAGTCCTTTTTAAAACATATAACCCTTTTAATTAAAAAGTTGAAGAAAAAGATTATTATAAAAAAAATGCAGGTTTTAGAGGTAAAAAAAGAGGAGTATAAGCAGTTTATTATTACTGCTAATAATCCAGCTGATATTAAGGATTATTTAGAATAGAAGAAGGCTAGTGAAATAGAGGAGGAAGTTAAGAAAAAAGAAAATGATAATAATAATAATAAAATTAAGGTTATTATATTTTTAAATAAGGAGAAGGATAATAACAACAATAATAATAATAATAAGAATATAATGGATTTTATTAAATAAAAAATTACTTACACAATTAAATTTAAACTTTGTGTTACACATTTTAGCGTTATTATTTATTGTTACTATTACATAATAAAAAAAATTATCAAATTACGTTTAGAAATTTTTTTTTTAGGGCTTTGAACATGTGATTAACTAGGGTAAAATAAGGTAAGCCAGATGTGGTTTAAAAGGTAGGCCAGATATGGGTTATCCTTAGGGGGAAGTCCGAAAAAAAATCAATTTTTTTTATTTGGACGATTACTCCTTAACACACGCCATATCATAGGCTCCCAATACGAAACACCTTTGCCAATTTGGGCCCATATATTGTCCCACGACCGCACAATGATTTCGCTTCAGGAAAGTGTTAACTCATCTAAGGCTCGTGTTACCGAATATCACATGCATATGTTGCACGACAGTAATTACACTTAAGCCTAATTCTGTGTGCTAAAGCGGCCCCTTTGAAGTGCCACTAGACAATCCCTTATCCCACTTGTTTCTAGGGTTACTAAAATAAGCATTTGTAAGGCTAGGTGGGATAGCAGGGAGCATCCTCTTCGCAAGTGGATTTCTGCCCAGGAGCCACAAACGGCATTCCGCCATAATAAGCGGTTGGCAGGAATGACCGCCTGTAGGTGGGCGACTGAGCGGGCGGGTGTTTTAGTGACGATTACTGCGTCCTCTAGTCGAGCGGACAAGTTATCTTAGTATGTTACTCCACTTTAGCAGGCTACTCGAAGAACTCAAAATCCTACCCCTCGTTTGTCGCTTAACTTATGCTTATTCAGACATATGCTACATTCATGACTATTGTACGAAGGGTACAGGGTTTCAGATATCCCCGCCGAAAGTCAACATTCCAACACAACTAATTCTCTCTCTATTTTGTTTACAGTGGTCCACTTTAGTAAGTCATTCGAAGAGTCGAAAATCTACCCTAATTAGTCGCTTGATGTATGCTTATGTTATCATACGCTACATTAATGGCCATTCTACAGGGTCTCAGGGAGACCCCCCCCCCAAATGACAATTTCAACATAACCCTTTCTTTCCTGTGCTGGGAGAGGAACCGGTGCGTAGAGTGATTGTGGAGACATTCGTGCGTGGTTGTATTTGGCGTTGTGGACTATGTGGGTTGGTTGTGGTTTCTTGCACTTGTTATTGAGATGTGTGATTTGTGAATACCGAGCATTGATTGAGAAGCCTAGACATAAATATACAATTGGTCAAAGGAAAACTGCTTTGGGGGTTAAAAATTATAACCTGGCCATCTCATAGTTCTATGTGAAAAGATCTGTACGCTTAGCAAGAACTTTATCAAAGGAAGACTGAATAACTCCTTTTCCTTCCAGCACATTGCCATTTTTATCAACAATTGCTTTTTGACAAAGAAATATCCCAACACTGATAAGAACAAAAGTGGATTCAAGATAATGAGGTTGCTTTACAAACAGAGAAGCAAGTTTCGTTCAAAGAGAACATCTTAATTCCTTCTCGTGTAACGAAGCACCGGCATGACTGGGAAGGAAGATTAATATGAAGACAGATACACGCTATAATATGCTCGATGACGATTACCACAGCCTTGTTAGAGAACGGATGGATGCACTGCATTTGCATAGGCAGTTATACTCGTGTTAATCACACACTTTCTACCGAATCTGCTGCTTTTGAAGCATGAGCATAAAGCTTGAAGTAGCAACACCCGTGCTTGAGCAACGAGTTTTTGGCTTTAGGTTTTGCGACCTGGTGGACGCGCTTGTGGTGGGTCTTTCCAAGCTTAGAAGTGTCCAGCTCCTATACATGGCGAACGCCAACGCCCTCAGTTCCCTCTCAATCTCTTCCATAAAACCTTTCATAGAAAGTCATTAGGAAAGTCCGGCTCCGTGAAAACCGCATCCATCCAGCCCTGCAAATCGATTTTTTCGTTGAGCCAAGTCACATCAATGTTAGAAGATATTGCCAAGTCTGCGCTCTGTGCGTCCTGCGGAGTCCAAAGAGGCACTTCAAAATCCCCGATGTCGAACTCCTGGAAGGCATCGGGAACGATATCTAAGGTCGTGGTCTCTGCTTGAGTCTCGCCGATTCCTATCGCATCCATCACATCCTCAGCGAGTAGCCATTCTCGTGCTAGCTGGCGAATCGCTTCAAGTGCTCGTTGACTCCAGGCCCACGCAACGCTCATATGTGTCAGTGCGTCAGCCAGAGTTCTTAGTGAATTGATTCTATTGCATCGATCCACAGAGTCCGAAGAGGTGGCCATGAGTAAAAGTATGATTGACGCGGTAAAGGCGCAGTGTACCGCCGATATGGGTATGCGGCGCTGTGGGTTTTTAGTACAGGGCTGGACGAGGTAGAAAAAGAAAAGTTTTTACCAATGTATAATGCCTTTGGTAAAGCTTGAAAATATTGGAAATCGATTGAGCTGATTTTGTACATTCTCTCAAGTGAATGATATCGGTATTTGGGTGAAGGTCACCTAGACCTAAGGAGTTCTTGCGAACTCCGATAAACGGTCGGTGGAGAAGGATGATAGCAACATGATATTGTAGGCTGATCCATGTTAGCTACTATTGTTATAGGCGATGAAATGGCGCAATATTACTGTAGAAGGTAGCTATGAGGTAAGGTCGGTCGCAACGCTGACATCGAAAGTCGGAGGCAACTCGGAAGATTAGTGTGAAACTCCATAAGGGCAACATGTGTCTTTGTCAACAAGTCTTTGACATGTGGACTCAGGCGACGCTTGCTAGGTCGATAACTAGTAGCAATTTAGTCCAAGGCTCTCGTTGAAATTGCAATTTCTCAAGAGTCTTACATCTCATCTAAGGCGGGTGCCGTGATATTGAATAATTGGACCGTAGCCCGTACGTTCGAGATCACGAAACTACTAATAAACTCAATCTGCTGGCCCGACGAGGAAGTTGTTGTCCACGGACCAAATTCCGCGCTTTGCTCGGTAGAAGGAAGAGGTGCTGAAATTTCACTCTCTTGAATAGTCGAAGGTCGACCAAGCCCGACATTAAAAAGTCTGGACATGTATTAGCGAGCAAGAACTGTCAGATAGTTAAAGTCGACGGGGATCCCGGAAAATCATACTTGTCCAGGACATAACATCCCCACCATACAACCCCCTCAACTCAGCTGCTTCTTTGGTGATGCGACCTGTTTCGCACCAGTGGCTACAATCCAAGTGCAGTCCAAGATTAAAGGCCATTCTGGTCGCAATACCTGTTGCATCAGTGTCAGTTTATGGGCCCATTATTCAAGAATGTTCCAGCTTTTCCCACTTCATACAACACTCATGTCACTGTGAAGATGTCTTGGCCAAGATACATTTTCGACTTCATAAGGTCTGAAACTTACCGCAGTACATCCAACCAAGCGCTTCCTTGTTTGTAGCTGTCTCCCGAAGAGAAAGTAGCGCCGCTGCCTGTATTGTTGTTACCTTTGGTGCTTGGCTTTCGTAGAACAAGATCATTTTGGCCTGTTCGGCAAGCGCATTCCCTGCTGTATTTGGGTCCAAAGGATCGGTGCGCAGCTCCAAGCGATCAGAATACCTTGCCGCGAGAGCAAGCACAGCTGAAAGAAGCAGCGGAGATGCGTACTGGCCAGACATTTTTCCGTAGAGGTCGTCTATGAAAGGGCCTTTAATCACGATGTACTGCCACGTATTTTGCCACGTCCAGAATAGGTCCAATAGATGGTCGCGTAACTCATCAGATACTTGCACCCGGAGACCTAGCTGGTCTAGTGTGTACGCAGCCTGTCTCTCTAGTTCAGAGGCTGATACGGTTGAGCTTACCGCATGACCCGACTTGAGTAGGGAGAAATTGCTTCTAGAACCGAAATAGTGAACCTGCCCGTCCTCTCCAACGTTGAGATCGCCTAGCCGGTCACTGATCTCTCTCATGGGCGACCGTCGAGTCGATCCCGCGTCGTCCGAAAGCGTGTCATCCTCGACATCACTTTGAGTGTCATCAAGCAGCCCGGAATACCTTGATTCAGGACGTGCAACGGGCTGTCCCAAGCTTTCGAGTTGTGACTCCAAGTTCCGGATGCGCTCCTGTAATGCCTCGACATAACGCTTGCTTGGCGGTCTAGTATCAAGATATGGGGAGTCAGTGCTTGCGTGGGGGTCGCTAGAGCCCCGTCCTAAGAGCTACTACTCACTTTCTCTTACTCTCTTGATGAGTATACTTGCAGTTGGTTGCGTTCATAACACATGATGAACAAGCGGGTCGCTGACTATCACACTGCACATCACAACGACTCGCTTAGTGCATGCTCTCAGCGTACAGTGACAGACGTCAACTCACTTTGACCCTTTTGACACGACAAGGGTTACACGCGATTGCAGATCGCTGCCTCGGTTTTCCCGCAGTCGTTACACGCGAGCTCATCGCGATAGCTAACGAGACATGGCACTGAGGCTGATAATGATGTTGGTAGGCGATAAGGAAAGGAGGGGTCAGATATGGGCCCAACAAATAAGGTACTTAGTAATTGTCAGCTGACAATCATCTAAATATAAACGACCTCCGGAAAGGTGCAGCGTATCACGTGACATAATTTCGAAGTGATAGCCTTCGATATATGATGATTCATTGAGTTGAGAAAGTAGCTGTATAAATCTTTCGTCATTCACCCCAGCAAGGGATTACTTTAAGTGTTTTGGTGGTCGTACATTTTCAGGATATGTAGGTTTATCGCCGTAGAATTCATACTGTTAATGCGTAGTTCGCTGTACGCTAGCATATATAGCTTCCAAGATGTCTTCATCCCTGGAAATCATCTTTTCTCTCATACACTACTGCATCTATACCTTGCTCGACTTATAAATAGCAGGGAAGGTGGATTGGCACATACGCTCAAGAGGCCGTTCGTAGGCAGCAACAGTGCTTCGAATTATTTCTCAGCGTAACAGAAATAGCAGATTTATTGACATTATGCAGATTGAGCTGTTCTACTCTACTTTACAGTCGTGCTAAGCCTCTGTGACAGGACGCGCCCTCGACCCTCTCGAGATTAACGATTTCCAAGCACATCCCTAGCACTTCTCGAGTATCACTGGGATGAATGATACCATCATCCAATAAGTGAGCGCTGGTGTAATACGCCTTGCTCTGTCGTTCTACATCGAGTTTCGTCTTTTGGGCTTGCACAGCGGCAGTAGCAGCTTGTTCTGCCTTGTCGCCCATAGGTGCCTTTCGTTCATTGCTCCGATCCTGGATGATACCCATGACGCCAGCTAACTGATCAGGACCCATGACGCTGCATTTGCTTGATGGCCAGGAGAATAGGAATCGAGGGCTATACGCTCGACCGCACATTGCATAATTGCCGGCTCCATAGGATGACCCGAGGACGATGGAAATGTGGGGAACCTTCGAGCAACTGACAGCAGACACTAGTTGTGCTCCCTTCTTGATGATACCTGCCTTCTCGGACTGCAATCCAACCATAAATCCAGTAACATTGTGGAGGAATACTATTGGAATATTCCTGAAAGAGTCAGAGGTGATTTGAGAGTAGCATATGAACGTAATTAAAGTAGATTACCTTTGATTACATAGTCGGATAAACTGCACCCCTTTGACCGCATCATCAGCACGTATTACCGGCGTCTGGTTGCCCAAAATTCCCACAGGGTGGCCTAAATGCTACCTGATTAGCTGTGGGGCATTCTATCCACCCTTAACAAGTGCCAAATATCTGCGAACACTCACCATGTATCTCAGCATAGCATGTTAACAAGTTCTTCCCATACTCTGGCTTGAATACTGCTGCACGCGAGTCGTCCACAAGTCGCAGGACAACCTCTCTCATGTCGAAAGGCTTTCGAATGTCCGTGTTCACAAGATATAGCAAGTCTTCGATAGGATATCTGGGTGACACAGGCGGGTAATTGTATCGGACCTGGTTCAAAGGAGGCTTTTCTAGGGAACACAGCCACTGACGAGCTTTTCGTAAAGCATCGAACCTACAGCAAGTGAGCATTCGATCTTTCTGTAAGGATACTCCAGACAGTACTCACTCATCACCCGCGATTTCATCCGCGAGACCCGTGACTGTAGCATGCATTTCAGCACCACCAAGCTCTTCGGCATCGACCACTTCGCCAGTAGCCATTTTGACGAGAGGTGGACCGCCCAGGAAGACCTGAGCTTGATTACGCACGAAGATTGTGTGATCGGACATTCCTGGTAGATAGGCTCCTCCGGCTGTGGAAGAGCCGAAGACGATGCTACAAGTAGGCATGCCATTCTGGCTGCGTCGTGCTATATCTCGGAATATTTGTCCAGTTTTGTGGAAGACCCTAAATTGCTGAGGTAGGAACACACCCGCCTGATTATCAGATTAGCATGGTTCTATCGAATGGCCTATGTTCGTGACTGACCGCTTGGACTAGGATTATGATAGGTAAGCGATTCTCATTTGCGATCTCTGTCACCCGGTTGTGCTTTAAAACTTTCTTCATCAGCAAGACCCCTCGCGTCGGTAACTCGATGTCGAGGCTTACTTGTGAACTCATTCCATGCTCCACCTTTGATGGATGGGATGTGGCATAGAAACATGCAAATCTTGCCGCTGGTGGCCATACGTAAGCCTCCCTATCGCTAGCCTTCGAGAATTAGAAGCTTCAGACTTACCAGGCCTTTCCGATGCCAGCGATGAGACTAGCAGAGGGTGTCGAATCGAGCCCGAAGCCGGCAAACTGACCAAGCTCGAGAAATGGCGAGTTGTGATCTAGAAGAAGTGCTATTCGGTCTCGGGCTGTTCAAACACCAGAATAGTCAGAACCAGGAATTCTCAGGGGAAGTAGGGAGAGTGACCTAGGAGTTGGCCTCTATCCTGGTGTCTTCGCTGAGATGCTTCGTCGCCTTCTGAACAAACATTCTCCAGATTGGTCTCGAACTCCGACAGAACATCAGTCCATGATTCATAGTTATCCTGGAAAGCAGCCTGCTTCAAGTCCAGCTTGGTCGTGCCGACAGGAAAAGCACCAAGATCTGCCATTGCTGCTGATGCTTGAGTCTGGATGGACAGCAGCTGGATCTGTAGTCGCAGCAGATAGAATGTCTCTGTGTAAGGCGCTGAGGAGCTCCAGCGATGACTTTCTTGATCCTGAGTACTACAAAGAAATATGTATTCCGAAATTCCTCGTTTACTGTCTTGCTTGGTTCGTGCATAAAACAGCTTCGTCTCTACTAACCTCTGCCACGGAGTATGGTGCCGAGACTGCCGAAATACTATCAACCGGAAGCTAATTCAGCTGTCCTGTCCTTCCTTGAGCTACAGCAATTGACATCTATTGCTGACGCTATGATATCGTGAGTGGTCGATGCGGCTGTCGTGTCGGATGGCCGTGACGTGGGCACGGCATTATATTTCCGCGTTCGGGAATACTGTAGCGTGCATCAACGCGGGCGTTGGACCACCTTCCGGGAACGAAAATGGAATTTGATTTAGAGCTGTCTTGATTTCCCTCTTGATAGCTAAAGAACCGTTTGAGTATACGATTGTAAACGTGATAATAATTGTTTATCGAAGATGGCTGCAAATCAAGAGGAAGAGCGTCGGTCTTTATGGCTTGCCCCAACACTCATCCGTACCGATGGTACCAGACGTATCAACTCGGTCCTCATCGCGAACCGTGGTGAAATTGCCTGTCGTGTGATAGCGACTTGCCGGAAACTGCAGATTCGAACATTAGCTCTCTATGCTCAGGAGTAAGTGCTACCAGAGTGATCACAATTGGAGCGTTGAAAAACATGTGACTGACTGAAAAACAGGGACTCCGAATCTGAGCATGTCCGCGAGGCAGATGAAGCAATATGTATCGGATCGATACAGCATGCCTCTCAAAATCCGTTTCTGGATATTGCCCTTTTAGTCGACACTGCGAAAGCTGCAAAAGCGGATGCGATTCACCCCGGCTATGGATACCTGAGCGAGAACGCCAACTTCGCAGATGCAGTTCGAGCTGCTGGAATTTTGTTCTTAGGGCCGACTTCATCCGCAATCAATACATTGGGCGACAAACGGCAAGCAAAAGAGCACCTGGCTGAGCATGAGCCCAGCGTACCGCTAATTCCTGGTTACACTGGTTCGTCTTCCACAGGTATCGAATTGGCGGATCTCGACCGCGAGTCTCAGAGAATCGGATTTCCAGTCATGATTAAAGCGTCAGCTGGAGGGGGTGGGAAAGGCTTACGCATCGTTCACGACCGCAAGTCCTTGGAGGATGAGTTCAACAGAGCGCGATCGGAAGCCGAAAGATCGTTCGGACTGAGCGACTGTATCCTAGAGAAGTATATCGAAGCTGGCAAGCATGTCGAAGTGCAGATTATTGGCGACAGTCACGGAAATGTCATCTCGTTGTGGGAGCGAGATTGTTCGGTTCAGCGTCGTCATCAGAAGGTCGTGGAAGAATCACCATGCCCGTATCTCAGCCAGGAGAAGCGGAAACAAATATGTGCAGTCGCTGTCCGTATTGGACAGCTGCTTCGATACGAAGGAGCAGGAACGGTTGAATTTATCCTTGATATTGAGACGGGAAAATTTTATTTCCTCGAAGTCAACGCCAGGATCCAGGTCGAGCATCCCATCACTGAGGAATGTACAGGCCTCGACATTGTCGCCCTTCAGATATTCGTAGCCTCTGGTGGCAAACTCCAAGATGAGCCACAGCTGCAAAACATCAAACAAGTTGGCCATTCTATCGAGTGCCGCTTGTGTGCTGAAGATCCCGCGCGAGACTTTTCGCCCCAACATGGTCCCGTACATCTCTGGTATACTCCCAGTGGTCTCTCCGGTGTGAGATTCGAAACAGCAATCAGAAGCGGCTCAAGAATCTCAATATATTTTGATTCGATGATAGCCAAGATCATCGTTTGGGCACCGTCCAGGACCATGGCTATAGAGAAGATGATGCGCGTCCTGTCAGAAATTGTATGTATCGGGCCCTCAACCAACCAGGCTTTCTTAAGAAATTGCCTTCTACAGCCAGACTTCAAAATCGGTAATTACACCACATCGCTCATATCCAAGGATCTCGAAACACTCTTGATCAGCCAGCCTTGTGCGGGCTTCAACCTCAATTCCCGTCTGTTGGCAGCTATACCCTGTCTGCTGGTCAGAGTGTTGCGGAGCAAGGATGGAAGGAATGGCGGCTCAACCCCATTCTCGAGTATTCGGAGAGGATACCGCAATCAAGTCTTCGATCGCGTGAACAAGCCAGCGGATATCGTGACAGCTTATAGCAGGGCACAAGGAACTGAGACAGCCCCACAGATATGTCTTTGGAGCTATAAACATCAGGGACTTGATCTCGACTATACAGCTCGCTTGGCCCCTTTGTCACCTGACTTATTGGAGAGTACTGGGGAGAAGACGGACCCCGCTGCTGCCACGAATGGATACAACAGATTGACCCGGCTCTTACGTACTGGAAATCTGCCAGACTCGGAGCAGTTCAAAATCAAAATGTTACGGGTTTCTCCTCACAACCATGGCAAGACATCTGGCCATGTGATTAGCATAGAGGCCTTGATCGGCGATACAAAAGTGCTGGGGCATGTTCTCGTCCTGAAATCTCTATCAGAAAACTCCGATCCAGATGTTGCGGGCTATTTGAGAGTCTTCTGTCACTTTCCTGTCCTAGGATTCCCCATGGAATACCACGTGTACAGCATTCTCTCCTACTTTGAAAGCCGACGACCTGAAACGTCCGATGCTGGCACCGAGGCAGCTTTGGGGATCATCAAGGCGCCAATGCCCTGCAAAATACTGCAAGTCTTGAAGAAGAACGATGAGCAGGTGAAAAAAGGGGAGATTGTCATGACCATTGAGAGTATGAAGATGCAAATCAGCATAGCAGCTAGCAAAGACGGGCGATTTCAGATGGCTGTAGGAGAAGGAGAAGCGGTAGATGAGGGTAGCAAGTTATGCTCTTTCACTTAACATTTGATGAAATGACTTCGTTCGAACTTGTATGGATACGACTTACTGCTATGCTTATGGTGGAAACTGAGGAGAGGCAAATTCGTCTTCGGCGAAAGCCAAGTCCAATTCGAGGTCGTAACTCCAATTTAAAGTTACGAAGACATCACAGGACGTTGCCCGAGTAATCAATCATAGTCATATAACTTCTCGATGGTTTCACTTAACCGACAATTTTGGATGGTGAGTCTCACACATTCCCCAAGTTCGCTTGCAGAAGATGAACTTGTCTAGCCTCAGACTAGGAGGTGAAGAGGTGCCTCGAATGTCTGAAATTTCGAGACGTAGGTAATAGACGTACTCGAAGGAATACCAGGCTGTCCGCAAGAACCACTCGCCTGTCATCCTTGTTGCTTGAACGCTTTACACAGTATTAAGCAGCCCTGATGAGCAGGGCACATTCTGTAGGTAAGGAAGCGATGTTGATTGGGGAACATCTTCAGGTTAGAAGAAGCGTTGTAGTTCGTGACGGAATGAATGTTTTTCACGGCTTAATATAGTAATTACAGGGACAGCCAAGTTGACATCAACAAATTATTTCAGGCTTAGTAAACCGATAGCTACAGCATATACATCAAACTCCGGTAATGACAAGCAACAACCTAGGTCCTTGCCCAAGCAAGATCTGCTCTTGAAAGTCCTACGTACACTATAAGACAAACTTCTTGACGCTTGAACGAATCCTCGTCTACGACTTCTCATCTTCGACGACGATTGATGAAGTGCCTTCCTGAGAAATAGCTTCTATTGCGACTTTGTCTCCGAACAAGGATGAGATCTCCTCTAGTGTCAATCCCTTGGTCTCTGGGAAGAAAAGAGAAAAGATGATAGCACAGACGATGGTGAACGCCATCATAATCAAGTAAAATCTCCATCCTATGGTCTCAAACGCCGTGGGTGCGGATACCAGCAGTGTGAGAGATCCGACAAAGAGTCCGGAACAGGAAATAGCAAAACCCTTGCCTCGAAGATGAGTGGGCCAAATCTCAGAGCCGTAGACATATGTAGAGGCATCCATACAAGTAGCGTAGAAGGTGAGATGGAGGTACAGGAAGAAGACGCCGGCGCTATTGCCACCTGTATTCGTGGTGCCACCATACAGAGCGACCATGATGCTGACACCCATGAGGGAGATGGCACAGCCGACGAGACCTGTAACCATGAGCCATTTGCGACCCACGTAGTCTAACAGCAGAGCGTTGATGGCGTTGCATACAAGGCCCTCAGTAAGCCAGCCTGCGGACAGGGCAAGACTACCAGACGCATTGTGGCCCAGGGCTTTGTATAACTGGGGACCGTAGTTGTTGATAACGGTCGTTCCTGTGAGCTGGCCGGCAAGTAAAGTCATGAAGCCAATGAACGCTCTTTTTCGATAATGAGGGACGGTGAAGATAGAGGACCAGGAAGACGGCAACTGGCGATCCAGCTCTATCTGAGCCCGGATCTGGCCGAATTCATTCAAAGCTTCATGGTTGTTCGGGTCGCCGGAGTTCTTGTAGATACGCTTGAGGATCGTTTCGGCTCGTTCGTGTTGATCATGCTCAACAAGCCAACGAGGAGACTCGGGAATGAAGTAAACGCCGCATGCCAAGATCAGAGGAGGGAGACACTGAAGAGCCAAGGGCGGTCGCCATTGAGCTCCATTGGCTTGAACAAAGTAAAAGCCAAATCCGACCCAAGCTGAGGAAGCGTAGCCCAGGAGAATGGAGACACCGTGAAAACCAACGAGAAGACCCCGAGCGTGTGGAGGCGCTACTTCACTCTGCCATAGAGGTACGATCATGACCAAGCCACCGACAGCAAGACCAGTGATGAATCTTGCAACAAGGTACATAGCCAGATGGACGGAGCCTGCTTGAAGGCCACCACCTATGACTGCAAGCAGACTTGCAAAAAACATGGCCTTGCACCGTCCGAGCTTGTCGGCAACAAATCCAAAGCTCAAAGTACCAACAAGACCCCCTCCTTGGAACAAGCCGTTAATGGCACCAAACAGAGCGGGAGCATTTCTGGCAGTGTCGAGGCCAAAGTAGCTGAGAAAGGAAGGCTGACCAAGGGTCGACCCGATGATAGCGGAGCAGTAACCGTACGTGATACTGCCGAAAGTTGCGAAAGCGATTATCTACCATCAAGTTAGACTGAGGTGGCCATACACCCACGCTACCAACGTTGGTTCTGGTAGAATATCAATCTTACCAGGAAGTTATAGCCAGTGATAGGCTTGCCGCCAAACTTGAAAACTGCCATGATGCAAATGGGAGAGTTCAGACTCGGTGCGTACCAATCTGATCAAAGAAAGAACAACTCAACGGTGATGCCTTTGTGGACGAATGCTGGACAGACTGCACAAGATTGTCATCTATATACAGGAGGACTGGCATGCTCATATACCTGTTGCGGGCAATGCAAATCCGCATCACCGCGAAACAGCCTTTACTACCTATCTCCCCGAGTTCATCACACGCCGTCCCCCGCAGGGTAATGCCTTATCTCTCATAGCACACCTTACGGGACTAGGTAGTGATTGATAGGAGGCGTTCTTGGTACTGCTAATTGATGTTGGATAATGCCTATCCGGATTGCTCACGCACGGTGAACATTGACTAGCCCCGCTCTGCCCCGCCTTTTCAGCCTTTTCACAGCCACTGGAGCTCTGGAGTCAGCAATCAGAAACAGACCAGCCCAGTGGCAGGGAGATCCTATCCACAGGTAGATAACATTTACAGGGCACCACTCGCTGCTACAACGGATGGATAATGCTCAACCGGATTGCATATCTTGGAGGTGGTCGTACATTGCGGGGTAGCTCGAGGATAGACTAGTTCAATCAGCCTAGCGCTCTAGCTCTCGCACGCAGAACTCAGGAGACAGTAGGCAGATTGATAGTTATCCCGTTAGAGCTTCTCGAAATTGTGAATTTACATATAGCGTAGAGCGATATTACCTAGACAAGAGAATGTGCAACAGGTATACAGTAACCTTTAGTAGCAGCTATCTAATAGCTGAGAGAGTTGGAAATAAAAAGATCAATGTAAAAGTCTCTATCAATCGTAAGACAATCTATTTGTATATATAGTTGATAGTAAAAATCATATATGTGTATGTAAATTGTGTTTTGGCAGGTCTGAAGATTGATGTGTTGTGAATTCCTTTGATAGTCTTGGAATGGTTGTGTCTAAAGTGGTTCAACTACGGCACATCGAAATTAAGTTTCTCACTTGCCCATTCATCATAAGAGCCACATAGATTTGTAAGTTAATAGAGGCTGTCTACCCACTAGCTGAGGTTATGGAATCATCAAGATCCCCGAACGAAACCAAGCCTCATCGACACTCAGCAAATCCTTACTAGAGGCCTTCACATATTCACCATAGTCTAAGATCTGCAGTATCTGGATGTAACTTCCAGTGACTGAACCGCATCTTATCAAGCAGGTCTGGTCCACCTCTGACTCGAAGCTTTCAGGGGCCCCAAGTACGGTCCTTTATGGTGAGTCGGGTTGAAGAACGCTACGAACTGATGGGTCTTCACGCAAACGCAGATTAAAGAGTCACTCAATGGTTGAAGGACAACACCGGTTATAGGCATCATTCGACTATATTACGCGCTGAAGGGCCATAGTATGCTGCAGTGATCTCGTCTTCAGGTCTCAATACTTTGGGAAGTTGCTAGATAGGATCCAGGCAGGCCATCATCGGCCACGCAAGCGAGTAGGACGAGTGTCATAACGAGACTCTATAGCATACTCTCCTTCCAGCGAGGTTTCCTCTTCTCAGCAAACGCTCTCAGTCCCTCCTTAATATTGTCCCCTTCGTAAATGCGACTACCCCATCCATCTCGGAAAACTCGTGATGCGTCTGCCACACTCAGACCTTCCCAGCCGAGTTTCAACCCTTCTCTAGTAATAGTGACCGCGTCAGGACTTGCAGCAGCTACCATTCTCGCAAATTCAAGTGCTTTGTCAACAACACTCTGATTTTCGCCCGCGATGTCATTGCATATGCCCCAGTCTTTAAACTCTTGGGCCGTAAAGGTACGACCTGTCAAGGCAAGCTCGGCAGCTCTCTGCCTTCCAACGATCTTCACAATTCTTGGAAGAGCTCCAGCCAACGCAGTAACGCCACGTTTGACTTCTGGGAGGCAGAATGTGGCCGACGGGGAAGCGAACACCATGTCGCAGTTGACGACCATCTCGCACCCGCCTCCATGCGCTGGACCATTGACTGCTGCAATTACTGGCTTCTTACCATGTCGCAGAGATAAGCCACCAAAACCGTTTTGAGGAAGATTCAAGGGAATACCACGCCCCTGATTTTCCATCCATTCTGAGGGATCGAGTATCTTTTAGCTCGGGATCACATACGTAAGGAATGGGAACAGGGACAGGCATTAAGTTGCATACCTTTGAGATCAGCTCCTGCGCAGAAGGTTTTGCCTACGCCACTGATGATCGCGACGACACATGTTGTCTCGTTGTCAAACCAAGTAAACACAGCATCAAGCTCTTGATTGTCTCTGGCACTCAAGGAATTGGCCTTTCTGGGGTTGTTGAGCAGAACGAGTAATACTCCGGGGCTTGGAGATGATATGAGGCAATGTTCTGTCGAGGGTGGAGGATGTGCAAATGGATATTTAGGAACAGAGGAAGACGGTGGTGGTTCCATGATGTCTGCCTATCTATCCGGTTAGCCTGGCACCAATCTCAGGACAGTTTTGAGAATGAATAGTGATAATCGTCAGGGAACTGACGAACGGTTTAATGAATACGGTGTCCCCAAATACATGGAGTAACAGCCGTTAGTTCTCGGGGATTCAAGAAAAATACCCTGGTAGTGGGCTCCAACACGGACGTAGCAACGGCAGTGCAGCCGAGCGTACAGCCGAACATCATGAAGCCAACACTGCCCAAAGCAAATGTATATGTACCAATTATTTCCCAATCGGCAGTATATATGTTCACTTTGAGTTGCTGTAAAGACTTGCTCTCATAAAATTTCAAAATGGACAACGTTGACTCACGAATCCCGACGAATTCCTTGTCGCTCGTCCGCGGAAACTCGCAACCACTACTGACGAAGCTCAATTTCGCCCAGCTGCTTAAAAAGCAGGCTCAAAATTATGGAGACAGACTCGCAATCTTGGTCACTTGGACCGGAGCTCGATTGACGTTTGCAGCCCTGGACCGCAGGACCAGAGTCCTGGCGCGAGGTTTGTTGGCATTGGGCGTACAGTCGGGTGATCGCATTGCAATCCTTTCGGGCGATGATGAGAGATACGTTGAGCTCTTCTTCGCGACTGGACGTATTGGTGCTATCCTGGTTATCCTGAATAAGATCTACACGCCACAGGAAGTGATAAGAGCTCTCAAATACACAGGTATATAGATCTTGACCTTCGAGCTCCATACTTTTCATGCTACCCAGACCTTTATCAATATGGAGCTCGGCGCTAATCCAGAATGGTGATCTTCTAGAGCCCAAACTCTTTGTCATCGCTGATGTACTGAATAAGAAGCCCGCATCTGATGTTCTTAAGTGCCTGGCTTCCGCCGACTTTCAACCCCAGCACACGGTACTTCTGCGATCAGATGCAATCCAGCATAGCACATTGACCAGGTGGGAGGACGTTTTGAGTGCGTCGAATTCTATATCTGAGTCAATCCTCTCTGAGATTGAGGACACCATCGACCCCGACTCGACGGTGAACCTACAGTTCACCAGTGGCACAACGGGCTCGCCAAAAGCCACAATGCTCAGTCACAAGTAAGCTAAAGATTTCCTATTGGCAGGGGCCTTACCATATTCCCATTTTTGGGACCGGCGTTGACGAGCTTCTTTTCTGCCTTAGCAACGTTATCAATAACGGAATCTCGATCGGCTCGTATCTAGGATTCCGACCAGGAGATACACTCTGCTGTGCTCCTCCTCTATTCCATTGCTTCGGTCTAGTAGTAGGTCTTATGGCAGCTTTCACGAGCGGAGCGGCAACAGCATTCGCCGGACGAGACTTCGACCCCGTCAGAGTCGTTGATCTTCTAGTGGCAGAAAGATGTACGGCTTTGCATGCTGTACCAACCATGTACATCGCCATCATGAAGCAAATGGACAAGCTCGGAATCAATATTGATACATTGAGGACTGGCGTCGCAGCAGGTGCGAAAATCCCAGCAGCATTACTGGAAGAAGTGCAGCGGAAGCTTGGGTATCAACATCTTGCAATTGTATATGGTAAGTGTAGATGCGATTGCTTTGTATCTCGGCAATGGACCTGCTAATCAGTTCACTACTGTAGGCATGACCGAGACATCACCAGCGAGTTTCATGACGGAGATTACTGATACTCCTACGCTGAAAGCGAATTCGGTGGGAAGGGTGATGCCTCATGTCATAGCTAAAGTGATTGATGAAAAACACAATATCGTTCCCGTTGGAGTCCGAGGAGAGCTTTGCGTGTCGGGCTATCTCTTGCAGAAAGGCTACTTCCGGAACCCCGAGAAGACAACTGAAGTCATGCTCTACGACAAGAACGGCGTGTTATGGATGCATACAGGCGACGAGGCTAGCATTGACGAGAATGGCTACTGTCGAATCACAGGCCGAATTAAGGACATTATTATCCGAGGTGAGCCTAAGCCTGCTTCCAGAAATACCATCACGAAATTTGCCAATTGCTGATCTAATTACTCGTTGCTAATAGGTGGTGAAAACATATACCCTCTCGAGATCGAGGAACGTCTCCTCCGCCACGGAGCCATTGCCAATGCAAGCGTCGTTGGACTCAAAGACGAGCGATACGGCGAGGCTGTCGCGGCATTCGTATCAAACCGCCCGGGACATCAAAGACCGTCTCTTGCTGAGGTTAAGGCCTGGATCCGTGAGGAACTTGGACGGCACAAGGCACCTCAGCACCTTTTCTGGGTTGGTTCGGGAGAAGTAGTTCCAGAATTTCCTATGACAGGAAGTGGTAAGATCAAGAAGGACACACTGGCAAGGATTGGAAATAGTTCTCTTGCTGGGTCAAGCAGGCCAGTGGCAAAATTATAGTCGAGCTCACACAAATCACAACGAGTCAACAGCGAATGCCTCACTTTCCATTGATAATGAGCCATAAGCGAGGTTCGACCAGGGAGAATATCGTGCTTGCAACCAGGAATACCCAAATAATGCAACAAATCGTTCATCCTAATGACTGCCTTACTTGACTACTAGACTTGTGTTTTCGGTTTGCGTTTTGACTGTCGTGACTTTTTCTTCTACTTGACAAATTCTCCTCTGCTACAGCGCGGGTCAGGAATAGAAAATAAATATGTATAGTTACATCGAATTCAGATTCGATTCAGGACTACATCTGATCACCATTACACAGCAGAGAAAGTATTGTGGCTGCTTGTATCGAGCATTAAATCACCATCGAGCTGCCTGACGTATCAAGGCCTTGCCCAAAACTCTCAAAGTTCGTAAAGTCGAAAAAGTCTATCGACGAAGGCCACAATGTCTCTATGGCATTGTCCGCAATGCCAATCGGGCTGCCCGGTCTCGTGGGAGTTGCTAGTGAGGAGTAGTCGACACTTTGCCATAGTGCCTTGGTCTCCCCTGCAGAACGGTCTGTGTGGGCGTTACATGGTGTAAGGTTTGAGTCACGACTTTTACATAGGCTATAGAACCTCTCGAGACGTTTGACCTGTGGCAGTACATGGGTTAGACGTTCATTCCGGACAACAGCCAAACATCAGGGAAGCTCACCATGAGAGCCGCATGGCCCCAGTAGCATGAGAGGTCCCGAAGAGACTCTAGGGCGATACAGTAATGCTTCTGCCCGTCTTCACGTACCGACTCTCGATCGTCATTAATAGATAGTGCATGTATGGTACCAGCAACCATAGTGCAGTACCCGTACAAGGAGGTCAGAATTAAGACGTTGTGGTTTCGCATATCACGAAGGCTCGTGATGCTTATGGCATGGGCTCTGCACTTCTCCCAAGCCAATCTCGTGAAACTGGGTGGCACTTCCTGCTTGAGGGCCTGTAGCCGTTGCTGTATCAGAAATGGGTGGTGCAGTAAGCAATGCGACAGGTGAAAAAGAGCTTTGGAGAAAATGAAGGATCCGGCAAGGTGCTGGTCAATCGTACCATTCACCATACAGCGCTGCGTCAAACCGAAGGCCGGATCCTCATTCAATCCAAAGTAGTGCTCCGCCTGCATCAAGGCTGAAGACAGGGCTGAAAAGGGTGCTGTCGAAGACCAAGGCGGTAACACGAGTGTATCCCTTGTCTCTTGCAGCACGTAATGCGATACCCGTCCCAGTGTTGAGGCGATGACTGGTATCAGCGCAAGTGGACAACATATATCCACGGCATCCTGCTCGATGCAATTCCCCGTCAAGTCCTGAAGAGTGGGTGGTTGCTCAGGCAGATACTTTTGAAAAGATTCTTCCGATGAAGGCAAAGAGATCTTGCACTCTTCATCCCTAATCATGCAAAAACGACCACGTGTAAGGCTAATGAACTTATCCTGTAAGTAGAGAGACCAAAATGTGCGCTTGCGCTCCTCGCGCACGTTGACGGGTAGGGAGTTGTCAGGTTCGATATTTAGTTTGGACTCGAGGGCGAGACGAATAGCAAAGCCAAGCTTCATATACGCTTGACTGCAAAGTCCAGCTTGTAATTAGCGCATCAGAGAAGTTCATCCATGTCGAGACAAGTTTCTGCTTCACTCACCTGGGTTTTCACTGCCAACAATGAGTATGATGGCTTGACAAACATGCACAGCTTCTTCTTGGGAAGTGGACACGTTCCATGGCAGATCGATGGATTCCCAAGCCCTACTGGCGCATGCAGAGGTGTCATCTCCAGAGCCGGTGTGTGTATTAAGTAGACTAGAATAGCGCCTGGCCGCGGATAGAAAAGCCCAGACAAGGTAAGTGGGCAGATCATTGTTTGTCAAGCGGCGTCGAAAGTCCTCCTCATGGAAGAGAGAGTACGGCTGATTATGGCAAAAACGAAAGTAAACGTCGGCAGCGAAAAGGAGGGCTTGCAATTGCGGAAGCTCATTCCGAGAGGGACCCTCAGTAGATGGGATCTCATGAGTCGCATATGCCTGCGCTGCTGTGGTGACCTGCGGGTGCTGGAGTCGAGTCGAGTCCATCGAATCTGTCGACGCGAATGTTACCGAGGAAGCGAGAGGCTCCAATCTATACGATGGTCGAAAGATTAGTACTTGAGATCAATCGAGTATCGAATTGTGGATGTCAGTCACCTATCTACTGTCTGCTGCAGTTTTGAGACTTGGCCTTCTAAAGCTGCAAACTTGGCCGCAAGGGCGTCCTGCGACCAAATAATCAGAACTTGGCCCTCTGAAATGAGCTTGAAGAACGAAATGAAGAGAAAAGGGAGGTGCCGGTACCACTAGCATAGGCTGATAATCATTTGGCACAGCGTAGAGGGACATGGACGATGCCCGGTGAGTGCGTCCATCAATGGTGTAAATACATGGCTGCGAAAGTCGACTGCAGAAGTTGCAGACTGGCTTCGCTCCACTGCAGCGGACTTTTTTCCTTCTGCAATTGACACAAGCTTGACGAGTTCGTTTGCGGCGACTCTCCGCGCCGCTGTCTTGATCGGAATTGTCGTTTGCCTCGGACATTAGGGTCGCTTGCTCTTCTTCAATTGCAAGGGAAAATGAAAACTGGATGCTGAGATTACTTTCTCTTTCTCAGTTTCTCTCTCTCTTGTGGATGGGATCGCTTCATGGGTGCATCTGGGGAAGAAGAAGAAGAAGGACGCTAAGGTCTCGCAGTACTTCTCTAGTACGAGGACCTAAGGTAGGCGACTGACTGTCTCAGGACCCCTGCTATGGAGCCTGAGCTTTAACTTCATAAGACTGTACAGCCACGATCAAGCATTAGTTATCTCTTGCTCCGCTAGTATATTTTATTCTAGATCATAGAGATCCTGGCCGCATCGTCCGATCATATCCACTACACTAGCTGACATGGAAGGACAGCAAACAAATTATCTAGACACATGTATTAGGTTGCCGCCTCGAACTGTTACCACATCAAGTCATGTTAGTCGTGTTGCCTTGTCTGCGCTATCATCAGCCCCCGCCTGCAGAACATTGGTGGCGTCTTGGTCAGGGTCTTTAGCGTGTTGGGTAATGCTGAACCGGCGCTAAGCAAGTACAACATCCCTACTTGCTCGGACTATCAAACATGAATTTGCGGGGTACCGATAAGAAGTGCATTTCCCTACGCCTGAAAGCATGGGTAATGCCTATCCGTGATAAAGACAGCAGATCGCTCGGATTGTTAAGTGGGATTTCAATAGATTAGCAGTAAGAGGCAGTAAGGAGAGATCCCATGTCGTTACTCGAAACAGGATTGTATATAGAGGGTAATCGGCTGCCAGTGAATGACTTTGAGGGCACGGATTGTACACCTCGAACAAGAAACCCTATCCCATCACGCTTTACTATACTCCATTCTACATCCCCACACCTTCACGATGTCTATCCGCCAGTGGAAGGCTGCGATCTGCCAGGCCGAGCCATGCTGGTTCGACAAAACCGCCGGCATTGCAAAAACCATCCGACTCATCAACGAGGCCAGCCAGAATGGCGCCTCCCTCATCGCATTTTCTGAAGTCTGGGTTCCAGGCTACCCAAATTTTCTCTGGTCTGGAACGTACAGGGAGAATATGCCACTGGTCCAGAAGTATATGGCGAACAGTATGTCTGCTTACGGTGATGAAATGCTTCAGATTCGCCAGGCCACAGCTGCAGCCAAGATGTACGTCTGCTTTGGTTTCAGTGAGCGTGTGGGCGCATCTCTGTATCTTGCGCAAGTAATGATTGGACCGGATGGGAACATTCTTCTTCATCGCCGCAAGACGAAGCCTACGCATGTGGAGAGGACTCTCTTCGGTGACTCTACAGGGGACTCCCTTACTACTGTGGTAGACACACCGTTGGGAAAGATTGGCATGCTGAACTGCTGGGGCAAGTGAAAACTGCGAAAGCAACTACAATCACGATATGCTGCAAGTACTAACATTATCCTTCAGAGCATTTTCAGCCCCTTCTCAAGTACTACACGTACTGCCAGGGTGAACAAGTTCATATAGCTGCCTGGCCATTCAATGCATCATGGACGGAATCCGCAAAGGAGCCTTTTTCAGTCTTCTCCGAAGCGAATGAGGTCACCGCTAGCCGCATGTATGCCCTTGAAGGTGCAGTCTACTGTCTCGTTACCAATCAACCACTTTCCGCCGCAGGCGCTCGATTGAATAG
The DNA here is from genome assembly GCA_002554605.1 of Helotiales sp. F229. Lineage (NCBI taxonomy): Eukaryota > Fungi > Ascomycota > Leotiomycetes > Helotiales > Helotiales sp. F229. The sequence goes on from MXAW01000017.1 coordinate 1,333,116, forward strand.
TGAGGGTCAGGGAAATGCAGATAAAGATGGCTTCATGCTGGCCGGAGGTGGTGGTCGCGCAGCCGTCTTTGGGCCGGACGGGAGACAACTCACTGAACCCACGGATCCTCTCTTCGACGGACTGATCTACTGCGACATCGATCTCGATCAGATTGATTACGCAAAGACTCTGACGGACTGCGTTGGTCATTACTCGCGACCTGACTTGCTACGACTGGTTGTGGATGATCAGCCTAAGAATTATGTGGTTCGTGTGTCTGACGGGCCGGCAATTGCTCCTTACCACACGGGGACAAGTGGAGAGACTTTGCTTTCGGCTCACAAGAATATCAACGAGCTAGTCGTAGCAAAGGCGAAAAGAGAAATGCCCACGGTAGCTGCCCAGGGCAGTAAGGCACTGTCTCAAGGAGATAAGGTAGTCCCTAATGGAACCAAAGTGTTTGCTAACGCGAATAAGGCAATTGGCGATGAATAAGGATGATTGGCATGAAGAACGGCGGAAATTGACTAAGGAGCATGATGTATATCCATAATTGAATCTAGTCTTTGCGAAGCCCCGAGTATGATATATCGATACTCCTGGGTCGTGAATCAAGTTGACTTAAACAATACAATGGATGATTGCACTCGTCTAATAAGCGAGATATGCGAGGTCTAGCGAATCTGGCTGTGATCATCATACACAAATTTCTTTACCTTCATCTAAATTTGCGTAATCCTCTTTTCCTTCTTTTACGCAAATTTAGATGTGCTAGAAGTTGTACAGCCTTCAGTAATGATCGATTTTCTTGTTTCCATGTACTATCCTTATATGCAATAAATGTTTCAAGCGTAGACAATGGCGATCTGCCTAGGAGCTCGGGCTATGTAAAGGTATGGTTTCTACTTAGAGAACCTGCTCCAGACACCAACAGCCAGACAATTGATTACAGATATCCTTTACATATCATAATATCGCTGCTTGTTTAATCTATAGCGAGAAGTGGCATGAAACACATCGCACATTCAAGAGATGGTGGTGATGTCACGAATATATCTTTAATGATGAGGAAACAAATATAACAATTGTCGAAACCCCAAAAGGGTCGTCTACAAGTGAAGACATAATTCACTGGGTCCGGTATCTCTATGAACGGGAGTGGTTCCAAGTATTGAGCTGGCTGCTGGTTCGGATGTTCATCCGTCCTATTCCGTATACTCTCCCACTGGGCCTATGGATCCGGACCGCGGCCCGGCCGAGCTGGACCTCCAGCTGCATATCTGAGTCAAAAAAAAAGGTACATGCTAGCTACATGGTTTTATTGTCAAAGGTTGCTTGATTGGGAAAATTTGGTTTATAACTTCTAGCAATTGTTAAATACGAGGAAAGAGGAATATCCAGTGGTGTTTCGGCGAGTCAACATGGTCGCGGTCAACATCGTCGAAGTTGGTCCCCGCGATGGCCTTCAAAATGTCTCTACCACAGTACCTGTCGATGTGAAGCTGGATTTAGTAAAGAAACTCAAGGATGCGGGCCTTCAATCAATCGAGCTCACATCGGCCGTCAGTCCCAAGGCCATTCCTCAGTTGCGAGACTGCCGACAGGTCATGTCATCACCTTTCATTCAGGACACGCTTCAGAAACGGCCAGAGATTAGATTTCCTGTTCTGGTGCCCAATATGAAGGGACTTCAGGTTGCGATGGATTGCGGGATCAAAGAGGTAGCGACTTTTGTGAGCGCCACTGAAGGATTCAGTCGCGCGAACATCAATTGTTCTGTCGCCGAGGGTTTACAGAGAGCAAAGGAGGTGGGTACAACGGCAAAGTCAAATGGTCTAGCTGTGAGGGGGTGAGTCTCTGTGAGCTCGCTCAGCCAAATACCATAGTGGAAGCGTAGGCAACTGACCCTATCAGCTATGTTTCTTGCATATTCGCCGATCCTTACACAGGCCCGACACCTCCTTCGGCTGTCTACGATGCTGTCAAGGCTCTGTCCGACATGGGCTGCTATCAGGTCAGTATCGGTGATACAACCGGAGTTGGCGTGCCAGCTCGAGTCCGTAGTCTCCTCCAATATTTATTTTCTCGCGGCATCGATCCCGGTATAATTGCTGGCCACTTCCACGACACATACGGCCAAGCTTTGGCGAACATCTGGGAAGCTTACCAGCAAGGCGTACGGACCTTCGATAGTAGCGTGGGGGGTCTAGGAGGCTGTCCGTTTGCACCTGGCGCGAAAGGCAATGTGGCAACGGAGGATGTGGTCTATATGTTTCACCAAGCAGACATTGACACCGGTGTTGACCTTGACCAGCTGGTCTCTATAGGATCATGGATATCACAACTTCTGAAGAAGCAAAACGACAGCCGAGCGGGAGCAGCACTTGTCTCGAGGTCAAGCAAGTCACGTCCCAATACCAATACGGCTCAGAGGATGAAATGGACTCCGGTACTGCAAAATTTGGAGCATGTTCTTGTGCATAGATCTGGTGCAAACGGCAAGATAACCCGCAATCAGCCGCTGAAGGGAAACACGCTTTCGCTGCCTTCAATCTCGGAGCTGGATCGAGCTTTTCGAGAGCTAGAAGCAGACAACAGTATTGCAAGGATCGTAATCACTGCCACGGGAGAGTTCTTTTGTACCGGTATGGACCTCAAAGGAGACAACGGAACTTCGGGGAGCCACAGCAAAGCAATGTTTGATGCTCTCGGAGCATTGTTCAAGATGATAGATGCTTCACCCAAAGTTACTATTGCCTGCATCAATGGTCCAGCTTTCGGTGGTGGCATCGGTCTGGCATTCTCCTGCGATATCCGCGTAAGCCTACAGTCGGCGACCTTCACACTATCAGAAGTTCGTTTAGGCCTATGTCCAGCAGTCATCTCGAAATATGTATTACGGGAATGGGGTCCAGCGCTTACGAGAGAGGCTATGTTGACAGCTCGTGTAGTCACTTCGCCGGAGCTGAAGAGCCATGGGAGTGTTAGTATGCTGTCAAGTACACAAGAATGTCTCGAGAAAGATTTGGAGCAAATGCTTGGCCGACTGCGCCATTCATCACCTGTAGGATCGAAAATGTCAAAAGAACTGGTAAAGGTTGGTTGGATGAGTCCAGGCTCTCTGGCGCAAGAAGACACAATTGCAAGACTGTTTGAAGCGATGATGCGGCCAGATGCTGAATCGGCAGTGGCCATTGCCGAGTTTCAGAAGAAGCGGACTGTCGATTGGGACCAGAGACTTGGTACAGCGAGAGCCAAGCTGTGACTGTTGTACAGGCTCTGGCTTTTGCATGTACAAGTTTACGGTGGTTTCATGTCCACTTAGCTTCGTGGTACAAATGGTTACAACTTATGTCTCGAAGATGTCATATTTTTCTAGCATGGGAACGTGTTCATGGTGAATTGTAAATTACGCGCAGGTGTTGATGCGCTACTACTGACACATCATTGTGTTTCTATTTGACCTACTCTGCAGTCCTGGAGACCCAAGTTCCCCTGCATTTCATTCTTCTTTGATTTGCTTTTCTACAATAGACGGTCGATACGCCACAGTAACTTCCTGTACGGCAACAATGGATTCGGGGCTTGCAATTATGAAAGACAAGGCCTTGGTCTCCCAAACCACTCTCGCCTGGAGGGATCTGCAAACCACTGAATGCTACGTCAACTTCCATCGGAATGTAGCGTAGACCAAATGCTTGACATCTTTGTTCTTCCTGCGCCAAGTTCCAATATATACAAAGCCAGTGAATTCTAGGAAATGTTAGAGGTCTAGCCTCAGCTGAATAAAAGTAGAGCTCTAGTTCTCGTTCTGATTGAGTGCTCAAGTGATTCGTTCTTTGATGTCTTTTCTGAGAGTCTTCTCAGGATTTGGATGGAGTGGCTGTCTTTGATCTTGATCTTCACTTCTCGGTCTTTGTATAGTGGCGATATGTTCACGGGGGTCTGGAGGGGGAAGGTAACGTAACGTTCCTGGGCCGGCAGCTACCATCTGTGCCCACGAACGAGTGTGTATATCCTTCACTTGTGTGCTGTCCCATCCCTGCTTTATGATCGTAACCTTCTCGTGTATGTCCTTTGTTTCCTTGAATCCGGCTCTCATCTCCATCAGGAGTTCGTGCATCGATGGCTGTTCTCGGGTCTTCCTTACATATTCGGTGAGGCTTTCGATAAGGGAGTGATAACATTGATTGGAATCGGCTTTTGTCTGGCAATTGCCTATAGCTTCGCTGCCTCGTCAAGAATTATCGTTCCGTGCTCGAGGTAGTTCTGGGCTACTTTGCCAACATCCGGCCACTTGATTCGACTCATCTCGGCCCAAACGCGTATTGGGCGATACTCGGTGTGCCGGAGAGTAAAGTGACGCGTAAATATCGACTTTTGACGCGCTTTTCACGTTGATTTTCCAAGAATTTCGTTTGAGCTGAGTTAGGTTTTTTTTAGTCGCATCTACCACCGTCAGGCCCAACAGTCGAGTGAAGTCGACTAACGACCTTTGGTTAGCGTCAGACAGCCCCGCACGTGCTACAATATCTCACATATGTGGCTGTTAAGGTCTGTGGCTGACGCGATCTAGCTTCTCTGGGCGACAGGGCAGAATTTAACGTGCAGCATACAGTAAGTACGATTTCTACCACTTATTACGATACTGCACATGCCAGCGACAACAAGTTATGGCCCAACCACGCATGAGGGCGTAGACAGCCAACCATGGGCTTCTGCAGTGAATCCCTAGTGCTTGGCTGGCTTTGTGCGTACGCCGGCGGCGATGAACAACGATGCTACCCTTCCCGCGAGGCTCTATGCCATACTGTAGAGGATCGAAATCCCAAGCATACTTTTTAAAAACCCCTTCAACTCTCTAGTTGGCGATGGCTATTATAGGGGGTTAAATCTAGGCATACTCCAGGTCCCTGGAAACAAGCTAGAAATTTACACGGATGGTATTTTCAGCTAGATACCACGTGTTTTTGCATTAATGAAATTAATCCATAGCAATTCACTCCTCCAAAAAGCCCAAATTACGCCCTTCTTGGAGAAAGGATTGGATGCCATCTCCCTTCTTGTAAATGTTAAAGGATAGCGCTGGACCCCTTAGATTGCCCTAAAAACGGAAGAAGAACGAATGAAGTTCGCACACGGTTCGATTTCAAATTTAGCCATCTACGACCTCAAACCGATGACCCTCCTCATGTATTCGACCTGCATCTATGATACACCTAAAGCAAAGGTAGAAAAACATGCAAGTTTTATAAGTATGACGGCTGCCATATATAGTCTAGATGTGTTTGATTAGCTAACGAATGTGTAAGAGTTGTGGCCACAGCTCGTAGGCACCCTAAGCGAGAACACCAAAAACAGCCCCTATGATTGAAAAATGCAGAATAACCCCAATTTACATTATTTTGCCTTTAAATTTATATAATAACTTAATGAATAATAGCTAATCCTTTTACTGCAATTATATTTTTTAATTTATAGGTTAATCTTTTAGTATATGGCTGGTAGTTATATGGATTTACCTAATCCTAGAGCTTTTAAATCTTCTTCTTTAATACCTTAAGAAAAGTTGGTATAAATGGCAATTTTTTTAGCTTTTTTTTTATTCATCTCTAAACTTTCTTAATAACATTTAAATCTGGCAAAAAAGGGGGCCAATCAAAGCCGCAAATATTATGCTTTAGCTTCGCTAGCTTCGCATATTCTTTATAAACTTTTGAACTATCTTCCTAGAAGATATATTTGGTCCTTAAATAATCAAATAATAGAAAAATAATTAAGCAAAGTACTTAATCTTTATATGCCTGAAAATTAACCCTTTTATAATCTTCCTTCTTTTCCAAAAACACCAAAGGCGATTTCCAATCCCAATTAATTGCTCCCCAGATTATAATTGATACTTTTCTTAACTAATAAATTAACTTAATATAATCCATGCATCTTTTCTCATCAACTTATTAAATAACCTAGATTCTATCGTTTTTCCCTAGCTCAAAGATACACTCATTGAACCAAATAATCTTCCTCTAATCCCCCCCTTCTGGTCTTAATGCGGCCTAATTAGAAGTCCCCTACCAATAATGGCTAATCGCAAATCCAAGTCATTTTTTTGCTTATTTTTATAAGATAAAAGGCTAAGGATATGCAATACAGCGTCAATAGCCAATCTTTTGGAATTCTCGTCGAATTGTATAAGCAGATGCTTCGATACCAAGAAGAGCTTGGACCCGCTCAAAAAACAGCCTATGGGTGTTGTAATTTTGCGCAATAAATCTAATAATTCAGTGAAGATCTCATACTAATAAAAGCTTTTTCTAATATTGCTTCCCTTTTTGTATTCTTTTATCTGATTTAGTCTTGCAAATGCATTATGCTATCGATTTGGGAACATCTAATTTGCAATGGATTTAAGACCAGGATTTTCCATCATTACAAGCTTGACATACTTTTGACCTTTTTAAAATATGCCAATTTTAGCCAAGCTTATGCTTAATATTAAAATCATAAAAATCGAACTCCATTTCAAATTTGAGACGATTTGATCAAAGGATTAATTCATAAGAGATCTTTAAAATTAAGAAGTGGGAAATTGCAGTAGGGGGCCAATCTCGCTTAAGGTGCCTACAAGCTGTGGCCACAACTCTTACCTTTTTAAAAACGACTCACATGATAACTGTGACGCTTGCCTTATAAAGACCAGTGCTAATGTTTAGCAAAGGCTTCACATATCATATAAAAAGTAGTGAAAATAATTAAGATTCTTTTAGAATTTATAATTAAAAAGGAAAGAAAATAAAGAAAAAAAAGGGTTATATATAAGAAATGTTATTGAGTTAATCTCGCTTAAGTGTTTAATAATACCCAATTAAAAAAGCTCCCCTGAATACCCTCCGATCCGTACTATTCGTCACATCACACTACCCCCCCCTCTAAAAAAAGCTCGTCCTTAAACGTCTATCCATCTCCTTATTTCCATTAAAGTAGTCGTAGTCGTCTATTCTATCGTAAAACGCCTTAAGCCATTAAAGTAACTTTATAAAAGGACTTACTTATGTAAGATTATTAAAATAAAATTCCTAAATCTTTACAAAAGCGTACTTAACATCTAAGGCGTTATATTAAATGAAATCAATGTCTTGGTTTAAGCAAGAGACTTTATAAAAAAGGCTACTACACTGCTTTCGATAAGTGAATAAGTTCTTAATTTCCTATTTGTTGTTTTCGATAATATTAATTAATGGAAGTGGGGCAGTTTATTAATTTATCAAAAAGTTGTTAAGGTTTTTTTTAAGCTTCATCGTAAAAAAAATATTATGTATTTTTATATTTACTAGTAGTTTCAGGAAATATAAGCTTCCAATTGTTACGGACCCCTTTGCACCAATGAGTAGTTGGCATTAGGATATTGATGGTACCACCGAGTGGATGGTATTATAGAAGTATTGGTATCAATAAGGGATTGGTATAATTTATGGGCTGGTATTAATTAAGAAATGGTATAGGATAATGATTGGTATTATTACATACATTATAATCATAATATTAGTTATAGTAGTAATCTAGATTATAGTGGATATTGGGTTATGTGATGGATCCGTGGATTTTGGGATTTTGTATTAATGAAAGGGATTTAGGGATTTGGGGATTTAGCATTTTAAGGGATTTAGGGGATTTAAAAGAAATGAAGGTTTTATATAAGACTGGCATATTTGCTATTAAATAGGAGCTTTGTGTTTAATTTTAAATAGTATTTTTAATTATATTAGTAATTGTTTTATTTTATATGTGATATATTTATTTTTTGATTATTAAAGATTAATCACAGCCTTTTGTATTTATATTAAGTAAATATTGGATTGTTACATTTTGAGCATTTTTTTATTAGAAGTACCGACTCATATATACCATATTTATTAAAAAATTCTTATTTGATAAAGATGTTATTATTATTATTTTGGGCAATATTAATAAGGATATTAAGGTTTTTATTTTGGAGACTTTTAATGGCGATTATAATAAGTATTAATATTAGATAATATAAGTTGATATATATACTGGATTTCACATAAGACGATTTACTTTTAAAATTAAGAAAGTTTTATGGGTCATTACCTTATTTAAAAAGGCGGCCTGGGATTAGATAGAATCATTTTTTAATGATTATATGGTCATTAAGAATTTAGTAGGAAGCATAATAATTAATGCTTTTAAGGCCATTTAAAAAATGTTTTTATCTTTTTAAGGCTTAAAAAAATTTATGATCCGGATTTTTGGCAATATTAATATGGCGCGCATAGCAATGCGCAATATATAGAAGCTTTAGCAGATAAGGTTTTGTGTGAATTATATGGCGGAGTTTTAGTAGTATGCTGAACAAACTAAATGGGGGGAGGACGCTCTAAAGGACCGCTATTATAAAGGATTAAAGGATAATATTAAGGACGAAATTGCTTGTTTTAAATGATTTAATGATTTTTAAGAGCTGATCGAGCTTGCGATTAAGATTGATAATTGAGCTTATGAGCAAAGCTTAAAGCGAAAAGGGCAATATTTTTATTAAAAGCATAATAAACCCCAAAAACCTTTTTATTTTAAGGAAATAAAGCTGGATACTATTTTTTGAAAGCAAGCCAAAAAAAAGCTATGCAATAATGGGCTTTTTAAAAAAGTTATGAATAAATGATGATGGGATAAGCTATGCTTTGAATATGATCTTTTAGGCCATATAGCTAGCTTTTATTGCTAAAAGAAATTATGATCAAAAAAAAAGCAAATCAATGCAATAGGACAAGGCGCCTATGATATCACCGGCATCCCTATACCACCATATCCCATTAATGTTAAAGAATTGCAATCTTTTTTCGGATTTGCTAATTTCTATAAACGATTTATTAAAGGTTACTCAGGAATTGCTAAGGTATTTACGGAGTTGATTCATAAGAACAAAAAATATATGTAAACAAAAGAAGCCAATGCGGCTTTCAAATCTCTTAAAGAAATGTTTATTAAGGAATCTGTTTTTATATCTTTTACATCTAATAATGAAATACGCATAAAGACAGATTCTTTGGATTATGCTATTGGCGCCGTACTTAATTAATTAGGCAAAAATGGGAGATAGCAATCAATTGCTTATCATTTGCGAAAATTATTACCAATAAAACTTAATTATAATATATACAATAAGGAGTTGCTGGCAATTATGGACATAATATGCGAATGGAAGGTTTATTTTAAAGGCGCTGCTTATAAGATACAAATCCTAATGGATTATAAGAATCTTATTTATTTTATCATTATTAAAGAACTAAATCAATATTAGGTTTGGTGGTATAAAACATTCTTTATTATAAAATTTTGAATTTTTTATGTTAAAGGAATGGAAAATGCTTAAGCTGATGCTTTAAGCAAGAAGCCAAAATATTTTGCAAACAAAATGCATAAATCCTACACCATATTATAAAAGGATAGCAATTTGCTAATCATTAATTATAAGCAATTAGCAGCAATAAGCTGCTTTTTTAAGAAAATCTGGAAAAATTATAATCAGAACCTGGTAATAATAAAGCAAAGAAAATGATTAAGCAAAGGATTCTCTTTTACCATCACTAAAGCTCTTTTATATCAAGGACAGGTTTACGTCCCAATACGAAATAGGATGGACTTTGTTAAAGAATAGCATAAGCTATTGGCTCATAAGCATTAAAAAATTACGAAAATATTGTTAAGGCTTTCCAAAAAATACTATTTCCCAGGTATAAAAAAAGTAATTAAAAATATGATATTATTATGCGATATATGCATTTAAAACAAAGCAATTTATCATATTCCATATAAGCTTATAAAGTTACCAACAACACTATCATGCCCATAAAAATCAATTGCCTTAAATTTTATGATCAAATTATCATTTTCAAAAAATTTAATCATAAAAATTGTATATAACTTAATTTGTGTTATAATAAATAAGTTCATTAAATACGCATATATAATATTGGTATTAGGGATATAAAATGCGCTTATTATAGCGTAGGTATTCCTTTAAACAATTTTTGCGAATTATGGAATATTAAATAAAATTATTTTAAATAAAAATAAGCTTTTTATTTTAAAATTTTGGAAAACTTTAATTGCATTTTTAAAAATAAAATAAAAGATATTAATAGCCTTTTATCCTTAAACAAATGCATAAATAAAACAAATCAATCAAATAATGAAAACTTATTTTTGATGCTATATAAACTATAAATAGAATAACTAAATTTAACTACTCCCGCTTGCCTAATTTGCATATAACAATGCAAATCAAAAGACCATTGAAATATCGTCATTTTATGCAAATTATGGGTATATCCCGATGGCATATAATATATTAATTATAGGTTAAGGAATTGCGCAAGAAGCCATATTGCAAGGAGATAAGCTAAAGCAATTGCATAAAGAATTATCAGCCAATATTTTATTTATAGCATAAAGATTAGCGATTTATTATAACAAAAAGCGTAACATAAAACCAATGCTTAAAAAAAGGAATAAGATTTATTTATTCTAAAAAAATATTGCAATAAAATAATCAAATCATAAATTAGATTATAAAAAGCTAAGGCCATTCAAAATTGCAAAAGTAAAAGGATTAGTCAATTATTAACTAGCGCTTTCTAAAACAATAAACATCTATTTAATATTTCACATATCCCTCCTTAAACCAGCATTATTAAAAGCATTACCTGCTTTTATTACCAAAATATAATTAATTAATCCAAATGCAAAATACAAAATCGAAATTATCTTGGATTATTAATATTTCCAAAGCATTATCAAATATTTGATTAAATAAAAAAAGTACCCATAATCAAAAAATACTTAGGAACTCAAATCTAACTTCTACTGCTTTGGGCTGCTTTGGGAATTTTATTCTCAAAATCCAGGTTTGCCTAAAAAAAAGAAGAATCGAGATTAGGCACATCGGCCCCCGCTTTAAAAAAGGACGCAAAATAAGCATTAGGTTTAAAAGCAAGAAATCAAAAACTAGGAATATTTATAGCAGGCTTAAGAAAAGGCATTAAAAAACAAACAAAGGTCACCATTTTGCCTAGCTTAAATTGGCACATTAGCCAATTAAGCCAAAAGAACTTTATAACATATCTTAAAAAATTGCAATCGCTATATTTGAAACAAACGCATTTTGAATATTTTTTTTAAAATAAACAAATCCAAAAAGCAAATATGAGAAAAATTGCAGCAAAAGGAATAAGGCTTTGCATGGCACGCAACGCCTTTAATACAAAACGCAAATTGGATATTTTATTTCTTTTTTGTTTAGGCAATACTCGATTTTTTTACAATACCAAGCATAATAAATAAGGAAAATAATCATTAGCCGCTATTAACAAATTCTTAGGTCATATTTAAGCATAAAGGCCATGCTAAGCAGGAAGGGGGATAATATTATAAACCCTTTTGCATTAATAAATAATTGGCACCAGAATATTAATGGTATCATTAAGTGAATAATATTATAAGAGTATTAGTACTAATAAAGAATTGGTATAATTTATAGGCTGGTATTAATTAAAAAATAATATAAGATAACAATTGGTACCATTGCATATATCATAATCATAATATTAATTATAATAATAATTTAAATCACAATAAACATTAGGTCACGTGATGAATCCATGGATCCTAGGATTTCATATTAATAAAAAGGATCCAGGGATTTGGGGATCCAGCATCTTGAGGAATTTAAGGGATTCAAAGGGAATGAAGGTTTTATATAAAACTGGCACGTCTGCCATTAGATAAAAGCTTTATGCTTAACTTTAAATAATATTCTTAATTATACTAATAACTATTTTATTTTATATGTGATATACCTACTTCTTAATTATCAAAAATCAACCGCAGCCTTCTGTGTTTACACCAAGTAAATACTGGACCGTTACACCAATCTTCTTTAACACTTGAAATAAACCATTAATAAAAAAGTCCAGTTTTTTTTAAAAGGCGAATAATTAAAAAATAACGCATATTAAACCAAACAAAATTGTCTATATCAAAGTCAATTACGCGGCAAAAGCGGTTATAAGATTAAGCCATTTTTACTTAAGACCTTAAAAAACTAAACCTAGTTACATTCTATATCGTACAATGGCGCGTGGCATACTCCACAGCTTATTATGTATTTAACTTATTAATAGGAAATATTAAGCCTAATAAATTAATCTTCCAATTTTAATCAACGCGTAATATATATCCATGGACTACCTTAAATAATAAAAGGCTTCTTAAAGAGTCATATAAAAGAAACATTTAAGTATAATTTATAATAAATAAAAACTCGAATTAATCATTTTAATAATAAAAGACAAAAGGGCGGAATTTATATTAAAAGTATTAATTATACATTTTAGTTTAATCATTAGTTTAAGGGTAATTAATTATAAAGAGCTATCTTTTAATATTAAAGATTAAAAAAAGGCAGTCCAAAAGCAAAAAATGAATTAAAATCCTTTATTAAAAGTAATATTAATTAAGAGGCCAAAGTATTTATATACATAATATATATATAATTTTATAAAATCGCGGGCATTTAAAGTCTTCTAATAAAAAATACTCATAGCTTATTTATTAAAATGGTTAATAAAAACAAAAACATTATTAAATTTATATTTGTTGTTATTAAAATTATAATAATTCACAATAATATGTTCCCAAAGTTAAGACAAAATAGGGAAAAATTAAAAGAGTCCAGGTTTCTTATCTTAAAGGACTTAAATACGTCAACAAATGTGACAATTACGATAAAATTATTAAATTATTAACGTAATGCTGTACTACTAATATTAAGAAAATAAAAGTTATAAAGTTTTTTTTAGCACTAAAGTAAATTATGTTAATGTAATTATATACTTTTTAAATAAAGAGAATACGGAAATAAACGACGTTAAGGATTATAAGACAACTATTAAAGAACAATAAGTCGCCTTCTATATTAAGCACACTTAATTAATTTAATAAGGCTTATTTTCGCAATGCTTAAAGAAAAAAGGTTATATGGTTGGCTTTTAATATTTAATACATCATTAAAAATATTAAAGAAAAATCCGCTATTATAATGTCAAAGGCAAAGCTGTTGTTATAACTAAAAAAGCAGAGATTTTTAATTACAAATATAAAGTCTACTTAATCTTCCCATAAAAGCTATTATAAACGCTATACTTTTTTAGCAAAGTTTTATTTGTTAAGCTTATTCGGTTTACAAAAAAACGCGTTTATTAACGGGTTATAAACATTTAATCGATAAATTATCATAAAATAATAATTAGCTAATAATTCAACCTATTGTATTTGTTAAGCATTCAATTATTTAAAAGTTATAAAATATTTTAAGGCTTTATAATCCGTAATAACATGGATTTAATAAAGGGTCCCCGCGAATTTTATTTTTCAATGGGCAAAAGAATGCATAATAATGAATATCTTTTTATTATAAACAATATAATTGAGCTTTACAAAAAACATAATTTAAAAAAAAAAAAATAACATGTCCTAATAAAAACGGCCATAAAAGTAAAGGCGAAAGTCCTTTCCTTAAAGTCTCCATCATCTCATTATATAACGTTAAAAGAAAAACTACTTTAAAGGCTGCTTTATCATACAAAATCTAAAAAGTATTAAAGTCAAATCGTACTTATTTCTTTAATAAAATAACAACAAAAATAAAATCAACAACAATAACTAAAACCAACTTAATTAATAAAAAAAAAGTCATAAGCTTCACCTAAAGAATATTTAAAATAGTTTTAAATATCTAATCTTAAGGCCAAGCATAATTTAAGGCTTTAACATCTTTTAACATTAACTCAGTTAAGCTTTCCTTCTCCATTATCTTCTCCACAATAACTATTAGTTTATAATAAACAAAAAAAGGGGTATCAGAAAAGTTACCTTTATAGTTAAATAAAGGTTAATAAAAGAAAGGTAATTAATCACCCTTAATTTCACTAAATCAGGCATCGTATTCATTCTATTATTAATTAAGTTTCTAATCTCGTCGTTTAATGTCCCTTTAATGGCGCTATTAAATATAATAATAACGGAGATTTTAAATTTCAATTAAAGTATTATAAATAATAATTAAAGGAGAAGTTCTTAGCCAAATAATACGTTGTTTAACGGCATTAAAGAGAACTTAATGTTTTAATAATTATACTCTTTCAAAGATTATATTATAATGTCCTAATCAAGTGATAAGGAAAGGGGTAAAGTCTTATAAGCGCTTATCCACCGTTAATTTCAAAGTAATATAATGGCTGATTTTTTTATTATTGGCATTATTAAAGCCTTTAATAATGATAACGTTTAATAAAGGGTAAATTAAAAGTTTTAAAAAGAAAAAAAGAGATTTTAAAAAAATATAATTAATAAAACAATAATCATTTACTTTAAAATCAAAAAGTGCAGGTAATTTATATAATAGTCCATTCTTAGTAAAGGTTACTTAAGTAATAAAGGATTATTTACCAAAAAGCTTTGTTAAGTTAAGGTATTATATATCTCTTAATATACTTAAAAAGAGTCTTTTTTTAGGCTTAGCCTTTTATTAAAGGAGGTAATATCTGTTCCTTAATAATATCCTTGTACACATTTTTATTATTATTCTCAGATTAGTTATTAAATGTCGTACAGGCACGGCTGCAGCTCGCCTAAACTGCTCTTTTGGCACTGCACACTTTTTAGATAAGGTTCTGCCATTGTATACCGCTTTAAAGGAGCACTTCCCCTTTTTACATTTTTTACTTAGATTTTATTTAATTAATTAAAACATTTTATTAATTTAAGTATTCGCAGAGCCTAAGTCTTATTATGCACATCAATTATAAGCCCCATAACAAAGCTATTAAATTAGTATTTTTTTATATTGCACATAGCCGATTAGATTAAAGCTTCCTAAGTTTTTTGAAATTCTTGAGGTTTTGCGAGCTATTTGTTATAGAGTTTTTACCGCTATTTCAATATATTGCTTTTTTGACCCTAATAATTTACATAAGAGCCTAAAAAAGCTGTGGATTTAAATCCTTTAGTTATTCTTTACTTTTCCTTTTTTTCTCAATTCCTCGAATTCCTCGAATTTTCCCTTATGTTTTAAGTTTTCGAGAGCAACTTCTTTATGATAAACGAAAAATCCACAATTAAAGAATTATTATTTACTTACAACAAATGCATTTGGTTTATATGGTTTCAAGCCTATAAGGATTTTTATTATTTAAATAAGGTTTAAATAAAGCTTAATCCAGATGCTCTCGATTTAGTGAACCTATTGAATATAAAACTAATTGTTTTAATACTTTTTATTATCAAATATAAGATTAATAATACATAAGAGGCCGAAGTAATAATCAAGGCTTAGGTTGTTTAGGAAAGAAATATTAAAGATCTTAAGGCTAAGGGAGCAAAATTTGATAAGGCAAATTATAAGATAGCGACCTTGGAAGAGGTTGCGGTTAGGTTTAAGCTGCTTTTGATAAAGTACTTAATGTTTATGCCTTTTTGGAACAAAAAGGCGAGGAGCTATAAGGCCGTTATGAAGTGGGTTTAAGAGTATATTAATAGTGACGTTTATAGTACTATCTTCTTAAAAAGCAAGAACACCTATGGGTATAATTGGATTATTTAATAATTAGTGCAAACCTTCCAATAAGATTATGCTTTTTTAGTATTAAGTGTTTTGATTTGAATTAAGGAGAATTATATTGTAGTGCTTTATAGAGTAACCTATTAATAATTTAAGCTTATTATTTAGATTTAAGAATAAAGATGTGCTTATTAAAAAGCGCTTTTTTATAATCTGGATTTTGTGATAAGGGATTTAATAACTTACACTTTTTTAAAAACAATGAAGGTTCGATTAACTTTTTAATGGGTGTAATATAAGTTCGCCGAGTTTTAAAAGAATATTATTTTAAGGAAACTTTATTTAATTACTTTGGTCTAATATAGTACAATGTTTGCAGTTTTGGTTGAATAATCATAACTTGAATTGTCCTTTGAAAAGCCTATTGGATTATATTTAATTATTATTCTTAATAGCAGACTAAATGCTTTCAATAATAATAATAGGTCTTTTTTTTCTTTTTGCTCTTGCCTCTTCAAATTGGGTAGTTTTTTCAAAAACTGCGCTTGCGCAATGGGTTCTTATTAATATGAGCCACTGGAATGCTTCCGATTGCGCTATTTTTTTAATGGTTTTATTAAAAACAAGTTATGTAATTTACCTTTAATTAAAGAGATTAAAAAAACATGCTTAAAGCTAGCTATTATTTTTATTGAACTTTAAAGCAAAATAAATAAATGTGGTTAAAAAATGCTTCTTATTTAACAAATTATAGGCTTTTTTGATAACCGCCCTTTTAATTGCTTTCTTTTAGTTAATAATATTAAAGTAACCTAATCATCAAAAACTTTGGCGCTAGTATATTTTAAAAAGATAGTCTTTGCGATAATTAGCCTTTAATTGCTTAACTTTGTAATAAAAGCAATTAGAGTATATATTATATGGGACTTTGATTGTTATTTACTCTTCGGGAGTACTTTGGTTGATAATGGAGCCGTAGTTTATTTAATAAACTTAGTTGATTTTTTGGTCTTTGGCTCTTTTGTGAAAGCAATTGTTAATAATGCTATTAAGGCTAGTATTTCAAGCCTGCCAATAAAGGGACGGGGTACTTGCCTAATATTAGGTGCTTTTAATAAAAAGAATGGGCTAAATATAATAAACTTAAAGCTTATTAATGTTGCTATTATTAAAGGTTTTAATATTAATATTATTTTAGAGGCTCGTTTATTAAAAAAAGGAATTTAGTATAATGGTTTAAATTGTATTTTATGCTATGAATTAATAAAAAGCAATGTGGTTATTAAAAACTTAAAACGCTATGTAAACTTAGCCTTTTTTGAATACAAGCTTAACAATTACTCTTTTACCTTGTCAATTGCTTTTAGTATATTAAAACGCTTTGATTTCGGATTTTTAATATTTCCAATAATAATAAGGAGTATTTGATAAGGTTTTTAATTAAGTAGGCGTTATTTGAGATTTTAATAAGACATAGCATACTTATGGCATCTTTACGCAGGGTATTTAGGGAAAGAAGCATTATAAGCATTAGTAAAGAATGCTTGTAATATTGAAATTTTAGGTTTTATAAGGATAGAATGCGAGCAATGTGCTTTAGCAATAGTATATTAGAATGTTAATCGGCGATTATTTAAGAAGAAAGCTACCTGATCTTTTTATTAAATTATTTGGGATTTATTTAATTATTTTCCTGGGTTTAATAAAAGCAATTGGCTTTTTTTGATTAAAAACGAATTCATAAGAGTTTTTTATAGCTTTATATTTAAAAGCAAAAAATTAAACGCAATATTAGCTGCTTTTTAATCTTTTGAATAGTGGATAAAACGGCAATTTGGCCTTTTTATTTATAAAATTCGCCAAGATAATAAAACCTTAATTATTAAATTAAATAAAATAACTTAATTTAAGAAATGGACCCACAAGAGCAATATTAACCTAAAACTCATGCTATTATACACTTATAAGCCAAATAGGGGAATAGAGCAAGTAGGCAAGAAAATCATTGAAAAAGCAATTAAGATATGCCTTGCTGCTAATTTTCTTAAGGTATTATGGCTTGAAATCATTCTTGTGATAATATACCTTTATAATAGAAATCCTTTAATACAAAAGGCATTTAAAAGTCTAAACAAGGTGCTTTATTTTTGGTTTAAATAGTACTTTAAATAATATGACCCAAAGTTATTTATTAAACTTATTACTAATTTATAGCTTAATTAAAGCGGGATTTATATATATAGGTTGCATATATACCTATTATTAAAAGATCAAAAAGCGCTTTATAAAAGGAAAGCTTTTAAAATTGATTTAAGAGCGTATATCAGATATTTGATTGGTTATGTTTTGTTTAATATATACAAAATTTAGGTGCCTTAATTATAATATATAATAATCACAAAAAACGTCACTTTTAATAAAACATTATTTTTTACCTTTTTTAATATCAAAAAAGGGGCCGGCTAGCTATGCATAAGATTTCAAAAAATAGTCAAATTGTTTTAAAAAAAATGAGATGGGGGCTTAGAACATTAAATATATGTTAATAAACCGCTTAAACGCCAATAATATATTGTAATTAAATGTTGGTGTTTTTTTTAAATAAGAGCAATTAAGTAAAGCTTTGGAAGTTATGGAAATTAAAGAGCTTATTAATTTGGGGATAGTAATAATGCCTCTAATTAAATCTGAGTTTATAACCTTAGGGGTGAAGTAATTTCCCTTTGAATTAATGGACTTAGATATTGAACTTTTAGTTAAACCCTTAATTAACTTAATGCCTATTAATAAGAATTTGGGGATAAAAATACAAAGAAATATTAAACTTTTAATTCATAAGTATTTTGATTAGGTCTTATAAAGTGTCAATATATTAAGATAATTAATAATATTAAACATAATTAAAAAAAGTATCTTACATAATATAATAAATCCTAAAAGACTTAATATGGGTATAAAGCATAAATCAATTTTATAAATTATTTTACAAGTTTGGGAATTATACAATTTAAAGCAAGGTTTTAAAAAGTAATAAGAAATACTTGAAAATATTAAACCTAAATTTATAAAAGCTTTATCTTAAGTAATTAAGGCTAAGGAGCCTTTTAAATATAATAATTTTTATGATATTAAGCCACGGATAAAATAATTCTTATTATTCCCAGCAAAAGATTAAAATCAAAAGCTACCCGAACTTTTAAAAAGAAAAAGGATGCTTCTAAAATCAAATAATAAAAATCGAAAAATTAAAGTTATAAAATAATTAATATAACCTAATCATAGTATATATTTTATTATAATAAAAAAATTATTAAAAGGCGCGTTAAACCCAACAAGTAATTGCAAGTATTTTAAAGACTTTTTGATTATTTTTTGGCTTAATTAAAAAAAGGTGCGCAATAATAAAAAGGATTTAAGAATAGTTTATGCTATAATTATAGCGTTTGTTTTTAATAATATTAAAATTCAATAATTAATTATTTTTTTTAAAATTTATTAATCGCAATTTTTAAAAATATTATTAAATTAGAAAGACCTTTAATATTATTTTTTTGGGGAGTATTTTAAAGCCGGAGCTATTATGAAGATCATTAATTTAGAGTTATGCAATTGCTAAAAGGTAGTAAAGCATAGCTACGCCTTTAAGTAATTAATTCTTTTAAAATGGGTTTTTATTTATAAGGTAGATTTCGATGGTTATTTAATTAGATATTGCTTTTGAATGATAATTAGAAGGAACTTATAGTTTGAAACCTTTATTTTGTTAATATATGCAATAATTCTAATTGCTCGCTCATTTAGAACCGTTATAGCTATAATAGCTTAATTCGATTTGGAAATAAAGTAGTTCAACGTTGTTAATGCATTTATTAATATAAAGAAAAATGATTTAATTGCTTATATACGCTGTTATTTTCCTAATGGCTTTAAATAAGACAGAATATTAGTAGAGGTTGACCATGTTTTTTATAAACTCAAAAACTTCTTAATATTATGGTATGATAACTTTATAATAACTCTTTAAATTCTTAAGTTGCTTTTTTATAAAGAAGAGTTTTGTATATTTATAAATAAGCAATGTATAATATTTGTGATATTTTATGTTAACGATATTTAAGTGCTATATTACGCTTTAGTAATTTTAGAAGCGTAACTGATAATAGATGGATTAAACTTGGTGTATGAGCTTATTAAAGGACAAAAAACGGCATAATTTCTAAGGATTCAAATTATTAAGGATTAATAGGCTAAGACAGTTTTTTTAGTATACGACAATTATATTTAAAAGATTGCTTTATGTTTTGGATTTGTTGATAAGAGCTGCCCAAGCATCTTATTACCTTATATAGAATTTATCAAGAATCCTAAGAAAGTAACCTTTGAAAAAGTCAAGGAATATTAAAAGAAAGTTAGTTTAGTGCTTTATACTACGATCATATTACGTGTGGACATTGTTTTTATAATTTTAAAATTCTCTTATTTCTTAACTAATCCCTTAATGAAGCACTTTATTATTATTAATTGAATAATTCGATATTTTTTCGGAACCCGATTTTTAGCAATAATTTATACTTACCAAATGCGCGTTTCCTATTTAATTATAGCCTCAGATACTTCCTTTAATGATGACTTCGAAATTAGATGCTCTTTTCAAAGGTATATTATTATGCTCTTTAGTGGTTTGATTCTATAGAGAGTAGCTCGTCAAGATATAGTCATTATTTTAATTACTTAAGCAGAGTTTTTTAGGGTTGAATATATAGCAAAAGAAGTTATGGCACTTTAACAATTCTTTTTAGAATTACGCTTAAACATAGGAGTAGTTTAAATAATCTTTTATGATAATATTTAAATAATTTGATTAATTATTGGGGAAAATGAGCGTATTTTAACTAAACTCTGCCACATTAATATTTAGAATATATAATTATATTAAAAATATTAAAAGAGTAGTTTTTTAATGGAATATTTACTCATAGGTTTTATACTTGCGGATGGACTTATTAAGAACTTAAGCCAATAGAAATTCGAAGATTTTGTTACTCTTATTAATTTGATGAATATACAGGCTCAATTGGAGCAATTTTCTAAAAAAGCTCGTTTTTAAACAGATTTCTTTTTATACTCTTTATTCTTTTATTTATAATATTTCTTATGTTCTTTATTTTTTTTTTTAAAAAGCTTTTAATTTTGAATTATTTATATTACTGCAATATTTACAATTGCTCTCAAGATCATTTTATTTTAAAAAAACAAACGTAACGTAAGCTATAATAATGGGGGAACATTTTAGGGTAACAAAGGAGGTTCCCAAGCCTTAAAAAGAATAACTCAATTAACTAAAAAGCCTAAAACAACCCAAACAAAATCACTAAAAAAATTGGCAATTACTTTAGTGATTTTAATAATTTATTACTTTGTAACAGCAGTTTTTTCCTTTAAAAAAGGGCATACCCGGATTCTACCACCCAAAAGGGCATCAAAAAGACCAGCAGGGCCACCAGTTGGTCCTAAGTTACACTCAGGAACAAACAAGCCAATAATAACCTCTCCTATTTTAGTCCAAAGGCCAATAAGCGGATTAGATTGCTCTTTTTCCTTTTCCTTTATATTCTTATTATACTCCTCTTTATTCTAAGTCTCTTTATTTATATATAAGAGTAATTAATTAATTACGTTTCAAAAAATAGATTTAAAATATTTTAATAAAAAAAAGCAATTTACTATTAATGATTTGGCTAAGGCTGTAATAATGAGAAGGGCTACTAATACTAACACTAAAAGTAACCCAAGTAGCGCGAGCTGCAGAAGCAGCAAGGATAGTACTACCTATCTTCTTTATTATTAAATAGGTGCTTTTGAGCTCAATTAATTCTTATATAAGTTAATATATTTAATTATTTTAAATTAAATAAACTTATTTTAAAAAAGGAGCTCTTATTGCCAAAAGTATCCCGATACTTTAAGAACGCAACCAAAATACTAAGGAAAGGGAGGCAGTAAATATAATTATTATTAGCGCAATTAAAATAGCGCAAGCCACTCATAATATTAGAATAAAGGCCTATGCCTTTGTTTTGGATTGCTCCTTTTATATAACCCTAGCAAGGGACTAATTTCTTTTTACTAATAACCTTTTCTTTTTAAACCCAACTAATAAAAGCAGCCCAAACAGCGCACTTACCTAAGGCCTTGGCCAAGGGTTTCTTGGCTTATAAGTAATTAATCAATTGTTTAAATAAGTTTTATATTCCTTAAATCAAATTTACAGGGGAGGAGGTAGTGCTTTTGCGAATAAATCAACGAAGTTCAGTACTTATTTTTATAAGGGGAGTAATTGATTTGGTTATTTATTTGTTTAATTGATTATGATTAGTATAAATCAAAAACAGATCAAAAATTATTCTTTTATTAGAAGCTTAAGGTTTATAGATGGAAAGAAGCAACTCTTTATTTATATAGCGTAATTGTTTGCCTAATTTTTATTATTTCTAACAGCTCGCTTAATAGCCAACCATAATAAGAGCAACTCCTATTATTGTTTAACTAGGGGGTATGTTATATAGGCACAGCTACAGCTCGCCTAAACTGTTTTTTTAGCACTGCACACTTTTTAAATAGGGTTTTGCCACTATATACCGCCTTAGGGGAATACTTCCCTTTTTTACACTTTTTACTTAGATTTTACTTAATTAATTAAGACATTTTATTAATTCAAGTGTTCGCAGAGCCTGAGTCTTATCGCGTACGTCATTAAAGGAATGGCTAATGTTAATTTTATTAATTTTATAAAAAATAAAAAGTCGCTAAAATGGCTATGTAATATAATTACGAGGTACATTTACCAGTGATTAGGCGTAAAGAGTGTCGGCATGTGTAAAAGGGGTTAATAGTCTTTAATATTATTGTTAAAACTAAGAATCCTTCTGTTTATGATGTTTTCTCGCCTTATAATCAATATGGTTATAAAAGGGAATAAAAGATTAAAAAGTCGTATTTATAGTCTAATAAGAGTTTAACTTAATAAAGGCTAAAAATTCAAAAGTCAAGTAAAAAGTTCGCTTAATTAATTAGCCTTAATCTTCAGCTTAAATTACTTTTACGTACTTCTCTAGTAACCAAGAAGTTTTATATTATTAAAACAATTACTTATGTAATCGGGGAGTAACTTATTTTATAAATTCATTTTTAAGATAGATTTGTTGTTAATGCCGGCAATATAAGCAAGAGTTTTAAAGTTGTAGTAAAAACTTCAAAAGGAATTCTAATAATCCATATAAAAAGCAGAGTATTTAAAACGTATCGTCTACTTATTGTAAAGATTAAATAAAAACAAGACAAGTTATTTTATTAAATCTAAGGCGTTTATAAACGTATTATTTTCATTAAATTTAAGTTTTAAAAAGACTGGTTTTAAGAATGTTTATGCTATTTCTTTAATTTAATTTAATAATTAGTTCTTTTTATGTTCTTTATTAATAAAATAAATAATATAACGACATAAAGCATTATACATTTGGACTTCCCATAATTTTAGGGAATATTTAATACTATTAAAGAGTTTATTTAAAAGGTTTAAAATCTTCTTAATATAAATAATATAAGATATAAAAGAAATTTTAAAAAGAGATAAGACTTAAGAAGTATCTTTAAAGAAAGGACAACGTAAAATATTGTTGTAATAATGGCTTGACTTGTTATTATTTTTA
The DNA here is from genome assembly GCA_002554605.1 of Helotiales sp. F229. Taxonomy (NCBI): domain Eukaryota; kingdom Fungi; phylum Ascomycota; class Leotiomycetes; order Helotiales; species Helotiales sp. F229. The sequence goes on from MXAW01000017.1 coordinate 1,356,445, forward strand.
TTATTGTTATTATTAAAATTAAGGGTAATAATGGTTTACTTACCCTTTTTTCTAATAAAAACGCTGGTATTTTTCTTAATAAAAGGGAAAGAATTAAATAAAAAGGAGCTGTCTTTAAAAGAAATAAATTTAAAAGGAACACGATTCTTATTAAGGCGTTAGAGTTGTTTTTATATAATAAGTAAGTTCTTACCCATTTATTTAAAACGTTTTCTCTTTTTATTCAGCCTTTTTTTATTTCTTTTATTATTTATGTATTTATAATAAATTAATTATTTTAAACGGTAAGCTGTCCTGTACTAAAGGAAAAAGAGGGTTAAAAGGAAAATCCCGTAGGAAGAATGGAAAAGGCAAAAGTAAAAAACATGTCGGCATCTTTTATTAAAGAGTGCTTTGCCGCAAGAGGTTTAAGCTTTACACAACGTGTTAAGAGTGCGTTTATATAAAAGGGGATATTGTTTCTTCAACTCAATTAAGTCAAAAAAGCGTAAAAAAAAAAGCCAGTGTCATTGACTTCTTTAAGTTTGTCAATTATTTAAATATTATTTATTAAGCTGTACTTAATATAAGCCTTTTTTATAAAGAACTTTTTTTTATAATAAGAGTTTATAAAAGAATAAAGAGAAGGGAAAATGTTTACTATCTTTTTAGACAAATTAAAAAGAGTTATAAATAATGTGATGCTTACCTTATAAAGACTAGTGCCAAACGTTTAACAAAGGCTTCACATATCACGTAAAAAGTAGTGAAAATAACCAAGATTCTCTTAGAATCTACAATTAAAGAAGAAAGAAGGTAAAGAAAGAAAGGGGTTATATATAAGAAACGTTGTTAAGTTAATTTCGCTTAAGCGCTTAATAATGCTTAATTAAGAAAGAAAGCTCCCCTAAATGCCCTCCGATCCGTACCATCCGTCACAATAACAAGAGCTACAGGAGTAGTACTGAAGCTTACCAGACTTAGTGATGAGTCGTTTCGGATCTGCGTACTTCGTTTCGCCCTGGGAAAAGGAAATCAATAAGTCTTCTCCACAAAACATGCCAACATCAAGCGGTGTCCAGCCTTTGATATCTCTTCTGTTTGAATCCGCTCCAGACTTTCTTAGCAGCTGTACAGTCTTGTGACTGCCGTTTCGACAAGCCCAGTGAAGGGCCGTCCAACCGTATGTGTCCAAAATATTAATATTAATATCAGATTCCAAGATGGCTTCTACGGTCCGATACGAGCCACCAGAGGCAGCAAAATGCAGAGCTGAGCAGCCTTGCTGGTCTTGGGAGCTCCAATCTGGTGTCCTGAAAAAGGATAAAACCAGATCTATTAGCTTATCATTGTTTCCTCTAATAGCAAGCTGTAAGGGGCATCGGCCTTGATTGTCATAGCGAGTAATGTCGGCTCCTTTACCAAGAAGCAGCTTAACGATGGGTTCGCTTCCCCTGTATGCCGCCGCTTGAAGTGCGTTGCCATACTCTCCACCTTGAGTGTGGATGTCGGCTCCTTTGTCGAGAAGCAGCCTAATGATGGATTCGCTTCCCCCGTATGCCGCAGCTTGAAGTGCGTTGCCATATTGGCCACCTTGAGCGTGAATGTCAGCTCCCTTGTCGAGAAGCAGCCTAACGACGCGTTCGCTTCCCCCGTATGCCGCCGCTTGAAGTGCGTTGCCATACTGTCCACCTTGAGCGTGAATGTCGGCTCCCTTGTCGAGGAGCAGCTTGACCACAGATTCGCTTTCCTCTTTTCCTGCACCAAGATCACTCGACCGGCTCTCTTTCGGAATCCAGCTCTACAAGGTCTGGACCTCGTTAGGCCAAATACTGGCCTCTGATTGGCTTATGGGTTACTATATTAGGCCTAGCTTAGGTACAGGGTACTTATTAGCACGGGGTACTTATTAGCACGGGGTACTTATTAGCACATGAGTACTTATTAGCACATGAGTACTTATTAGCACGGAGTACTTATCAGCACAGGGGTACTTCGGTACTTCGGGAGAGCTTCGGTACTTCGGTACTTGGATACTTGGGTACTTGGGTACTTGGGTACTTGGGTACTTGGGTACTTGGGTACTTGGGTACTAAAATATTAGAACTTAAAACTTAGAAGTAGTGAAGTAGATTATTATTATTATTATTATTATTATTATAGCAACAAGTGTTGTGCTTGTCGTCACAGCCCCGGTCACGAATGCTGTGACTAACCAGTGACGGCCACGGGCCGCACAGATATTGGCCAATGCCGTAACAAAAGTAAGGGCAGAGTCCATGAGGGTAGGTCTACCCTTGTCAACATTATAATCATCATAAAACAGTTAAGAAGAGACTCACAAAAATGCGCAATCTATCAGCCAAACATACTTACCCGTATGCCCCCAACAGTGCCAGTATAATCCAACTACGCCGCAAATAAAACCTGTCCCTGCCACCACTAATATAGGAGAATCTTGGATTGCGCTAAACACAGCTTTCCCAGCCCTTCCGATGCCATCTAGGGCACGGGAATTACGAATCGAAGCGAACATCACGGGGAGGATGACGAGGCCGGCAAGAAGCCCGGCGAAGAGAACAAGCATGTTCGCATGTAATAGTTTTGGTACCTCGGCCTTCACCTTTATCCAAGATGCCATCATTACAAAAAGTTTAAAAAAAAAATGCTAATTTTTCGCCAAGGGTTTTTCAACTTTGTGCCAAGACTTATCCAGCAGTGAATTTTTGCCCTGCTCCTGCCGCCGGGATTTACCCTCTATAAGCAAGCTTATCGAGGCATTGCTGGAATCATCGAGTGTGCGCAAAAAAAGAGTGGCGGGGGATGTTTTTGCCAAGACTCTGGCTGATTTATACAAAGGACAGTATACGAGATATCCGTTGTCATGATTGGCTCAGTTCAGAGGACACATCTAAACGGTCGCGGGGCGAGTTCGGGTTGCTCAACCATGCTCGTATAACCTTGAGTTAGTCCCCGGCAATATAGTTGAACTTGGGTTATGTGCATTTGGCTTCCAACCAAGTATTTCTGTGATTATAGCAATCCCGCTCGCGGGGCAAAGTGCCGTTGAAGGAGTCTGCCGGGAGGGCAGAACGACCGCCTTCAACCGCCATTTCCACCACCCGCATTCAGTCTTCTACAGCTGTTACAACATCAACAACAACCTATTCCTCCTGCAACTCATCCTCTCGGATATCCGGCTCCTAATGTGGATGACTCCTATCGTGGATTATGCGAATTTTGCTGCTTAAGAGGTTACTGCCCACCAGGAGCCTGTACCTACCCGCCGCGGTACCCTAGAAAAGCACTCCTGGGACTTAAGTCCCAGGAGTGGCCCCGGTACAACAACGAGCTGTGAGTGGTCTGGTCCATTTTGCCGACCAGGGTAAGAGGACTAGTAGGAAGCTTTATACGGGGGGATAGAATTTGAGTGGCGTGAGCTCAGATCTTTTGATTTCTTAGATTTTATTCAATCGATTCATAATACAAGAAAGAGATAAGAAAGAGATAAGAAAGAGATAAGAAAGAGAGACTATAAGGGGAGACTACAAGGGGAGACTACGAGGGGAGATTACGAGGGAAAACTACGAGAAGAGATTATAAGGGGAAAAGTACTTAGAAAAAAGAAACAGAAATCGAGAGAGAAAGAGGGAAGAGCAATTGATATATCTAGTAAGTTCTAAAGCACGCTAGAGCATCGGCTGACATTAAGGCCCACTAAAAATCAAGTGTCAACTCGTGTTTAAGGATGAAAGGGCTTAAGCGAGCCCTTGGCTAAGACATCTTTCTTAAAATCAACAAGCCTCCCCTAATTTTGTCTGTGAGGCTCTCCACTCACACCTCACTTCTTAAGATTGATCTTACTAGGGGTGTTTTTGAGTCGATTTCAGCGTGTGGTATCTCTTTCAGCGTACTTCTTATAGGGGGCTCTCAGGAGAAGTCCCAGGAGAGGTCCCAGGAGTGCTTTTCTAGGGGTAATTGTTTGAATCGACTTTGAGTAACTTAGGTGAATCGATGGAAATAGTAGAATTTGATGTGCATCTATTGAAAATGACCTCTCACCGCCTACAAGGGAGTGATGCTGATTTCTTGAGACCCCCTTTCGTACATTATCTCGTGTAACCTTGGTCCCCTGGTTGCCACAAAGGAGAACACCCCCTAGCCGTTTTCTGGTTGATTTGCGAAGTTCAGTTTGAGATATTTTCTGCATGTCACATGCTGACTGTGTCGTGCATAGATTTAAAATGAGATTTGTTGGAGATAGGCTATCAAGAAAAGGGATTGGTAGGTCTCTCTTTAGGCTGAACTTGAACCAGACTTCATGCGCAAAGAAACTAACAAAACCAACAACATCCCACTTATACCCAGACATTTCTAACATAACCAACATAACCAAAATCTCAATTGCAGAAAAGAAAAGAAAGGAGATTGAAGAAAGAAAAAGCCCCTCGATTTTGGTCATAAATTGGCACATGGACGAGTTTTTGCGTGTCGAGTTCTTCGAGCTTCTAGCAAATCATCTCAATCTGCAGTATTGTGGTACGAGTTTTGGATCATCCTGGCTACTGCGTTCAATCAGGAAGGACGGATAAATAGACATCATGACTACTACAATAACCGCTCGTTACCAGGTAAGAAGGTGGAGCATAGATGCAGTGAACAATACGAAGTACATCGGGACTCATACCTGATATGGAGTTCTGTGGGTAAATCACTTTATTGTATGGGTCTCAAAGCTAACTGCATCTTTCCCCGTCACTTCAACCGCTTCTTTCGGTCTAGAGTTCGAACAATGAAGTCTATATAAGACGCTTGAACTCCCCAGATAAACGTCTTTTTGTTCTTCACATCGACATCTACTTCTGCACACTCGGGCTCGCGTACCCCAAGTTCATTCCTCTGCACCTTTCCCACAACCTCAACCATGAAATCCATTCTTCTTGCTTGTGCGCTTACTTGGGGACTAGCCTCAACTGCGGCAGTGAGTATCACTAAACTCAATTGAGTCCATCGCATCGAAGTCAAGAATGCTGACGATTTCATGTTTAGACACTCCCAGTGGTGGATGAGACCTTTACTTTCGTCGACCATATGACATGGATTGGCGGGGTCATAATCGGTGGTGACAATGTCACTTTGACAGGTAGCGCCGAGGTGAGCTTTTCTCGCCTAGCCTGTCCATGTGATTGACCTCAATATCTAGTCAATTTATGACCAGATTATTGCGTTGAATCCGAACTACGACACAGAGCTCGGGACAAAATCTCCTGAATCGATCAAACGTCTTGAACTTGAAGCAGAAGAGCTTGATAGCGCTGAGCTCTCGGGACTCACGAGACGAGATCCTATTAACATGGGTGTAAGATCCTTTGCTCTAGTATTACAACAAGGACTGACAACTGAGTCATAGAGTCTCAACTGCAACGTGTTTCATTCCGCTAGCCTTTTGGATGCTTTTAGCGCCCTGGAAAGGTTAGAGGTAAGCTATTTTCCCACCTTAAGCCGACTTTATCAAGTAGGTCTAATTGTCCAATAGAAAATCGGCAACGGTGCTTGCCCAGCAGGCCCTGGTCCAGGATGGTGTCAGCGCGTTGCCTGTTATGAGAATGCTGGACTCTGGTTCTGTAACGACAGGAACATTGCGGTGGCTACGAAGTGTAGCAATGTGGCACAGTATGATCTTCGTCGTCACTCCTTTCTTGAGTTCTACGCTGACACGATGTTTGAAGGCAAGCTCGCATCATCATCAAGGGCTGTGAAAGAAATGACTGGACTAGTACATGGACAAAGGGACAGGTACGTTCAGATCAACACCTTTCTAATATTTTCTTGGCCGTTATTCAACTAACTACTGATTAGATATTCTCTGGGGACGGTACTTGGAACACCATTGTTAGCCACTGTCAAGCATCGCCCTAAACTACCTTATTTGGGAAAACTCGGTTCAAAGTGTCGAGTGAATGAGAGGATCATTAGGAAGTGTTGGCGACAGTTGTTACTCAAATATCGTTGGATATATGGCTGCCACGTATTGCATAATTTGATCACAATAACGACAAGCACAAGTTTGGGAGGTTGAGCAAATTAAGTTCTGTCATTCGTTACCTATACATGCTATTTACAAAAGTTTTTCGGCGAGCGTTCAGATAGCTTCATCTTCTTGAGGGAAGAGATGAAGAGATGAACAACTTACGAAACGAGTGCCTTGAAACTCCTTTTCCCTTTCCAGACTTTCCAGTGTTCATCAGGTCATTGACTGTGCTTCTAAGTGTTTTCCCACCCTCTCGAGCACCAATGTAAGGCTGCCGACGCTAGTGAGTGTATCCAGATGTTTATTTAGCTTGACATTCAGTTTTCAAATAGTTTCCGCTCGCTATACCTAATTTATAATTGTTATCTTACGATAACACAAATTCAGCAACATTATTGCATGATATAGAATGGTTTTTTTTTAATGAACTGCCATCAGTGTGTCAAATGAATAGAATAGAATAGAATAGTCACTATTATTCTATTCTATTCAAGGATTTGATATACTATTCTAATCTATTTAAATAGAATAGTATAATATTTGAATAGTATTCAAATAGTATTTGAATAGTTGCTGACTAATACAGGATAAGGTGTTCTCGCTTAATTAAGGTTAAGGTTTATTGGATCTTTACCCCTTTAGGGAATGTTCCCGCTGTCAGGCTTATTAAGCGAGGTAGCGATAAAGAACCTTGTAGAATCAATTCGGTATTTCTATATTAGTAATAATTAATAACTTTTATTAATAAATAATTACTAATTAACTTAAACTTCTTTCTAGTACTTTTGATATTATAAATTAATAATTAAGTCTTAGAAGTCAAAAGAATTTAATAGAATCGCAAGATTTCTATATAAACAATTGAATCTTCATTGAAACTCAACCTTCTTTTCTCTATAAAACACTTCTATTATTATTACTACTACTACCTTTTATTATATAATTTATTATAATCTCTATTATATCTTTGATATACTCTACTATGTCTCAATCAATTTCAGTTGCCTCAAACCTTAGTCAAAACTCACTTGATTTCGAGTTAAAACCTCTAAGTCAACAGGCTCCTTTATTTAGGTTTAAATTCCTATCTAAAATGCTTGATAAGCCTAAAAATAACCCTGAAGAGCCTCGAACAATTACTGTTAAGTGCTTAGTTAAAGGCTGTACGTAAGTTACTCTTATTAATATTTATTAATTAAGTATATAGCTAATAATATTATAGTAAAAAGTGGTTTAATCAAATAGTTAATCAAGCTACAAGCAATTATTATGCTCACTTTCGATACTCTCATAAAGATATTAATCTTGAGGCTATAAAGAATAAAATAGATCCTAGTAAATAATATCTTATATATAGTATTTCTTTTAATATATTATTAATACTAATTAATATTATAGGAGATATTATACCAGATTCTACTCAAGGCTCTAATCAGCTAAGCATAGAGCAATCTTTTACTAGTAATTCGAAAAGCCAAGAGTTTATAGAGCCTAGCTTTTAAGTGGTTCATTTTAAAAGGCTTTTATTAAATTTTGTTATATCGAATAATATATTGTTTCAAGCGGTTACTAGTATTAGCTTTCGAAAGCTTATGGCTTATTTATATAAGTAAGTATTATATAAGCTCTTAATATACTTAATATAATTACTAATTTCTTACTATAAGGAAGTACCTGCCTTATACTCGCAAATATTAACCAATAAATTAACTACTTACTTTATAAATAATAAAGCCTTATTAAAGGATGAGTTTATAAAGCAAAAGAAGTCTCAAGGGGGGTTCTTTTTAACCCTTGACGCTTGGATAGCTATAAATCAAGACGCTTATCTTGGAATTACTATGTAAGTTAATAATAACCCCTTTTTAATTAATTATATATATATATTAATTACTTTATAACTATTGGATTGACGAGGAGTTTAAACTTAATTCTAAGCTATTAGCTATGAAGGACCTTATTGAAAAACACTTAGGGGCTTATATAAGTGAGGTTCTTATAAATATTCTTAAAGATTTTGATATAGAGTATAATATTATAAGGTAAGTTAATAAATACTCTTAAAGATTTAAAAGTATATAACTAATAGTCTTATAATATTATAAAAGATAACGCTTCATCAAACAATACTCTTATAAAGGCTTTTATAAAGCATTATCTAAAAGAGACTATTAAGTTTCAAGGAGATACCCCTTGTATTGCTCACGTACTTAATCTTGTAATACAAGATATATTAAGAGGTATTATAAAAAACGGCTATAATACCTCTTACTCTAGAGATATATTTAAAGAAGAGAACAATATAAAAGACCCTGAAATACAAGGCATAAGTAAGTCTTTTATATTCTTTTTATTATTAAATAATAACTTTAATAACTAATGTTTTATTAGATATATCGATTTGGCGCAAAGTACGGAGGATTATTATTGGTCTTAAATATAATCAAGAGAATAGGCGTCTATTAAAAGCTCAGATTAAAGCTTTTAATATAATTAATGCTTGATTACCACAACTTGGTAAGTTAATCTTTTAATCTTTTAATTTTTTATCTTTTATTATTCTTATTATAAGCTAACTTATTAATAGATCAGCAAATTCGGTGGTCTTTTACTTATTATATGATAAGAAACTTTCTTCATATATGGGAGGCTATTAAGGCTGTTATTAATAGCTTTAACAAAAAGACCTTTAAAAATAAGGCTATTATTCTTATGCAAATAGAGCTTAAGTGGCTTGAAAACCTCTTAACTATATTAACTATTTTCGTTAAAGCTACTACAAAGCTTCAAGCCGAGAAATACCCGATTATATATTATATTATACCTAAGGTATATTTAATATATAAAAAGCTAGAGAGTTTTAAAGAGGAGTTTAAACAAGTACGTATTTAATTATTTAACTATTTATTATTAAGTAAAATACTAATAACTTAATATAGGATAAAACATTTGTCGACGCTATTAATAGCGGTATCGCTAAGCTCCGAAAATATTACCCTAAAACAGGCGTTTTAGATAATAAATCAAAGAACCTTTATTTAAGTCTAGTATTAGACCCTAGGTTTAAAATAGAGGGTCTAGAGCAATTAGGTCTTACGACAGGCCTTATAAGTGATATTAAAGCTTGATTAAAGACTGACTATGATTCGTAAGTTACTCTTTAACTATATTACTTATAATACTAATAATATATATAGATATAAGCTTGATTATTTCCGAGATCATTCTATAGTCGATAACGAAGGAGATATTAACTTATATGATGCCTCGGATGATGACGAGCTAAGTTTATATGCTAATAATAATGAAGAATTCGCTGAAGACGAATTAGTTATGTATTTTGAAGAGAAACGAAGCCTTAGGAACGTAAGTTATAAGCTTATTTATAAATCTATTAACTTATAAGCTAACTTATTAATAGACTAAAGCACTTGACTACTGGCGGCTTAATAAAGATAAATATGTAGTATTATCTTAAGTAGCTAGGAAGTATTTATAAATACCTGCTAGCTTAGCCGCTAGCGAGAGGTTTTTTAGTTAAGGAGCTTTAATAATCTTTAAGCTAAGAAATAGGCTTTTTAAAAAGACCTTCGAAAAGATTATTTGCCTTAAAAGTTGGGGTGTATTAGAAGATGAAGAAGGAAAGGAGTATAAAGAGCTTATTAAAGCTTATAGCGCGGAGGAAAATCCTTTTTATATAAAAGAAAAGATATAAATTATATATAGAATAAGGATATAGCTATATACCGTTGAATAGTTGAATAGTATTTAAATAGCCTTTTGAATATTATTTTATTCAAGTCTTTAGCTTATTATTCTAGCCTATTTAAGTAGAATAGAATATATTTAAATATTATTTAAATAGTTTGAATAATCCTTTGACACACTGACTGCCATTCTTAATCCCCGCCAACACGTCATTTCGGACCTGTCTATATACAGCCCTTTATGCAAGCAAAAGTTCAAAGGTAGCAATAATAAAATACCAGGTTGAATAAATGGCGTCTCTCGAGCCGGATGTCTTAGACACCTTAGACATAGACAAAGTCTCGCGCATCCCCTCCCTTCCTCCACATTAAGCATCTCTAACAGGCTACTAGGTGTTAAAGTACGTCGTCCGCTGGCTACGGAATGAGAAAACCACCCAATACTTCGAAGAGCACCCAGCAGCTTGTGATACTATCGTGCGCGAAGAAAACAATGGTTCCCAATACTCCGCAGGTCTTGACAGCTTGCCTCTCGTTGATCACGATCTCCAGGATCAAAATGCCCGTCCAAATAGTCGGTCTTCTAGGAAGACTATCACATCATTAAAACAATACGAGTCGGACCTCTCATAGCATTTATCTCGAAAGCGTAAGCACGAGTTGCAATACGGGGCAGATTCAAAACGTCTGTATAAGGAGACTCAGCTCGGGAGAGAAACCTCGAGTGCTCCTGGCCCCTCGAAGGACAGCCCGGAAGCAACCAGGACGAAAGGCACGACAAACAACATAAAACATTTGAAGGTTGCAAAGATGACCGACTCTCGATAGCCGCTGCCGGAGACACCGATAGATTCACGATGCTGTCTCCATCCTCAGAGATCGCAAGCACTCCTTCAAACCTATCCCCCAATCTGGCCCGGTTGCTCAACCCGTTCAAACTGCTCTCTCCTCTTCCATTGAAGTCCGTCGCCAAATGATGAATGAACTCACACGCAGCCTTCGTGGAGGCCTCCTCAGCGAGCGTCAAGTTCACAAGTGCAATGCTGCTGCAAGAGAGAGGGAAAGGGCTCAGTTAGGGAAGTGTAAGGACGTACAACATGATGTCACCAGCCTCACACAATATCCAGACAAGTGCGATTGGTCGTTGTACTTCTTTCAGCAGTGAAACTCAGCAAGAAAGCTGAACGCACTATTCTCAATGTGCCGGAAGCCGCACAATATAGACTTGCTGAATCGATATAAAACCATCATCGGGCTTCAAACAGACATCAAGAAGTTTTTGCAGCAGGTCAATGAGAAAGAACAACCCTTTACCCGCGTCTACGACCTCGTTCAAGACGCCCGCAGATATCGTGGAATAATTATTGATTTACACTCTAAAGTCGATATTCTTTAGGTGCACAATCGGCTTCTAATCACAGTACTGCTCATTAGATGCGATTACACAATCCTCCTGACTTTCCTCAATGATCGGAAACGCGAGACCAGCGCAAGTTCTTCCAGAATCCAGGTCGATCTGAGTATCAATAGAAAGGAATGCGAAAACTTGATGGCAGAATCTGAGTCAAGAGACTAACTAGGAAACTACATTAAGGGCCTCCTGTACTGGGCACGATTTCCCGCCCTCGAGCGGAGCCTCGTAGAGCATAGATCAGAGCTCACACATCTTTTGGACAAGGCCAGGGAGCATCTTCAACTCGCACACGAAATATGTGATGAGTATCCCGGCCAAACTGCTGGCATGAGGAACGAAGTTGAGGAAGTTGAGAAGATGCTGCGCGGTTCTACATTCTATATGCCAGTGAGCAATGAGGAAAAAGCAGCTGTGTATGCGGCTATGGCACATGACTTTAGAGGCACTGGTCATTGGTATTACTATGAGAATGGCCACCCATTTACGATTGGAGAGTGTGGTATGCCGATGGAAACCTCTCAATGCCCACAATGTGGTTCTCCAGTTGGTGGTCATAATCATCGGGCTACTGGTGGTGTTAGACCTGCGACGGACTTGGAGCGTCAATTCGGCGGAGTTAGAATTTGATATTAGAGATATGGAGAAGAAGAGTTTCAAGTCATTGCGCAGAATACATCACGGCATTCGAGTCCTGAATGGTGGACGGCGATTTCCGAGGCAAGACATCCAGCAACGCCTCCAGAAACAAACTTCCACAGGAACACACAGCAGCAACACCTCCAACAGCAACATCTGCCATGGCAACGCCTCCCACGGTAACACCTCCCACAGCAACACCACCAACAACAATCCCTTCAATAACAATACCTCCAACTTCACGCTCAGATGCGAGACTTCATAGCTGTGCTTGCCTTCGGTACCAGCCCGGCCATTTCCAGAGCCATGATGCTTAAAGTTTTGATTTCGATCTGGAAAGGTAGGATTTGCAAAAGTAGCAGAGAGAAAGACGTTGATGAGCTCAGGCTGATATGTAAAAAGGCTATTAGATCGAAGAAACCACAATGAATTGTGAATTTGGAACAAAGTTGGAAAGATGTCTAGGAAGGGAGGGCAGGGAGTATTTCATATATCAAGAGCCTGGTGGAAGCTGTGCAACAAGAATGCCCCCTCAAGAGCCAAGAAAAGAAGAATGGCGTTAACAAGTGAGTTCTTAAAAAATAATAAACTTGATTGGTAGCCTTATTTCCGTGAGGGCATTTTGACGACTCGAACTGATCACCTGCAGAGGAATTGAGGCCTACTGCATAAACGATGTCTTCCTATCTCGACTACGAGAGTCGGTGTCGAGACCAGAGCAAGGCAATACGTTAGACAGAGAGCTAATGCTAGAAATGATTCATGACCTTCTGAGTAATTAAGGGTATAAAGAAGAGCTCTTCTCTCTATATGATCAAGCGCTGATTAGAATACAGAACATCTTGACCTCTGGCTATATCAAATACGAAAAGTTAATAGACGATGACGAGGATAACCAATCTTAAGGAGTACTATCGAGAAATGTAGATCCCTATTTCACCGTGTATTTCAAACAGGGTTGAAGCCGAGCCCGAACAAGTACAATAGGAGGAGGAGAGTACGAAGCAATGTTTTATAATCTGCATTAGAGCTATGAAATATATGGACCGACTTCAATCTAATCTCTCGGAAGAACTACTTCGCAATAAGATTGCAAAACTACAAATTAACCTCGCGCCGGGTATTTCGGACAACCTTAAATCTAAGCGGGAGCAATTACAAGAGGAGAAGGAGACTACCGAGTAGTGCCTTACTACCTGCACTATAGCCTTGGAATATATACGCTAACTTCAATCTAGCCTCTCGGAAGACTCTCGCGATCTTGTTAATGTCCGAGAAAGACTTATATCTTCTTATCAACTTACAGCTAGTACTTTCCAGGAATATAAGGACATCTTATAAATACAACCATCGACCTCGAAAAGCATGTCCAACAAATCACTAGCAAACTGCAAGCGCTTTCGTAGGAAGGTTTGGGATCGGAGGGTGGTAGAGCTATATACCAAGCTAGAAAATTATAGTCAAGGGGAGGTTTCGGTTTCAGAGTTTCGCGCAAGTTCGGCGTTCGTGTATCCCCGTAATTAGTTGATGTCGGGCTCGTCCTTGTCTTTTCGCCGTTAATCGACTATATATTTGAAATCTAGGAGAGTAACTTCTCTGCCGGGCCCCGTGATATAATCCTATAGAACCTCTCCGTATGAATTAGTAATTCTAATTAGTTTTCTAGCCTAACTTTGCAAATCTGACAATCGATATACGCCTTTCTTTGTAACTTCCTTATATGCTTCCTTAGAAAGTGTTTACTTAAAGAACCTAGGTTAGTATATAATGCAACTCTTTTGCCCAATATTAACAAGAGATTCCTAAGATAGATAAAATATTTTGTCGGTCTCTTTTTTCCCTTAATAGATTGTATTACTTAGCTTAAGGCATTAGGCTCTACTACTTTAATAACCGGAGGCCTATTCTCCTTTATAGGCGTCCACGCTGACTTCAACGGGAAGTTAGTCCTTTCTTTATATTGTAGTATATTGTTATAGTATTAATTACCATGATCCTATATTAAGTTTTGTTTTTAAGGGAAGTCTTGGGTAGCGTTAAGATAGTATTTATTAAAAAAAGGTATTCCGGCGTTAATTAATCTGATTGCTCTAATACGTCTTTTATCTCTTCGTCGACTATCTTCCCAAATAACTACCACTCGCTATTAATTACTAGCTGCTCTTTCTTAAAACAATTCACAAGGTCGGCTAGGAGAAGCCTGCGCTAGCGCTACTTCTTACTCCAAAGACAACGAATAGCCTTCTAATACTTATTCTCCCCCGTATTATCCTTGTCCCTAGGATATCCTCGGACTCTTGACTATTTCGTTACGCGACAATCCAATTTAAGAATATATAAAAGGCAGTTAACGGATTTAGATTGCGCACTAGTTAGTTTCCATGGCCGGCGAGAATTAATCAAACGGCTTATTGAATATGCAAATCTTATTAGCTCTCTCTAAGGTACTTAGCCGCGATAAATATTCTGAACGTTTATGTTAATATTTTGATCGAGGTAGTATTTATGGAAGGTGTCGATATTTGAGTATTATAGGATAAGATTTTGCATTAAGTTACTAATATTAGCTATATAAAGTTTAATATTAGTTAAAGGTCTATCGGGTTTAGAGGATAAATTCTTACGACTCTTGTTTAGCGCTTTAGTAGCTTTATTGCGGAGAATATATAGCTTTATTACCTAGGTAAAGCCTATGATCTAGCCGCCTATCTTTATCCGGTAGCGAACTGAATTAGAGGACAGCTATAACTACTGTGCTAACGCAATGCTATAGGCCGTTTCTACAATTTGGCAAAACACAAAATCGTCGCTTAACTTGTCTTTAAGCGGGAGCTTTTGCTTATTTAATCCTTTGAGAATACCTAAGCTATATAGCTTTTTAAGGGAGATAATGCTGGGAGATTGGAACGCCTAAACTTTAAAGAGCATGCCGAGCAAGAAGGTATAAGGGCTGAGCACGAGTGTCAGGTTGTAGATAATTTCCGGGATCTTAAATTCATTACTAAGGATTTATTAGTCTATACGCAAGCAAAAGAAAGAGCAAAGAAATAAATATATATATCCTTTATATTTAAGAACCCCTTGGTAAACTCGGCCGTTAACTTAATAAAGAGTCGCGGGCGGGGATTATTGTAGTCACGAATTAGAGTCAACCTTAGGTAGCGGTACTGAAGCTGAAGCAAAGCTTTTAAACGATTGCCGGTAATGCCTACAAGCTGGCAAAAGAGAATTAATTAAATTCAAGACTAATTAAGCGGGAAAGTCATCTCCTTTATAGTTAAAAGCACCCGGGCGAACTAGACTAAGTCCTTAATATATATTATAATACTCTCCTACTTAGTATTATCGAGCTCCTTGTCAATAGCAATAACGTTAACTACCTAAGATATATTAGTAAGAGTCCTATTATAAAGGGCGTTTGCTAAAGCCTACACGGAATCTCATATCAAACCTTGTACTTGAACTATATTATTGATCTTCTTGCTAGTCTTGATTCGATATATTATAAGGTAGTTTTTCCAGAATGTCTTTAACGAGCTTATATGCTTGATGCCGGGCCGCCTCTGTCCCCCTTTCTCTCGTTGTTAATTGTAGACCTAACATAAAAAGCCGTAGAAAAAGTTAGCCAAGACTTCTTGAAAGCACTAGGCGGGATATTGTCTAATAAAAGTATAGTACCTAAGAGGAAAGCAATATTAGCAAATAATCTTAATAAGGTCAATCTTTATGTGGCATATACTGATTATAATGCTCCTTGACCACGTTAAGACGGGCCTGCGTTTTCGGGCTATAACGCTTTTGCCGAAGTCGTCCTATGTCGAGGTTGGCTGATATAGCAATATAATGTTCCGGTGGGTGTCGTACTTCGTCGTCGAAGAGGTCATTATTGTTGTCGTTGTTATTGTTGCCGACCTTCTCTAAAGGACTTTCTGAGTTAGTGTTACTTGCCGTATCCGCCTTATTGTCGCTATTGTCGAAAAGGTTATCTAGGTTGGAATCGCTACTACTGTCGAAGTTGTCGTCGGCAGGTAGGCTATTGTTATTGTAAATGGGTGGGCAAGCTTTATCGCGTTGAGGCTAGTGTATAATCTGTATAGAGTGTCGAGGATGCTAGGAGATGGCAAAAACATCAAGATAGCTGCCGGATCAAGGAGGGCGAAAAGGTGACAGCAGTTGAGAAGGAGGGATAGTCGATGCCACGAGAATTGTGTTAATGGAGGGGGATGCGAGGTGGAGAGAAGTGAGGGGTGACGAGACGAGTGAGAGGATGATGGTGGGAGTTGGGAGAGAGTGAGTAGAGGGCGAGGAGACTCTTTAAATAACATATCTTGTGGATTGTATAGGCGTCGAGGGTGCCGATTTTGGCTGCTTGTTAACTATCAGCAAACGGGGGGGGGGGGGGGGGGTTGTGTCGACATCGAATTGAGGAAGGACACCCCAAATGACGAAGTGGTGTACTTGTCGCGCAGCCCACGGGCGCGCGGTGCCTGACATTGGCGGTGCGTGGTGTAGAGAAGAGAGGGGGTGTCGTTAGCCGAGAACTGGTTAGCAGGACCCCAAAAACAGCGTCCCAAATCCCCTGTTTTCAGGGCCTCGCTCACCGTCACACCGTGTTAAGAAGATAATTTCAAAGTTTAAAAAACAATTTAAATAATAGATTCTTTCTTAAAAGTCTTTTATTTATATATAAAAGAATTCGTACTTTAAATAAAAGAATAAATTTAAATAAAAAACAAAACCACTAAAAGGGCTCTTGAATTTTTTAAAATATAACTTATAATATTTAAATAAGTCAATAAATAAGCCTCTTAAATTTATTACTTTTTTAAGGATAATTTTAAAGCTTCGTTTATCCTTTAATACTTTAATCTTATTAAAAAGAAAGGTAAAGCCATTATTAATTTAAAATCACTAGTTATAAATGTCTCACTTAAAGTTTAGTAAAATAATTATAAGGCTGTTATTAAATTAAACGATTATAATTATTAATTATTAATCATTATTATATATATATTAAAATATAAAAATAAATTTAAAATAGACCTTAATCTTTTAATTAAACTTTATTATAAAAAATACCTTTAAAAATTAAATCTACTAAAAAAAAAATTGTACTTGTTTTATTTTAAGAAGTTCACTGACTATTATAAGATAATTAAAAGAAGTATGAAAAGAAAGGTTTTTTTAAAAAAAAAACTTTAATTTTATTATAATTAATAAAGATAATATTTAATAATTATAATTAAACCCAAACTATACGTTAATTTTTAAAGCCTTTAAAAATACTAAGGATATTAAACCTAAAGTTTAACTTAAATATTTAAAGTTCTACTTTACTTTAAAACCCGTTATAATTATTATTAATTTTAAATAATCCACTGACTTTTCTTAAAAATATTTCCCGATATTTCTCTTTAAGAAATTTAAAAGTAAAAATGCTATTCACGTTCTTTATATGTTTAATTTAAAATACGTCTATTAAAAAAAAGCCTAGTTTAAAAAAGATTATAATTATAGAATTAATGATATACTGCTTTTATTATTAAGAAAACTAATATAAGGTTAAAGGGTCCATTACGTTTTTATACAATATAATTTTTGATATAATTTAATAATACATCTGAATGGACTATAGCCTTTATTTTATTGCCATTTCCGCTATAAATACCATTAACGTTTAAGTTGTTTATTATTTAGACTTTTTTATTTTATTGTCCTTTAATAAAGTATAAAGTGTCGCCTTTATTAAAGCCGATATTAATAGTACTTTTAATCTTTTTATATTAAGCTTTTAATTATTATATTTTCCCTAGTAATTTTTTAATCATTAGTTATTATTATAAAATTAAAGGTTTTTATAATTATTTTAATTTCATTATTAATAAAAAATTTAATCGAAAATTTAACTTACTTTTAATTAGTAAAAAAAACCCTTTTAAAATACTTCTTAACCTTAATAATAATAAAATCTTTATAAAATCTTTAAATTTAACAGGTCTTTCCCATTTTTTTTAATACGCCAAAGTTTTATTCTTTATATTTATAGTGACATAAAACATTATAATGCTAAATTTTTAATCTTATTAAATAATTACACGTTAATCTTAAATAAAGAAATCTTAAAAAATAAAGTTAAAACTGACGACCTTATAATAATCGTGAATAAATTATAAAAACCACTAATTAATAAATAAAGGATTATAATAATAACTATTACTAGCTTTAGTCTTTTATTAAAAGCTTTAATAAAACAAAAAGTTTAGTTTAATCTATTAATTTACGTGGAAATTCGAGATCTCTTATAATTAAATGATAGTTTAAAAGCTCAAAAAAGAATTTTATAAAAAAAAGTCCTATTTTAAATTAAGATTATTTAATGAGTTTATTTTTATAAATGACATTGTTAATAAGTTAATATTAAAAAAAAGTCAAAAAGAACGGGTGTAATATTAAATTAAAAGATTTTATAAATGACAAGACACTAAAGGAATATAAGGACACTTTTACCCTTAATCTTACTTCACGGGTCGTTTAAGGCACTATGAGTTAAATTAAAAGTTTTAGAATAACTCGTATAAATAAACTTAATTAGGCTTTAAATATAAACGTTATAATAACTTTTAATTTAAAATCATTAATGCCTTTTGCTTCAAAAACTTAAGGTGTAATATCTAATAATATCTCAAAATCTACGATTCATTTTATTAATAATAACCTTGGTAAGACGCCTTCATTAACTAAAATAGTACATTAAGTTAAAAAAGGCATAATAAAATAAGTTAAACAAGATTCCCTAAAATAATAAAAAGATACTAAAAGTCAAAGTCCTATTATATTTAATCTATTAGTTTAACCCCAGACTTTTAGAAAGACTATTATAAACTATTAAATATAAAATAATACCTTTTTATTACTTAAAGATATTTTTTTACTTAAACTTAATTAAAAGCCATAGTTATTAATAAAGATTTATATTAATATTAAGTGGACTTTTATGCTTATTAATTTATAATAAATTATTTCTTCCGTTTTTATAACCCTTATTATTTTAGTTAAGACTTTAATTATTATTTTCTTAAAATTACCTTTATTTAAAAGAACTTAGTTATTTAATGGTCGTTAAATTATTAAACTTATCCGTTTTAAATAAAGCTTTAATTAACTTATCATAAAAAATTCAAAAGCCGAGTATAAATTATTAATAAAGATAATGAAAAAACGAAAAGCCATAAAAAAAAGAACAACTATAAATGTTAAGGTGTTAAAGGAAATTAAGTAATAAGTTATAATCTTAAATCACGGGTAATTAATGACTAATAAGTTAAGGAGTTTTATTTTATTTTTTAGTCTTTTTTTAATATTTAGACAATTTATTTTTTATAATAAAACATTAATAATATTAAACCTTTTTTTTCTTTTTTTTTATAAAGAAATATTCTTATAATATTTCCCTTTTTTTAAACGGCTTTAATTAGTTTATTTATAAGTGGTTTAAGTCGATTATTTTTTATTAATAAAGATATGTGTAATAGGCTTTATTTTAACCTTTTCATGACGTTAAAGCCTTAAGTAAAAAACCTTAAGTTATAGTTTATATAACTAATATAAGAGTTCTTAGTACTTTTATAATTTAAAAGAATAAAGACTTTTTTACTTTTAAATTTAACCTTTGTGTTTTGCCTCGGGTTTAGTACTTAGAGTTCAGCTTTATTTAATTCTTTTGTTTTGTGTTGTCTTTACATTATATAATATTTTAAGTGTTATTAATGATTTTAGTGATTTTAATCTTGATATTAATTTTATAGAAAATATATAACATCAGCAAAAAATATTAGCGCCAAAAAATTAATTAATTGGCCTAATTGGCCAAATTGGCGGTTTGGCGCTTTTAGCGTAAAAGGCCGCCTTTAAGCGAGTGGGTCTTTTTTTAGCCGCCTTTTAACAGATTAAACCAGAGCTTAATAACCTCCGTGCCGATCAGAGGGGATTATTAATTTATCCGCTTTAAAAACTATAAATGTTATAAAACAACTGTGTACATAAAAGCACGGCTAATAAACTAACTTCATTAAGCCTACTACGCTATAAATATCCACGCTAATAAAAATCCAATAAACGCATTAGCTTTCTTAAGTAAAGTTTAGTTTAAGTAGGTCAATCACGTGTATATATTCCCACAGTATACCCCTTAAATACCCTAAGTACTTAAAGCCTTAAATTTTTTTTAATTATTATTAGTATAAACGCTATAAGTAAAATTTGGCGCTTTTAATGCTTTTGGCGTAGAATTTTTTTTAGTGTACGGCCTTTGTCCTTAATTTTTTAACATATAACTTTTTAATTAAAAGCGCCAAAAGCGCAGAAAGCCGCCGCCAGCAGCTACTGGCCATTAAACTTTTTTGCAGATGAAGTATTAATAACTATACCCCTTATAAAAACTAATAAAATAATTAATATTAATAATATAAGCCTTAATTTAAGTTCTATAAATATTCACAAGATTGGGAAATCATGTGTAAATAATCAAATAAAAACCTTTGCACTTGATACAGCCGTAATTAAACATATATATTATAATTTGCTATATTTTAATAATTTTAAAACTTATAATAAATTAATAAATTAGGGGAAGGCTAAATAAATAATTATAAAAAGATATAAAGATATTTTTATAAAATTAAACATTAATAATAAAATATATAAATTATAAGATTGTCTTTATATACCTGAATTAAGAATAAATTTAATAAACCAAAGCCAATTAAATAAATAATATTATAATATATTTAATAACTCTTTTTCTTATATAAAAGATAATGAAATAAATAAGTTAATTATAAAAGGATCAATAAAGAATGGATTATAAATATTAAATATAATCCCTTTTAAAAATAATAATAATAATAATAATATCTTAGTTATAATTAAGAATAAAAGTATTAATAAAATGGAGTTATATAATAAAATAATACATTAAACACTTAGTTATACTAACACAATATCAAATAATATAATAAATCAACAAATATTAAATTACGAAATTTGTCTTCAAAATAAATTTATAAATAAAATAAATAAGATAACTAATAATAAAAGTTTTGATTTACTTAAAAAAGTTACAAGTGATTTCTGTGGGCCTATTACACTTGTTACATATAATAAATATAAATATATTATAACATTTTTAAAATTTAAAACTAAATACCTTAAAATCAAGCTATTAAGTAATAAATATAAAGGCTTATATGCTTTCTTAAAATATAAAAATAAAAATAATTCTAATAATAAACATATAAATATATTTATAATGATAATGAAGGGGAATATATAAATAATAAATTCAAAGAATATTTAATAAACCATGGTATTACTCATTAATTAACTCTTGTTTATATAAAAAAACCAAATAGTACCATAGAACGTATAAATCGTACTATTGTTAATAAAGTAAGATGTTTATTAACCTTTACTAATTTACCTAATATATTTTGGGGAGAAGCTGTAATTATAATTACTTATTTATATAATAAAACCCCTCATTCAACAATAGATTATAAAACGCCATATAAGCTTAAATTTAATAAAAAGCCAAATATTGATTATATTAAAACCTTTAGTTCTATATGCTTTTATAAAAATAAAAATAATCATATAACAAAACTAGAACTAAAAGCTAATAAAGCCGTTTTAATAAGATTTAATTATCCTTTATATAAAGTCTTTGATATAAATAACAAAAAGCCTATATAGGTTGGAGATATTAAAATATTAGAAAATAAATTTATAAGTACTTTTAGGAATAATATATTTGAACTTTATAATGAAATAAATATAAAAGAATTGGAGAATAATATTAATAATAATAATATTAATATAAGAATAGTATGAAGACGTATAAATAATAATAATAATACTAATAATACAAGAATAACAAGGAGCCAAATTAATAATAATAATAGTAATAATAATAATAGTGATAATAATAATATTCCACGATCAAATTACTTTCAAGTAATAATAAACTCTTTAAAGTAGGCTTTAATATTATATTATAACCCTAATATTATAAATAATCTTACAATAGATTTAGCCTTAATAATAAATATAAATGACAAACCTAATATTTATAAACAAGCTATTAATAACCTTAATAAAGAGAATTGGATAAAATCCATGAAATTTGAAATAGACAAATTAGAATTACAAAATACGTGGAATTTAATTAAATTACCACTTAATTAAAATTACTTAAGAGGTAAATAGGTTTATAAGATAAAACCTGATTTAGATAATAATATAATAAAATATAAGTTTTGATAGGTTATAAAAGGCTTTAATCAAATCTTAGGTTTAGATTACTTAAAGACTTTTTCGGTTATATGTAGACCAGAATCTTATAAGCTAATATTTATAATAACGATGTTTAATAAGTAGAAAATATTATAATATAATATTAAAAATGCCTTTATATACGTTAATATAAATATTAATATATATAGAAAATAACTAATAAGACTAGAAAAATATTATAATAAAGATAATAATAAATATGAATTAATAAATAATTAGTCTAAACTAATATAAAAGCTATTTTATAAATTAAATAAAGCATTATATAGATTAAAACAATCCCTGAGATTATGGTATAAATACTTATTAAGTGCTTTTACAAAACTTGGTTTTAAACCTTTATTATATGATGAAGTTATATTTATATATAATATATTAAAAATAATAATAATATGTTACGTAAATGACTTAATATTATAGGACTAAATAATAATAAAATAATAAATATAGTTATAGAATTAACTAAAACAAGAAAAATAAAGTATATAAGTAAAGTCCACTAATTTTTAAGTATAAAAATAAAACTAAATTATAAACAACAATTAATATATATAAATCAAAATAAATATCTTAATATTTTATTAAAAAGATTTAATAAAAAGGATTTAAATCCTGTAACTACTCTTATTAAAGTAAAGGTAAGATTATAAAAAGCAATTAATGTAATTAATAAAGCCGATTTATAATTATATTAATAACAAGTAATCTCTTTAATATATTTAACCATTAAAATAAGGCCTAATATAACATTTGTTATAAATTAATACGTTAAATATATATCAAATCTTAATTTATCACACTTTAAAGCGTTAGACCGTATATAGAAATATCTTAATAAATATCCTAATACTAGGGGACCAATCAGAGATTAGTAGGTGATAGCTTTAGTATTTCTCAACTTTAATATAATATTATTATAAGTAATATTATATGTTAATAATATTAATAAGTATTTTTTTAATTGTTTTTGAGGTTTTAATATTTCACATTTAAAAGTTATTATTAAAAAGTCTTATAACATATTTAATAAGAGAATCTTAAATTAGAATTTATTATATAAAACATATTATAAGTATTATTATAAGTATTATTAGCCGACTATAAAAACACCACTTTTAATTATAAACCAATGCTTTCTTAGCTAAGCGTTAAAAGCTCAATAATCGCTAACAATTAACGGCCAGTAAAGTACACTAAACTATTAACTCTTTCTTAACTTACTAACTAAGTCATTCAATAAATATTCGGCTCATAAGCTCTTATAAACGTATTTCCACTAATATTATTGTTTTTTACAACTATAATAAGTCGTATATTCGTCCATTTCTCTCTATAAGGTCTTTTATTAACAGGCCTAACACTTTTTGTAATATAAGTTTAGTTTAAGTTCTTTAATGATAATAACCCTTATTCTCTTATTTAAGGCGTGCCGAGCCATTTCCCTCTTTTTATAACCGCCGGTTAAGCCTTTCCGTTTATTATAAAGGTAAATTATATATATCTTTTCCTTTTGTTTTTTATTATTTATTAAAAATCAACTGAATGTGTGGAATTTCTTATATCTTACGTAATATATTCAGTTTAGCGGTAATGGTAACGTTGTAAACATAACCTTTATAGTCTTAATTAAGGCGTATTAAAAACTAACCGGGGGTGGAAGAATGACTTCTTTAGGGGTAGCGTTTAGAGCGCAGTGGGAGATTAGGTTTTAATGTGTAGTAAATTATTCTACTTTAAGAGTGTTAACGTTATTCTCTTTTTTTATTAATAAGAGTATAAACGTTTTGTTAAAGTTGACTTTTTCCTTATTATCTTAAGGACTTAATAATGGCGTAACATTTAAGAAAGAGGGTATGGTTGTTAGTGTATAATAAGGGTTAGCAATATATAAATCTTTTTTTATATTGTTATAAAAGTGAAGTTAACATTAGTCGGTATAAAAGCGCTTATTTATATTTTATCTTAGCATTATAATAATAGCTTTAAATAAATAAATAAAGAATAAATAAAGTAAGTAAAAAAGTCAAAATCAATTAAAATTAAAATCGTAAAAGTCGTGAAGGGGTGTTTTTATATATGATTATAGTATTAAATAAACTTTATAATAATTAAAACTTAAATAATATTTATCTTTTTTTATTTATATAAATTTTTTTTAATTAACATTTTAGCTTTTATGATATTTTATTTTATATTAATATCTTAATTTTTATTATACTCTTTCTTACGTTAATATCTCGGTTTTTATTATACTCCTTCTTATATTAACATCTTAGTCTCTTTTCTTTATTCTGTGAATTTTACACTTCCCCCCCCTCGCTTTTAATATTTTCGCCTTTCTTATTATCCGAAAAGTCCTAATCCACTAGCACCAAGGTAAAGTCTTTTAATATTATAGGTATAAGCGTTTTATTCATAATGCTTTTCTTTAAGTTATAATAATAAGACTTCTCTCTATAAGCCTTTATTTTTAATTCTCAAATTATTTTATGAGATTCTTTGGTAACTATTATCGCTTTTGCCTTTTAAGTATACATGTACTCCTACATTTTTTCTTTAGACCTAATAAACATTATATTTTAATCTTACAATATAAGTGGTAAGTTTTATTTTGTTTAAACGATTAACGTATTTAAAAGAAGGCTTAACCTAGAAAATTTTATGGCCGTTAAAAACTGATATGGAATAGTATTGAATAAAGAGGGTAACTTAAATGGTGAAGCTTCTTTAGTTATCATTTTTTATGTCCTTTAATTAAGCCTTTTTAAGTTCTTTTATTAGTGATTTCTAATGATTAATAATTATCTAAGACGTCGATAAACTAAGGGAATATTATACGCCTAATCCCACTAGTTAATCCATTAGCCTTATAAAGTAGAGTAGACATTATAACTCGTATTTGCCCCTTTTTATAAAGTATAGCTTTTCACGAAATTCTGATTTTATCTTAGTTCTCTTTAGTTATTATTGCTTTAATAAACTTATAAATAAAACTATTCGTTTATTAATTCCATTTATAAATGTTTAATTAAAACTATCTTAATTACTTTAAATATGTTCCAATAAAAATTATTATAATAGAGGACTTATCTTTATTATTTAAAGAAAATGACCCTTAAATCTACATTACCTTTTTGCTATATTTTAGTACATTTAACACATTAATATTAATATGTTTAAAATACGTTAAATCGTTAGGTTAGTTATATTTAACATAATAAAGGTATGAGGCCAGCCTTTAGTGCTTATCCAGTCAAAGGGCAGTGTAAAAGGCCTAATATAAAGGGTTTTATTTTATTAGTTATTATCTTGTGGAATAGAATTTATTCTTTAATTAACTTTAGTTTTTATTATTATTTATTTCTTAAAAGTGGTATTTATATATTTTCAACTTAAATAAAATTAAGTTAATTAAGTCAGTTTTTTATTACTATTTAAACAAGTTAACATTAATAGACTTGTTTTATTCTTAGTCTTTAGTATTAATGTCGTTAATTTTGTTTTTAAGCGTAAATTGATTATAGTTAAAGATAGCTTTAGTATTTAAAAAAACAAACTTATATATGTCAAGTTTATTTGTTAGATATGGCAGCTTGTTTTTGTGTTAAAATCACGTTATAGTGTCATTAATTGCTTTTAGATCTTTTATTTTAGTTTAGTGTTTTAAGATATATTAAAGATGTCGTTAAAGCGCATTTATAGATAAAGCTTTTATATAAAACTTAATTTTTTTGCTTATATCTTTAAGGTGTTTATAATAGACGTGGCTCATTTTAGTCATTTTTGTTAATAATTTTAAGGCCATTATCTTTATAGTTGGCGACTTTTTATTGACTTTTTCTATTTAAATAGCGGTTTTATCTAATAAATACTTATAATGACGCCGTTTTTTTAAAAGCGGTTTCTCTATTATAAAGCCCTTTTTATTCGTTTTATTTTTAAAGTTAATAACTAGTGGTACTCGTTTACTCTTTTAATAAAAGTTCAATAAGTTATTAGATGTTTAGTTTTAAAAAGCCGTTACTGAAGGAGGCTCTAAGTAGGGCTTTAAGGGCGCATCTTAAATGTGGTGGCTTGTTTATAACTAAAGGGGGCTTTAATTCGTGAATAAAGCCGGTAGTTAATAACCCTAGTAGGCCGATTTACATCTTGATTCGTTCTTATTTTTATATTATAAAAGGCAACAAATCAAATATATTACTTATCTTTTTTACGTTTAATAGTATGACCTCTTTTATGGTTCTTACTTTTTTTTAGTGTTATAATCTGATTATATATAGCTTTATTGACACGTATAATCCCTTCGCCGGCTTTAGCTTTCTTTACCAACTTACGCATTTTTTATAATAACGTATTAAATGGGCTCTTATTAAGTGCTTTTATTAATACAAAAGTCACGTCGTTTTTTTACTTCCTTTTAAACTCTTTTATTACTTTTATATTCTTTTTTTTTGGTTTAATTTGATTTTTTAACCTTTTTCGTTTAGCTGTATTTTATTTTAAATTTTAATTTAGTTTTCACTAATTTATATGCCTTATTTTATATTATATATTCATAAAATTACTTAATTAAGTCGTTTATAATATTATGTATTTTTATTAGTTGTTTTAAGAGCTTTTATTAGCTTTTATAATATTTAACGATGTCAGTGATAATAATAAGGCTATTAATTAAGCTTTTAATGTCTTTTGGCACTACTTTGTAGGTCATTAACATCTTTAATTAAAGCTTATTTTAATAATTTATGATTTTAGTTTATAAATAAAATTAGAATTCAACAGCGGTATTAAAAGATTATTTATTATTAAAAGGTTAAAAAGGTTAAGTTTAAAAATTAAAAGAAATTTGAACTTTTATTAAGTTAGTTCTAAAATTCACTTTTAATTTTAAATTTTTTAGTGAATTTACCTTTTAAATTCACTTTTTAAATTCACTTTTTAAATTTCTTTTTAATGTGTCACCCTTAAAAGCTTAATTTTTCACGCCTTTAACTTTTTTTCTTTTAATAAACTTTTTTAAAGTTTACTTTTTATAAGTTTATTTGTTTTTTCTGGCGCCTTTATTTTTTATGCGCACATATAAATTAACAGGGCTTATTAATTAATATTAACTTGCCTTATATAATAACGCCTTTAATAACATTGTTTATTCTTAAACTAATATATATACCTTCTTTTAATATTATACTTCCTGTAGTATTTTATTATACTTATTTATAATTAAGGCTTAT
Source organism: Helotiales sp. F229 (assembly GCA_002554605.1). Taxonomy (NCBI): domain Eukaryota; kingdom Fungi; phylum Ascomycota; class Leotiomycetes; order Helotiales; species Helotiales sp. F229. The sequence goes on from MXAW01000017.1 coordinate 1,383,793, forward strand.
TTATAAATGTTGTCCCTAATCGTTGTTGATTTAACCCCCCCATAAGATTAATTGCCACGTCATTGTTCTTTGCTTTATTTTTTAACAATAAGTACATTTAAAATTACATAAATGACTTTTATATTAAAATAGCCGTATTCATTATCCACTTACCTCTTAAGGACTAAAAGAAATTTCATAGTTACTTCTTTACGTTCCCCTTTAATAAAAATATAAAACTTTATAACATACTTCACGTTATTTAATTTAGTTAAACTTTTTTATTACCAAATGGTTTAATCTAAAAAAAGTGTGGTTATAAGTTTCACAGAAGTGATACTATAATAGCCATTTCGTTAATATTTTAAGACATGTTAACTATAACGCTTGATTCGAGTATATATTCAACAGAGAGAGTTACCCCGCCGTTACTACTTTAACCATTGGTTCATTTATTATAAATCCCGTTAACGCCTTTACTAATGGTATTACTATTATTATAACCGGTTTTACCTTTTAATTCACTTATGGCTTTAAAAGATTAGTTATGTTAAACGTTAACTTTATTAATATAACTCGCTATTATAATAATTACTTTAATTAGTTTTATACTAACAGTTTTTACGTTTTTCTTTTTATTAATAACATTATTTCTTTTGGTTTTATTAATAAGAATAGGTGTATTTATTATTTTTGGCCTTTTAAGTCATTATTACCTTATATAAAAAAGGGATTTTTAAAAGGCGTTAAAGAGTGATAATAATGAGGTTGTTAAAGAGAAAAGCCTTAATAAAAAGCGTAAGGGTAAGGTTAAAGTTGTAAGTAAGGCTATAAATAAAGGCAAAGCCACGGTTAAAAATAAAACGAGTAAGACTATAGTCATAAGTAAGGCTAAGTATAATACGGCTATTAAAGGCATAGCTTAAAAGGCTCTCACTAAAAAGAAAAGCGCCTAAGGCTTTAGATTAATATTATTTAAAGACGTTTACTTAATAGATAAGTTCTTTTACCCTCTTTGCTTTTGTTTTCCCTCGTTTATTTTATATTTAATAATTTTACGATTAATAGATAAGGCCTTAAAAGAGAATGACACCGTTAATTATTATTATGATAAGAACGACCCTTTAAATAGTGACGGAGAAGAAATTAATATAATATAATATAATCATTATAGTGGTTAAGGGCATTACTTTTATACTGAAAAGATTAAAAGGTAGTTTTATATTTAAGATGTCAATTTAAAGTATTTTATTTATGGCGTATACTTTTAATTAAATAAAGTTAAGTTAAATGTCCTTAAAGTTAACGCTTAAGCCGTGGTTAGTGGTAGTGACAATGGCGCCTATAAGGGTAGTGGTAATTGTGTTTGTAAGAGTAATAGTAGTATTATAAAGGCTAAAGATTATAAAGATAATAACGGTTATATTTGTAAAGGTAGTAGTGGCGTTTTAAAGGCTAAAGATAATAGGGATAATGAGTTTAAAGATCTTTAATTAAGCGGTTAATATTCTTAAGTATAAATTTCTATAAAGAACCCTTTTTAATTAAAAGGGGCTTATGATTTTAAAGGCCTGGCCTTTAAAATGGGATTTATGTAATGCTAGTGATATATAATATACGCCTTTTATGTGTACTTTAAATAACTTAAATAATAAATAAAATGAATAAAATGACTTAACTTTATTTTAAACTTTAGAATAATTAAGACATTATATTCTGAGTTAACTTTTAAAGTTTATACCCCCTTAAAGCGTAATCCACCGTTTAATCCTGTAAGTTTAAAAAGCCCATGATTTTAAGGGCTTAACCTTTAAAATGTAACTCGTGTAATATAAATAAAAAGTGAAATGTGATATATTATTAAATTATATAAAAGAAGAGATTTTATTTTAAGTTGGTATTTTAAATTATAAACGTTGTATAGTTAAGTCTTTAAAGATATAGTTTATTTAGTGATTTTATAAACTTAAGGTATTATGTTTTTTAAATTATTTAAAGTCAAATAAGAACTTAATAAATAGCTTAAATAGCCTTTCAATGTGAGATATAATAATATATTCCTTCTTTATAAAACTAATTACTGCCTTATTAAAAGACATTCTTTGACTTTTATACATAATTATTATGTATGTGATTTAAAGAAAAAGTTACGTTTAATTATAAGCGCCGTTTTATAATAAAAACAAGTAATAGATTAAAAACATCAAAACATAACTAATGTTTTTATAAGTTGGGCTAATATAGCTTTCTTAATGAATTAATACCTTTATAATATAGTTTATATAAAGGTTCACGTCGGCCTCTTAAAACAAGTCTTTTATTGTTTTTATCATGCCGTTTATAAGGCCTTTTATGGTCTAATTATTATTTATTAATATTACACGTATTTTAATGCCGAGAATAAGCTTATCTATTAAGCCTTTGGCTTTATTTAATGTGATATTGCGCGCTTTTAGCCCTTTATTTATAATTAAACATTTTTTAAGTAATATATTAAGTGCCTTGAATTAATTGTGATTATATGAGTGTACTTTCTTTTTAATATAATAAATATGGATAGCGTTTTTAAAGGCATTTATCTTTTAAGAAAAAAGGTTTATTTAGATATAAATATATAAAAGCCTTTAGCTTTCACAATTAAGATTTTACGTTTAAAGCTTTAAAAGTAATTAATAAAAATTTACTACAACGGCGTCTTTTTTTAATTAACATATAATTTATTTAAAGTAAAGTGTATTTTTAAAAAGGCAATAAAGAGCCCATTTTACTTTCGTTTTTATTAAACTTATAGTGTTTTTATATAAAGTAACGCCGATAATAAAAAGGAATTAAAAGAAATCTCTATATAGTTATAGGTTTATTCCTTTAAATGGTAAATCGACGTTAGGTTTTACTTATTAATAACAGCGCTTAATTATAGTTAAGACTTTTAAGTTAAATATAGATGTCTCATTTATAAAAATATAATAAACGTCTTTAAATTTAGCTTAGATTTACCTTAAAATATTAAAAAAGTTATTTATTATTTTACTTTTAATAAGAATTTTAAAAAAGTTATAAAAAGTACTTTTGTATATTTTATATATAATAACCCCTATTAAAGCGGCCTTAAGTATAAGGTTATTTTTACCTATGGCCGTAGTTATTATTTAAAATTTAAGATTAATTGTCTTATGTCGTACAGAATTCAGGGTCACAGGGGCCAAAAGCTCATATATATCCAAATACCCAGTTTACAACTGTGGTCCACTTTTGTACGTTAGTTAAGAGCCACAATGCCTCTGGTTCAGTTGGACAACCTATAATTGCCTGGCGGCTATATTACTGTGGATTTTGGGCTCCGGTTTATGCCAAGCTTTGACTGAATTCTGTTTGTTTTTTGCTTAATCATAGCAAGCGGGGGCGATTGTTGCTTAACCATAGCAAATCGTTTATTTATAATTTAGAGGCCTTAAGAAAGCCTATTGCCTAAGGCCACCAATTGATTTGTTTGGTGATCAATACCTTGGATTATAAATAAGGGTTTAGTGGCTCTTACCCTAAGGGGTAGTTAAGGGGCTTTTCAGAGACCGCTGATTGGTTTGTTTATCTTTGGCCTCTGGGGGGTGTGTCGTATAGAATTCAGGATCACAGGGGCCAAAAGCTCATATATATCCAAATACATAGTTTACAACTGCGGTGCACTTTTGTACGTCATCTTAATAATAAAGGTTTTACTAGTTCTTGCCTTACCATTAAATTAATCAAGCATTTAAAGGGGCTCGTCTCTTATGAAAACAGCCGTAAAATGGTTTATGAATTTAGTGTAAAATATAATTTACTCGTTATTTAAACGTATAATGTCATAGCTTTGTTAATAGTAATTATTAAATTATTAAACTATGCTTTTACTTTTTTTACTTTAAGTCAATCTTTATAAATGTCATGTTTCTTAATATAATTAAATTAACCTTTTTTAAAATTTATGGGCTGGCGTCTTAAGTCGTTAAGATTAATTATAGTGGCTTTATCGTTATAAGAGTTATAGTGAGTGTATTGTTCTTAATTAATAAGCGCCTTAAAGGCTTAAGATGACGTTAGTTTAAATTTATTTCTTTCTTTAATATTGTTAAAAAAGTCCGGGGAGTCATAATAGTTATTGTCGTATAGGCACGGCTGCAGCTCGCCTAAACTGCTCTCTTGGCACTACACACTCTTTAAATAGGTTTCTGCCACTATATACCGCCTTAGGGGAGTACTTCCCCCTTTTATACTTATTACTTAGATTTTACTAAATCAATTAATACATTATATTAATTCAAGTATTTGCAGAGCTTGAGTCTTATTACGCACATTAATTATAAGCCCTATAATAAAGCTACTAAGTTAGTATTTTTTTATATTACGCGCAGCTAATAAAATTAAAACTTCCTGAGTTTTTCAAAGTTCTTGAGGTTTTGTGAATTACTTATTGCAGAGTTTTCACCGTTATTTCAATACACCGCTTCTTTGATTTTAACAACTTATATAAGAACCTAAAAAAGCTGTGGATTTAAATCCTTCAACTGTTTTTTACTTTTTTTTCTTTTTTTAATTTTTCGAATTCCTCAAATTTTCCTTTATGCTTTAAGTTCTCAAGAGTAACCTTTTTATAATAAACAACAAATCTATAGTTAAAGAATTATTATTCACTTACAACAAACGTACTTAGCTTATAAAGACTTTTATTATTTAAATAAAGTCTAGATAGAGTTTAATCTAAATGTTCTTAACTTAATAAGCTTATTAAACATAGAACTAATTGTTTTAATACTTTTCATTATTAAATATAAAATTAACGATATATAAAAGGCCAAAATAATAATTAAGGCTTAATATTGTACAGAATGGGGTTGCTTACCTAAGCGAGCCCCTATTCAGCATATATCTTCAGTTGCGCAGGAGCTTCCCTTTACAAAATAAGACGCTTTTGCCACCACCATTTAAACCTACTGCTTTCCTGCGCAATAGTTAAGAGCCACATTTGCATTTAAGCTACTTATATTATTTTGCAAAAACTATGGTAATATCAAATTATGATATGCGAAATGTTTTCCCCTACTCAAAATCTCTTTAGCTTACCTTTTAAGCTTTAACACCTCCTTTTCATCAATACTTTAAAACAACTCCTCTCTCCTTATCTAATTACAATAATAGAGCTTCCAAAAACTTTGCATGCACGCCTAAAAAACCAAATCTTTTTTTCATAATAATTCATAAAGCTTAAAAGCCAAGCTACCTTCTTAGGTAGCTAGGACTACATCAATCCTTATAGCCAGGACGCTCCACATCTTCCTATCATTAAACCTTTATTGCCTCTTATAATTAATAAAATGCTTTATATTAAGAATATAATAAAGCTTGCGCTATTACAAAAATAAAATAGCAATTTGCGAAATGTTTTGATTAAGAAGCAACGCCCAATGGCCTAGCAAGCCATTTTTCAGAACATAAAAAAGCAATACCAATTTCAATAAAAGGAGTTCACTTAAAGGCAAGCTTATTAAATTGCCCAAAAATCAATATACCTTGCAATTTGAAATTAAATAAAGCAAACAATAAAGCCGGCGCTTCTTAAATTTTAAATATAGCGCTTAACTTCAAAAAAGAAGCTTTTCCTTTAAAATATTATGCGAGGTCTTAAGATCAAGTTTGCCCTTAGCAATAATGCTATCAAAAAGCATATTAAGAATAAGTACCAATAATTATTAGAAATAGCTAGGTCTAGAGGTGTCATTCTTTTAGTATAGCTTATTAAATGATTTGTGGCATTTTTTAAAGCATAAGGCTATAGGCTTTCTGAAGTTGAAGGCGCTCTTCCAATTGAGGATTTCCTTTGGGCTGTATTTGTTAAGCTAGCACCTAAATAGGGGATACAATATTTGGACCAATATATTAAAGCTAAGATAATGGGAAAATTAATAAAACATATTTTGAAGCAGTATGGAATGATTTTGGAAGGGCATTTATAATAAGGTGAAAATGAAAAACTAGCCGGCGCTTATGCAATACTTAAAAGTTGCCCTAATACAATTGGAAACGCTTGCCCTTGCCTTAAAGCTGAATAATAACATGTCTGATCTGCGTTAAATTGCTTAAGGGTAGAGGTAGCCCTAATTGAAAAGTCCTTTTCACATCTTTTGATGTTTTTTATAAATAATTAATAAGCTGCTTTTTGATTATGTTTTATTGACTCAACTTTTAGTAAGCTTTGGGAAACATTTGAAAAAAAGGGGTGGCTATAATTAGGGGCAAATTCAAGGAAATAGCTAATATAGCACTCATATTACCTTAAAAATGTGATTTGCTAAAAACGCTGGAAAGCATAAGGTACGCATTCCTAATATAAAGCGCTAAAAATGTTCAGATTATATTAAAGGTAATAAATTCGCGACCCTTATCTGCTTGGGTATAGCAGGCGGTAGCTTTTTTGCTAGCCTATTTAGCTCCTTTTAGCTATTGGTTATGTATATTAAAGCAATTAAACAATAATAATTAATTAGCTATTAACTGCATACTCAATAGACCCTCCCCTTTTAATAATGCTGGCAAAATTATATATACTCTTTTGCCTTTGGCGCTTTGGCTAGCTTTTGGGGAATACATTTCCTTATTATTCTTAAGCTTCCAAAGCTCTCTTATACATTAATTTCTTCTTATATAATTGGGAATGCATTGCATAATTGGGGGGTATATTGTACAAAATGGGGTTGCTTACCTAAGCAAGCCCCTATTCAGCATATATCTTTAATTGCGCAAGAGCTTCCCTTTACAGAATAAGACGCTTTTGCCACCACCATTCAGACCTACTGCTTTCCTGCGCGATACTTAAGTTATTTAAGAAAAAGATATCAAAGACCTTAAGACTAAAGGAACAAAATCTGATAAGGCGAATTATAAAGTAATGACTTTAAAAAAAGTTGCGGCTAAGTTCAAGCTATTCTTAATAGAGTACTTAATGCTTATGCCCTTTTAGAACAAAAAGGCGAGGAATTATAAGGCCGTTATAAAGTAGGTTTAAGAGTACGTTAATAATAACATTTACAACGCTGTTTCCTTAAAAAGCAAGAACATCTATGGGCATAACTGGACTATTTAATAATTAATATGAACCCTTCGATGAAACTATGCTCCTTTAGTATTAAGTGTTTTAACTTGAATTAAAGAGAATTATACCGTAGTACTTTATAAAATAATCTATTAACGACTTAAGCCTACTGTTTAGATTTAAGAATAAAGACGTACTTATTAAAAAACGCTTTTTTATAATCTAGATTTTATAATAAGGAATTTAATAACTTATATTTTTTTAAAAATAATAAAAGTTCGATTAACTTTTTAATAAATATAACACAAGTCTGTTAAGTTTTAGAAAAACATTACCTTAGGGAAACCTTATTTAATTACTTTAGTTTAATATAATATAATGTTTATAACTTTAGCTAAACAATTATAACTCAAATTATTCTCTAAAAAGCCCACTAAGTTATATTTAGTTACTACTTTTAATAATAGACTAGATGTTTCCAATAATAATAATAGGTCCTCCTTTTTTTCTCGTTTTTGCCCCTTTAAATTGGGTAACTCTTTTAAAGACTACGCTTACGCAATAAGTTCTTATTAACATAAGCCACTAAAATGCTTCCGATTATATTATTCTTTTAATAATTTTACTGAAAACAAGTTATATAACTTACCTTTAATTAAAAAAATTAAAAAAACACACTCAAAGTTAGCTATTACTTTTACTAAACTTTAAAATAAAACAAATAAACGTAACTAGAAAATATTCTTTATTTAACAAATCACAGGCTTTTTTAATAACCGCCTTTCTAATTGTTCCCCTTTAGTTAATAATACTAAAACAACCTAATTGCCAAAACCTTCGGCGCCAGTATATCTTAAAAAAATAGTCTTTATAATAATCAGCCTTTAATTACTTGACTTTACAATAGAAACAACTAAAATATATATTATATAAGACTTTAATCGTTACTTATTTTCTAGGAATACTTTAGTTAATAATAGAATCATAGTTTATTTAATAAACTCAGTTGATCTTTTGGTCTTTGGCTCTTTTATAAAAGTAATTATCGATAACGTTATTGAGGTTAGTACTTTAAGTTTACTAATAAAAAACAGGGTACTTGCCTAATATCAAGTACTTTTAATGGAAAAAACGGGCCAAATATAGTAGACTTAAAACTTACTAATGTTGTTATTATTAAAGATTTTAATATTAATATTATTTCAGAGGCTCGTTTATTAAAAGAAAAAATCTAATACAGTAGTTTAGACTATATTCTGCGCTATAAATCGGTAAAAAACAACGTAGTTATCAAAAACTTAAAACGCCACATAAACTTAGCCTTTTTTAAATATAAACTTAATAACTACTCTTTTGCCCCGTTAATTACTCTCGGTATATTAAAACGCCCTAATTTCGGACTTTTAATGTTTTTAACAATAACAAAGAGTATTTGACAAGGTTTTTAGTTAAACAGGCGTTACCTAAGACTTCGATAAGATATAATGCACTTGTAGTATTTTTGCACAGAGTACTTAAGAAAAGAAATATTATAAATATTAATAAAAAATATTTGTAATATTGAAATTCTAGGCCTTATAAAAGTAAAATATAAGTAATGTATTCTGGCAATAATATATTAAAATATTAGTCGGCGATTATTTGAAAAGAGAGTTATTCGACTTTTTTATTAAATTACCTGGGATTTATTTAATTATTTTCCTAAGTTTGACGGAAACAATTGGCTCTTTTTAATCAAAGACAAATTTACAAGAGTTTTTTATAGTTTTATACTTAAAAATAAAAGATTAAACGTAGTATTAGTTATTCTTCAACCTTTTAAACAATAAACAAAATGGCAATTTAGCCTTTCTATTTATAAAATTCGCTAAGATAATAAAACCTCAATTATTAAACTAAATAAAGTAATTCAATTTGAAAAATAAACCTATAACAGTAGTATCAACTTAAAACTTACATTATTATATATCTACAAGCTAAATAAGGGAATAAAGCGAGTAAATAAGGAAATCATTAAAAAAACAATCAAAATATATTTTACTATTAACTTCCTTAAGGCATTATAGCCTGAAATCGTTCTTATAATAATATATTTTTATAATATAAGTCCTTTAATATAAAAGGCATTTAAAAGTCTAAACAAAGTACTCCATTTCTGATTTAAACAGTACTTTAAGTAATACAACCCAAAATTACTTACTCACCACTGATTTACGGCCTAATTAAAGCGGGATTTATATATATGGGTTACACATATACCTATTATCAAAAGATCGAAAAGCGCTCCGCAAAAAGAGAGCTTTTAAAGTCGACCTAAAAGCGTATATTAAATACTTAATTAATTACGTTTTATCTAATATATACAAGATTTGAATACTTTAATTATAACGTGTAATAATTATAAAAAACGTCACTTTTAACGAAACCTTATTTTTATTTCTTGTAATATCAAAAGAGCGGCTAACTAACCGCGCGTAAGACTTCAAGAAATAGCCGAGTTGCTTTAAAAAGACAAGATAAGGGCTCAAGACACTGAATATATATTAATAAACCGTTTAAACGCCGACGATATATTACAATTAAATACTAGTGTTTTTTTTAAATAAGAATAACTAAGTAAAGCTTTGGAAACTATAAAAGTCAAGGAACTTATTAATTCAAAAGTGGCAATAACACTTCCAGTTAAATCTAAGTTTATAACCTCGGGGGTAAAACAATTTCCCCCTAAATTAATAAACTTAAATATTAAACCTTTAGTTAAACCTTCAACTAATTTAGTACTTGTTAATAAAAACTCGAGGGTAAAAATACAAAAGAATATTAGACTTTTAACTCACAAATACCCTAATTAAGTCTTATAGAGTGTCAATATATTAAAATAGTCAATAACACTAAATATAACTAAAAAAGTATCTTATATAATATAACAAATCCCAAAAGACTTAATGTAAATATAAAGCACAAATCAATTCTACAAGTTGTTTTACGAGTTTAAAAGCCACACAACTTAAAGCGAAGTCTTAAAAAGTAACAAAAAACACTTGAAAGTATTAAACCTAAGCTTATAAAAGCTTTACCTTAAACAACTAAAGTTAAAAAGCCTTTTAAATATAATAATCTCTATAATACTAAGCCATAGACAAAACAGTTCTTATTATTCCTAGCAAAAAATCAAAATCAAAAGTTACCCAAACCTTTAAAAAAGAAAAGAGTACCTCTAAAATCAAATAATAAAAGTCAAAAGACTAAAGTTATAAGACAATTAACACAACCTAATTATAGTATATACTTTACTATTATAAAAGAATTATTAAAGGGCACATTAAACTTAATAAACAATTATAAGTACTCCAAAGACTTTTTGGCTACTTTTTGGCTTAGTTAAAAAAAAATACACAATAACAAAAAGGATTTAAAAATAATTCACATTATAATTACAACGTTTATTTTTAATAATGTCAAAATTCGATAACTAATTATTTTTCCTAAAATTTATCAATTATAACTTCCAAAGGCACTATTAAATTAGAGAAATCTTTAACATTACTTTTTTAAGGAATACTTTAAAACCAGAACTATTATAAAAATCACTAATCTAAAGTCGCGTAACTACTGGAGAATAATAAAGTATAACTATACTTCTAAACAACTAATTCCTTTAAAGTGGGTTTTTATTTATAAAATAAATTCCAACAATTATTTAACTAAATGTCACTTTTAAGTAATAATTAAAAAGGACTTACAGTCTAAAACCTCTATTTTGTCAACATACACAGCAACTTTAACTGCTCGCTCATTTAAAACCACTATGGCTATAATAGCTCAATTTAATTTAAAAATAAAACAATTCAATGTTATTAATACATTTATTAATATAAAAAGAAATAATTCAGTTGCTTATATACACTATTATTTTCCCAATGGCTTTAAACAAAACGAAATATTAATAAAAGTCAACCGCGCTCTTTATAAACTTAAAGACTCCCCAGCACTATAATACGGCAACTTTACAACAACTCTTCAAACTCTTAAATTACTTTTTTATAAAGAAAAGCCTTATATGTTTACAAATAAACAACATATAGTATTTGTGGTATTTTATATCAACGATATCTAAGTACTATATCACGCTTTAATAATTCCAAAAGCACAATTAATAATAAATAAATTAAACTCGGTATATAAGTTTATTAAAAGACAAAAAACAATATGGTTTCTAAAGATTCAAATTATTAAAGATCAATAAATTAAAACAGTCTCTTTGATATATAACAATTATATTCAAAAGATTACTTTACATTTTAGATTCATTAATAAAAATTACCTAAATACCCCATTACCTTATATAAAATTTATTAAAAATCTTAGGAAAATAACCCCTAAAAAAATCAAAGAATATTAAGAAAAAGTTGATTTAGTGCTTTATATTGCGATTGTATTACGCACAGACGTTGCTTTTATAGCTTCAAAACTCTTTTACTTCTTAATTAATCTTTTAAAAAGTGCTTCATTACTATTAATTGGACAATTCGATATTTTTTCGGAACCCGATTTTTAGCGATAATTTACATTTACCAAATATGCGCTTCCCACTTAATCATAGCCTTAAATACTTTTTTTAACAATGACTTCAAAACTAGACACTTTTCTCAAAGGTATATTATTATATTCTTTAATAGTTTGATTTTATAAAAAACAACTCGTCAAAATACAGTCATTACTTTAATTACTCAAACAAAGCTTTTTAAAATTAAACGTATAATAAAAGAGGTTATGGCACTTTAATGATTCTTTTTAGAATTACACCTAAACATAAGAGCAGCTTGGACAATCTTCTGCGATAATATTTAAATAATTTGACTAATTGTCAGGGAAAATGAGCGCATTTTAACTAAGCTCTATTATATTAATATTTAAAATATATAATTACATCAAAAATATCAAAAGGGTAATTTTTTAATAGAATATTTACCCACAGGCTTTATGCCTATGGATAGACTTACTAAGAACCTAAATTAATAAAAATTCAAAGATTTTATTACTTTTATTAACTTAATAAATATACGGGCTTAATTAGAACAATTCTCTGAAAAAACTCGTTTTTAAACAGTTTTCTTTTTACACTCTTTATTCTCTCATTTGTAATATTTCTTATGTTTTTTATTGTTTTTTTTTTTAAAAAAGCTTTTGATTTTAAATTATTATATTACTATAATATTTATAATTGCTCTCAAGATTATTTCATTTTAAAAAAACAAACATAACATAAGCTATAATAACGGGGAAACACTTTAAAATAACAAAAAAGGTTCCCAAGCCTTAAAAAAAAAACTCAATTAATTAAAAAGCCCAAAACAACTTAAACAAAATTACTAAGATAATTAACGATTATTTTAATAATTTCAATAATTTATTACTTTATAACAATAGCTTCTTCCTTTAAAAAAAAGCACACCTAGATTCCATTACTCAAAAGGGCACTAAAAAGACTAACAAGGCCACTAGTTGTTCTTAAACTATGCTCAAGGACAAACAAGCCGGTAATAACCTTTCTTATTTTAGCCCAAAAGCCAATAAACAGATCGGATTATTTTTCTTTCTCTTTTTTTATACCCTCGTTATACTCCTCTCTATTCTAAGTCTTTTTATCTATATATAAAAACAACTAATTAATTACGTTTTAAAAAATAAATTTAAAATATTTCAATAAAAAAAAAACTTATTATTAATGACTTGGCTAAGGCTATAGTAACGAAAGGGGCCATTAACACCAACACTAGAAATAACCCAAACAGCACAAGTTACAAGAACAACAAGAACAGTACCACTCATCTTCTTTATTACCAAATAAGCGCTTTTAAGCTCAATTAACTCTTATATAAATTAATATATTCAATTGTCTTAAATTAAATAAACTTATTTTAAAAAAAGAGCTCTTATTATTAAGAATATCCTAATATTTTAAGAATACAGCCAAAACACCAAAGAAAGGGGGGCGGCAAATATAATTATTATTAGCGCAATTAAAACAACACAAGCCACTTATAACGTCATAATAAAGGCCTATGCCTTTGTTTTAAATTACTCCCTCTATACAACCCCAGTAAAGGACTAATTTCTCCTCACCAATAACCTTCTCTTTCTAAACCCAACTAATAAAAATAACCCAAACAACTCACTTACCCAAGGCCTTAACCAAAGGTCTTTTAACCTATAAGTAATTAATTAATTATTTAAATAAGTTTCACATTCTTCAAATCAAACTTATAGGAAAAGAAATAACGCTTTTATAAACAAATTAACGGAGTTCAGTACTCATCTTTACAAAAAAAACAATTGATTTAATTGTTTATTTGTTTAATTAGTTATAATTAGTATAAATCGAAAACAAATCAAAAATCATTCTTTTATTAAAAGCTTAAGGTTTACAAAAAAAAAACGACTCTTTATTTATACAACACAATTATTTACCTAATTTCTATCATTTCTAATAAATCGCCTAACAGCTAACTATAATAAAAACAACTCCTATTATTGTTTAACTAAGGGGTATATCGTATAAGCACGGCTATAACTCGCCTAAACTGCTCTTTTGGCACTACACACTCTCTAAATAGGTTTCTGTTACTATATACCGCCTTAAAAAAGCACTTCCCCCTTTTACACTCATTACTTAGATTTTACTGAATCAATCAATACATTATATTAATCCAAGTGCTCGCAGAGCCTGAGTCTTATCGCGCACGTCAGTTATGACTTAAGTAATAGTAAAACTTTAGATATATATTATAAGCTTAATTAAAGGTGTCATAATTTTTGTTATATATTATAAGAAGTTCTTTAATAGCTTTATAAGGGTAATAGAATATAAGCTTGACTTAATAATAACCTTTATATTTATTAAAAACAGCGGAGTTCTTATAAGTTAAGAAATAATTAATTATTATAAGTTTTTTACTACATGTAAAGCTTTTACGCTTAAAGGCTTAGTGATTAAAATATTATAACTAGTTTAAAAGAATAACGTTACACAGGCTTTTCTACCTTTAGGATTAATGACGTGACTTTAATATTTTTAAATTAATGATTAAAAGACTTTTATATTATTGGCCTTAATGGTTATATTAAGATTAATGTCTTTGTTTAAGTAATAATTATAACTCATAAAAACCCGGTTTAATTTTTATTATAAAAGGCTGAGAATGATATAATAAACTTTTTATATAAACTAATCCTTTTTGTTAATTAACTTATTTAATATCTTAACAATAAAAGAAAAAGCTAAAAAAGCGGAATTAACATATTCTTTAATTTAAGAAAAAAGCTCTTTATATATAAATAAAGATTTCTCGGCTTTTAAATAATACTTATTATAATATTTAAATAAGCCATATAAACTCGTGAACGGCTATATATTTATATTTATTTATTACCCTAAAATAAACAACAGGTAAAAAAGGTTAGTGTTTTTAATGTTCTATTAGGGCTTAAACTAATAACGCTTAAGATTTATTTTATTATTATATGACGCCTTAACGGCTAAAAGGCAAGAGTAATAAATCGGCATATCATGATTTTTATTTTTTTATTTATATAAAGATAATAAGTATAGTTATATTATTAATAGACTTCAAATTAATTAATGAGAATTATAAGTTGATTTTTAATATTTTTGATTTAGTAAAAGAGGAAAGATAATAAGTATTAAACATTAAAGTGACGTGTTAAGGTGGGATTTTATATTATAACCTTATTTTTTTTTTAAAAGTTAATAAATTTAATTTTTTTAAAAGTTTAAAATAATATTTTTAAGCCGTTTTTAAATTAGAAAATACCGTGTATATACTTACTACTATAATCTTGTTATTTTTATTAAAACTAAAAGTCATTATAAAAGAAGGAATATTTAATGACTTTTTTAAAAAATATTTTAAAATAAAAGTAAACATAACTAGTAATAATATAAGGATGGTTTTAAACGTTTTTTTATGTGATATTACTTTTCTTAAATATTGTGGCGGCTTTTTATTTTTTATATTATAATATATGTCATTATAAGTCGTCTTATTATATGTTTATAATGTTAAATGTCTTAAAATTAACTGAATTATCTTTATGAAATTTAATTAATGTTTTAAGGTTATAATTGTGCTTTTTTTAATATAATTTAATTCTAAGAATGTCTTACCCTTAACGTATAATACATAGTAAAAGGGAAAGATCTCTATTTAGCCGTATTTAAAGTATTAGTAAGTTTAATTTAATAACATTAGTAATTATTTTAATAAAAAATCGCGCCTTATTAATTAACTTAAAACATATAAGAAAGTTAAAGATAAAAAACAAAATCACAAATAAGTATTAAATTAACTGTCTTTATATTTTAAAAGATATTAATTATATTTAGTTAAAGTAATTATGTAAAGTCGAAGGTTAATTAAGTCATTAACGCCATTAAAGAAAAAGCAAGGGAAAACCATAAGAAAGATGTGATTATTTTATTAAAATTCAAAAATAAGGGTTAATTAATAATTGGGAATATTAATAGTAATTTTTCTACTTTTTTTATATTTTTATTAAAAGTTTATTTGTTTTAATAATGTTTTCTTTAAGTAAAAGGACGATGGATTTTTTTAAAGGAAGAATAAGAACGTTCTTATTTATTTTAATATTGGCGTTTTTAATAAAATTATTACCCGTATTATCAACGTTTAATGGGATCTCCTCTTTAATGGTAAAAAAAAATAAAAGAAATCGGCTCTATTTGGCTTAAAGGGTAAAGAATTTAATGTGCCTTTATTAATATTAATATAATGAAAATCTAAGTAATGAGATTTGAGATATCTAAGCCATTGAATAACGGCTTATCTTTATACATTAAAGTCGCTTTAAAATTACTATATGATTTAGGTATTATTATTATTATTTTTAAGCCTTAAGATAATTATATTTATATCTTTAGGAAAGAAGGGTAAACGATTAAAAAACCTAATATTATTTTAAATAAAATAAACATAGTAACTAATGTATTTATATTAATAGCCGTGATGTCTTTTAGTAATTATATAAACGTAAATTAATGTGATTATTATTTTTTAAGTTAAGAAAGTATGGGGAGTTGTGTAAGTATTAGCCCTAAGTCTATTTCGTTTTTAGCCCTTATTAAAAACGGCCTTTTAAGTGATTTTTGTTTTAATTTTAACATTAATAATATATTATTATATTATTAATATCTTTTAAACATATGTTAAACTATTTTTCATTATAATAACTATAAGTTGTCATTTCTTTTATAATATTTTAATGTAAAATTAGCAGATTTTAATTAATTTTTATTTAATATAATTTCTTTTAGTATTAATTAGGTTTAAAAGATTTTACCTTTTTAATTTAACTAAAAAATTAACATCGTAAGGTAAAATAAAAAAGGCGGTAGGGTATTTTATTAAATGAGTCTTATATTTTTAAGTGTTTAAGTAGCGGCTTTTTTGGTGTTTTTAATAGTTAGTGACTTTTGACTATTATTTTATCAAATATGAGTAGGTTTAGAATCCGTGGAAGAAGAGAAAGGGTCGTTATTTAGAGTTAAAAAAACGAGTGTATTTAAGGGGTAAATAAAGAGGTAAATATAAGGGCGTTTATAAAACGTGATGATTTCTTATGAGTTAGCGGTTAATATATAAATAAAATAACTTAAATATTTACTTTATTCTTTTGTAGTATAAGTGGTGATTTTCGTTTTTACATTAAAAGCATTATTTATACTTTGTTTTTTCCACAAATCTCTTATTTTTTAATTTTATTTTATATATTTAAAGTTAAGAATTGTGGTTGGGTATATTATAGAAAGGCAAAAAATATAAGAGATAAGTCGTAATTTAATAACAGTAATTAAGTAAAAAGAAAGAGTTAAAATAAAGACGACATATTATCGTTTTTATTTAAAATTATAGTAAATTCAAAAGTAAGTAATTAACGTAATCGTTAAGGCGGAGGGGAAACACTATTAAGTGGAGGCTTAATATTGACCTGTTTTTAAGGGTTTTTATAAAAGGAGGTAATATTAATTAATGAAAAATTAACAAGAGTAAATGGAAGTAAAGTAAACGTGTGCTTTTAGGGACTTTTACATAACAAGGTAATAAAGTTTATATTTCGCGGAGTTAAGAATTGGGATTTTATAGACTTTGTTTTACGTTAAAACGTAATAAACTCTTAATAATTAGAATATGTTTTAAGAACTTTATTATTCTTTTAAAAAAAATTTAAAGGTTATAATTCACCTTTAAAGGTGTATTTTATATTATGGTAAATTATGGTAATAGTAAAAGGAGGCATTATAAAATAATAATCAACGATTAATATGTTAAGTTATTATTAAGGCTTAAGTGAAACTAAGTATTAACGTTTAAAATAATCACGGGGCTGTAAGTCATGACTTAGTTAAAGCTTGGTCTACGTATTTATGACTAATTATAAGAGGGTAAGAATTAAGAATTTTTTTTACTATTAGGAAAATCAAGTTAGTGTAGAGATTTTTACGTGATTATATAAATGCCTAAGGCTTTTAAAATTCAAGAAAACGTAAAGACAACTAAAGCTGTCAATAAGAACATATTATTTATATAATAAAACGTTTTTAAAACTCTAAAGATATACTGATATTAATTAGGGGGGTAATATAAGTTCTTGAAAAAGTATTAACGGCTTTTTATTTTTTATAAATAATTATATCATAAACTGGTTAAACATGATACAAAAAACAATAGCGTTATTAAGTTATAAAGTTGAATATATGGCTTTTAAAGAAACCATAAAAGAAATATTATACTTATATAACTTAATCAATTATTTCAATAATTTTTTAAATAATAATATAATCCTTATACTAAAGCTATTAATAGATAACGAATCAGTTTTAAAATTAACTAATAACCCTGAGTTCCATAAATAAAAGCATATAGATATAACTTATCATTTTATAAGAAATAAAATAATTAATAATAAATTAAACTTATTATATATAAATACTACAGTACAATTAACTAATAGATTTATAAAAAGATTAAATAATAATAAAGAATTTAAATTTATATCTACCTTAAATTTAAAATAAAATAAAAATAAACACTTTACATATAAATACAAATATTAAAGTAAAAATAAAAAGGGTAGCTTATATGTGAGAAATAAAAAATAAAATAAATATAAATAAATAATATATATCTTATAAGGGGCTATAAAATATAAACTCGCTTATATTATAAACTCACTTATATTCGCTTATACTCGTTTATACTTACTTATACTTAAAGACTTAAGACGCTTTAAGAGTTAAGGTCCCGAAGAGGCTCCTAGGGCCCCTTAAAGGCTCTTAAGGTCCCCTAAAGGCTTTAAGAGGCTCTAAGAGATCCTATAACTCTTAGATCAATGCGAAGCCTTAGCACTAAACCTAAATAGGTAATTAAAACGATAACTAAGACCTAGTATCAGCTTGAGTTTAATAATCAGTTAAGCGAGGAAATCAAACAAGTATCGGTTTTAAAACTATTAATTAAGGTTTTAGAGTTATTAAAGCAGAGGCTTGGCTATTAAAGTAAAGGCTTGACACTAAGCCTAAATAAGCAATCAAAACGACGAGAGCCGAGAAGAGCCGAGGAGAGCTTAGCACTAAGAGTAGTTAAATAGACCTAGAAATCCCCCCCTCAATACAATTATCATTCGCACCAATATCACTTCTTTTCATAACCACTAACTTTAAAAACATTTATTGCTTTAATTATACTAAAAACTAATGAAGCAAAATCATTGCTTGTTTTATTATTATTACTACAATTTAATTCCCTAATACTTAAACAAGATATGAACTTCTTTATTATTATTAGCAAATTAAATTTTTCTAAAAATATTATTAATTTTGCAGTAACAAATGTTATTTAAAAAAAGATTATTGTAATTTATAAACCTCAATTAATAATTAAACTCCTTTTTTTGTATTATAATAAAAACTATTAAATCAAGTATAAAAAGCTTGACATATAAGCAGTTAAGTTTATTAAAACTAAAAGTTTCTAAATTTAATAAAAGTTTACTAAATTCCCTGCTATTAATTAATTTAAGTTTTGTGTTTAATAAAAATGAAAAAATATTTAATATAAATTAAAAGTTCTTTATGCAAAAAATCAATTAAAGGTTATTTAAAAGTTTAAAAAATAATTTGATTATTAAAATCTTTTTTAAATGTGGTCAACTTGTATTTAGCAAAATTTATAAATTAAATAAAAAATTAAATTTTAATAAAAAATGAAATTGCTAACAAGGCTCTTAAAAATTTCGAAATGTAAATTATAATATGTAAGCAAGTTAATAAACAAGCCTCTTAAATCTAGTACTTTTTTAATAATCATTTTGAAGCTTTATTTTTTTTAATATTATAATCTTATTAAAAGAAAAAGCAAAGCTATTATTGTTTTAGGATTATGAATTATAGAATAATTATTAAATATTATTAAACATATATTAAAATATAAAAACAAATTTAAAATAAATTTTAGTTTTTAAATTATTATAAAATAATTAAAAAGAAATGTAAAAGAATTAACTTTTTTAAAAAAAACTTTGATTTTGTTATAATTAATAAAAATAATATTAAGTAATTATAATTAAAGTTTAATTATATAGTAACTTTTAACGTTTTTAAAAATGCTAAAAATATTAAACCTAAAATTTAACTTAAGCATTTAATATTTTTTTTTAAAAGCTTAAAAACAAAAATGGTATTCACATTTTTTATATATTTAATTTAACATACGTTTATGAAAAAAAAGCAAAAAAGCTTAATTTAAAAGAGATTGTAATTATTGAATTTGTAATATACTATTTCTATTATTACAAAAACTATTGTAAACTTAAAAGGTTTATTGCTTTTTTATATAATATAATTTATAATATAATTCAATAATGCTTTTAAATAAATTATAGTTTTTATTTTGCTGCTATTTTTATAATAAATATTATTAATATTTAAATTGTTCATTACTTCAACTTCTTTATAGTGCTATTTTTTAATAAAATGTAAAATGTTGCTTTTATTAAAGCTAATATTAGTAATTATATTTAAATTGCCGTAATTTATAGTTCAAATTTATTAGTACCTTTGATTATTTTATATGAAGCTTTTAATTATTATGTTTTTTCTAATAGTTTTTTAATTATTAGTTGCTATTATAAAATTTAATTCACTTTTAATTAACAAAAAATACTTTTTTAAAATATTTTATAACTTTAAATAATAATAAAAGTATTATAAAATTTATAAGCTTAATAAAAGAATTGCCTTTTCAATACGCTAAAATCTTGTTTTTGTGCTTATTATAACATAAATTATTATAATACTAAATCTTTAATTCTGTTAAATAATTATATATTAATTTTAAATAAAGAAATGTTAAAAGAACAGCATTAAAGCTAATAACTTTATAATAATTATAAGTAAATTACAAAAACAATTTATTAATAAATAAAGTAATAAAAACATATATATGTATTATTTATTACAATAACAACTATTATTAAGCTTAACTTTTTATTAAAAGCTTTAGCAAAACAAAAACTTTAATTGAATTTATTAATTTGCATAAAATTTTTAAAAAGATTATTAAATAACAAAGCATTTGTAAATTACTTAAAATTGCATTATATTAAACAATTTATAATAGTAACTAAAGCTTGGTAATTAGTTGAAAGTTAAAAAAGAACTTTATAAAAAAATTATTTTAAATTAGAATTATTTAATAAATTTGTTTTCCTAAATAATATTATTAATAAGTTAATATTAAAAGGAAAAATTAAAAAAGCAGGCATAATATCAAATTTAAATCTTTTATAAATAACAAAACACTTGGTGTAGCATTTAGTAATAACCTAGAATTAGCGATTGATTTTATTACCAGCAATATTAGTTAAACGCTTTTATTAATTGAAGCGGTTTTTAAATTAAAAAAAGCAAAGTAAAACAAGCCTACCAAAGTTCTTTAAAAAAAAAAATATATATTAATAATTAAAGCCTTATTATATTTAATTCATTAATTTAATTTTAACCTTTAAAAAATCATTATAACTTATTAAGAATAAAACAACACGTTTACATTGCTTAAAAATACGTTTTTTTTTTAAATTTAATTAAAAGTTATAACTACTAATAAAAGTTTGTATTAATATTAAGCAAACTTTCATGGTTATTAATTTGTAATAAACTATTTCTCCCACTTTTGTAAGCTTTAATGCCTTAGCTAAAACGTCAACTTTTATTTCCTTAAAACTACCCTTATTTAAAAGAATTTAATTATTTAATGATCATTAAATCATTAAACTTATTTGTTTTAAACAAAGCTTTAATTAACTTATTGTTGCGTAATAAGCTTCATTATTATGTTAGTATATTTGATGAGGTTTAGTGTATGCTTACGTAAGCATTTTATGTATATATTTTTAGCTTGTAATCCCATCTTAAAAAGGGTAACGTTTAATTTAATTTATTAAATACATTTATACACTTCTCATTTTCAATGATTATAGAGATTTTTTATATTTAGAAAGACCTGCTTCACTTTCTATATCACAGTTAAGAGCTATAAGCTAACACCATTACCTAATATATACACGAATTTGGACTTTATTTAAGTTTTTCATTTATTATTTTTATGATTTTTTTTATTTTTAATTTTTTAGTTTCTTTGCTTAACAATTGCTTAATCATTTTAATATGTTCACAAATAATAATAGTATTAAAATGTTGAATATAAACATCATTTATAAAAAACCCAAATAATAAGCCAATTAATATATTTATTTTATTTTTAATATAAACATTCTCAAATTATAGCCTTTAATTAATCCTAACATAACGAATGCTTATACTTTTACGAAAGTCCTTAATTTTATTCTTAAAAACGCTAAATAAATCATAGCAGCAAAGATTGTTTAATTATAAGTCAATTTTTAAGTTGCGTAAACTTAATATAATATAAACCTTATTATTTAGGCTATGGCAATAAAAGCTTATTTAGATCTTTTGGCCGCATTAGTAAATAATACTTAAAGCAGGATTATTATTATTACATTAAGTGGAAGCAAAATTAATTAATTAATTTTAGAATTTTTTGCTTTTATGATTTTGAGAGCCTTAATTATAGCGGTTTTATATAGGCTAGAATTATGTACTTTTGATGCCAAAAATAAAAAAAAGAAGTAAAAATTAAATTGCGCAATTTAATAACCTTAAACAATTATATATCTTAAATTTTAGAAATAAATTTAAAAGATTATGGCATACAAATATTTTAATATTGCCACATCATAGTTTGATTTAGAAAAGCGCATGAATATTTAAGGGCTTATTTATTTATTTTGCTTTATGCTTTAATAAACAAACTAAACCTTATAAGCTAACATTAAACAAAAGTACATTACTTTATTTACTTAAGCAAAAAAAGGAAAGATTAGTTTAATTAAATGGATTATAGCATATTAAGCCTTTTTTTAAAAGGTCAAATTATATAAGGTCATGAATATTAAGGATTTTAAGGGTTCATAAACTTTTTGATTATTATTAGACAATTTGACAATAAATGATTTATTAATTAGTATTAAAAGATTAAAAAAGCCAATAAACTTAAAAACCTTTTTTTTTATATATTTTAAAATAATTATACCGCCTTTTTTATGTTAATAAAGTGGATTTAATATATTGCGAACTTATTAGTAATAAATTATATATTAATTATTTTGCCATTTTTTAGGAAAGATTAAATAATGCGGGATTTAAAAACAAAAGCTTATTTAAGGCCTAAAATAAGAAATTTTTCAAAAGCTTATTGAATTAATAAGCTCTAAAACGGTTATGCCCATGCTTTAAGGATTTACATAAGTAATACCCTAACTATTATATAAAATTTTAATTTGCTATTTGTGGGAAAGTTTTTAAGACTTTTCTTAATGGATTACTTAAATTAGGTCTAAAATAAAACAAAAGTTAAATTAAGGAAATTCTTTAATGGTTTATAAAAACTAAGTGGAAAAGCTTATAAAGCTAATTTGACTAAAATAAGTTATTGTTTTTATTAATTAAGGATTTAATTAAAAAATTAAAAAATTTAGAAAGTTTAAGGAAACTTAAATTTAAGTTTTTAAGTAATATTTTTAATAAATTAGCAAGATTAAGAACTAATACGTTTTTAGTGCTTTTATTAAGTTTTGAGGAAGGGGCTTCATCAAGAGTTTACTTTTTTTTAAGAAAATGCCTTATACCTTTTTTTTAATTTAATACTTTTAAACAATTGTGAAATAATTAATTTAGTTAACAACGTTTTATTTTTAAAACTTGAATCTTTTATTAAGGTAAAACTAGATAATATTATGAAAGCAGGAAATAATTAGTTTCCCATTTTAGGGCGCGGAATTTAAATTATGAAAAACGCCCTTATAAGTGATGATAATTAAACATATGATCTTATTTTTTATAATATAATTATCATAAAAAGATTTTATATTAATATTATCTTCAAAGTTTATTTATTTAAGTAAAATCTTTAGTTTTATGAAATAGATTGTATTTTACGCTAAGGCAATAATAATAAGCCTATGATAAATCACTTTATTATTCGTTAATTAGAACGCTAATAAAACCTTATGTTTTTTGAATATAAAAAACGTTTAAACTACTTATGTGAAGTCCCCTTAAGCTTTATAAGAACTATAATTTATGTAATCATAAAGTAAAAGCTTAAACGAGTATTAAAGCCAATCTAAAAGCATAAGAATTCTTGGTTAAATACGAAAATAGTGTAGCATTTATGCACTAATTACTTTAGCTTAAATATATTAAGAAAATTAATTAGATTAACTAAAAATATTAAAATAATAAACAAAATTAAACGTTTAAAATATGAGTAATATACGCTTACTCATGCTTTTAACGCCAACTTAACTCACCTAATTTATTAGCGATTATTATGTTTATTTTAGAAAATCACATAAGATCTTTTTAATTACTTGGGTTACTTTAGAAACATATTTTAGCTATTAATGCTTAAATGTAAATATAACAAAATATTAATTAATTACGCTTTACGCTTAAAAAAATATAACAAGGTTTTCAAGTATATTGAGAGCTTTGAACGGGTTTAAAAACAATTCAGACTTTTAATATATAAAATTAAACACGATTAAAAAAAGGCTATTATTATAATTAAAGGGTTCATAAAATACAAGGAATGGGTTTTCAAGCTTAAAATTAAATTTGAGCTTTTCTTAATTATAATCTATAAGTCAAATAGCAAAGCCAAAAGGGCTGGCTAAAAAATAATTAATAAAGGGATTAAAATGCGATTAAGATCTAATTTCTTTATTAAACTAAGCATTAAATGCGCATTTACGGGTATTCGCTTATATAATAAAAGCCTAAGGCATATAAACGACTAATGACTACCTATTAAAGAAAATGATAAGTGGTTTTATAATTATTTTTAATAATATAATCTTATACTTATAATAAAAATTATTATTGATTTTAGACTAAATTAAAATAGAATTTACATATTTAGGTATAAGGCGTACATATTAATAATAAAACAAGCATTAAAAAAAGATAAAAGAACATTTAAAATAAATACGTATATATATATTAGATACTTAGTAAAATATATTGTTTTAAATATTTATAAGATTTGGGTGTTATGCTTTAATAAAATTATTATTACTTATAACATGCAATTTAATAAGGAAAGCTTTTATATCTCTTTTAAGGAAAAGCAAGGGATTTTAGTTTTAAAAGCTTAGTTAATTTACGAGCTTATTAAAAAAAAAGCCAATTAATAATTGGATTAAAATTTTTAAGGTAAAAAATAAAACTATTAGGAAATAAAATGCTATGAGAGAAAATATATTAAAATCTTTACTAAAAACCATAAAACAACAAACAAAAGCTTTTAAAATATAGAACTTAAAAATAAAAGATTATATTTAAAATTTTAATATTTAAATTAAACTTTTAATTTTAAAAGTAACGCCTATTTTAAATAAAAACGTATAAGAAATAAAAGAGTAATCATTAAGTATATTAAACCTAAAGCTTAATTTAGCCATAAATCTAAACTTAAAGGCATTTTGTTTAAGTGAGCGTATATAATTCATTGATTAAACATTAAACGTACCTTAAAATTAAGTAATAGATTCGCCTTAAGTATTAAGACTTAAGGTTTAAATCCCGTTATATAACTTAAGTACGCATTAAGATATATTATCCTTAAATTATGAGACATTAGAATTCAATTTTTTTAAATTAATAAAAATATTGACGCGCTTTTAAGCTATAGCGACTAGAGCTTAATTAACTAAATTAAAATCCTTAAGCACTTAAGGCAAGCCATTAAAAGTTGCAAAAGAAAAAGGGAAATCATTTAAAAAACATACTAAAATATTCATTACACTTAATACGATTTTTAAAAAAATAAGATCTTAATAAAAATACCTTAATCTTAGGGGTATTCATAATCTTAAGAATAATATATTAAAAAAAAGCACCCTTTTAATCTACATAATAATCTTATGTTATATATAAATCTTATGCTTAATGGACTAATGCCTAATTAGCATATGTTTCTAAAAAAGCAAGAGGAACTAAAATAAATAATAAAAATAGTATACATAATGATTACGGCAATTATTTAAATAGATCACCTAAGAAAACAGCCATCATTAAAAAAAAAAGATCTCACTTTTTAAAATTAAGGTTTAAGATTTTCTACTAAAGCTTAAAAGGTAAAATGATTTTAAGAATTACTTAATGAAAATGTGATTTATTAAAAATACTCATTTAACAATAGGTAATATAAATAAGCATAAATATTAAACGCCAAAATATTTTAACTTAAATATTATATTAATATTTGTTTTACTTATATAAGTGTTTAAATATAAACCTAATAAAAACAAATATATTTTAAAATGCTAATCACAAATTATAATGCGCGGAAACCTTTAAAGCAAATTCATAATTATTTTAATATACATAAACATTTTAGTAATTAAATCATTTAAAATAATTATAACGCTTATAATTAAATTTAATTTAAAAATTAAATGCTTTAATATAATCAACACATTTATTAACGCTTTCTAAAATATAAATAAGGAAATAATGTATTATAAATTCCCTCTTAAATTCTAAGAATTAAAAAAAGTATTACAGGTTAATCGTGCATTTTACGAAATGCGCGATTCCCCTTACCTTCAATACAAGCACATTAATAAAACTTTAACAAATTTAGGGTTATTTTTTTGTTTTAAAAAGCTTTGTATGTTTATAGATTTTAAGCACAAAATTTTAGTGTTATTTTATGTCAACAATATTTAAATGCTTTTTTATTAAGATAATATAAAGCTTAGCAAAAAACTTATTAAAAAGCTTAATTAAGCATATAATATACATGATCTTAAAGACATTAAGTAATTTTTAAGAATTAAAATAATACACGATTAAAAGCGTAAAATTATTTCTTTTGTTTACAATTAATATATCAAAAAGATTATTTACAAGTTTAAATAAATAAATAGGAAATGTCTTATAACCCCGCTACTTTAAATTAAACTTGTAAAATTTAATGGTTAAATATTCAAAAAAGTTATTAAAGCATATTAAGAGAGAATTAGATTTATATTATATATAACAATCGTTGCACAACTAGACGTTACATATGTTATAGCCTTATTTTCACAATTTATTATAAACCCTAAACTAAAGCACTTTATAGCTATATATTGGCTTATTTGTTATTTGTTTAGAACGCGCTTTTTGGAGATTGTATTTAAAGGCAATTAAATACGGGCTATGTTTATTACTTTTAATGTTTTATTTATAAATGATTTTAAAACAAACCGATTATTATAAAAATATGTGATTTTAATGTTTAATAGTTTAATGATTTAAAAAGCATTTTAATAATTTATGATTACGATTTTTATAATAAAAGCGGAATTATTATCTTTTAAACATATAAGAAAAGAAACTATAACATTTTAACGATTTTTTAAAAACTTGTTTTTAAACATTAATAAAACTTAGGAAATCTTTTATGATAATTAATAAACGATTAGACTTATAGTAAACGGTGGCAAAAGGATTATTATTAAATTACGCCATGTAGATATTTAAAATATGTGGCTTAAATATGAGTTTATTTAAGGTTTATTTAAGGTTATATATTTATTAACAAATAATATGCCTACTAATGGGTTTATGAAGAATTTATCTCACTAGAAATTTAAATAATTTAAAGTTTTCTTAAATTTTGAAGATTATAAATTTTAAATTAAAGAGCTTTGAAAACATTTATTAAAAGCATATTAACAATTTATGCGTATTTTTTATTTGTTAAATTAATTTTTTTAATTTTAATAAATGGGTATCCCCTGTTATTTTAAATAAGAGAGAGTAAAAATTCAGCGTAGAAAATCATAAAAACCTTAAGCCCACGTGAAACCTAACAAAAGCTTACTTAAGATCGTAAGGCCTTCGTAATTCCCTTTAACGAATCAATTAATAATTGATCCTTTTAAGAAATCTTCCTAATAACGGCACTAGCTTTATTAATAATATTATTATTATTCTTATTCTTTTTTTTACGTTTAAGATTAAGACGACAAGACCTGGTTAACAGGATTTTTATCTTTTTATCCTTTTCTTTTTTCTTTTTCCCACTTTTATTATTTAATTTACCTTTCTTTAATAAGGTCTTGAGGGTTATACGAATTAAACAAACATTTTATATAATATTAGTGGAATACTCATAAAAATTCAGAAAGGCTTACCAAAGAAAAAGAGCTGTTTTTAGTTTTTAGGAAGGAGATTAACTAAACGCTATAATAAAAGATCTAAGAAGGAGCGACACAATAAGTGTGCCTAAAGGTATAAGAATATAGACTCGCTTATACTATAGACTCACTTATACTCGCTTATACTCGCTTATACCTAAGGACCTAAGACCCCTTAAGAGCTAAGGTCCCCTAGAGGCTCCTAGGGCCCTTAGAGGCTCCTAGGGTCCCCTAGAGGCTCCAAGAGGCTCTAAGAGATCCTGTAACTCTTGGATCGATGCGAGGCCTTGGCACTAAACCCAAATAGGCAATCAAAGCGATAATTAGGATTTAGTATCAGCTTGAGTTTGATAATCAACTAAGCGAGGAAATCAAACAAGTGCCGGTTTCAAAGCTATTAGCTAAGGTTTTGGAGTTATCAAAGCAGAGGCTTGGCTATTAAAGCAAAGGCTTGGCACTAAGCCCAAATAGGCAATCAAAGCGACGAGAGCCGAGAAGAGCCGAGGAGAGCTTGGCACTAAGAGTAGTTAAATAGACCTAGAAATCCCCCCTCAATACAATCATCATTCGCACCATTATTACTTTTTTTCAAAAGGTATAATTATAATAATATAAACCAATAAAAAGGGTATTAATAAAGCATTTGCCTTTATCACCGCGGCCATATATGGCAAAGCAGACATATGGGAGACAAGGCTTAGCGAATCATTAACTTACGAGTATATATTAATATTTACTTATAATTATATAATAAAAACGAACATAAAACATAATAAAAAAATATATATTATACTTATATTTAATAAACGAAGCCTTAAATTTTAAATTATACTTTAAGGAAATGCGAGATTTATAAAAAGATTTTTAAAAACGTAAAAGTGTATTTCAAACGGATAATAAAGATATGATTGAATCTTTTTAATTCAAGCTTTTATTATGAAGACGCTATGATTTTCCTAACTTTATCTTAGTGAATGTATAGGCGTTATCTTTATTAATCATTTCACGAGCTTTACCTTTACTTATAAGAATTTATAGAATAATAACCTAAGTAAAAAATGAGGTAAAAATAAAAAAAGGGAGAATAAGGCAAAAAGACATAAGATGTTTATGGGAAATAAGAGCTTAAATAAAAAAAGGCATATAAGTAAAAGGGGAGACTACACTGAACTCGCCATTAAATGTGAAACAATAACGGGTAAATAAAATAAACAAAGTATTATTAAAGTTTAAATAAAAAGAATCTTTTAACTTAAAAGGAAAAGGATTTAAACGTATAACCTGCCATATAAGAGGTAATGTAAGAAAAGATGTCTAAACAAGCTTATTCTTGGAAATATCCATTTATGATTATATTATTAATTAGCCTAATACTTAAAGCTAAAAAACATAATACATAAGATACATAATGAAAGTAAAAAGAAAACGGGATATTCACCTAATTAACATAAAGTTTATGATATTTATTATTTACTTCTTTAGCTAACTTAAAAGGCATTTTAATAATATAAATTATTTAAATAATATATGTGAAGATTAAAAAAAAAGACAAAAAAGGCAAAAGATAAAGGCATAAGCGCGAATATATATAATATTAATATTAAAGGAAGGTTGTGGTATATTAAAATAAATACTCCTTTTATAGTTATTAACCTAATAGGCGTAATTACTTAATTATTAGCTAACACGCTCGGGCCACCCAACAACACACCAATTAATAAGCAACGTGTAACAAAGCATAAAGTAAATCTTAATTTAGCCAATAAATAAGTATGATTTACTTTTATTTTTCACAAATTTAATTTTAAATAATTACTTAATTTTCAGATTATTTAATTATATCATTAACCATATAAATGTGATATTATTCTAATACCAGGAGCACCCGCGCAAAGCCTTATTATTTTGAACTTAAATCAGGTATTTAAAATTAAGTAAGACAATAATAATATATAATCCTTTATTTTTTTTATATTAAGCTTATAATTATATATTTTTTTTATATGTTTTAACATAATAGTTTAATACGTTTTAATTACATATTTATTATTTACTTTCATTTATTATACCTCATACTTATCATTAAGTGTTATGTTTATATTAAACGCGACGATTATTTATATCACGCGATTTTACTACGCGCATTAATTGTACACTTATATATTTTCTTTTTTTTTAATTTATACGGCACCTATATATAATTATTCATATGATTTGTGATAAGTGCATTATAATCTAAGGTATATGACTAATATGATTATCCTTTTTGATTACGACCATATATTACACATTAAGGATGGCAAGCTTTTGATTATACCGATAATACCTTATCATAGGGGTGTATTACATAATAAGCTTTATTATTATATTAATATATTGTCGCGCAATAAGCTCTATTATTATGTTAGCATATCTGATGAGGTTTAGTATATGCTTACGTAAACATTTCATATATATATTTCCAGCTTGTAATCTTATTTTAAAAAGGGTAACGCTTAATTTAATTTATTAAATACACTTACACATTTTTTACTTTTAATGATTGTAAAGATCTTTTATACTTAAAAAGACCTGCTTTACTTTTTATATTATAGTTAAGAGCCATAGGCTATTATCATTACCTGGTGCATGCACGGATTTGGATTTTACTTAAGTCTTTTACTCATTATTTTTACAATCCTTTTTCATTCTTAATCTTTTAGTTCCTTTACTTAACGATCGCTTAATAACTCTAATATATCCACAGACAATAATAGCATTAAAATATTGAATATAAACATTGTTTATAAAAAAACCTAAGCAATAGGCCAATTAATACACTTATTTCACGTTTAACGTAAACATTCTTAGATTATAGCCCTTGATTAACCTTAACGTAGCGAATGCTCGTATTTTTATGGAAGTCCTTAATTTTACTTTTAAAAACGCTAAGTAAATTATAGTAATAAAGACTACTTAATTATAAATCAACTTTTAAGTTACATAAACTTAATATAGCGTAAACCTTATTACTTGGGCTATGGCAATGAAGGCTCATTTAGATCTTCTGGCTATATTAATAAATAATACTTAAAATAGGACTACTATTACTATACTAAGTAGG
Organism: Helotiales sp. F229; assembly: GCA_002554605.1. Lineage (NCBI taxonomy): Eukaryota > Fungi > Ascomycota > Leotiomycetes > Helotiales > Helotiales sp. F229. The sequence goes on from MXAW01000017.1 coordinate 1,414,812, forward strand.
AACGAGACTGATTAATTAATTTTAGATCCTCTTATTCTTGTGATTTTAAAAGCCTTAGCTATGGCGGTTTTATATAAGCTAGAATTATGCACTTTTAATGTTGAAAACGAAAAAAAGAAGTAGAAATTAAATTGCGTAATTTAGTAACCTTAAACGACTATGTACTTTAAACTTTACGAGTAAATTTAAAGGATTATAGCGTGCAAGTACTTTAATATTGCCATATTATAGCTTGTTTTAAAAAAAACGTATAAATATTTAAGCGCTTATTTGTTCCTTTCGTTTTATGCTTTAATAAACGGACTAAACCTTATAAGCCAACGTTAGATGAGAATACATAGCCTTGCTTGCTTAAACAAAGAAAAGAAAGATTAGTTTAATCAAATGGATTATAATATATTAAGCCCTTTTTTAAAAGGCCAGATTATATAAAGTCATTAATATTAAGGAATCTTAAGTGCTTATAGACTTTTTAATTGTTACTGAATAATTTAATAACAAATGGTTCATTAATTAATATTAAAAGATTAAAAAATTAATAAGCTTAAAACCCCTTTTTTATATATTTTAGAACAATTGTGCCGCCTTTTTTATATTAACGAAATAAATCTGACATATTGCGAACTTATTAATGGCAAATCACATGTTAATTATTATATTATTTTTCAAGGAAGATTAAATAGTGTAAAATCTAAAACGAAAGCTTATTTAAGGCCTAAGGTAAGAAATCTTTTAAAAGCTTATCAAATTAACAAGCTTTAAAACGGTCATGCCTATGTTCTAAGGATTTACATAAGTGGTCCCTTAACTATTATATAAAACTTTAGTTTATTGTTTATAAAAAGACCTTTAAAACTTTTTTTAACGAATCGCCCAAATTAAGTTTAAAGTAAAACAAAAGTCAAGCTAAAGAAATCCGTTAACGATTTATAAAAAATAAGTAAAAGAGCTTACGAAGCTAATTTAATTAAAACAAGCCTTTGTTTTTATTAATTAAGGATTTAATCAAAAAATCAAAGAACTTAAAAAGCTTAGGAAAACCTAAATTTAAGTTCTTAAATAATATTTTTGATAAATTAATAAGATTAAGAAATAATACGTTTTTAGTGCTTTTATTAAGTTTTGAAAAAGGGGCTTAATTAGGAGTTTACTTTCTTTAGGGAAGTATCCTATACCCTTTTTTTTAATTTAATACTTTTAAATAATTATGGAATAATTAACCTTATTAACGACATTTCGTTTCTAAAACCTAGATCTTTTATTAAAGCGAAGCCAAACAACATCATAGAAGCAAAAAGTAATTAACTTCCCATTGTAGGGCATAAAACTTGAATTATAAAAGACGCCTTTATGAGTGATAATAATTAAATATATGATTTTATTTTTTATAACGTAATTGTCGTAGAAGGATTTTATATTAATATTATCTTAAAAGCTTGTTTATTTAAATAAGATTTTTGGTTTTATAAAATAAATTATACTTTATGCTAAGGTAATAATAACGAGCCTATGACAAACCACCTTATTGTTTATTAGTTAAAACGCTAATAAAACCTTATGTTTTTTAAATATAAAAAATGTTTAAATTATTTATATAAAGTCCCTTTAAGCTTTATAAGAATTGTGATTTATATAATCATAAAGCAAAAGCTTAAACGAACATTAAAACTAACCTAAGAACATAAGAACCCTTGATTAAATATGGAAATAGTGTGGTATTTACGCGCCGGTTATTTAAGCCTAAATACATTAAAAAAGTTAATTAAATTAATTAAAAATGTTAAAATAACAAATAAAGTTAGACGTTTAAAGTGTAAGTAATATGCGCTTACTTATGTTTCTAACGTTAATTTTATTTATCCAATTTATTGGCAATTACCACGTCTATTCTAGAAAATCATATGGGATTTTTTTAATTACTTGGGTTGTTTTAGAAGTATATTTTAGCTGTTAATGCTTAAATGTGAATATAACGAAATATTAGTTAAATACGTTTTACGCTTAAAAAAGCATAACAAAGTTTTTAAGTATATTAAGAGTTTTAAATCTTAGGCTTAAAAACAATTTAAACTTTTAATATATAAAATTAAACACAATTAAAAAAAGGCTGTTATTATAATTAAAAGGTTTATAAAATACAAGAAATGGGGTTTTAAGCTTAAAATCAAACTTGAGCTCTTTTTAATTATAATCTATAAATCAAATAGCGGAGCCAAAGGGCTAATTAAGAAATAATTAATAAAAGGATAAAAATATGATTAGGATTTAATTTCCTTATTAAATTAAGCATTAAGTGCGCACTTGTGGGTATTCACTTATATAATAAAAGCCTAAGGCGTATGAATGATTAGTGATCACCCGTTGAGGAAAATAATAAATGGTTTTATAATTATTTTTAATAATATAATCTTATATTTATAATAAAAATTATTATTGATTTTAAATTAAAATAAAATGGAATTTATGTATTTAGGTGTAAAGCGTACGCATTAATAGTAAAACAAGTATTAAAAAAACAAGAAAGCGTTTAAAATAAATGCGCATACATATATTAAATATTTAGTAGAATACGTTGCTTTAAATATTTATAAGATTTGAATGTTACGCCTTAATAAAATTATTATTATTTATAATATGCGATTTAATGAGAAAAGCTTTTACACCTTTTTTAAAAAAGAGTAAGGGATTTTAGTTTTAAAAGCTTAGTTGATTTATGAGCTTATTAAAAAAAAGCCAATTAATAATTAGATTAGAATCTTTAAGGTAAAAAATAAAATTATTAGGAAATAAAATATTATGAGAAAAGGCATTTTAAATTCTTTGCTTAAAACCACGGAATAATAAACAAAAGCTTTTAAAATATAGAACTTAGAGGTGAAAAATTATACTAAAAACTTTAATACTTAAATTAAACTTTTGATTTTAAAAGTAACGCTTATTTTAAATAAAAACGCGTAAGGAATAAATAAGCAATTATTGGGTATATTAAACTTAAAGCCTAATTTAAGTATGAATTTAAACTTAAAGGCATTTCGTTTAAATAAATGTATATAATTCATTAATTAAACATTGAACGTACCTTAGGATTAAACAATGAATCCGCCTTAAACATTAAAACTTAAGGTTTAAATCCTATTATATAACCTAAATGTATATTAAAACATATTATCCCTAAATCATAGGGAATTAAAATCTAAATCTTTTAAAGTAATAAAAGCATTAACGCGCTTTTAAGCTATAGCAACTAAAGCTTAATTAATTAAATTAAAATTCTTAAACATTGAAGGTAAGCCACTAAAAGCTGCGAAAGAAAAAGGGAAATAATCTAAAAAATATGCTAAAGTATTTGCCATACTTAATATAATTTTTAAAAAAATAAAATTTTAATAAGAACACTTTAATTTTAAGGGTATTTGTAATTTTGGGAGTAATATATTAAAAAAAGCATCTTTTTAATTTACATAATAATCTCCTATTATATATAAATCTTATGCTTAATAAATTAATGCCTAATTAATATATGTCTTCAAAAAAAACAAAAGGAATTAAAACAAATAACAAAAACAATCTATATAATGATCGCGGCAATTATTCAAGCAAATCGCTTAAGAGAATAATTATTATTAAAAAGGAAAATCTTATTTTTTAAAATCAAGGTCCAAGATTTTCCGCTAAAGCCCAAAAGGTAAAACGATTTTAAGAATCATTTAATAAAAACGTGATTTATTAAGAATATTCATTTAAAAATAGGTAACATAAATAAGCATAAATATTAAACGCTGGAATACTTTAATTTAAACATTATATTAACGCTTATAATACTTATATAAGTATTTAAATATAAACCCAATAAAAACAGATATATTTTAAAATGCCGATCACGTATTATAATACACAAAGACCTTTAAAGCAAATCCATAATTATTTCAATATATATAAGCACTTTAATAGCCAAATCATTTAAAATAGCCATAACGTTCACAATTAAATTTAACTTAAAAATCAAGTGCTTTAATATAATTAACGTATTTATTAACGCTTTTTGAAATATAAATGGGGAAATAATATATTATAAATTCCCTCTTAAATTCTAAGAGCTAAAAAAGGTACTGCGGGTTAATTGTGTATTCTACGGAATGCGCAATTCCCTTTACTTTTAATATAAATATGTTAATAAGACTTTAATAAGTCTAAGGTTATTTCCCTATTTTAAAAAGCCTTATATATTCATAAACCCTAAGCATAAAATTTTAATATTATTTTACGTTAATAACATTTAAATGCTTTTTTATTAAAATAATATAAAACTTAGTGAAAAAATCATTAAAAAGCTTAATTAAACATATGATATATATGATTTTAAAAATATTAAATAATTCTTAAAGATTAAAATAATACGCGATTAAAAGCGTAAGACTATTTCCCTTATTTATAATTAATATATTAAAAAGATTACTCACAAGTTTGAATAAATAAATAAGAAGTGTTTTATAACCCTATTACCTTAAATTAAGCTTATGAAATTTAATGGTTAAACATTAAAAAAAGTTATTAAAACATATTAAAAAAGGGTTAGATTTGTATTATATATAGCGATTGTTATATAATTAAATGTTGTATATATTATAACCTTACTCTCATAATTTACTATAAACCCTAGATTAGAGCATTTTATAACCATATATTAATTCATTTGTTACTTGTTTAGAACGCGTTTTTTGAGGATTGTGTTTAAAGGCAATTAAATATAAGTTGTGTTTATTGCTTTTAATGTTTTATTTATAAATAATTTTGAAATAAGGCGATTATTATAAAGATATATAATTTTGATATTTAATAGTTCAATGATTTAGAAAATATTTTGATAATTTACGATTATGACTTCTATAATAGAAACAGAATTACTGTCTTTTAAGCACATAGAAAAAAAAGCCATGGCGCTTTAACGATTTTTTAAGGACTTGTTTTTAAATATTAGTAAAACTTAAGAAATCTTTTATAATAATTAATAAACGATTAAACTCATAATTAACAATGGCAAAAGGATTGTCATTAAATTACGCCATATAAATATTTAAAATATATAGCTTAAATAAAAATTTATTTAAGGCTTATTTAAGATTACGTATTTATTAATAAATAATATGCCTATTAATGGGTTCACGAAGAATTTGTCTTATCAAAAATTTAAACAATTTAAAGCTCTTTTAAATTTTAAAAATTATAAATCTTAAGTCAAAAAACTTTAAACACATTTATTAAAAACATATTAATAATTTATACGCATTTTCATTTATTAAACTAACTTTTTTAATCTTAATAAATAAGTATCCCTTATTACTTTAAATAAAAAAGAGCAAAAATTTAACGTAAAAAACCGTAAAAAACCTTAAGCCTACGTAAAACCTAACAAAAGCTTACTTAAAACCATAAGGCCTGTGTAACTCCTTTTAATAAATCCGCCAATAATTAATCCTTCTAAAAGATTTTCTTAATAACGGCATTAACTTCAATAATAATAATATTATTATTCTTATTCTTTTTTTCACGCCTAAGACTAAAACAACAAGACTTAATTAGTAAGATCTAATCTCTTTATTCTCCTCTTTTTTTTCCTCCCTACTTTCATTATTTAATTCATTCTCTTTTAGTAAGGTCTTAAAAGTCGTGTAAACTAAGCGAATTCTTTATGTAATATTAATAAAATACTTATAAAATTTCAAAAAAACTTATTAAAAAAAAGCTGTTTTTAACTTCTAAGAAAAAGATTAATCAAACGCTGTAATAGAAGATTTAAAAAAGAGTAATATAATAAGTATGCCTAAAGGTGTAATTATAATAATGTGAACCAATAGAAAAGGTATTAATAAAACATTTGCCCTTATCACCGCGGCTATATGCCGTAAAATAAACACATAAAAGACAAGGCTTAATAAATCGTTGACTTACGAGTATATATTAACATTTACTTATAATCATATAATAAAAACGAACATAAAATATAATAAAAGAATATATACCATGCTCACGTTTAAGAAACGAGGCCTTAAATCTTGAATTATACTTTGAGAAAATATAAGACTTATACGGAGATTTTTAAAAACACGAAAGTGTGTTTAAAACGGATAATAAGAACATGATTAAACGCTTTTAACTTAAGCTTTTATTACTTAAATGTTATGATTTTTTTAACTTTTTTTTAATAAATATATAAGCATTATAATCATTAATTACTTCACGACTTTTGCCTTTATTTATAAAAGTCTATAAAATAACAATCTGGGCAAAAGACAAAGTAAAAGCAAAAAACGAAAAAATAAGATAAAAAGACATAAAACGTTTATAAAAAACGGGAGCTTAAATAAAAAAGGACACATAAGTAAAAAAAGAAATTACATTAAACTTACTATTAAATGCGAAACAACAACGGGCGGATAAAATGAACGGAGTATTATTAAAGTTTAAATAAAAAAGATCTTTTAACTTAAAAAGAAAAGAATTTAAACGTATAACTTGCCATATAAAAAGTAATATAAAAAAAAGTGACTAAACAAGTTTATTCTCAGAAGTATTTATTTATAATCACATTATTAGTCAGCCTAGTACTTAAAGCTAAAAAACACAATATATAAAACACATAATAAGGATAAAAAGAAAACGGGATACTTATTTAACTAACATAAAGCTTATAATACTTATTGTTCACTTTTTTAATTAATTTAAGAAATATTTTAATAATAAAAATTGTTCAAATAATATATGTAAAGATTAAAAAAAAAAAAAGAGGCAAAAAACAAAGGCATAAGCGCGAATGTGTGTGATATTAATATTAAAGGAAGTTTATTATTTATTAAAATAAACACTTCTTTTATAATTATTAGCCTAATAGGCGCAATCACTTAATCATTAGCCAACGCGCTTAGGCCACCTAATAACACACCAATCAATAAACAACGTATAATAAAGCATAAAGTAAATCTTAATTCAATTAATAAATAAGCATAATTCATTTTTACTTCCTATAAACTTAATTTAAAGCAATTAATTAATTCTCAAATCACCTAATCACAACATTAATCGTATAAATCTAATATTACTTTAACGCCGGGAATACCCGCGTAAAGCCTCACTATCTTAAACTTAAATCAAGTACTTAAAATTAAATAAGACAATAATAATACATAATCCCTTACTTTTTTTATATTAAGCTTATAATTACATATTTTTTTTATATATATTTTAATATATTAATTTAATACGCTTTAATTATATATTTATTATTTATTTTCATTTATTATACTTTATATTTATTATTAGGTATCATATTTATATTAAACACAACAATTGTTTATATCACGCGATTTCATCACGCGCATTAATTACGCACCCATGTATTTCCTTTTTTTTTAAATTTATACGGCGCTTATATGTAATCATTCATATAATTTATAATAAATGCATTATGATCCAAGGTATATAATTAATATAATTATCCTTTTTAGCTATAATCACATATTGCGCATTAAGAATAATAAGCCTTTAATTATACGGATAATATCTTATTATAAGGGTGTGTTATATAACAAACTCCATTATTATGTTAATATATTTAATAAGATTTAATATATGCTTACGTAAATATTCCATATATATATCTCCAGCTCATAGTCTTATTTTAAAAAAGGTAACGCTTAATTTAATTTATTAAACATATTCACATACTTCTCACTTCCAATAATCGTAGAGATCTTTCATACCTAAAAAGACCTGCTCCACTTTTCGTATCACACATATTTAATGAGGTTTAGTATATATTTGCGTAAACATTTTATATATATATCTCTAGCTTATAATCCTATCTTAAAAAAAGTAACGTTCAATTTAATTCATTAAACATATTCACATACTTCTTACTTTTAATGATCATAAAGATCTCTTATACTTAAAAAGACCTGCTTCACTTTCCGTATCACACTTATTAAAAAAAATTGGAAATAAAGTATGAATTACTAGTAAAAGCAATCAAAAACAAAAAGTTATAAAAAAAAGTATAATTAAAAAGGCCAAAGCGTTAAAAAGAAGCTCAGTAATAATTTGTAATTTTAAATTATAAGTAATTAATGACTAATAAACTAATAACGTTTTTATTAATTCTTTTTTAATACTTAAACAATCTCTTTTTTATAGCAAAGCATTAGTAACATTAAAACTTTTTTTTTGCTTCTTTTTTATAAAAAAATATTATTATAATACTTCCTTTTTTTTAAACAGCTTTAATTAGTTTACTTATAAGCAATTTAAGTCAACTACTTTTTATTAATAAAAACAAGTGTAATAAACTTTATTTTAACTTTTTTTTTAAAGCTTTAAGTAAAAAACCTTAAGTTATAATCTATATAATTAATATAAAAGCTCTTAGTTTTTTTATATTTTAAAAGAATAAAAACCTTTTCACCTCTAAATTTGACTTTTGTGCTTTGCTTTAAGCTTAATATTTAAGCTTAGCTTTACATAATTCTTTTGTTTTGCGTTAGCTTTACACTAGTGGCGGTAACTAAGGAGCCTGATATACCCTCAAAGAACAAGTAAAGCACTCCTTTAACGCGTATGTAAATAGTCGTAGATAGGAACTAAACCGTTTAATAGAGGAGGTTGTTAGTCACATTATTGTAATGAAGTGAAGTTGCGACTACTAAATATGGTAAGGCGCACTTCGGCAACTGCGCCGAAGCTGGACCATTCCGGCATAGCAGTCCTGCGGACTGCTGACTTCCGATTTTTTGTTTTGCGCGCGCTTTCACACACATTACGGCCACGCCAAGTCAAGCATGCAATTTATCCAGCCACCAGAGCCCTTGAACAAGTCACACTTACTTACACAAGCCTCAGTCTACACGTGCTTGACCGGAACGGCCTGCAACCTTCAGCTGATTTCTGCCTCCCTCGCCAGATTTGCCACAGTCAGGGTAGCTGCAACGAGTCGACCGGTTTGCCACGTCACAGGCCGGTATTGGTGTAATTCAGTCAGCCCACTGACTGCGGGTGCTGAGGATGTGGTGGAGAGCTGTTAAAGAAGCCTATGAGGTCCTTGAGATGGTGTCGAGGCGTTTATGGAGGCGGTCATGGAGACGGTGGCACCGTAGCACAGCAAGGAAGAGACGGTGATTCCCGCTGGGGCTCATGAGAGGGGATACTGTTCTTGCTGCTGTGCCGACGACGGCAATTCTGGAAGAGAAAACATCGACTGGAGAGCTTCCTGCTGCAAAATAAGAAGACGAAGAATCTCTAAAGACCGAGATGGCTACGGCATCAGAGCCTCCCGCGACCGATACGGCTCCTCCGGTACCTGAGAAGATGCTAGTGACTGAGACAGCCCCAGCAGCACCCGCCGAAGCAGGACCAGCCTTAGCAGCGGCAACGTCGCAACAGCAGACCTTTGCTGCACCAACAGTCCCTCCGCAAGCCTTCACGGAAGACGTTTCTATCCCACAGGAGCCAATTCCCCACGTTGTCCCAGTCCCAAACAATCCAGCTTCACGCGACACCTCAATCCCATCCCAGCCCACGCACGAGGACGTCGCTAATCCATCTCAATCAGTCATGGAAGACTTCTCTACACAGCCTCCTGCTGCTCACGTCGAAGCGCAGGTCGCTCCTACCGAAGCACAAGTGGTATTGCCCGCTGGACCTGGAGATCATGATTCTTGGCACGATAAAATCAGCGATTCTATGAAAGAAGTCCAGAAATCTCTATGCGGAAGGTGCAAAAAGATTGTATTTGTGCGGATCGGGTACCCGCAAGATTTAGGGTCTAGAGATCATGATTGGACTGCCCAAAGCAATTGGGACTATCACGATTGGAAGTTAGACTGGGATGATTCCGAATCACAATGCGACCCAAAGTACGGTTTTTACTATCCAAATTGCGGTCTTTGCACTTCGATAATATCTGGCCGAGAAGACTTCGCCCTGTTTGTGCCACGATCTCCTTCTGATCCACTCCATAGCCCGGAATTGAGGACTGCCTCAGCAGTCCTTGAAATCAAACTTTCGACGAGAAACACAATGACTCGGGTTGGGACGCGTATATCCTCGCTCGGTGCGCTGCCTTCGTATAGCTTGGGATGGCCAGCTGATACGAAAGTGACTAACTTCAATGACTTTCGATACCAACTAATACAGTGCAAGGAAAATCATATCGAATGCCAGAAAGCATCTCATGGTCATGACGAGGACCTCAAAGTTATCGATTGTCAGACTCGCCAAATTATACCGGCACCAACCCTCTGCGATTACGTTACTCTTAGCTATGTATGGGGCACACAACAAAACACATCTCTACCTCGAGATGGCTTTCTCCCACCCATATTAGATTCCACAATTGAGGATGCTCTTTTTGTCACGCAGCAGCTCGGATTCAGATATATCTGGATTGACCGATATTGCATAACGCAAGGACAACAAGGAGAAAAAGAAGCAGAAGCAACGAAAAATCAAATCCGAAACATGCATCTCATCTATAGAGACGCACAATTGACGATTATTGCTGCAGCTGGCGATGATGTCAGCTTTGGTCTTCCAGGAGTAAGTGGGAAGGCTCGACCCACAAGAGGAAATGCAATACTTGGCCCTTGCCTCCTGTCCAGTATGCGATATACATCAGATAAACTTCTCGGCGCTTCGAAATGGATGACTCGAGGTTGGACGTTCCAAGAAATCACATTCTCTCGCCGCCGCCTAATCTTCACCCAAGAGCAGGTATTTCTGCAATGTGGTCGCACCGAGTTTACAGAATCGGTTCGGAATACCCCGATAAAAATAGGCGCCGCAGGCGAAAACCCACTCCTGCAGAAATGGAAACCGAGCATCGCGTTTGGAACTGATGATGGTATTCAAGGATTGGTGCGAGCCATAGAGATGTACAGTATGAGGGATCTGACATATGACTCTGATTCTCTGAAAGCCTTTCAAGGTCTTTTGAGTGCGTACGAGAGCCAAGATATCTTTCACAGCTGGGGAGTTCCACAGCTAAATCTCCATCTTGCTGTTCCAAATGGCACGGATGAGCCTTGGAGAAGAAATATGACGGATGGTTTCGTCTTCGGGCTTCTCTGGTGTCCACAGGCATTGTGCGAAAGACGTTTGGGATTCCCTACTTGGTCATGGACTGGATGGAAAGGAAGTGTTACATACGACCAGTGGTTCAATGATCGAGAACAAGTGGGCCTTATGGCAAGTACCGATATTGAAGTCTCGGTGGAATTGGAAGCTGGTGAACACTTGTCCTGGGTCGAGTTTGTAAAACTTTCTGGCAAGAAAGAATTGCCACCGGCTTTGTCGCCATTCATCTGGATCACTGCGTGGTGCTTTCCTCTCACTTTAATCAAGCCAGATATCAATCAGCAAGGTTATCTCGAGTCGCTAGTGCAACAGCGATGCTACGTGGACGTCACTTCTGGAAATGGCCAGGTGAGAAGATATGCAAAAGCTGCTTTTATAGAAGCCCAAGATTCGGATAGCACTTCTATCTTCGCCGAATCGAAGAAAGGAGTTCATACTGGCATATTGTTGGCTCCACGACAGTTGGAGGCGTTTGACTTGGCATATTCCAATCGCAAGTACCTCTATGTCTTGATTGTGGAGCACAAAGGGGATTGGGTGGAGAGGATAGGCTATTTCAATCTCTGGGAGCGTGAATGGGGATGGAATTATACTGATCAAGAAAACTTGGAGTTTATGGAGTTTTTCAAGCTTATGCCGTGGGTTAGAAAAGCAATTCGACTCGGATAGTGGATATCTATGATTACGCTTGGCCTCTTCTAAGATATGATATCAAGAATATATTATCTTTCATCGAAAACACAGTTTCATTTCGCTCAAGTAGTTTGATGGTTGCTTGTTTTTCTTGTAATTCTCTTCAAAATGCGTCAATTGTCTTGCATCAACTATCTTTCATTATCTATAGTCCTAGGCAATATTAACAATTAGTCTCACATAGTATAAAGGCCTTGCTACTATGAACAGTAAATATCGACGATATTAACAAACCCTAGCCCAACGGGAAATAAACTGTAATTAAATCTTAGATATCATTTTAATATAAAGAATAACTAATAAAAGTAGCAGATTTATTGACAGTTTTAGTTATTTCTATGTTTCTTGAATTTTAAGAGCCTTAGGCATTTGTATGATTACGTAGAAATCTCTACACTAGCTTGATTTTCCCAGTAATAAATTTTTTTCTTGATTCCTGCCTTTTTATAATTGGTTATAAATACGTGAACTAAGCTTTATATATAGCATAACTTGTGGCCCTATGATTATTCTAATAATTAATACTTAAATTTCACTTAAGCCTTAATATTAACTTAATATATTAATTACTAGTTATTACTTTATAACGCTTTTTTTTATTATTACCACTTTTTTTATTAATAGCTTTAGCTGTTTTTACGTTTTGTTAAATTATTTTAAAAGCCTTAGGCATTAACTTTTTAATCACGCGGAAATTTTTATATTAGCTTAAATTTCCTAATAATAAAAAAATCTTTTAAATTTTACTCTTCTCTAATTAATCATTAATACATGAACTAAGCTTTGTGTATAATATAATTATCTCATAATCTATGATTTTATAATATTTAAAAAAAAAAAAAAAAGATAATATTAATTGTATAACATATAACAAAACCTCGCTTAAGTATAGGAGTGCGGGAATGCGGGAATATGGGAATACCCGCGTTTAATATTAAAGAATTTAAAGAGTCCCACTTTTAAAAGGGAATTTATTTAAAAGTCGTGCATTACTATGAGTTTTTAAGTAAAATATAAAATAAGACCTGTTTGAAAATCAGCTTAATTAGCTCATTAAAATGGCTTCTTTAAATTTATAATAACTAATACTTATAAAGATATTAATTATTAAAGAAATATTATACAATTATAATTAAACAGATTTTCATCTTATTTTAATATATAAGCTAATAAACGGTAATTTATAAAAATATAATTAATAAAACTTATTAAAATAAAAAGAACATATTTAAAGATAAAAATATTATTATTATAACTTAAATATTAAGGATTTATTTTAATAATTTCTTTTTATAAAAAATCGATTTGAAAATTAATTAATATATATATAATATTACTTATTAAACTATTAAGTAAATTATAAAATAAAGTACTTATTAAATTATTTATGAAATTTAATAGTTTAATAGTTTAATAGTTTAATAGTTTAATAGTTTAATAGTTTAATAGTTTAATAGTTTAATAGTTTAATAGTTTAATAGTTTAATAGTTTAATAGTTTAATAGTTTAATAGTTTAATAGTTTAATAGTTTAATAGTTTAATAGTTTAATAGTTTAATAGTTTAATAGTTCAATAGTTTAATAGTTTAATAGTTTAATAGTTTAATAGTTTAATAGTTCAATAGTTTAATAGTTTAATAGTTTAATAGTTTAATAGTTTAATAATTTAATAATTTAATAATTTAATAATTTAATAAAAAAACGCTTTTTTTAATATAATTATTATTAATACACAGGCCTCGTAGAGCCCCCGGAGGGCCCCCGGAGGGCCTGCGAAGCATTAAAAACTAAAAAATACTTATTATTATACTTATAATATTACTTATAATATTACTACTTTTAATATTACCATTTTTAATAATATTATATTAGAGTTAAGTAACATTAAAGCTGTCACCTATTAATCTCTGATTGGTCCCCTAGTATTGCTTAATAAAAATGTAAAACTTTAAGATAAATGAAGTTTTTTTATAAATATTCTTAACCCAATGAAAGCATATAATTTTTTTAATAAATGCGTAATTAATAAACTGTCAAGCACCGTAGGGGAGAAGCTTCAGAAAGTGTGAAAGTCTTCAATTGTAAAGGAGTGTGATAGAGCTCCCTTTCAGAGGGAGCTCCAAAGATCTAGTTATATAAGCAGCCTTGATTGGCCGTCGCGTTATTAAAGCTTTTCATTAAAATGTTTAAACTATGTTAACTTTTGTATAAATTAATAAATTTTAATATATTAATAATAATAATTATTATTAAAAAAAGAATAAATTTGTAAGAAAAACCTATAGGTATATTTAAACAAGGAAAACAATAAAAAGATTAAACTAACATTAATGAACCTTGCTTAAGATTATTAATAAATTTTACTTAATCTACTCATGATCAATTTCCCTAATACAATTGATATAAAGCTATTATAAATGGATTTTAAAGTTTGAACTGTTACTAAAAGCTGTTACCTTTACTTTTTTTTCTGTTTGTATTATTTAATTACTTTTTTCTATAACTGCTGATTATTATGCTTTTTAACGCATAGTTTTTATAATACTTTTTTGATGGCCTATCAAAATTTATATTATCCCTTCTTTTTTATTATATGAAAGTTCTTTTGTTTTTTTTTTAAAAAAAATTACTAATGTTAATTTAAAGGGGTTATGTAATTTTATCATACTATATAAGGAGCGCCACTTAAATAATACCATAATAGCTTTCAGGGGTTATACCTTAATTATTAAAAGTAATGAATTTAATAATTTTAAGGGGCAGTTAAAATTATACCAGATTTCATTAATAAAAAAATTTGAGCGCGGATGGCGGGTATTACCCGTTATTTGTATATATCATAGCTGTGGCTGTATGTCTATGTTATTAGGCTAATCCGCAGCTTATATTATGTTACGTTGTGTAACATAACGGCCATTATACCTATGGCTATGGACACCACTATAAGCGCGAAATGCGTAATAATAATAATAATAATAAAAATTTCCCTTAAAGCCTCTTCTTATAACCCCTTAACCCTTTAACCCTCTTATATCATTAGCCTTAGTCTTACTCCCAATTATACACGCGCATATAATTTACTTGAAAAATCATTTGTATTAATTAGTTTTTTTTAAAGTGGAAATTCATAGTATAATACACTTAATAAAGTAAATATTATAGACGTATACCTTAGTAGCCGTATAAGTTACACAGAGGTTATACTTTATTAGGTTATAATTCCAACGATTAACTATGATTTATATAAATAACGCCTAAGTCGTTATATATATTAATAATAATATAAGTAGTATAAGTAAACCTATAGGTATTAACTATTATTTATTATTAAGAGTAATATACACAACGACTTAGGCGTTATTCGTATTTAAAGGTTAAAAATAGCCATAGAACGCCGGCTAATGCCGACGTAGCCGTTAAACGCCAATTTAATTCTGGGCTACACCAGAAACTTTTACTAATGTTGTTTTAAAAGTAATTTAAAAATATATATAATAAGAAATCTGTCCCACTTTTTTTTTTTAAAAAAACACAAGCTTTATAATTCACTTCATTAAGACTTATATTAATATATTTTATGTGAAACATTTACCGGTACTGCATCAACAATTTAACATTTTTAAACCAATTATTTTAAAAAAAACTATAAAAACATTTAACCTTTTTTTTTTATTAATATAACTTTTTATCCATTAGCCCGATTAGGATACAAGTGGGTCCGTTAGTGAGTTAATATGCTAGCGCATCTTTTAGCTTAATTATATTTCTTTTCACTATAAGTTTATAAAATTGTCGTGCTTGAAGCGGTCTGACTATATATAGATTCAGCATCAAATACGTAATTACATCATAAGCCCCCCCCCCCCCCCCAAAAAAAGCCCTCAATTAAGTCCGCTTACCCGTCCAAAATTAAACTCTTTCTTTTTTTCGGAATTTCAAGATCAAGTCCAAGTTCAAGTTCAAGGCCGCGTACGACTCCATTTTAGATGCAGCATGCGTTAACGGTGTATCAATCGATCAGCTAGGTAGTGTATGTAATGAGCTTTCATAATAATGAGAGGTAATGAGAGTTGAGTATTCAACTCTCTCCTTTGTTAATTAAACTGAAAGTATTTTTTCCTATTTTTGTTAAAGAAAAAAATCGTATGAAGGTAAGGAAGATTTATTAATCTATTAATTCATTCATTTGTTCGTTCGTTCGTTCATTCAGCGATCTATTTATTTTCTCGCTTTCTCGCATTCTTTCATTTCGCTCTCGTTCCCGCCATGAACTGACTGACTTCTTGAGGACAATGCATGTCCAGTATCTCTTTATCCTATCCACACCAGTTCCATCTTTGCATCGTATCATCTCGCATCGCCAGAAGACCACCTGTCCTTCTAGAACAGGCAGTTCCGCAAAGAAGTAGAACCCAAGCACACATCCAACACTCATTCATATACATGTACTCTCATACCATCGTCCCCGACTCAACTTCTGAACTTCCCTCGCCACTCCGCTCTAACCCCAAAAACCTCACCGCTGTCCAACCCACCTACTCAGCAAGAACCATCCTCAACATACTCAAGAAACTCTCCTTGAGATTATCCACCTCCACCACCTCGGGCTTAACCGGCTCGCCCGCAGTCCTCCTCAAATGATCCTGCTTCCTAGCTCTCCTCTTCCTCTCGGCAGCAATTGGATCAAGCTCATCATCCTCCTCTTCCTCATCACTACTATCCTCCTCCTCATCCGCATACGTCATCTCCTGGAGATCCATCTGATCGAGTCCAAAATCCGCACTATTAAACGCGATGCAGCCAGGGACGGTTTCCACACCAGTGGGTGCACCACCCTCAGCAGCCATCTTCTGGCGGGTCTTGTCAGAGTGCCATTTCTTGCGGGCTTCTTGCCAGGCGATGAGGGAGTCGATTTCGGCGATGGCTTTACTCTTGTCGAGTTGGCCGACCGAGACGGCGCCCGCGAAGAGGGCGTTGATGTCGAGTTTACCGGCTTTGGGGCCTTGCCGGAGGAATTCGAGGATGCCTTCTATCCAGCCCATAAGTTGGGTGAAGAGGCCGTTGTCGTGGGTGTGGACCTCGTGGACGAATTTGTAAAAGTTGTGTTCGTGGCGTTGGCAGAGGTCGATGAAGGCTTGGACTGTTTGATTGGGGTCGGCCGAGACGTCTTGTTCGCGGCATTTTTCGACGACCTGTTGTTACCAATGTCAGCAAAAGGCAGACCCAATAAAAGAAGGAAGGTACTTACCGTAATCATATCGTCGATGAAGACCGCAAAGTCCGTGACGCTGTTGTAAACATTCGCAGACTTGTACACGCGGACAAGCGGCTCGTAGAAGATGGTAAACAGATCTCTGAGAAGCTGTAAGGTAACAGGTTCCTCGATCATGCTCAGCATCATAGCCTTATCCCGCTGTCTCGTGTACAGTTTCAACAGCTGCTTCATAGACGAGAAAAGCTGTGCACCTTGCTTCATCTCATCGTCAACATTCTCAACAGCACTGTTCCACGCCACGTAAGCGTTGAAAACCTTGCCGATTTGCTTGGAATTCAAGGGTGGTTCGATATCCTCAGAGCGAAGAATAGCTACGATGAGATCCACAGATTCGAGTTCTGACTCGGTCCTGATTACATTCTTGACATTCTCCGGTGCATCGGAGAATTTCCTGAGCTTGTCGCAGAGGATGTCATCGTCGATTTTGTTAATGAGAGAATCTATCGATTTCTGGAAACTCTTAATCCCGTCGTTGAGAGTGAACGCAAAGATACGCTGCATCAACGATCTAGCACCGAAAGGTTGAGCGAGGAAGATATCGAGAATGCTGGACATGACAGCCGCAGGGTTAGCGATCCGGATGGCGTTCTTGATCACAGTATACGGGATCATGGAATGGATCTTCTTCAACTGAGCGAATAGTTCGGGGGAGTTGTCCTCGGCGAGGAAGAGGTGGTAAACCGTAGCGGCAACTTCGATTCGTAACCACTCGGCGAACTTCTGATACTGGATACTCAAATCCTGGATCGTTGTCTTTTCTTTGATTTCCTTGAAGAGTTTGGTGAGACCGTTGCTTTCAACAATATCTCGACGGAATCTGTACCGTCAGCGAATGCCATCAATTCGTATCGCTAGACTTACTGTTCCATATAAACATCCAAATCAGCAGCTCTCTTCCTAGCAATTTCATAAAACTGTTTCTGCTCCTCAACTCTCTTCGAATCCATAGCCTTTCGTCTCGCAATATCCTCAACATCGGCATCAGTAGGAGTCATCGGCTCGAAAGTCAAGAAATCCTGGATAGCTCTGGTCGAAGCGATCTGCGGGTTGGAGAGTAGAGTGCGGAGGAAAGCTCGTAAAGAAATGCGTTGATTCTCGCGCCATAGGACTACAGACTGTGGTTTTGTAAGCTTTTTAGATCTCGATTTATATAGTTTTATATGGCTGCGTACATCATCTGGTGCTGGAGTTATAGGTCTGCTATCTATAGAAACACGGGGCGAGCTTCTCCCGAATGAGGTGGAAGATGGACTTCGACGGTGGTCTTTCAAATTAGCATATTCTGGGAATACTGGGTTCACACATACCTTTCACTGAAAGTGTGTTCATCGAAGAAGCAACTTGTGGCACTGTGCCCATTGTTGACACAGAAGATATCGACGAAGCATCGTCATCGTCCCCTCTTCCAGTAATTCCACTCAAAAGATTCGAAGCGGTCGAACTCTGCTTGTTCTTCTTCGGCATAGGAGGAAGTATCTTGCCCGGCAATTCAGTGCGTAATCTCTTATGCAGTCTTGTGAAATCGCCATATCGTCTCCCAATAAAGAACTCCAACTCGTTCTTTCTCTTGACTCTCAATATGAATTCCTATAACCAATCAGTACTTCTCCCACACTGCTCCTGCGTGAAACATACTGCGTGCTTGTGGTATCGAATATTCCGCTTCACAGATGTGGTTCGCACACCGGCAACATTCACATCCCAGCCATTGGTATAATGTCCTTCCGGTAGACTCTGCAGAACTCCATGATCAATAGCTCCAGCATCCACAACCTCCAACTCCGAAAAGCGAATGCGTTCTTCGTATCCAGATGCTGTAGGAATACCAGAGACCATCATCAGCTCGACCAATTTCTGGCATTTGATAGATAGTTTCCTGCGCTTTGTCTCCTCCAATCGATCTTCCGAAGACGAGATATGTTTATTGGCGAATGATTGCAGGAACTGTCCAACCCGTCAGCAAGATCTCCTCCATCTAAATCCTATTCCAAGCATCCTCTAATCTCACATATCTGGCAACCCAGGGAAAACTCACCACCTGCAATTTATCCTGCCAGAACTCCTTCTCCTTCGCCTTATCCAGAAACGGAAACTCGCGAACATGATGCACAAAGATATATCTGAGGATCGGTAATTCCGAGTCCAGCGGCGAGACCTCGCCGAAGTCTGATTTGAAGGGAGCGCCGAAGCGTTGGAGGGCGGTGGGGGAGTTGAGTTCGGTGATTTCGTATTTCACTTGTTGGGAGATGAGCTCGCGTTTGAGGTCTATAGTGGGTGTTAGTTAACTGTTAGGGTTGATGCTGGTTTGGAGAGGAATGTTGGGATTGATGGAGGGGGAGCAAAGGAGGGCTTACAATGCTCTTGCTTCCCTGTAAGTGCCTGGCCAGTTGAAGGTTTTGCGACTGCTGTAGCTGGTGCTGGTATAGCACTGCCATTTTGTGCCATGTTGACTGTCTCTTCTCTGCTGCTGCTGCTGCTGCTGGTGGTGGTTCTGCTCTGCTTCTCGCTCTGCCTTTCCCTTGTCTATCGTCAACCTCTCTCTGGCTTCTCTCCCTTGCTTCGATGCCGTTGATGAACGACAATCCGAAATGAATGCCGTCTTGGGGAAGATGACAATAATATGGTGAGAAGAGGAGCGGCGTCTAATATTCCTTGGAGGCTGACAAGAGATTCGATGCGATGCGATGCAGAGGGCGTTGATTACGGCTGCTCCTTTGCGTTCGCGAGTCGTACAGTAGCGGGGTGTTTTCTCGAGGGGGTTGCGGTGCAGCACTCCACTCTATTTCCATGCAAGGATGGCCGACGAGCTCCCTTCCTTCCTTCTGTGACTGCTTTCTCGTCCTTTTAATTTGGTAGTGTATCTGTTGATGCGTGCATGAGCGAGCGACGACCAGTGGATGTAGAGATTTTTATTTATGGAGGGGGGGAAAGGTATAGATATTTAAGTTTAGGCGTGGCCCTGAGATGAGACGTAATTGTGCTGCTGCTGATGATGATGGGAGACAGGGATGTGATTGTTAAGTCTTTGGAGGCTTGGCTGTTCGAGGTTGCCAGTCGTCATCGGGGGTTATTGGAGGGGCGTGTTGACTTTGATACCGGGACTTTTCCATTGCTTGGGCATTTGGACCTCAAATAGTATTTTGCTTGACTTGTCTCTATTATTCTATATTCACTCTCATTTGCACTCTTTCCTCTCTTTATTTCTTTCCTCTACCTTGAGCTCCTTGAACTGTCAGCAATTCTCAGGTTTCTAATGTTCCCCCATTTTCTTGTGAGATGCAAAGTTTGAGACATACGCGAGTAAACAACCGCAGCTGATCCACTCCATGGATCTTTTCTGGGCTCAGCAGATCTACCAGGAACATGATCTCCATCAATCCATCTGTCTCTCGGTCTCGGTGTCTATCGGCCGGGTTACTTACTAATCTAACACATGAGGTAAAAACAACGACTTGTTTGTCTTTCGCTTGTTTGCCCAAAGAAGGCAGATATTGCGCTATTCGCGATTACATCGCTCAGTCCCGAGTCACTCACCCACTTACTCTTATTTTCTCACCTACCTACCTGCTCAAGACTCAAGACTTTGCCCCAAGCCCACCACGTAACCATCCATCCACAAAGTCTTAATCCTCTTAACTGAAGCAAGACAGTCCAGACCTCGCCTCGCCCAGGAACTTCGGCATCTCCCATCACCCATTCACGGCAAAACGGCTGCCCAGTCATCACTCTCTGCACTCTCTAAGCCACGCCTAGCCTCTTGACTCTTTGAACCAGAGTGTTCAGGGAGAGGCCAGCTGAGTCAAGTTTCTATTTACTTGCGTGGTGCAATTGGCAAGGTTGAAATACGCAAAGGTGCCGAGTCCCGGGTGTTTTGATGTGGAGTGGAGAGGCTTTGTTTGGGTTCCACTTGGTGCAGCCTTGTTGGGCGAGGCTAGTGCATGTGGCTATTTGCAGCGACTGTCGGAGATAATTGTAAAAGTCTTGGGAGGGAAGACATCGGTAATATTATAGGTAGGTACACATCGATATCATGACAGATTATAAGGAACAGTATCTTCTATCATGCCACATCACCACTTTGGAACGATTCCTATGTCACAAAGACAGCGCCTTACGGTATTGTGATAGGAAAGTACCACTGCAATGACCATCCTTCTCAACCCCTCTCACAACTCATCGAAAACCCTTAACCTAAGATCCTCCTCCGCATTCCCATCCCTTTCCCCTTCTCTCAACTTCTCCAACACACCCTCCCCCATCCCCCTCCTCGCCAAACTCCAATCCTCACCCCCCTCCCTGAGTCCCTGCATGTCAGGAATAACCCCAAGTAAACCCGTAGCATTCAGCCCCTTCACACCTCCACCTTCACTCCCATTACCCAACCCCATCCCCTTCACACCTCCACCTTCACTCCCATTACCCAACCCCATCCCCTTCAAATCCTTCGCAGGACTATACTGCAGCGCCATAATAACCACCACAACCCCCACCACAACACTCATCCCCACCCATAGAACCCTCAACCGTCTCCTCGTCTTATCCTGCCATTCCCCCTCCGCTACCTCCCATCCCTCGACTCGGTCCCTCACAACCTCCACTCGTCCACCCAATTCCTTAATTCTCGCCCTCCCATTCTCGACCCTCTCTTTCAAAGACTTAATCCTGGTTTCCTGATCTCGGAATCCGTCGAACCCGTCGATTTGCCCAGTTGCGTCGTCGACTACTTCTTGGGCTTCGGTGGAGAATTGAGTGGTTAGATCGTGGGTGAGGTGGGCGAGTTCTTTGAGGGATGTTATGGTGCCTTGGAGGGTGGAGAGTTTTTCGAGGACAGAGTAGTAGGTTGTGTCGAGGCGGCGGGTGGTGCTGTTAGAGTGTGTGTTGAGGGTGTTGAGTGCGTTCCGTAATTCTCTGTACTTTGCGTTAGCATGGCTTCGAATGAAATTGTATCAACGCTAGCCAGAGTATCTCATTCGAATGTTCCAGGGTTTGAGATGAAGGAATAGGCAGATAGGAAGACAGAACGGGAACAACGAACGTAGCTCTCAACACTCCCCGTTCCCTCTCCTCTCTCACCTCCCCCTCCCTAACAACCCTCTCTCTCCTCCCAAACCCACCACCCATCCCACCACCTCCTACCCCAGTATACCCACCGGCCCCATCCTCACCCCAAAGACTCTCCCTCCTACTTCCCACACGACTCTCACTCGGCGTATGCCCTTCACTCCTACTCCCCCCAATCCCTTGCCCGTACCCTCCATCCCCATCACCCCCCTTCCCATCACCACTCCTCTCCTTATCCTTATGTCTATGATGAGGTATATGCGGATGATGGTGTTTACTGATATGCCCGTGGTGATGCGGTATCCGTGGGAGAGATGGAGGTGCGTTTACCTCTGTTATGGAGCGGGTTGTGAGGTGTTTGGGCCGGACTGGGGAGGTGGGTGGGAGGGGCATGGAGCTTGTTTTTATGGGTTCGAGGGGGGCGGACATTTTGGTTGATTGCGGGTGGGTTGACGGAAGTGGTGGTGTGATCGTGGTGTGTTGGCTTGCGTCGTGTGGAGGATGTGGTTGGAAAGTGAGGTGAGGAAGGCTGAGAGCTTGAAATGTACGATGACGGGCCGAGGTTCATGCGAGGGTGCAGATGCAGGATAGTTATCGAAGTCACAAAAGGTCGTACATGACATAAATTCCTCATGAGAACTCAGAGCTTTGAAATGCAAAAAAAAACCTGATTCTTGTCGTATTTCTGGTGCAGTCTCTGGAAACGCATTGTCATTGGCTTCCAGCCTGCATAGCTTGTCTTTCAACTAGCCGTGCTCTCACACAACAGCTATCTCTTTTCCCCCAAGCTCTGAACAACACAAGCATGTAATTATGAGCTGATCGCAGGGCTTTGCAAGTCCAGTCGAGCCTACTATGTTCAAGCCCAAAGTAGCTCAATTTGACATATAAAATCCCTCACCCAAACTCCCAACACCATGCCTCTTTTCCTACCTAAAAAAACGCCGTCCATACCACACCAAGTCAAAAATGCCTCACAATACCCATCAACCCCTCAAGATTTCAGCATCTTATTCCTCTTCTCCTTCCTCTTCAACCTCTCCACCCTCTTCCGATGCATAGTCTCCGCCAACTTCTCGAACCTGGCTTTCTCTTCCTTCTTCGCGCGCTTGTCTTTGATAGCTTGGACCTTAACCTGTAATCAATCGCACCCATATCAGTCCCGGTTACTCTTCTTCCTCCTTGCGCCTCATGCAAAGGGTCAGGGGAGAGTCAACGCACCTGTCTAGCAGCCTCCTTCTCATCCTTCATCTCCTTCTCCTTAGCCTTCACCGCAGCCATAGCCACACGCTCTGCCTGTCTCTTCTCGTATGTGCCATTGCCTGCTTTGGGACGGAATGCGCTTTTTGGTTCGTGCCATTGCTTGCCTATACACCAGTCATATTAGCAGGACTTCTCTTCTCTCTTCCTCTTTTCTGGCAGCATTCAAAGAAAGCCTCCTACATACCATTCTTACGCATCCCCTGCGGCACCACAGCCGACTCAACAGCGACTTCAATCTCCGTAGACATGTTGACAGCTTCGCGATTGCAGTGTAGTGTAGATATGGATATCGGAATCGGAATCGAAAATTGCGGCGGTGTTTTTGGATTGGTCCTAAAAATTTGAGTGGAGAGGGATGGCGGGACACAATTGCCAAGTCTTTTTATCTGATCGAGCGAAACGGAAAAAGTGAAATTTTCTGCGGGAAGAAAGATCTGATAACTTGGACCCCTGCTAGCACGCTACGGGCAAACTTATCCCCACTCGAGGATCGGCAAAATTTGAGATTTTGTGATGGAGATTGAAGGATTATGATATAAAAAGTTGAATTAAAGAGAATCTGATTAGACCACAGTCAATTTTTGAAAATTTCCCTCAGAAATCTATGTTGATCTGAATCTTCTAAATTGCTGTCTTTTCGATCCCAGTCTCTCTTGAGGCAAGGCCCAGTGCCAACCCCTACCGACCCGCAAGCCGCCCCGCGCTGCAAGCCTCAGTCCGCGGTGAGTGGTTTTTTTTTTACAAGAAAGAGACATTTTTAACTCCAACCAACTCAGCGCCCAGATCTTCTCCCAAGCAACCCGTCACAAACCTTGCCTACGCATACTACATAACAAATCATCCTCCCTGTCGTGTCTTGTCTTGTCTTGTTTGACCGCCCCTCGAAATGCTCCCTCGATAGCAGCGCAGGAGCCTCGCCCTATCGATAAGTGACGACAACACACAGCGCACCCGCTCACCCACTGGAAGCTTTTCTCGTCCACAAAACCTCCGCTGCAGACCTGCTCCCTCTTCTTTTTCCGATGGGAGCATAGCAACAGCAAGAAGAGCTCGCATTGCCTTCTTGCTCGTTCCTCACGACATCCCATCGTCGCATTGGGGTCCATTCCATTCCTACTCGCTGCTCACACCAACACCAACGAACGGTGTAACATAGTGCCTCAAACACACAGAGGGTTTGCTCGCATCTGCCAATACGAACACATTACTGGAGTGGCAGAGGATACATCGGGAAGTGAATAAATAAGGGAATCTTGGTTGTATCGTTGGTGAAGGCGTTACAAAAAGTAAAGGTTCTCCTCGTTGACCCCACCACCGATCACGGACGCTCCACAGGAGAAAGGAATATAGCCTAAGAATAAGATGGCAGCCACAGCTACACCAGAGTTCAGCTCCCCCGAGCCGACTCCAGCTTTCACTGTCAAGGGGAAAGAAGCTCTCATGGACGCCGTGGAAGATATTGTGTTTGGTTCTGTGAGTTCTCCCGAGTCCCCTCGCATCAACACGCCTACTGACTGTTTACCCCTCCAGATTGCGGGTGTAGCAGGAAAGTACATCGAATACCCCTTCGACACAGTAAAAGTCCGCCTACAGTCCCAACCCGACCACCTTCCCCTCCGTTACACCGGTCCCCTCGACTGCTTCAAACAATCCCTCCGCAACGAAGGCTTCCTCGGTCTCTACCGCGGCATATCGGCCCCCCTCGTCGGCGCCGCCCTCGAAACGTCCTCCCTCTTCTTCTGGGAACGCGTAGCCCGTGAAGCTTTCTTCAAAGCCGGACTCTACCAACGCGAGAAACCACTCCCTCTTTCAGCACTCTGGCTCACAGGTGCCATCTCCGGCGCATTCACAAGTCTCGTGCTCACACCCGTCGAGCTCGTGAAATGCAAAATCCAAGTCCCAGCCAAAGCCAGCACAGACGGCATAGTTCACCGCTCTCCCACGCCCCTAGCCGTCATCCGCGAAGTCTTCAGACATCAAGGCCTCCGCGGTTTCTGGAACGGACAACTAGGAACGCTCATCCGTGAGACAGGTGGCTGCGCAGCTTGGTTCGGCAGTAAAGAGACAGTAACTCTACTTTTCCGCCATCTGAATTCCAAGACCGCACCAGGATCCTCACCGCCCTCAACACTCAAACACCAGAACCTCCCCACGACATCAGAAGAAGGTCTCGCGCCTCTCCCTCTCTGGCAACAAGCCGTCGCTGGCGCCTCAGCAGGAATGTCATACAATTTCCTGTTCTTCCCAGCAGATACGATTAAGTCGCGGATGCAGACGGTCTCAGTATCGAGCACGGCTCCGCAAGTCAAATTCTGGGATGAGGGTGTGATGATCTGGAGACAGTATGGCTTGAGGGGGTTGTACAGAGGATGCGGTATTACGGTTGCGAGAAGTGCGCCGAGTAGTGCGTTCATCTTTATTATTTTCGATGCGTTGAAAGGGAGATTCCATCTATCATGACGATCTTTTGGATCTACGGAGCATAAATAATGGATAATGGATACCTGGCTGGCATTTTGAGTTTTGCATTTTGAGTTTTGCATTTTGAGCGAGCAGATCATAGATGGTGGTAGGTTGGCATGTGTTTTTTGGTTAATGCCCTTATTTGGGCTTTTGAAAAGCGATCAGATTCAATACGATGCGATGTCTGGCGTTTATAGAGGAACTCTGAGTTATCTTCCGCGTTCTTTTGGAATTGGAATGCAGATCTCTCACATTTGAGAGAAGAATGAAATGGGAGAGAATACAATGAGTACATGAGAACTAGAGTAGATCAATCTGAAAGACAGACACATTTATAAAATACAACGCCCTCACTAACGTCTAGCACCCCCCTTCCGGACACCCCCGCCTTCCGGACACCTTTTACACCAAAAACAGCGTTTTTGAGGCATTAATATCTTTATAACGAATTAATAAAATGTTATAGTTTTTTTTTACTTGTATGTATTAGCTTCTGTCGACTAAGTTTATAAGAGGAAATATGATTTAAATCATATATTATTACATAATATTAAATTTGAGTTTTTACATATAAAAAACGTCAAAAATCACTTACTAATAATATAATAAGTAATAAATATAATTTTATAAAACTTAGAATAATTAAAGATTAGATAGAAATCTTAAAGTTTTAAAAGTTTTAAAGTGATTGTATTAGTAATTATTTTTTAATTAAGTAACCAATTTCTCTCATACAAATTTTTTATATGGTGTTTAGTATTTTACTTAATTATAAAACTATTACTAATAGAATCAGTCTGAAACTTAAGAATCTAAAAGTATTATATTAAATATACTTTAATACTAAGTTTTAAGTTTTTATACTAATAATAAAGAAAGTTATTAAAAGAATACGAAAAATCATTTTCACACTAAATTTGTATGAGGAAATATTTTTGAACTTTAAATACTTAATTTATAATATTACGTAATATGAATTACTTAAAATTATTATCGTTTAAAAGACATAATAAGAAATATCCTAAATCTTTAGTTTTAGCTTAGTTTATTAATAAATGATAAAGATATTAATTATTCAAAGTGGTGAGTTTTGGTGTAAAAGGTGTCCGGAAGGCGGGGGTGTCCGGAAGGCGGGGGTGTCCGGAAGGGGGGTACTAGACGTTAGTCTTTGAGCCTAGATAGTCATGCAGAGCATTAAATTTAGGCCTCTGCTCTGAGAGAAGGGAACTAACTAGCTAATATCCCTCCGTCCTTACCTCCGTTCATCTATCCACTAAGTACACGGATGCAGTATCTAGCTAGATACCACATCCTCCACTCAATTGGTCTAATTTAATAGATTGAAATTGAAAATTGAAAATTAAAAACTTCCCTATTATGAAAACCGAACAATCTAGCATTTGTAACCTCACTTTACCAGCCATCTTTCATGGATATCTGTATCCATTTACCTGATCCTCTAGCGTAAGTGCAAGTCAACAAACGGACTCAAGCTGATGCTGAAGCTCGAGCGAACCATTGCCCCTTTTCCCTCCAAGCGAGCGGACCAAAACAAACACACATTAAATCCACACGACGACTAGACGACACCCTTTTCACCCCCACTTCAATAAAAAGCAAGCAAGCAACGGCCCAACTCCAGAACCTATGCACCCAAACATCATATACCCTCACATCTCAACCCTTTCAATCTCATCGAAAATTAACCCATTAATTATCATCACCACTCACAAAGTGGAATTCGCCTCCTTTCCCCTGCCCCTCCCTCCCTCCTTCCCTACCCTTTCTTGCCCCACCAAACACACCCGGTCCCACTCCTTACTCCCACCAACAAAGGGAGAGAAAAAAAAAACCCCTGCAAGAAATTTCCCCCCTCCATCTACCCAAATAAGCAAATCAAAACAAATCAGCAGACAGAAACTCGATGTAACATGACATGGTACAAATGAAACAAGCAATTTGGCGCAGAGGAAGCGCGCGGGGCTCATAACCCTGAGGTCCCTGGATCGAAACCAGGAATTGCTAAGATGTATGCATGTGTTTGTTCATTCATGCGGTGTGTTTGACGACTTTTCTCTTTTTGGAATTTTTGGGAAGGGGGGGTGCGGGGTTTGGATGGATGAATGAAGTCGTGCTTTTGTGAGCTGTGTTTTTATATATGATTTATTTACTGCTTGGACTGTAGTGGATTTATATTCTAGGAAGATGTTATTGCTGATACTGCTGCTTTTTTATCTTCTTGTTATCCTTAAGTTGCTATGAACTGTTTCCATCCCGCATTTTACCCGCGGCCTTGTCAATGGATGGGTGACAAACACACGGGCTTTAGCGGGGTTCCTGATAGTAACGTGCCGGGATTTTAAGTCCAAGGAAAGTAGAGATACTCTTCTGTCTCTTCATCTATTGACTCCAATACAGTCTCCTCCCGTGTATATATAGTCTCGATCTGGCCTTAACTAGAGGGGGTTCGGACTGCCAAGGGCGCAATACTGAAGAGCATAATTGTGTCTTTCGCTGAGAATTGCCTTTGGGCTGCACTGCACAGGGGCCAGTAACAAATAATTAAGGCTGTGGACTCCCGTTCGTAGTTGGGAAGAGATTTTATAACATTCAGGACGGAATGGTTCAATCAAGAACGCACACTGAGGACGCGAAGAGGGGAGGGTGACGAGATATTTGTTCTTTCTCCAGCGGCAAGTCACCGGAAGCTGTGCTACTATCTTGTTCGTATTGTTGTTAGTCTTTGATATCCGGGTTTAAGGATGGTCAAGAAGGAGCATGAGCAGCGGAAGGAGGCAAAACGTGAGAAGACACAACGCGAGGATGCAATGGCGTTCAAGTGTGGGCGGGTTTGAGTACCACCTTGCATATGGGCATGGAAGGATGTAAATTATGATGATTGCCGCCAGACGAGACTATACAAGATGTATGCTTCTCATTAATTTAAATTTAGCACTCCTATTTTGAAATGCAGCTTGGATGTAAATAAGCGTCTGGCATACATGCTGGGTGACTGGTCCGCATTAGGCGATTGGGTCTTGACCTTACCCAGAAGCCAATTCATAGCTTAGGTCACTATCTTCGCAATTGCTTGTATGGTAGAAGTTAATAACACTATAATAACTACAATACTAACATTAGTAGTACGATGCTCATGTGTGGTCACTTCTCAGGCCCTACCAAGCTACAAAGAACGACTAACTAATCAAGTCAACAATTCGAATATGGCGAATAAAACGAAACGTGGATTGCAGACTGATCGAATTCCTAGAAACAAAAGATTGCCTTCTGGGAATTTAGCTATGCAGTGTAGGAGCAACGTAAATACGGCAAAGCCGAAGAATAGAGTATCAAGCCCCATAAACTTCCATGACAGCTTGAAATGAAGTATCGCACAAAAGTTGCTTAGCGGTTATCCGATCCTGAGGATCATAAGAAAATCCTTTTAGTAGAAAGGACAGTACGTGAGCATGCTCGGTCGAACTGACGTCAGGGCGAGCGTCTGCAATCATTGCTTCAAGGGTGACTTCAGGCTGCTTCATCGGATCGTACCATGAAGCGTCAGTTCTAGGGGGTTGGTGGTAACGGCCGTACCAAGTTTGGGGTAGTGGACCGAGGACATTGGTGATACCGGATAGCGCATGGCCGTAGATGGACCAAGGGAGAGTGCCAAGATAGAGCTCTGCGAAAACACACATGTAGCTCCACATGTCGCTGGCAGCACTTGGGTCTGTGTTATGAAACCGTTTTCATTCACAAGGTGTGTAATGTGGCTAGCCGCACCTCCGTGATCTATTCCGAACCTGTGGGCTTTTTCTAGGTATTTGTTCGGCTTCACGTTATAAATATCAGTGGAGGGAACGTACCTTGCAAACCATGAAGCGTCATATTCTCCCTATAGAGTAAATTGATTCATTCTAAATAAATGCGAGCCGGTTTTCATATAAAGTATCATCACTTATCTTGCCGCATGCTAAAAGCTGACGCTACAGCTAGAGCTTGCAGGAACTTTATTATCTCATCCGTATATACCTCCCCTTTTAACCCTCTTTCTTTCCCTTGAAATCAGCCAAAATTGCATTTGTTCATGGGCTTTTGCAAGTATTGATTTAACAAAGGTAAGACTGTGTCATTGCATTTACTTACAATTATACAAATAACCTCATTTCTAACCCTCCTTCTTCTCCTCGCCCCCTTTTCTACTCACTATTCTACGCCACGTACGCCGCGTTACATAAAGCGGCATAAAGATCTGGCTATTAAGGCATGCAAAATCGTGTTCAGAGAAAGTTGAGGCATCAGAAACAAATGGCCCCGCTGCTCACTCCTAAGCGAGCCAGGCTTCTAAATCACAACGGGACAGACTCAGACTTCTCTCCACATCCTCAGTATTTGTCCTTTTTCGAGTTGATAGTCTCCTTTCCTTTGAGGCCCCTTTTTTTTATGTGTGTGCCTGTAGATTGCACAGAGCCAAGTTCTGTCGATTGTCGGGCTTCCGAATTGGCCGAGTTTTCACGTCAGAGTTGGCTGGCTTTGTAAACGATCATCTCTTCCACTAAGTTATTGATAAGAAACTAAAAGGCATATTTTCTCACCTCACTTTTCATTACCGAATAAATATTTTATTGCGATTAATCACTTCGTCCTCACTGTACAAATTAGTGGTCTAGAACCGTGAGGCAAGAGAGCCACTACAAGAAATGAGGCTTCACTTACACTTTCACGGTTTCTCTTGAACAATTGGAATAAACTGCTCAAACTCATGGTTATATACTTCTTTACTTATTCAAAATGACATCCTTCTCACCAATCCCCTCCTTCATGCTCGGCACCCTCTTCACCCTCTCAGGCATAACAACCTTCATCTCCCCAACAACAGAATACAAAACCTTCGGCTTCCCATTTCCCACCACCTCACCCCAAATCTCACCCTACATCTACGCCAAAGGCATCCGGGACCTCACCTACGGCCTCACGTTCCTTATCTTCCAACTCCAAGGCCAAGAATCAGCAATCACTACTTTTACCGGCCTGGTTTGTCTTGCGGGCTTCGTGGATGGGTTGCTTGTTTGGAGGTTTGGTGGTGGGTGGGGTGGGAAGGCGAAGGAGCATTTTGCGGCTGTGGCGATGTTGGGTAGTTGGGCTGTTTGGAGGGGGTTGGGGAGGTGAGGTTTTGAGAGCGGGTGGGTGTTTGTGAGATGATGGGAAGGGGGAGGGGGGTTCGAGGTTTACTGTTATGGTTTGGGTTGTTTTGGACAATGATAGATGTCTTGGTTCAATTTGCTTCTATAGTCAGTTGCATATCGGAATGGTCTAACAGTTCTGAAAATTCTCTTCTACATCCGCTAGAGTGTTCTGAGAGACTAGTCTTAACCACCTCTTCATCCTTCATTTGCCCTTGATAATGTCATCCGCCAATTTCTCCGCATGTCCATCTGCTATCATCAGCATCTTCAACAAGGATCAGAGAAATCGATTGGATAGACTTACATGTCGCACCTTGAGTATGTCCAGGTGGAGTGAACGCAAACGAGGAAGAATCAATGACCCGCAACCTCTGCGCCCCAAACACTCTCCCATGACTGTCAACAACAGCCATACTATTATTCGCTCGTCCCATCATACCTATCAACAGTCAACAATCTCCCTTCATCTCCATTCCACAGCAAGCAAGAGCAAAGCGAAACTCACAAGTCGAAGTAGCATGATGAATAGCACCCACCCCCTTCGTCCTCACATACTCCAATATCGCCTCATAACTCGTCACATTCCCCCCTGGCGCGACCTCCTCCCCAACTTTCGCACTCTCATCAAACATCGACCAGATCTCCCTCGCTCTCCCATAAGCCTGCACCGCAATTTCCTGGTCCTTTTCATCGAGAAGCCAGTTCACGCTGATCATGGGCTTGTCTAACATGCTGTTCGATGCGATCGTGACGTTTCCGCGAGATGCTGCGGAGAGGAGCAGGATTCCGATGGTGGCGTAGTTGGTGCCGTCTGCGGTGTTGCCGTCGGAGAGGGTTCGCCCGTTACCGTTTACGACGTATTCGATTTCCGGCCAGTCAGAGGGGAAGGTGGAGAGGTAGACTTGTGTGCTGGCGGAGAGGTTGGCGCGGTAAGATTGTGGGAGTTTTTCCCAACCTGAGGGAAAGATTAGCTGGTATCAGCACGTAAGTAAGAAGGAACGTACCGATATAATCACCGGCTCCAAGGCCGAGAATACCGGTCTGATTAGTGAGATACTCATGTGTCGCTTCCGCTATCAGTGTTGCATTATTCGCGATTGTAGTTGTAGACAAAGTGGTGACTGGAAATGTCACCCCACCGAGATTTGCGGTATCCTACATGACATGAGTTGACTTGACTTAACCAACTTTCAACTTATGCTGAAACTTACATGCATATTCTGTCCCACACCCGGCAAATCTTTCACTACCGAGATATTGTACTTTCGTAACGTCTCAGCGGGTCCAATACCAGAAACCATCAACGACTGAGGCGAATGAAACTACCAAAGTCAATATCACACCACACTCTCATCCAAAGAAACTTACAGCACCCGCACTCAACACAACCTCCTTCCTCGCCATCAACATATTACTCCTCCCCGCCGTCGACACATTAACGCCCACGGCAGTTTTATTCCCATCGAACACCACATTCATCACCTGCGTCGCCTGATAAACCTTCAAATTCAACCGAGACTCCGCCAAACTCTTCTGCAAAAACGACGCTTCCGACGAAGTCCTCTGCTGATTCGCCGGATTGACAGTAAACGGTGTCCACTGCGACCCATTCAACACTCTATCGCTGAAGCCGTCTGAAATTGGGAATCCGGCAGCGGTGAAGGCGCGCTCGGCGTATGTTGAGATGCCAAGTGCTGTGTTGGGGTAGGAGACGTGAAGGGGACCGCCGGATGGACTGTACGCGCTTGTGTTGAAGAGTGCGGGAGTCGTGGCGTTACTGGGGCGTTTGGAGTTGTTAGGTGTGCTGAAGTTAACAGATCGTTGGAAGTGTGGGAGGATGTTCTTCCATGCGAATCCGTCGTCGCCTACTTGATCGGCCCAGAGATCGTAAGAGCCGGCGGAACCTCTGAAACAAGGATCAGTGAAATCTTGGACCGTTAAATGAGATGAGTCTTCACCTGTGGTAGATCAATTGATTCCTCGCCGAACTTCCACCCAGACATTTCCCTTGCGCATAATGTATACTTTTATTGTTCAGTTGCTACACAGACCATCAGCCACACTCGCCCGAATCAAACCCATTGTAAACCCAACACCTACCGGCTGAGGAACAGTAACCAAATCCCAATCAATCAATGGCTGACTATCCTCCGGATCCGCACTAACATATCTCGTCGAGTAAAAAGGGATCAGGCTCTGATTGCCATTGCTGAACTCATAAAAACTTCCTGCTTCTACTACCGCGACACTGATGTTTGGATTCTCAGCAAGTCGATGAGCAACTACCAGCCCTGCTGTTCCACCTCCAACTATCACATAGTCGTATGTTTCGTTTTGCAGAGGGATGCCGAAGTACGAGCCCGTGAGGTATGAACCGGACAGGCCGGTTGATATGAACTGCGCGCCAGCGACCCCAAGAAACCCCACGGCCACAACGGAAAATGGAATTGAAACTTTCATTGTGATTTTGAAAGATTAGACAATAAAATGAAACAGCTCACGTCGCAGAAGATAACGTCTTTAAACAGCGATACAGAGGTCTCAATTAACATACCGCCAAAGTCTCCGACGTCACTTCTGAACATCAACACAACGGCCTCACCAACGGTCTAGACTCGCATCTGACTAGATATGATATTTGCACTTACTTCCGAAGACGATCAAGTGGAACACGAATCGGAATGTTTTCCTTTCGTTTGCTTCCTAAATCGTGGGGCGGATCTGCGTCAATGGCTTTACGTTAGTAGCAGCCGCTTGACGGTTCGGTAACTCTAGCCACCGGCACTTAGAACGATCAACAGCGGCCCGATGGATAAGTGGCGGCCTTGAGGAAGCTTAAGTCCGGTGTGCTAGAGAAGGGTGTCGATGTCATCGACGGGAAATATTGAAACAATCATGACCATCTGGACATCTTCGAGACTTCGCCTGATTTCCGAGTGGGCAATTACACGGCTTGTAATATCAAAGCGAATGCGCTACTCCTTCAACAACGTTCGACACAACCAAATATACGCTATAGAACATGCCACCAGTTCCTTCTGTCAAAACGAATTTTATAATCAGAGTGGTATCTTACAAATGTCGTCCTCAAAACCAAAGAACCCTTCCCGTCCCGTCCCTTTCCACCGAGGCCTACTTCCTCAGAGACGCACCAGTCATCAATCTCAACATCCTCTTCCTCTCCTCCGCCGTAAAATTCTCATACTCCCCCTTCCTCGCCTTCTTGAAGCCTTTCTTCTCCCACTCCTTGAAATGCTCCACAGTAATCTTGTGCCACGGCACATTCAAGTCCTTCGACACACGATCTTTCCAGTAATTCGAGCCTTGGCAATTCTTAGCATCTGGGGGAGCTTCTCCTTTCTCGAAGAAGATCTCGGCCATCTGCTCCCTCTCGGTCTGCCCTCTCGCAATCACTCGCTCCATGCCTTTCACCATACGGCTTTTATTGTACGGTTTCGGCTTCATCCAGTCGGCTACTTTGTGGTAGTCGAGCTGGAATCCGGACTTGTCGTATGTGGGTGAGCCGTTGGGGCCTTTGTCGAAACATACATAGAGTCTGTGGAACATGCAGATCAGTAGCGGATTACATGAAGTTGGTCGAGGGGTCTATGTTGTATGGATTCTTACTCATGGAATGCATGGTCTTCGTTCTCCCGGATAAACTGCTTATACTCTTCATTCTTTTCCCAGGCTGTCTTTCGGACCTTGTGTCCAGGCTCTCCTTTGAAAGGCTTGATATCTGGTGAGACTGAGCGTCGCTGCCCTTTGATAGGTCCATCGCGTCCTGGAGTGCTCTCCCGCTTCTCTTCACCGGTT
This sequence comes from Helotiales sp. F229, assembly GCA_002554605.1. Taxonomy (NCBI): domain Eukaryota; kingdom Fungi; phylum Ascomycota; class Leotiomycetes; order Helotiales; species Helotiales sp. F229. Next base: position 1,449,690 of record MXAW01000017.1, read on the forward strand.
TCTCCAGTCACTGCCTTCGAATCCTGGGCAAGCTTCTCTTCGTGGTGAGCCAAAATATCATCTTCTGCCTTCCCCTTGTCGCCAATGACATCCAATTTCCTAGATTTGGAAGCCGATTGAGGTCCAAAGTTCTCCTTATTTTCCTCAATTGGAGCTTCATTCCCCGCCTTCCTCTTTGTCCCCATGGAACCCAAGTTTTCAGAGCTGCAAGCCGCCGTGGCTTTGCCCTTGCTGTCGGCCAGGACTGGTTCGTCGCCACTGCGAAGTGGGACCATTGTGATTGTGCTGTAATTCAGGAATGCAAGAAAAGAATTGATTTGTAGATAGAAGCAAAAGAAGAGCAGGAGCTGTGCTGGGGTTTTATGCTACCCAAAAAGTTTGTTTACCCATGACGTCGAAGGTTCCAGATCCTGTGGAGATGGAGACGCGTTGGCACGTTGAATTCACGTGACTCATCCTGCCAGAACCTGGAACCTACCTAGATACACCACGTCTGTGTGCATCTGCAGTGGTATTGAAATAATAAAGCGATTGAAGAGTATGTATACCAGCCCAAAAGATGTTACTCTCGGGAAAGATTTGATGAGAGAGTAAATTCCATTCACATGCCGAACTAGCTAGTCAGCTCAACAACAGCAACGTTGTCTGTCCACCATTCAAAACAGACTTGAAGTACCAAGTCACGTAGCGCATGAAAAAGACAGAGCCTTTTATGCCTCTTGTGAATGATACTGTCATAGCCTCTTGCCAGCCATGACCATCATTGTAATACAACTGATGGTCCCAGCATACCAAAACACCGTCCTAATCGAAGTCAATTCCTCCTTCTCAATTAAAACATACGAAAGTCCAAAGCCTATCCTGGCCAAAGAATACGCAGCCATCAAGCCATTGAGTTTTTCGGTAGGAACACCAGCATGAAGGGCAAGAAGCTTTCATAACATTAGCCACCTTCCGTAAAGATGTCGAATGCCGTAAGATGCAAGCAGCCGGGCCAGGAAGAGGAAGTAACTCACCACGCCCGCCACAAAAACCGTATATCCCTCCACGGAATTCGCATGCGCATTCTCCATCCTCCTAATCCTCTCCAAAGCACTCCTACTAATCTTTCCGTCTTTCACCATCTTCTCACCATACCGCTCTACATCCTGTCTCGGACACACATTGTGATCAAAGCCATAGGAGCGTTTGACGATGCGGGTGGCGAGGATACCATACGCATACACGAAGTTGAAGATTAGGAAGCGAGATGCGTAGGAGGGGATGGGGGTGGTGTGCGTGAGTGGGAGGGAGGTGAGCCCGAGGTTCGTGAGGAGGGACCTGTGGGTGGGTGTTAGAAAGGGATTTGGGTCGAGAGGAGGGCTGGATGGGTACATTTTGAATTTGGTGTTGTGGTAGCTTAGCTGTGCAGTTATGATGAGGAGTTGAGAGGCAGATGTTCCCGCTTCACAATGTATGAGAGATACTGAACAGTCCAAAGAAATTTGAAGTGCGAAAGGTCAAGGTGAAGAGAACTTTGTGAAAGTCCAACCGTCCCACGTTAGCCTCGGCATCGGAATGTTTGACTTTGGTAGCGTTGCATTAAAGCCTTATATCTTCGACAGCCTCGGCGATTCGATTTCACAAAGGAGCGGAAATTATGAAATGTGAGAAGAAAGAAGTAGAAAGAAAGAAACGTTTGCACCAATTCGTCATTACACTCTATAACATCCAAAGAATGCTACCTATCATACAAAATACAGTGCACAGAATCGCAACCAGCCAAAACAGGGGTATCAGCATACGCGCCGCCATCATAATAGAAAAACAATTCTACACCTCGTAATAGTAATCCTCATCCAAACCCTCTCTGCTAGGGACGACACCAGCGCCCTCGGGAGTTCCGGCATATCCATCATCCAATCGAACATTCAAAAGGCGAATCTTCAGGCCGTATTCGCTGACCAGGTTCACTAACTTGTTCGTCTCGGCTGTAATCGGTGCTTGGTTTAACAGCATTAGGAGACCGTCGAGCCATTCGGATGCAAGGCTGTGAGTTGGTGGCATCAAAGTCAGGATTGCCCGTTCGGTTGCATCTTGATGTGAGGATTGCGACTTATTGTCTGAACCACCAACAAAACTGTTGATAGTGATTTTGGTTGTCGAGCTCTGTTTCGGAGTGTGGGAAAGTGATTTGAGAGTTGAAGTAGTTGAAATGCTGGAGCTGTCATCTGTTGCTGCCGAGACGTTTGAAACAACAGAGCTGATTGTACTCAAATCTATCTTCTCGCTCAACTCGTCCAATGGGGGCTCTTTTGTTGTTTGGGCGTCAAAGTCTGCATAATGAAGATACCGACGATTGTGTGACAATCGGACATATCTGTATGTGGTCGATGATGTCCTTTGGGTGCCATTGCGATAAGTATCGTTCTTATTCAGGAGAGACCGTGGAAACCAAGCCCCGGACAGGAGACATCGTATCCGCTGCTCTTTCACAAACTGCAGAGCTTCGTGCTTGAGCTCATCCCGAACTTGATGCAAGTGTTGACCCCATTCGTCCTCGAATGTCAATTCAAGCAGCTCCATTTGCAGGTCCCGTAAGCGCGCATACTCAAACTCTCCAAGTTCCTCCTCCACTTCCTGCACATCCTTCGTTCTGGATGCCTGCCCAACGACTTGTTCAATCAATATCCTGACTAGCTCTGCGACCTTTTCAAAATCATCCTGCTCAGCGCCAGTGGCCTTCCATAGCCTGAAAAACGCTTGTAAACTCGCAGTATGCAGTCGTGACCATTGCAAAAGGAGTGGTCTGAATATCTTGTCGTAATTCTTCATCCCGTCCAAAATCAGATAACTCTTCGCATCCTCAACGTCCGATTTGTCAACCTCGAAATGTTCGTAAAGGATCGTCGTAACAGCCAAACTAGACCGTGCAATCGGACATCTTTCATTCATCGGCCGCGAGGACTGTTCCAAAAGTAGCTTCTGAAATCCATCTTCCTGTTTTCGTACATAGTCCGTCAAGTCCATCATGCCCAGAAACCCAGCTGTATCGAATTCCCAAGCAGGGCTCTCAGTTTCGAATCCTAATCGTCGCCACTTCTCCGGATCGTGCCGCCTGCTCCCTTTCTTCAACGAGTCTGCTGCCATCTCTTCTATCCTCGGTGTCCCTCCATTGCTATTCAGATCTCTTCGTTCAGGCGCACTAGCTAAATGTAACCCTTTCAAAGCTCGTCGATGTTCCGGCCTCTCCAAATCGACTTTCACATCCCTCCATTTCCTCAGGAGAACTTTTGTCAACGCCTGAAATTCCAACAGCGGATGTGCCAGATCCTGCAGCGCAGAGCTCTGCATTAGGACATATACCGCCTTGATTACTCCGAGATCTTGTAGACGCTTTATGAATTTTGGCCATTCCTCCCCCGTCCCACTGCTCTTTCCCATGCCATCCTTCGGATTTCCGCTGTCGTTCGTAATCGCATCTCGCATCAGGGCATTAAGCAACATCAACGCATTCGCGCATAGAGCATGGTCCGCCGAATTGAGTTGCGATACCACCATCTCAAAGAATTGAGGGTATACAGCCACAGCCGGCTTTAAAGCTCGAAATCCAAACGCCCCAGGTATTCGTATAGCCCCTCTCGAAGACTGAGGATGTGACACAATAGCCACCAGAATCGACATTGCCCCCCGCAATATATTGACCAGAGGATGCACCACAATAAGCTCAACAACCCTCTCCACCAATTCGCCCGCCGCCATGGACTCGAATATCTCCCAGCCCATATCAACTTCGAGGAGCCGGCTCAGCGACTGCAGAGAGTATGCGAGTGTGTTTCCGCCTGTGGACATGATGAGACGGCGCAGGATATTGAGACCGCCGGAGGAAATGAATACGTCTGCGAAGGCAGGATCGTTGATCGAGGATTGTAGCTTGAAGACTGCCATCTTGCGCATGGCATCTTCGTCACTGGAGAGGCGCGAGAGAAGAACGGGGATGTCTGCTTGATCCATCGTGTCGCGTGGGGCTTGTGCTGGCGACAATTCGTGGTCAGGATGCTGAGACTGGATTGAAGGATCTGTTCGAGGGCATTGGCAGTTGAAGGAAGGCGAGAGTACCTAGGTATCTGTGGTGTCTGGAGTGATGTATTGAAATGGATGTCTGGGCTGGCTGGTCTAGAATTTCGATTCCCAAGAAGTCGCGTCGGAAGTGAGGGTCCGTGCAACGGAAAGGGGCTCGGCTCACCTGTGGGCCCCGGGTGATCACCCCCCCCCCCTATTTTCTGACCAAATAACCGAGTCGTTTGTTTACTCAGGAGATTTCGAATCTGACATGATCATGAACGTCAATCCATACCGTTTAACACAACACAAAAATTCAATTGACTGACTCATACCCGATGCAAGAGTCTGAAGTCGCAAATGGTCAACAGAAATATCAATTTCAACCAGGAACAGAAACTATCCACTCAAAATTTGGTAGCCATTGCCTCAGACAACTGCACCTACCAGTATGGAGAAAATGTTGTTTTGCGAGTCCTGACTTTTCCTCAATAAAATGCAGGCATGAGCTTCAACTTCATTTCAGTATTTCAGCCAGCCGATTGGCGGAATCAACCGCCTTGTCAACTTGCCGAACCCACACGGGAAGTAAACCAAGCTCTGAACAACGAATAGGGACGTTCTATAGAATGGATTTCTATTACCTGTTTCTCTCAAGTTGGTTATAGAATAACGATAACTTGTACCTTACCAAAAGCCAACTGGCAGAAGTGCTGTTCTTACTTGCCATGTGACCTGTGAAAGTCGTTTGGGTCACTTTGTAATCGTAAAGTTAGCTTTGATGTAAGTCAAACTTTTGCAGCTTTAAAAAGCCCTATAGGGCGTCATTTTAGTATACTTTTGAGGCTGTCATATATAATTTTAATTCAGGACATATTTGAAGGTATTTTTCCACTAGTAAAGTAAAGCATATAACAACTACACGGAACAGGCACAAACGATAGTTATATTACTTTGAGAACTATAAGACCAGCCTTCAACTTTCCGCTTGTTTGATAGAGTACAAGAAAAGTACTAGGTTTCCTTTCCGGATTCCTTTGCTAAGAGAGAAAATTGGTCGACGCCCACGAAACTACAGTTTGATTAGGCCCTACTCTGAAAGGATAAGTAAAGGAATTACTTACTCCAGAACGTCCCTAAGATCCGCCGGGGACTTTTCACAACTACGCAGCAGCTTTAGGGCGGTTCTCTTTTCGTGCAAGCTGCAAGGGTAGCCAGCTTTCTGGCACTCATTTGAAGATATACTTCCAATTGCGTCTCATGAATCCCCACAGCAGACAACGAAAACTGGCATATTGATTCCCTCAATCCGATAAAAAAAAACTGGGTCCGAAGTTCTCGTTTCTTTCTTATGTTAAAGAATCAAGGAGAAAATACTTTCAAAACAGGTTCTACTGATGGACCAGCTGCAAGTGGATGATGCGGAAGATTTACGCCTACTTTATTTATATAACCATTCAGACGAACGACAACAATAGCTTTGAGTTTGGCCTGTAGCCAGCTATAAAGGGTGCGATAGAAAACCTTCACTTTAGGCACAGAGAGAAGAGTGGGTACTGTATGTAAGAGCTCAGCTCAGCTCAGCTCATGGCCTGCTTCCCCAGGACATGCCGTGAAACAGGAAATGCATGACAATGTGAGGTGGTGGCACTGTGGCATGGAATGGAATGAAGAGAAGTTTGTCAGTGATCACGAGTCACGTCATATTGTGCTAAGTCTTACAACATTGTTGAAGCTAATAATTTATGGTCGAGGTCAGTGATCAGACACACTTTGAGCGTTTTCCGGAGCGGTTGGTTTCCATGCGTTGCTTGAGGCCACCAACAAGTAATGTGCAGAAGCTAAGCTCAGACCCGGACTGGCTGGTTGGTACGGAGGAATTTGATGGATTGGTTCGTTTGTAGCACAACTTTAAAACTCATATGCAGTAGCAGAAGTAGTTATGGACGAGAAGCGGCTTCAAATAAAAGAGAGGGTAATCGCCGAGGCCAATGGACCTTTCTTGCACTGCGAGTATTGCGACATCAACTGGTGGATTATTCAATAACTCGTAAGGTCATTTGCCTCAATGGTTTCATTGTATCATACAGCATTCCAAACCTCCCAAACACTTTACAGCAAACAATGCGGCTCAATACTAACTTGTGGCCCGTGAGACCATTCGCCAATTAATGCATTTCAGCAGGCCGACCCCGTTTTTTTGGCTTCTTGTTTGCACCGTCCTAAATCCCCCGAAACACGGAAGCCTCAGGAGTACCGTCTCCAACACAGCTTAATTAATTGTCAGCTTTCTTTGGCAGACGTAAGGCATCCTGATTTGAAAGCTCTTGGAGGTTGTGGCTTTCTAACCCCTGCGAAAGTCCGGATCCCTATGGCTCAGATTGCCGTGAGGATATAATACCAAGATCGGGCAGCAACTCATTAATAACCGAACAAAGTCTTTTCAAGTGAGTTGGCATCCATAAATTGTAAACATTTTTAATGAATTTGTAAGTGCTCCACTTGTCCTTGCCGTTTTTGCTCGTAAAATCGATCATTTTGATTGAATGGCAATAAAAGGTGGTTTTGTCTCCATCGATTATAGGGTAATAGCCGTAGATCCTCATTATTCAATGATTATGTGAAATTGAGAAAGCAAGAATTTACAAATAAAGTTCCATTTCGCGCTTTATTATTCTAAAAAGTTCAACAACACCTTTCATCGCCAAGGTCATACTATAAGCATTCTATCGATCTACAACATCAAGTGCCGCGGCATCACATTTAATCTCACAAGTTAAAAATGGGAAATACATTTGCCAGGTGGCCATAAAATAGGACGTATAAGCGTCTAGATCCTCACCAACGTAAGGCTAAAGCTTGTCCAGCTAATCGTTTATGAATGCAAATTATGCCAAACCTACAAAATAATCAAGCTATGGGCAAGGATCATAGAAAGGTTTGGCGCTATTTCAGCCTTCATTGATACTTTTAATCAAAGAATCAAGTTATATGGCACCATATGTGGCTAAGGTTTCCGCAAAAGGAACGATCAATTAAGTGATATCTTGAATTACCTTTGCCTCGTTTCTAACTTATATCTCTCGGCAAGCTTTCTCGAATACATTATCGCGAAATAAGGAATCTTGAGGAACCGTTTACTCTTTCTCTAATAAAATTCGGCAGAGGCTTTTGTTTGCATCTGCGATGCCCAAGTCGGACTTGTCCATAAAGCTACCCTTGGTCGCAAGGACAATTGTATAACTCAAATGAGTATAAAAAGCACTTTTTACCTCCCTCAGCTTTTGATCGCTAAGCATTGTGGAGCTAGCTTCCGATTATTCACCACGCCTTGCAAGTAGGTGACCTAACCCCATCTCTGTTACCCAGTGTATCCCGTTGTACTTTTTGAAATTTTTCCTAGTCTGATCGTCTTGGTTGAAATATTCCTTAGGCCAATGACCCTCTTCCCTCCAATAATCAATTGGATTGATTTTGCTATCGCTGATGCCGTTCGTTGCCGCCTGGTCAGATGTGTCTTTAACAGCAAGAGACCTCCGTCGTTGCTTTTGAAGGGGCTCGGATGGAGCAAGACTGAATGGATCTTCAGGTTCTTGCGAATGTTTTCGTTCAAGTTCAAATTCCGCAGGCTGTGGAAACTTGACTTTAGTTAGCTTTGTAGCATACTAAAAGAAGGACGGAGCCATGCCTCTTTGCCCGGAATATTGCTGGTTGGGGAGGGAAGTGGGTGCTTGAGTTCGATGTTCGTGCTCTTGTTGGATACAATTCGTTCCTGGATGCGTGCGCTTTTACGAGAAAAAAGTTGTGGTTGTCCTTTCTCAACACCTTGTGGCGGCGCTTCTACCCAGCGATTGATCAGTCACAGTAAACGAACAGTGTGAATAAATGGCTTACTTAAGTTCGTCTTTTGGTACTAAGGGTTGGCGCCCAATTTTTTGGATGTTTCGATTTGCTTAAGGCGGGGCCATATTAACTGAAAAGGAGGGGTAAGCAATGGGTTTATATTGCTGGTGGGTTGATGGATGAACGGAGGTGGATGGAAGAATCAGAGGGCGTCGGCAGGACGAGGGACGAGGGACGAGGGCGGTGGGTGGCGGGTGCTGAATCCGCTACGGTTTGGGAAGAATGAAATATGGCAGCGGCAGCGGCGACGGCGATTACTATTTTTGTTAATTCGCGAATGCAGCATCCTTCCGCCCCGGACGGAGACTTGTACTCACATTTAAGACTAGACTAGGTAGCTCTCTAAGAAAACGGGGAAGTCGAGCTGGTTTGGAGTCAGCTTGGCGCTGGGAATGATAGTGCCGAGATCTGGAGATCTGAAGATGCGCAAATGGAGCTGCTACTGGAGACGGAGTTGAGATAAACGCTCGGCAAAGGCGGTTATCTCGCCGATCTGATTTGTTCGCATTCGACTTAGAACATGATTTATTTAGTGGAGGTTGTGTGGAAAGATTGTGAAGTGCTGATCAATTGGTTTGCTGTGGGAAAACAAACCCAATCAAGTCGATTGACGCTGCTTTATCTTGGGGCTTTGAAGAATGGGTCGATTAGTTACAGAATGGCTGGCTCATTATTTTGGTTGGTTGAGATGATATTTGTAGCTTGAGGTTATTGAAACACAAGATGAGGCTGCAAGGAAAGTCCTCTTCGCCTCGCGAAGTCGATTCCAGGATTCCCAAAGCAGAGTATCTATCTATCCTTCTTCGTTCAAGGGTCCCTGGTTTCGTTAATACCCAACATCACAAACCGTATTGCAAATACCATTGGAAGGATGCATCAGCATTATCGTAAATAAGCTCAATGAACCATACAAGGGCAGACACGGTTCTTAAAGCTACTTGATGGGGCCTAGCCATGACTCTCAGTAGTTCGTCTGGCGTTATGCTCTCCATGTTGATATTGTACCGTTTGGAGAAAGTTTTCCGAGCTTCGTGATGGAGATGGCTCGCCATGCCAATTGCTGCAACGTATACTGCATATGCGGTCAATTAATATCGGCAGTATTGGTCCGTACAGCCAAAATAATAAAGAGCACCGCATGCAACGTAAATGTCTGAACCCTCTGGATAGGCAAAATTAAAGCGGGATGCAGCTGCGGCTTCCATAACAAAGACGGTAGAATCGTCACAAGGCGCCTGAACACAGTTGCGGATATCGTGGTCCTTCCACCCTGGCTGAAGACAAGCCCAGCAATACGAACAGTTGGCCGAAGACTTCAAGCCTATGAAATCAAAAACTCGCATAGGACGATTCATAGCCAAATAGCTCTTGTAGTCCACCAGTTTGCCCTCAATGATACTCACATCATCTAACGGGTTCTATACCTCGCTGGCATAATCCGCTTCAAATCGCTCCCATAACCAGTCTTCATCAAAAAGGAAAACTTCGCCAAGAAGCTGATGGTACTTGAACTTCCCGCTATAATTCCAAGATTCTTCCATTAACTCCAACATTATTGGGCGGCCAGATTTGACAATCTTCATCTCCTCCTCTTGCAGAATTCTGACAAATTTCTTGAACTTTGCATCATATTCAGCCCGCTGGTCTAAATCCCAAACTGCTGGCCAATCTTTGCAGAGCCATCGTGGTGGCGACATCAACAGCTCTAATAGTGCGGCGTAAGTCCACTCCCAATCAAACACAGCAACGATTTTACCATCCCTAACAAGCATATTACCAGAACAAAAGTCGTCACACATAAGTATGAAAAGTCCATGGTTTAACTCGTTTAAAACAAATTATGAAGTGATCAATTTAAAAAGTCGGCGGCGCAATAACTTCTTAATTGCGTCTTCGCGATCGTCGATCAAGTTTTGCTGTTGGAGTAAGTGCTCTAACTTTTGCTCCGCGGTTTTGAGGAAGTATTAAGACGTTGATGTATAAGGTTTCGAGTGATCTAACAATAATCTTCGAATTAAAGACTTGGCATAGAAAGGGTTATGTTCAAAAACTTGCAATAATAATTCACACCTCCACCCCTAAAGAATTCATTAATAGCCAACGTCAGCGGCCTTGTTGTCATAGGCCATGTGGGTTCGCCTCCGTTGCTATCCATAAACAAGGAGCCAATCGCATCAAACCTGCAATTTAATAATTGTAATAAAAAGCCCGCGATCTGACAATACATGCTCTCTTCAAAATCCTGGTCTAAGGTGCCATCGAAAAGTTTAACGCCAAGATTGTCTCCAACAATGAACTCGATAATAATGAAGGGACCAAAACCTCCCACATTATCTTCTGCTATTCCAAAGGCTATAATATTTGGAACGGGGATGCTGGTGGTTAATTTAATGTACTTCATCACCGCTACCTTGTCACAGACCTTTTTCTTCATGAACATAACACGCCCTAGTTTAGGGACGCGCACAATCCAACGAAGCCCATCAGCAAATGCTACCTTGAAGCACACGTTGAAGCTACCCCCGAGTACACTTTCAATGATACAGTCCGGCCAACCAAGCCAATACTTTGCTACCAAACATATCACGTCTTCATCGTGGACAATAGCTATCCAGTTTTGAAGAGTCGATTCTTGAGACCGTTCGACAATAAGATCATAGTCCATGCTATCTGTATTTCGTAAGGTCTAAGGATGCGAATGAGGCAGCTTTGGACAGTGTCTTTCCTCTTCGTGGAGTTTGAGGCTACAATATTAGTCAACATCATCTCATGTTTTGTGGTCTAGATCCAAAGTAGCTAGTGCAAAGAGCATGGTCCATTCATGTGCAGAAAATTAGTGCGAGACTTAGTCACATGAAAAAGAGTGAGAGATGATCGAGCCATAGAAATGCTTCTTAAATGATAGAATAACTAAAATGGCCAAATGACTATTGCGCAATCCCTGCGGGAGAAATGTTAAGTAACCCTGACTTCCTCCCGAATCCATTATCCAAAGAAGTGCTCCACTGCTCTCACTGGAACATCAGCATTTATTCAAATAAACATAAGCAAGGCATACAAGCCGACAATTACATCTTGACACAGGCCATCACATTTCTACCACAATGTTAGCCAATACAATGAAGGCTACGAAAGTCATTAGCACAAACACTATTTTGCCTCCTTCGCAGCTTTATCAGCCTTGGCAGCCCGTTCAACCTAATCAGCAATAGCAGCTTTATTTGCAGCCCGTTTCCTCAGCGAGGAATCGCCTTGGTCCTGCATGACCTGGGCGTTTTTCGGATCAGTCAAAGCTGTGGTGACGGCTGAACGATCAGCCTTCTGCTGTTCGAAGTATTCTATGGTGCTGGAAAATGACATTGGGATGATTTGTTGAAGCTTCGAGTGACTCGTAGGAGAATAAATAGCACTAATGTAGATATAGTAATTATGATGTGTTGGTGGCTCACTATCACAAAAAATATCTTGAGGCAGGATCATCTATTAAGTAGGTAGTTGTGATGTATACGCCCTGCTGATGTGAACTAATCTATGAAACTCCAACTTAAGGTAAGAGTCCTGATTTGGGCAAGGGGTTCCTTTCCCCACCTGTTCTGCATACAAAGTCAAAGTGATTCATGCATATTTGGCGCCATGGCCACTAATATAAACCGATTTAAAGGGACCATGCATAGTGGCGCTCGAAATGTGAGTCAGTACTCGGTGATGTTTTTGATGGGCGTCTTAGACCAGCGAGGACACCACCAAAAGTTATCGACTTTCAAGGCTGATGACTTTATTACTACTAAAGGCTTTACATTGATTTTAGCATAAAAGTTACTAAATATTAGAAGTAGAATCAATTGCACAGACTTAGAATGAGTTTTATATGCTGGTAGATTGATATGAAGACATCCCAAAAATTAGCCTTTGACCAGTCGCGAAAGGGCGTCAGGGGTGCCGGCCCCCCATCAAAACGTCACCGAGTACGGGCGGAACGCATCACGGATAAGTTGTTTCTTTCGGAGATCCCTGAAGATACCACCAATTTTTCCAACCACCTGTGTTCTCCTGCCGCCCTCCCTGAGAGATTTTCCGTCCATCCAGTTCTCGTCTCGTTCAGAATGTGAAATATTCGCTGCTCACAAGAGAAACTCCTCTGCAGCCTTCTCGAACCAACCCACCAATACTCTTTGCCCTATCGACCTCGACTCCACACTCTGCCTCGGTCGTGCCAACCTACTGCCCGTCAAATGATGTCGTGCACTGAAGTCTGGGGTTGAAAGGACATTTTAAAGAAGTTCTTAATAGAATGAGGCCTTCAAGTCTAGCAAACTGGTCACAGCCCCCATCTATAAATTTGGTCAAGTAGTGCATATTCCATCGATAGTCACTTGGTCAACACAAAATACTAAAGAAGAGATCATTGGGGAGATATGCCAGGTGTCTGGATCTTGTGCATCTCAAAACCTCGAAGGTCGAAGCACCTTACTATGACTATAGAATCATCATCCTAGTAGCCAGCAGCGTCCAGTAAGTATGTCCAAATTTCTCCTCGAGAAGGAAATGGAGGAACAACATGCACCATCTCTGCTACGGTCATGCCTTGCAAGATAGCAACCTGAGCCACATTTGCAAACTCCGATCCCTCAACAGCAACAAAAGTTGCACCAACGAGTTTCTCGGTTCCTTCTTCGATGACCCAGCGAGCCCATCCAGGCTGTCCATCTCCGTATAACCATGCCCCTGGGATATTAAAATCGCTGTCGACGACCCTGACTTTCAGACCAGCGGATTGAGCTGAAGCAAGAGTGTGACCAACAGCACCAATGTTAGGTTCTGTGAAAATCACTTGGGGGAATGTGTTTCTGGTGTCCTTCGCTTTTGTGACTGAGACTCCGATCGGAGTGGTGATCTTGACAGATGGTTGGTGTTCTGCAACAGACGACAGAATGGCATTGCTGGCAATGCGCGCCTGATACACACCCATGTGAGTAGTAGGAGCAAGGCCGTTCACGTCCCCAACAGCGTATAGCCAGGGCTCAACACCTTGTGATACAGGGACGACGAAACTTGCGTCCGTCTCTAACGGCTTACCTTCTCCAGTCAGACCAATACTGTCAAGCCCAAGATCAAAGGTCCTTGGTCTTCGTCCCGTCACGTTTAGCAGCACTGAACCCGAAATGACCTCGCCGTCGGATAAGACAACAGACAACAAACTCGCAGATTGCTTCTCAATCTTCGTAGCATGCGAAGACAGTTTGACAGAGACACCACTCGCCTCCAAAGCCTTGCGTACGATCTTGGCAGCCTCCGGCTCACACTTAGGCAAAATTTCCGAAGTAGATGAGATCAAGGTAACCCTCGACCCAATGGCTGAATAGAAAGTTGCCATTTCAGAACCAATAGCCCCAGCACCGAGAATGATCAAGTGCTCAGGAATTGTGTTTGCCGAGACTGCGTCGCGATTGTTCCAGAGCTGCGTTCCTTCATCAAGACTCTCGATGCCCGGAATCGGAGGAACAAAGTGCGTAGATCCAGTAGCAAGAACGATCGCAATATTGGCAGTAATGTTGTATCGCTGTGTTTCACCATGCGGTTGAATGCTGACCGTCTTGGTTCCAGCAATACGTCCAAAGCCTCGTGTGAGGGTTGCGCCACTCGCTCCATTTGAAATGGAAATCCAGTTCCTGTCATCCCACAAATCCACAATCTTGTCTCGTCGTTTAAAGACAGCAGCAACATCGATCTTGGTGCTACCGATGGCCTCTCGAGCTCCGTCGATTGCTTTTGCTGCCTCGAAAGCTTCAATGGGTCGAAGGAGTGCCTTGGACGGAACACATCCAAAGAAGTGACATTCACCGCCGTAGAGTTCGTGTTGGACGACGAGCACACTCAATCCGGCTTTGGCGAGACGAGCTTCAGCAGTGTTGGCAACAGGGCCGCCACCAAGAATGATGATATCGAAGGTTGTTTTGGTGAGGGCGGAGGTGTGGTAGTCCGTAGGATGGACATTGATGCTTCTGGTCGCCATTTTGATGGAGTGAGCTGGAGGAGTAATCTGTGATGGATTTGCCGAGGGATCAAAGTGATTTGCAGAAAATGAGAAGAAATGATGGTGGGTGTACTAAGGAGCAGCATTGAAGGCTCATCAGGGACATTGTGTTGTTCATATGAACATGGCAGTGATGCATCACCTCGCTTAACTCCGGAAGCGCGCCAAGGCAATGGGTGATGTGCCCAACCACTCAATTGTCGCATCACGTCTAACCAATTGAGCCACGCCCAAATTCTTTGTCATGGCACTGCAGATTGTCCAGCCCAATGATGAACCGGTTGAAGGTGCACAGAGGGGCCTACATGGATGACGCCCTGTGAGTCAGCCTTCCTAGCGCAGAACCGACACCACCAGGATGTTCTTAACTCCTACGTTGCGTCCATGGCACTTTATTAGATTTCCCCAGACTTTCCCCTAGGCGCAGCTCTTTGGTTCGCCGGATTACTTGTTTACAAACAAAGCCTTGGCCACCAGAGACGCATCGTGGAGTTAAGCAAAGAATCCAACCCCAAAGATACGACGCTGGATTTACGAGTTTCACAATTAACAGCAGGCGTTAATTCTCGGCGTCTTCGCATTACATTTTGTGCTTCTTCTGGCTTCGTCCAGTCTGATGGTATATCCTCACAATCACTTAATATGCAATGTGGTTTAGCTAGAGAGCTTGTTCAAGTTGCGACTAGTGGATGAATCGGTTGGTGGAATGTTTGTCACCCCCTGAATTTAGCGAGTCTGTCTCACGTCCAAGAAGTAGCGCAACGTCACGCTCCCCAAAACAAAGCTCGTTATGAAAAGAAGGCACAGAAGCGATGCCATGTACATCCTAATAGGCCACTGTAAATTCTTGCTACAGACTCAAATCCCTCATCTTAAAACAAGCGCTCCAAGTTCCGCTCCCTTTCTCCCGAAACCCCTGACGCCTTCTCAGCTCGCAACGCCCTCAACCCACACCTTCATAATACTCCTGGTATTCCCAATATCGACAGCTGGGTTCTTACCCAACAACACCAAGTCAGCTCTCAGTCCAGCTTTGATCGCTCCCCGATCATCCATCCCGAAAACCGAAGCCGGCAATGAAGTCGCAGCTTGGATAGCCTGGCTTGGAGTGAACCCCACAGTTACCATCATGGCAAGCTCCTGATGCAGAGATTCCCCGAATGGTGGGCTGGCGGGGACGAATTCGTTGTCATTGCTGTCTGTTCCTGCAGCTACGGGAATACCCGCCTCAAGTAGAGATTTTGTAGTGCGTGCAACGTTGTCGTAGAGGAAGAATGGGGCGCCTGTGTTGTTGATGGTTGACTGGGTTTGTTAGTGAAAGCAGGGGAAGTTTGGAGTGTAAACATATACCTGCATCATCAGCAAGGTTGGCACCACTTTGATATCACTTGTCGTGATGTTGTTCATTACGACACCATCCAATGCTTTATCCACTGGTGAGTGGGTGATGATATTGATCCCCGTTCTTGCAGCTTGTGCATACAGAGCATACGATGTAGCATGAGCGATGACCTGTAAACCTTCTTTATGAGCTGCTCTGACCACCTGAGTTCTCATATTAGCATCAACTACATCAATCATGATAATGAGAGTTCACGAACTGCTTTTATCGTCGCATCATCTGGTCCCAATGGATCCAAAAACAATTTGATGTAATCCACCTCTTCAGCTTTCCGAGCCGCAACAAATGCAGCTCCAGTTTCAGGAGTAGCAATAAAAGAATCAACTGGAAATCCCTGGATAAGACTGATTTTCGTGCCATTCACAGTCCCCGCAGCCCCGGAACCGCGAACATCAGTCACAGCATGCTCACCACATTTCATCACAGCCTCGTAAGGGTAAGTTCCCATATCCAGCGCAGTGGTTACTCCATACTTCTGCAGCGTCGACCGATACGCACAATCTGTGAGATGTACATGCGAGTCGATAAATCCGGGGATGAGAAAGCCTCCTTGGCCATTGATGATCACCGCCCCGACTGAGTTCTCATTGGAGATCACGCCATCGACAATCACGACCGTACTTCTGCTCCGAGGAAACTTCGTTCCGTCCCACACTTGGACGTTCGTGATGGCTGTTTTGCGGTGCGCTACTGGGCCGGTGTGGTGATGGTGGCCGCTACATTTCGAGGCTGCGATCTGCAAGAGAGGACTGAATGCGAGTAATAGTAGGTGTAAGTACATGATTGGATGACTGGATGGTGGGAGGGAGATCCCGAGGACGAGCGATCAAAGATTTGTTGTCACGGGACTGAAACCTTAGGGGCGATGCCCCGTGTCATACCCCACATCCTAGGGCGCTCCAACGCCCTGTAAACTTCTCAAGAGCCCGCTACGCCCCGCTCAAGTCGCACAGGGCGCATAGCAGACAAACACAGCGCGCTTTTGTTTTCATCTCGAAGCGAGATATGACGATTTGATTATGGGTCGACTGTGTTGAGTTCTAATTTCAATAATTTACTGACTTACCGGTCAAGAAGTCACACTTGAGTAGGCAAAGAGGTGCCAGCCGAGTGGCGTCCATCGTTTCAAGTTGCAGTGATAGCAACTTTTAAGATTCTAGATCTAGGAAGATTTTCATTGATCAGTGAACTATGGAAAGAGGGACAGAAAACAGCAAAGCGAGATAGACCAGTGACAAGCGAGTTTTCAGTAGAGACGGTGATTTGCGGCCAGACTTAAGGAAATCCCCCAATAAACCACGACAAATGATCAATTTTCCTGATACAGTTGTAGAACCAGAAAGGAAATACACCTAAACGTCTGTTCAACAAAAGAGATCGTTAATTTCGCAAAGGTATCGATCCAGCACCGAACCGACTGGCTGTGTGAAACTGGTCAATTCAATGACCCCAGCGGTGCTTGTGCTCATTCAACTTGTCAAGTCTCGTAAAGACTTTGTGGCAACCGAGAATACCACAGGAGAATCGGGGTGGACCGTGTGTAAGCTCGTGGCGATTGCGGTCGGCTCGTCGAGCGAACACCGTGCGACAATTCATGGAAATCCGACAGGTGTGACCGGCACGAGACGCTGGAGCGGGAGTTGCTGAGGCAGTTGATAACATGGAGACCAGCGTATTCATGGGAGTAGGTGCTATAGTTGAGCAGTCCACATCGTCCCGATTCCCATGAAACATGCCGGATCTCGCGTAAAGGTCGGTAGCAGAAGGCATAGATGAGGGAGCAATGTTGGTCATGCCATCCATAAACTCTTCATCACTCTGCCCGTTGTATTGGTAGTTGCCGATCAGCTGCGATGTGGCGCCATCTATGGCCGACTGGTCGGCATTGGTCTTGGAGGGCGCAGATGTGGCAGTGAAGTCGAAGATGTCCTCGAAGTCAGCATCATACCCAAGTGCACTGATCATCGGAGATGTGGTATCATCTTGGGGAGCCACGAGAAAGTGGTCGTAATGTTGTCCTGCATTGGCATTAAGGTTGGGGAGATCGATGTACGAATCGTGGACGGCGACGAAGGAGAAGTCTCGCATGCTGGCGTCGACGGCATTGTTGTCTGGCAATGGAGTGATGGTATGTGATCCATACCCAAAGCCTGCTATTACTTCATCCTGCAGGTTACACTGGTCAAGAAGAAGACCGGAATTCAAGCTGTCGATAGTATACGGCGATACGGTGGTTCCAAGAGCCTCGACGACCTGAGGAGAGTTTGGAGGATATTTGGTCGCCGATGTGTGTGATGTATGCCTGCCGCATGTAGAGATGTGTAGTGCTACGATGGACTGTAGAGACTGAATCCCTCTTTCCAGAGCTTTTATCTGGGCTTGGGTTGCCCAGACGTAGCCATGGTCAGGCGTAACGCTGGGGAGAATGCGAGGGTGGAGTCTAGAGGCCTGGGAATTATACAACAACTGGGGTAATTGCTGGCCCGTGCGCCGTTGCTGTCCACTCATGCACCCACTGGCAAACCCAAAGCTGAAGTGGACATTCCATGTCAGCCACAAAAAAAAAAAGGCCTTACCTGTCCATGCAACAGGAACCGTCTTGAGATTGAGATCCAGTAGTCTCAAGGCCGTTGGGAGGGCTCTCTGTGGCAGCTGAGAGCCCAGGTCGTTGATCGTCCATTTGAACGGCGAGAGAGTTTCCGAAAACTTCATACGCTCGGGAGTGATTATCATGACCCTGCCCATCATTGAGAAAGTCCATGTTGACGTTGGTTGAAAAAAGGGTGGATGTTCCAGGATCTTGCGACGCAGCTGTGTATCGTCGAGAAATGTCGTTCTGGAATCCTTTGGACTGAGGGGTTGGACCACCAGAGTTGGGATGGTGATGGTGATGGTGATGGTTGGAGAATGGGATCAAAACGAGAAATTTTTCAGATGAAGGGGAAGGAAGCGGTGTGCATCCAGGTCTCGACACAAAATCGGATTATTCTTCGCACACTCTCGTGACGGACGCCATGTTTGCGCCACTTGTGTGCAGTCCTGTGCCCGACGCCCAGCGCCCTACGCCCTAAGCCACAACCTGAGCCCACAATACTCCCTTCCAGTACAAAATGACGAGGCCCATTAGTGATGCACAACATATGTCTTTGCACTTGTAAATCATATACTCGGGTTGGAAAGCCCGTACAGTCAAGACTCTTCGCTATCAAGCATCTCGTGAGGCTTCCTTGCTTAAACTTGCCTTCCTACCCTTCCGCAGTCGCTAATGTGTCGCTGACAGCTATTAAGGATCAGTCGTTTTCGTCTAGAGCATCCACCGATGCTTGTTTTGTGCCACGGACAAATCGAAGCGCTTGTACAAGAAGGAAATTGACGGGATGGGCTCCGAGACATTGAAATGTCTTGTATGTGGCAGAATCTACAAAGCCAAGCATCTCTTGAAGTGCGAGCAGCTAATTTCTTTGAACTCCGAAGCGGTATGCTGATTTATTGCTACAGCAAACATCACAAAACCCACGATAGGCAACATTCGTGTTCTATCTGCGGCAAAGCATTTGGTCTGACGTCGGATCTCCAACGGCATAGGGATACGCATCGTTCTTCTCCAATCATCCATCGGTGCCATCACGCTGACTGTAAGTTTCGCGGCAGTCGACGCAAAGAACGCCTTTCGGCGCACTTGAGGAAGTGTCATCCCAACGACGAGGTTCCCTTCCGCAATCTAGCTTCACTTGCGGAACAGTATCAGTCGATGCAAGCCGAGCAGAATCTTGAATTCCTTGGATGTGCTAGCTGTGGAGATGAGGAGAATGCAGGCCGACTTCTTTCTGAAAATGCCAGAGGGCGAGTAGCTGCCAGAGACTCAGAAGGGTCAACCGCTCTTCACCTGAGTGTAAGCAAAGGGCATGAAAGCTTGACTGAGATGTTACTTCGATATGGAATGGACGTCAACGCAATTAACATCAACGGCGAAAGTGCATTGCACTTGAGTATTACCGAAGGACACGAAAACCTAACCAAAATGCTACTTCGATCAGGAGCCAATATCAATGTAGCACGCAAATATGGGCTAACGGCATGTCAGCTTGCGCTGGAGCAGAACAAGTACGAAGCTGTGAAGAAGCTAATGGATCGTGGAGCAAAGGTCAGCGATCTGTACATTAAGGACGAGCCTGCGTTGAGGTACGCTGCACTGAACGATGATGCGGTCTTAGTGGAGCTGCTTTTCAGGGGAAATGCAGAATGTGCGAAAACTAACTGGGCGGGCTCTACTGCTTTATACTGCGCCGCAAAAAATGGACATGTTGGCGTGGCAAGATTGTTGGTCGAAAGTACAGCCGATATTGATTCTTCGACAGGCGGCAAGACACCTTTATACTTGGCTGTTGAGAAAGATCACTTAGCCGTGCTAAAAACATTGTTCGAGAGTGGACCTACTATCAATTCGAACATCTCATGCGACGAAGAGACACTGCTGCACTTGGCCGCGAGAGCACAAAATCTGGTGAAGATAAGAGTGCTACTGGAAGCAGATCCCCAAATACACGCAAAGAATCAGCATGGTAGAACACCTCTGTCACTTACCATTAGACCGAATGCATGGAACTGGAGCAAAGACAAGGGGACACAGGCGCTGAAAACACAAGTGGATTCAACCAAAGTCTTTCTCGCAGCAGGAGCTGACTTCGCCATCGACGATTGGAACTCACTCTCTCCCGTTTACAAAAAGATATTCTCGAACTATCGCCCAACTGGAGGCGATTGGTTCGAGACTTCAGACACCACGATCGTTCCCTGGCTCGCTGAATCCGACGACAAGTACGCCGGCATAGTAAGGAAACATAAATTAGGATTGATGAGTACAACTCCATCTGCGATATTCTGTTGGGAGAATGGGAGATATGGTCGAGAGGAGGAGCGAAGTGAGAGGGAACGTTGGAGGTGAGTTTGGGCTGGGGTTTTAGCGGCCGAGGTGGGTCTTGCCGCCTGGGTCGGTCAGCAGATCTGAGCATGAGGGGGAGCTACCGAGGTAATTCCATGTTTCTGGAGATTGGTTGTCATGAGTATCTTTGGTCTCTGTCCTTTCTTATGAAGTCTTTCTTCTCAGGGCGATGATGTGGGATTTCATGGCAGAAGTGAATGTGGTGGGCTGAGGTCACGTTTTGGGGAGTTCGCTTCTTTTGGTCAACATGAGGAACTTCTTTTCTCTTACTAGCAATAAAAGTCTCTTTCTGATAGATATGAGCATTTGAAGAATCTAGCTCGTACTTCATAAATTCCCTGCTTCATCTCAATCTTGCCGAAAGCACCTCTATTCCCCCAGCATCACCCCTACCCCTCTCTAACGCCTCCTCAAAAGCCTGCACAACATCATGTTCATGCAACCAATTCGTACTCCACTCCTCCGTAGCTCTAGCCCTCAACTCTCCATCAGGCTCAACCTTTTCCACTTCTCAGTTTCTGTATCCTTGCATTATTGCCAGTATGCACGACCTTCAGCAATCTCTCAGCATAAGGCTTGCGGATCGTCTCGAAAAGCTTCACAGCTTTTGAAATGTCGAATGATGATTGTTTATGCGTTGCTATTGCGGGGAAGACTGAAGCGAGAGCAGGTGACAGTGTAGAAGCGTCGTCGATGGCAGGTGAGCCACCAGTTGCGTGAGCCACGCCGTGAGCATGAGCTGCGTCGCCGATGAGTGTAGCGCGATCTCCGAATACCCATGTATCTAAGTATGTGAACTTGAGTAGTTTGAGTACCGAAAATTTAGAGTGAGTTCTGTCAAGCTCTTCACCACTGGACTCCAATGCTCTCTCAAGTCAGCGGAAGTCACTACCAGCCGGGCCCATTCAACCCACCTTGTAAATTTCCCGGAAAGAGGGAATACCCACAAAAGATCAATCTGAAGGAGGGAGTGGAATAGTTGCACATACAGGCAGTAAACTAAAATAAATATACCTACTTCAGTTCCGCCTCAGCCTCTGCGTATTTCTCCCACTTCTTATCTTCACCTCCTACTTGCCACTTCTGACCTCTTACTTTTACACACTGGCTCCACGAAAAGCAAATCGAAGCCTACTTTTACTGTCGACAACCGC
Organism: Helotiales sp. F229; assembly: GCA_002554605.1. Classification (NCBI taxonomy): domain Eukaryota; kingdom Fungi; phylum Ascomycota; class Leotiomycetes; order Helotiales; species Helotiales sp. F229. The sequence goes on from MXAW01000017.1 coordinate 1,471,166, forward strand.
GACAAATTATCATACTTGATTTTATGTCTTTCTGTATATGCTTGTTGAGAGGACATGGATTAGATTTAGATTGAATTTGGATTTGAGTGTTCATTTAGACTTAAACATAAAAATGGGATAAGTGACGGGAAGAAGACGGAGATCAAATTTCACGATGCCATTACCAGAGAAGGTGAAATCGGTCTTCAGGATATAATACATCGGAGAGTCGGCGCTTAGGTACTCTGTTCAACTATCAGGAACAATCTTAGAGAAGGACATTAGGAAGGAATAAGCATGCTTAATAATGATCTCAGCTAATTCAGCTAATAGTTGAGCCAGGGCGGTCAAGGGCGCTTCGGGTACAGTATGTTGGAACCTAAAACTCTAATCATATAATATGTCACATTGCAATTGGAGGATAGAATGATGGAAAGGTAACCTTTGTGAACTGCCAAAATTCTAAGGTTTCCGCTTAACCGTACCCACGCGTAATCATCACTGCCATCCTGGCCAAAACTACATTTATACTTCCATGTATGATGTAGTTGTTTCCGCAGACTGTTACTTCGTGTCCACCTTCAGCGCCAGCTCGATAGCTTGAGCCCACTTTAGATCGATGTCCTTCCGAGCTGCCTCAGAGGATACCATACATGTTGTCAAAACATTGGAACTGATCCCCTGTGTTGTTAAATCATACTGTATGTTGAAAACCCGGACCAAGGTATTGGTGATACTGATGATTCGTGCCTGAAGTGAAGACAATTCAGTTAGCCTGAGTATTTCATGGTTTATAAAACAATTGGGTCGTCAAGGGAAACACTTACAGAGCATGTCTTGCTATCCAACCCAGTGGCAGATTTTCGAGCGTACAACAACCGAGTTCCAATGATAGAAAACGCACAAAGCAAGTCCCCAAGGAAAGGTTTATGTTCCATAGCAGAACAAACAGCCTCAGGATGATAGACAATTCCTCCGTGTATAACCTCCTCGTATCCTGCACCGTCGTAAGATGATTTCGCCGGTGGTGGAGAGCCACTTTGAGGGGCATCGCAAGTGAAGAGGCGAGTCAAAAACCAGGAGTAATCCTCTTTGCATAGAACCTGATTTTCCCAAGGAATAGAATCGTCGAGCCTGAAAGGGATTGACCTGAGTAGCTGCGTGCAAAAAAGTCCAAGGGACGGCAAAGAAAAAGAGGAGGTGAGGACTCACTCGCGACACGACAGATAAGTACATTGGTCTTCAACGACATCCGTCTTCATGTCAGAGAGCCAGTCGCAACCGCGGGCGAAATGATGGGCCAAACTGTCTGCCGAAGGTTGACAGGAAAAGTGGGATTCAACCAGCTGAAGGGGGATGAAAAGGCCTGTGGGAGTAATGTCTGCTGGCAGGAATTGTCGACGCAAAAGACACGATGGTACAGCCTGAGCTTGGGGTTGGGGTTGTGGTTGTGTCTCCAACGTCCGCACCCATTCCGGTTCTAGCTCACCGAAGCAGTCTTCCCAATACTGCTTAATCTGGTCAAAGTGATCCTTGATGCTACTTTGGCCACCATTGCAAAAAGAGTTTTGTTTGGGGTCGACAGAGGGTTTGACTGGTACTATGCTATCACTGACAGACCTTGGCCCATCGTGCTTGTGGATGTATTTCATTGAATTGGGTTGGCTGGAATCTCTCGTTGGGACGTCGGGTTGTGATTGTGATTGTGAAGAAGGGTTCTGGTAATTAGTCGTTGTTGCTGTCGCCATTGCCGTCGCCTTGTGCAGGGCAACCCCCCAGCTCGACATCGTGATTTTTCTTGATGTTTATCGTTGTCTTCATAACTGTCTGCGGTGGCAAGCGATATAGAATAAACGGTGTTATTTCGCGTTGTCCAGAGACGCGACTTGAACGATGTATATATATATATATCTATATCCGTTGTAGAGTCCAGCCCAGTGGTGATTACGTAAGCACTCCGCCCAGGCCAAAGATGAGGCTGTGACTCACAGCTTTGAACGCTAGCGTAAGTGAGATAAACCGTGATACATCTATTCTTGCCGTTATGATGCGCGAATCTAATTTTGTGAGTGCGCCTCACGTGAGTATACTAAATACCACGTGACATGGTTACAATTGGTTGCTTCTCCGAATTTCCCCGCCTTTCGAACCTGAATGATAGTTCACAGAATTACGTGTAACATTCCTAGCTGAAGGTCTTGCTTGCCTGACAATTTCGAAATCTTTCTGCCCTCATGGAAGCCTGTCTCGTGAAACTCAGACGTACAATATGTCATTTTCCGTGCTCACGATATTTTCAGCCGTTATCGTTGCTTCAGTCTTTCCGTCAGCATGCGACTCCTTCGATCAAAGGACTTGACTTTCAAGCCACTTGAGTCACTCCAGACGACACCTAGATATGCTATTCTCTCACACACTTGGGATGAAGGAGAAATTACTTACAAAGAGATGATGAAGCATCGTGGCGAAGTGGTTGAGAAAAAGGGATATCAGAAGATCAAGGCCTTCGCCGAGCGAGCACTTGCCAATGGCTTCGACTACATCTGGGTAGATACGTGTTGTATCGACAAGTCGAGTAGTGCAGAGCTCTCTGAGGCCATCAACTCTATGTTTAGACTGTATCGCGAAGCAGCGGTATCTTATGCCTTTTTGAACGATGTACCTGCGCGTAAAAGTCATCCATTATGGACTGGGCAGTTTCAAGCTTCACGCTGGTTCACAAGGGGTTGGACCCTGCAAGAGCTCATCTCACCAAAGCTGCTCGAGTTTTATGCGGCAGACTGGACATGGATGGGCACAAAGGTGGACTTGGCCCAACCGATAACTGCAAAGACGGGTATTCCGTACGAGGTCGTTGTTGGCAGCAGTTTTTCCAATACCTCCATCGCTCAGCGTATGAGCTGGTCAGCTGGGAGACAAACTTCGAGAAAAGAGGATGCGGCATACTGCCTTATGGGGCTGTTTGATGTGAACATGTAGGTGTTCTGGCGCAGTGGCTCATAAAGTGGCCATACTAAGAAAGACAGGCCTATGCTCTACGGGGAAGGTGACCGTGCATTCCTACGCTTGCAAGAGGAAATCATCAAGACTTCGGATGATATGTCCATCTTTGCTTGGGTCAGCGAAAAAGCTACTTTCTCTGCATATAGAGGCCTCCTCGCACAGTCGCCTTCGGACTTCGCGCAGTGTAGCGACATTCACTGGGCGAGAGGTACAAGCAACGAGCCTTATCAGATCACCAATAAGGGAGTCCACATCTCCCGGCCCTTTGTTGCAAGAGAGTCCACATCGCAAGAGCTTGTAGCACTCCTGCGAGGAGTACGCAAGAAACCAAACATAAAGCTAGGTATATTTTTGCAGAAGGTGGGCGAGGAGCAATACGCGCGTATCGAGACGAATCAGCTGGCCATGGACTTAGGGAGCGCCAACTCGCCAACTCCATGCTTTGTTCGCCAGAACATCTTCATGGAAACAGCCAGCCACTCTAGAGCTGCAGGTATATCCCTTCGCATCGATTCTACTATCTTAGAGTTGCTTGACGTCCAACCATCAACATATTGGAATGAAGACACGAAATTCTTCGCATTTGATGCACCCATAGCATTACGAAGGCCACCATTAGCTGTCTTTGCACTCCGCTCGACAAACACCGGTGGAAGTGGCATTAAGATATCAGTTGATGCAGGCAAGCAATGGGGTGCTGTGCTCCAGATTGAAAAAGGGTGGAGTACAGCTCCAGCTCTCACTCAATTCACACATAAGATTCATTGTCGCAAACCGCGGCAGCCGGTTATCGAAGTCTTGACTGAGCGCGGGGTGTTTGAAGGAGAGTCTCAGATTGTTCTCTCTGTGGTAGCGCTGAGAGATGACGAGGACGACAGTCCACCTTCGGAAGCTGCAAAAATCTTTCACTGATGGGATGATGCCTATACGGGGTGAACGGAAACAGTTTTATCATCTTGACTAACGCCATGCACGACTATCATACCTCTTCTGATTTCTATTTTCAATCTCACCCTCGCTACTACGAATCAGTCTACGCACAGGCTGCCTCAAAGTCTATATTCGTGCGAAGTCATTCGCATTGAACAACAATTCATTTGATGCTCCCACGACGTGGATGAATGATAGTCAGTCTCTTTTCCCCAGGTTACACTATGTCTCGGAGATCAACCCCCATCGTCAGACTTGAGATGTCTGCGCTCACTACCTTGCCATCGAACACAAGCTCGCTAACGATCTTCCCCGTCGCTGGAGCGTTTTGGATGCCCCAGTTGTCATGACCCGTGGCGAGAATGAGTCCCGAAATCGGGGTGGGAGCAAGCAGCGGACCATGTGTTCTGTCGCGGCCTGGTATCGTAAGAGCAGGGCGGTAACACGCCTGCTCAACAAGTAACTCTCTTCCTTGCAGATACGGGGATATGAAGTCTGCTGCACGCCGAAGATGCTCGCAAATCTCTTTGTCGGCCACGACTAGATCGGTGGACGCCGGAAGCTGAGTTAGGTGATCTGTGCCAGCGCTGATGTGGATCGTGTCATCCGGGCGGGGATAGAATTTAATTCTTGGAAACCATGAGTTCGGGACCTCATTGTTGAAGAAGACCAAATCAGATGATATCTCCTTGCTGGGCGCGCGAAGGTGGATGGCGCAATTTCTTGCGCCGGTAATGGGTACTTTTGGAAGGACAGTCGGTGTCCATGGACCGGCAGCAACAATGACATAATTCGCAGAAAGCTGCTGGACATCTGTAGAATCTTTCAATCGATAGTTGACACTCTCCACCGCTGTACCATCGTCCGAGTAATTGATACTCGTGGCAGAGCCAAATATGATTTCGACGCCACTGGCCTTTGCTTCGTTTGCTATCACCGTGGTAAACTGGAAGGGATGTAACTGTGCACCATCGCCTTTAAGCTCACAAGTCTCTATGCGGTTGGAGTGCACCCAGTCTGGAATTGGAGTGACGGTCTTGATCTGTGCCCGCTCGGTTTCTCCCTCCTCGGGCTCTCCCTGGAGGTTCACATCACAGTGGAGTCGGCGAACTTCACGGTAGCCATAATTATTGACACCATCATATTCTTTTGCCAAGTCTGCGTGAAGTCCCCATGTCAGGCTGGCGAGACATGGAGGATCCGCCCAGCTAGCAATGAAGCCACCGGCTTTGCCCGAGGCGCCACCTGCGATCTTTGTGGCTTCAAGGATGGTGATGTGATATTTGCTTCGATCGTAATGAGGATGACGAGTCAGATAGTATGCAGCGCAAACACCAATAATACCTCCACCTAAGGAATTGTCAGCTAAGAGCGAGAGGGCCTTCTTGGTTGTGCTGTAGTACCTATAATGACAATCCGCTTGCTATCTCCTGACTGGTCGGCCATGAGAAATGCTATGCCGAACTTTCTTGAATGGCGAGTGAGATATTTGAAGGTGTTCTCAGCATCAGGCTGTCAGTGGGTGGACTCGGAGAGCTGCAATCCGCCGCGCCGGCTGTTTTGTGCTCGAAGCCTTGCGCGGAGTGGATATAGAAAAACTTATCCAATTGCTGATGTTGCTTGTAGATATCGAAATTTGAGAGGTTCGTGTGCAACGGAAGAGAAGTCTCTCCTCTCTGCACCGAGCGCTCGTTCTCAAGCTCTTTGTTCCTGCCCAACTCCAGGATGCTTGGCCAAGTGTTTCCATTTACCCGGCACACACCGGTCAGTCGTGGCACGAAGTGGTTGGATCAGGTTGTTGTAGGAGAAAAGCAGGGCGACCAAAGCATCTTTAGGGCGCAATCAGCCCTCCTCTGACGGGCCGGGCCGATATTTCACCGAAATGCCTGGCAAACCTACTTACGCCCATCACCACCCTTCTTCACTCAACTTTAACTACCGCCTGGCTTCCTCTGTCTTCGGACTATTAGTTACTCATGGTAGGTAATGCCCTCGAGGGAGCGGGAATATCCTTCGTAATCCGCGTGCACAGCTGACTTATTCCACTTCCAACAGGCGATGGAGGGTGATGTGCTGAGCTTGGAAGTGCTTTTCGACGCCTCGCGATCCTCCAACGAGGTCAAAAATGCTCCAGATCGAGTTGAGTAAGTCTTAGAATGTTAACCTGGAGTATCGCAAATGCGCGTTGAAGTTGCTTATTCAAAGGCTAGCATTGTGGCAGTTCCAGGGCTCGGTGCTGGCAGCCAGCCGTGGCTGGAGGACAAAGTAAACTGGCTTGGGGATGAGGCAATGTTGCCGTACTGGGTTCCAACTGCTCGGATTATCGGCGTCACTTTCCGCTCGACTTTGCTCGATCAAGACAGGACCATCCAGCATGGACTTCCTTCGCTTGCCAGGGAGCTTTTGAGGGCTGTCATGGCAAAGCGTCTTAATTGCCCAGGACGTCCACTCGTATTCATAGGGCACTCCTTCGGTGGCCTCATTGTCAAGCAAGTAAGTACATTTTATAGGTGGCATAATTTGTGGCCATATTTTTGACCCCACCGAATGTGAACTGACAGAGTAGGCCGCTTTGCTTTGTGAAGTGAACCATGACGAGTTTCCTTTACTTGCTAGCTCTCTTGCAGGCATAGTCTTCCTTGGAACTCCTCATCGAGGTACATCCGCACCAACTGGGTCTGTGCCGGCATCACTCGCAGCAGTGGCAGCGGCGAGTGGTTGTGGTACTCACGATCAGCTGCAGACAGCCTTTGAAAAAGAGAATGGGCCATTAGCGAGTCTCGCCTGGGAATTTGCTCGTCTTGCAGTTATGCACCATATACCCCTGTTTTGCTTTTTTGAGCACCCTGAAGACGGTAAGGTTCTAGTTGATGAGCATTCAGCGACCGTTGCTGGCTTTCCAAGTGCTCCGCTTACAGTAGATCATCTGCACCTCTGCAAATTCGCGTCACTGAACGACCAAAACTATGCTCTAGTTCGGGATCAGCTCTTAGCCATTACACAGGGGGCAGCCAGCTGTGTTGCCAACCGTACACGGTGTACGTATTACCCGATCACGTCTGCATCCAACGAGCGTACTTACCACTCATCCAGTTCCCACTGACGAGGTGGACAAATGGTTCAAAGCGTTGTTCATCACAGATCCAGCCGATGATGTAGAGAGTATCGAGCATACGAAAGGGCGACTACTTCATGGCTCCGGCTCGTGGTTACAGGCCGATCCAGCCTTCAGGGAGTGGCTCGATTGTAAAGCAAGTCGTATCTTATGGTTGAACGGTGATCCAGGCAAAGGGAAGACCATGCTCGCAATTTCAGTCCTCAAATCAATCAACGAGCAGATCAGGGCTAGTAGTTCAGGCCCTAGTGTTCTGCTGGCGTATTTCTTCTGCGACAATAAGGACAATCGCCGCAATAATGCAATTGCGGTCCTACGTGGGCTTATCTACCAGCTGCTGCATGCACGCCCTGATCTGTCTTCTCAGTTTCGGGCTTTGTTCAGCAGAGAAGGGGATCATCTCTTCAGCTCGCCCACTGCCATACGGTCACTGTGGCGCATCATGAAGGAATTCTTCGCCAGTCCCAGCATACACAGAGTATACATCGCCATCGATGCCCTCGATGAGTTGGATGAAGAGTCCACTGATGATTTCCTGAAGATTCTCGGACCTCTGCTCGAGCTTGAAGGGCGCAATCAGCGAATCCATCAGTATACGGACCAAGTGGACAACTGCGAAGTGAAGTGGTTATTGACCAGTCGAAACGTTCGCTCCATCTCCGCAGTTCTATGCCAAACACTCAATGTCAGTCTTGAGGATAACACGGATCACGTGCAGAAGCTGGTCTCGAAATTCATCGATTTGACAGTAGATAATCTGCGTGAACGAAAGGGATATACCAATACGCTCACGAGCACTGTTGCAAAAACGCTTGAAGAGATTTCTGAAGGCACATTTCTCTACGTTTCAATGGCCTGCAATGCGCTATCAAGGCCGCATGTCCGTCTGTTCGACACCAACAAGGTGCTGCGCACCTTTCCGAAGGGACTGGAGCCTTTGTACGAGAGAATGGTTAGACAGATCGATACCGCCGCAGATGAAGAGCATGTAGAGTATGCAAAAGCAATCCTCAGGGCCATGGTGCTGGCGGTCCGCCCATTGACACTTCACGAATTAGCAATGATCGCAGGACTTCCACATAAGTCAGACTCAAGTTATTTTTTCGCTGGTTCTGTTTTAGTGTTTGGGCGTGAGCAGCTGCCGCTTTAACCTGAGCCGAGGGTGAGTATTCCTGAGCTCGGCCTAGGCTGGGCCTGAGCAACCTGAGCACACGGCAGAGTCAGCCTGAGCATGTGCTAAGGGGCCATTTAGCTTCCAAAGGGGCTTGTTCTGGCTCCCTTGATGCCCGGTTATACGTTCCTCATCTTGTCTCCGAGCACAAATCCTGCTTACATACACGTAATAGGTACGTCCTCATCTATCCTCCACGTCCGATTAATGTCCGCAGGGGCGATTTCATATGATACGAATTTCAGTAGCATTCAATTTACTCCTCTTTGCTTTTGGATATTTTAATGTAATACTTTCTTCGCGTGCCTCTTTTTTCTCTCTTTTTCTCCTAGTTTCCGTCCTGCTTGTAGAGGGCAAAGGGCCAAGGTGCCCTAACAGCGAGTTTGATTCCTGTGTTACCCATGCACATGTGATTTTACTTCGGGAAGGGGCTTTGTGCTACTTCTATCTCAGCGGATGATTGGGATGACTGGTTCGCCGGTTGATTGTCATGAGATTCATGCTGCTGCTAGATTACACTACCAAAGTGTTACACTAAGGCTCAGAAGAGGGATCATACATGCTGTATAAGAGACAATCGTATCAGCGGGACTGAGAAAGGGGACATCGCCGGTGGCAAGTCTGCTGATAGTGACATTACGTAGCAGTGATGCCGTGTCAGGAAGGAGTCGCACCAGTGCCAGTGGTACTGGAAGATTCATGTAAATCCTGGCAGGGCAGAATCACACCAGCGGCACAATTAGTGACAATAGGGTGCAGAATCAGCTGGGTATAGGTCAAACAGAGATGGAGATTCATGCAACGGCAATGCCGCGTCCAGAAGGGGTCACACCAAGGGCTAGTGTCACTGGGAACAAGGCACAATCACCCAGCGGCACAGTTTACTAACAAAGGGGGTGCGGGCTTGTTGGTATGAATGCTATAGCCGATCTCAATTGTGCAAAGGCTCAAAAATCCCAGAGGGTCAGGCTCTGTCTTCGCTCAGCTTCCCCCTCTCTTCGCATCAAGTGAGGGGCAACCTCAGCCTTAATACAATCTATTCCTCGATGTAATATCACCACTGAATGAACTCAACTATGGTCAGCAGGTATGCCAGCTCTTCGACGACCACTCGATCAACGTAACTTTGCTGCCAAGGTGGTTCTGCCTTGTCTTGTCTATATGAAAACTTTCAGCTCCTTGTGGAGACGGACCCTCTCAACCACCCGGCTATATTGGTCGAAGCTGACTTTGTACTCGCTGCTCTTGATAGCCATTGGATGTATTGGATGTCCGCATTAGGTATAAAGGGCCTGTTGTTATACAGTAGCTCAGCCTTAATCTCATCGGACTTCTTCATATCATTGAGCTGGTCCTGATTCCGTGCGCAAGAAGACCATATGTCGGCGGCCGTATACTTGTGCCTCTACCGATCCGGCTTATCCAATCATTTGCGAATTGTTTCAAGGCCTCCGCTTTATTTCTGCTCGATATCTTGATGCTGAGGTTTCCGCTCTTCAGTAGGCTAGCTGATCACCCGAATCCGTTCAATGTGTTTGTTTATGCTCTGTTCAGTCGCGCGGTCTTAAGGGTCTTCCTAATTACTTAAAGTGGTCCGTGGCACACATAATCACTTGGTCTTCTGACACAAATAATCTATTGTAACTACAAACTAAATAGTACAAGCAAATGGTTAGTGCAAACGAATTGTTCGTACGAGTGGTGCTACCGCCAAGATTTTGAACTTGACCGTACGTTATACATCTATCACTGAACTAATTATATTATCCGAATCACGCTCCTATTTTAACTATTTACCCCCTATATTACTGTCGGTATTCCACTAGCACGGTTCATATTCCTGACATAGGTAGATGCCGACCTAAGTCCCGTGACTATATGTTTCGTGACTAGACCTAGCACATACCAAATGAAACCTAGAGTAACACAACAGCCAGTAAACGAACACATACTTCTAATCTGTACCTCCATCCTAATACAATGCTAGATTAGCTGCCTAAGGTGTTCCAACCAGAGCAAAGTCGGGTTTAAGAGAGAAGTTATAACTCGTTCCAATATTCCCCAACTGATTCGCTGCGAAATATTCCACTATGTCACCTATAGAAAATCGTCTAGCCTAAGCGAAGTTAGTGAGATCGACAACTGTAATGTTGTGTAATCCAGACATTGTAATAATATCTATGGGCCCAGGGTCTCCACTCTACATCGGACTCAAGATAGAAATGCATATTTATAGAGCCTGCTATCGTTAGTACAGGACTGGAGATAAATCTAATAACAATGTATAAGGTTGATACTAATCCAGAAAACAGCGAATACTACGATTCGTATATGTGGTACTTTGAATGCCAAGAATGTCAATTTAGTCAAGCTATCGCAATTAATAATCAAATTATTCTGAAGTAATATATAACGGTCGTGTATTTACTCGGTAAATACAAAATCTCAAATGCAAGAAAAGCGCGGCAAGCTCCCAGACGCAGTCGTGTGACGATCGACCCATATGTTATGCGCCAGGGGGGAATCAGGGGCTTGGAGCTAGGTCTGGGTAGGACCGCCTTCAGTGGGGTTTCGGGGGTGATTCGCATATATAAGGAGGGCGCCCCTCAGACTCCTTGAATCCTGTATCTTCTTTGTTTCCTTCGTACTAGACCTATTAGTTACAGGAATGGCCATCGCCTACGTACTCCCATATACCTCTAGCAACGCTCTCTTGTGCTAGCGTCGTTACAAGTCGTCGCCTGTGTTGGCGGTGGCTCCAATGCCGTCAGGATGTTCTATCCCTTCTCCAACGATCCATCCGTCAAGCTTCTCGGCGTCGAAGCCGGTGGAGACGGTATCGACACTGACCGTCACAGCGCCAATCTCAGCGGTGGAACAATCGGTGTCCTGTACGGTGTTCGCACTTACGTCTTACAAGACAAGAACCAAGGTGGTCAATAAGTAAGTGTAACGGTCGGGTATTTACTCGGTAAACACAGGAGGGTTGGTTGATCTCGAAGATCGAGAAGTAGGTGTATCACGTACGTGAGGAGACAATTACTAAGTATGGGTAAAGATACTATTTGAAGTTGAGCACGAAGCTCCTATCTAATGGCAGACGTGCCAGTCTTATATAGAGCCTTCGTCCTCTACGGACCGCTGGACCCCAGCGGTATGGCGTTTTCCTGGACCTCTGGACCCTAGGGTCGGCGGTCCGGCGGGTAGTCACGTGACCCCATGACCTCCACGGTAGCCTTGGCTTCTCTTGCAGACGAGCTGCCGAGCCTCAGGGCCAAAGTACACGTGATCCCACTACCCCTCCTGGGTGCGTTCGTAACAAGTACTTGAGTTTGAAGGGAATTTATTGTATATAAAATTGTAACGACACAAGGGGACTTGGTACGTTGAAGAAGACTTGATACTTAGAATACAAAAACTACAGAGCTACTCTACAGGAGGGAGGCATTGTTACGGCTGACCTCAGGCTGATACGAAAGCACTCCTTGAAAAGGCAAGAGAGTACTCGATTGTATTTGGACCTAAGGGTACGCTACGTATCTAAAAGAAAAGACAAGGAGTAGAATATCGAAGTCGGCTTGATCCTAAGGTTCTTAACAAAGGCTAGCGCCAGTAGCTGACTCATCTGCACGAACACCTTATCATGTGACTCTTTCTTGCCTCAGGCATCCAGGTCTCTACGGATCGTAACATTACCGTTATATTTTTACAGATATTTTTGTTAGTAAAACGTGATTTAAGGGTCACATTTCTAGCTTATCAGCAACTTATAAGCTAATCAGTTAAGCTGGTACGTTATGGTATTTTATGTAAGTCAGTAAGCTAAGTAATTTTACTCAGCTTATGACTGACTGACTGACTGACTTATTGACCACCTTGACAAGAACGGCCAGATCTCAGACACCCACTCCGTATCTGCTGGCCTCGACTACCCTGGTGTCGGACCTGAGCTCGCATCCTGGAAAGACGATGAGCGCGCCAAGTTTATCGACTCTAAAGCCTTCATTAGTTTCCGTATGATTTCTCAGCTAGAGGGTATCATCCCCGCGTTAGAGATAGTACATGTAGTATTCGCTGCTGTTAAGCTGGCGAAGATGATAGAAAAGGGTCAAGACATTGTTATCTGTCTGAGTGGAAGTAGTAATAAGGATGTGTAGAGTGTGGCAGATGAGTTGCCAACTCTAGGACCGAAGATTAGTTGGGATTTGAGATTTTAGGTTGGCTTATGGTGCTGGGATTTAGGATGCGTTGTTGGGTCATGGATTGATGGGTTTGATATGCTGTATATGACATGCGTAGAGGAACCCCAAAAGCTTCTGCTTTCAGGCGTTGGTGTTTGCTTTCCGCAGTTGTGGAAATCATCCCAAGTGGAGACACGGGGCTAACACGTGCTTCACTTTTAATCTCCAGCGACACTACCAGTGGGTAGTTATAAAAGCATCGATTACTCTCATCATCTGTTTCGCAAAAGCACTGGCTTAAATATTTGATTTCAGTCCTGCTTGGTGGGTTTGATAAATGAGTGACTTGCTACTGTACGATTGGCCGCAGGCACTGCCCGCTCAGTGAGCCCTGTGAGGCTGAGCCAACAAAATAAACGTCCAGCCAGGTGCAGCCAGCTGGGCAACGTTCTCTCTTCTATTCACCTATCTCAACCTGCTTTTCCATCAATAGGGCACGGTCACATTGCTTCCTCTTGCTTCTATCGCTATATCGGATTGTCTTTATCGTCCAGATTTGAAACCCGGCTCAGGAGTCCACATCGAGGGCAAGGCTATTCAAGCCTGATGGGGCTACGAATATACTTCAGGCGACATCAATACTCTTGGTCTCTGGTATCTGTCTATTGTTCAAGAATCGATCACAATAGATCAGTCCTTGTTACCTCGCTCATCAGTATCTACTGGCTTTTGGTTTTAGCTTCTTATCAAACTCGATCTTAAAACTATCCTCAATCTTGTTCCCTGAGCTACACTTTGCAATTCCTTGCATAATCTAGCTATGCGTCTCCTACATACGACAAAGCTCCGTCTTGAGGAGTTTTGGGGTGGAGATATACCACCCTACGCCATTCTTTCACATACATGGGGAGAAGAGGAAGTTTCTTTCCATGATATTACAACGGATGTGGGGAAACAGCGGCGAGGCTACGAAAAGATCATACATGTCAGCACCTTGGCCGCGAGAGATGGATACGACTACATATGGATCGACACTTGCTGTATTGATAAGTCAAGCAGCGCGGAACTGTCAGAGGCAATCAATTCGATGTTTCGATGGTACAAAGAATCCAACACATGCTACGTCTATCTGGCCGATGTCAAATTTCCCTTCGGCTCCACTACTTACAGTGGGCTTGGCCTCTCAGACCAAATCTCAAGAAGTCGTTGGTTCACAAGAGGATGGACCCTTCAAGAGCTCATCGCTCCGTCCAATGTGGTCTTTCTCGACCTCACATGGAAAATATTGGGCACCAAGTCGAGTCTTCAGTCCAATATATCCGGTGTCACTGGCATACCTAAGTCTATCCTCCAGGGATCTGACGTCGCATCTGCCAGTGTCGCGCAAAGGATGTCATGGGCTTCCAAGAGGGAGACCACGCGGGCCGAGGATGTTGCCTATTCTTTGATAGGCCTGTTCGGCGTGAATATGCCTATGCTGTATGGCGAAGGAGATAAAGCATTCATAAGGCTCCAACATGAGATCTTAAAGGTGTCTAATGATCATAGCCTCTTTGCCTGGGAATCAGACGATACTCGTGGGGGCCTTCTAGCGACTAGCCCAGCTTCATTCCGGATGTCCAGCAAATTTATCTCATTAAACTCTCCTAGCAGCTTAAGCTTTTCGACGAACCGGGGAATTCGTCTGAATGTTCGCTTTGTGGATACGGAGAATTCCGAAGCAGTTCGGCTTGCCGTTATTCCCTGCACAGAGGAAAGAGAATCGAGGAACTTGGTCGGAATTTATTTGAGAGCATTGCCACCGGTTGACGAGGATTGTTTCGTGAGGACAAGAAGCGACAGTTTAATGCTAGTCAATCTAAAGGACATCAGTAGGTCAAAATGTCCAGAACAAACGATATTCGTCCAGCCAGAGCATCAGGTCCGGTCGGTGCTTGGCAACAACAAAATTTTGACGAGGATTAGCGAAGAGCTGAGCGATGATTCTGATTCCGGCTCCGATATTGCTAGTATATTCTCAGATGGGAGAACATCGACCTCGTCCGTGTCAACAACAAACTTGAACCACTTTCAAACAGCCGGCATTCGCGAGGTTGCTCGGGCGCTGTTAAGTCAGGACATCTTGAAATCCTTGTACACAACAGCAGTGTGTAACCTCGAAAGACGGAAAGCACGTGTACACATTCGAGGTTTCCTCAAGGATTACGGCCGGAATCTTCTGAAGGAGGCATTCGCTGTCAGTCTTCAAGTACAAGCTGCTAAGTTCGTACAAGAGCTGGCCGGACACATTGCAGATGAAATTAGTTGGAGCATTACTGGATTTGAGAAAGTCAACCGACCACCGGAGAGGAAATCGGCGCAGAAGGACTTAGAAACATGGCTGTCATCGGTTCGAGTTCAAGGTGGTGATGTTGAAGAGTCCGCAACGCCAGACTTCGCAGCAAATGTTGAGGAGATGTTTGAACATGAGGAGTCGGACGAGGAGCTTGATGGCGGTCTTCAATTCCCCAACATTGATAAAGTCAAGGATTTCCTTCTTAACTCGGAAGCCTTTGGAACACTTGTCACAGCGATGAGAACCTGGCTGAAAGTTGAGGCAGGAAGCAGTGGTGGAGAACCCACGCCTGCAATATCTGGCATTCTGGACAACCAAGACCAGAAGGTGTCTAAAGCACCCGACAACTTGGCTGCATCCGTGCCTTTCCAACAACAGGCTGAAGACATGGGAAATGCGGCCACTGGAGCTTCGATCGATCCACGCCAAGACACAATCCACGAAGCAGACACGAAGTCGATTCCTCACCAAAGTCGAGGTAGTGTAAGCGACTTATTTCTCAGTCTCTTAGATTACCAGGGCATTTCTTTCTACCTCTATGACTTTGTCGAGCTCTTTGTCCCCCTAGTCCGGCCGGGATTTAAAAGGCTCAGATGGCGTTGCGTAAGTTTTCGTTTCCTCTTTAGTTCTTGGAATTTATTATAGCTTCGCTAATGTCTAAGTCCTGCGATGTTGTTCTATGGGGAGACTTCCCGGTCGACGAAAAACCTGCCTTGGATCTGTTGAAGCGAGAATTGTCGTGGCGGAGCGTACCTTTTACTCAAAAAGTCGCAGGCGGAGGTCCTTTGTCTCGACCGAATGCGGACTCAGAACCTGTTGGATCTGGGACTATCGATCTTGAGCCTATACCTCCATTGGCACCTTCAACCCAACCTGAGAGTTCGCAACCGGCGGGCTTGCCTAACCAGAACCGAACAAATGTTCCAGGTCCTTCACTGTCTACTCAGACCCATATAGTACACGTCAACACATCGCCCAAATTTTTCGAAGTTTGTATCAATACAGGCAACTTTGCT
Source organism: Helotiales sp. F229 (assembly GCA_002554605.1). Taxonomy (NCBI): domain Eukaryota; kingdom Fungi; phylum Ascomycota; class Leotiomycetes; order Helotiales; species Helotiales sp. F229. Next base: position 1,486,896 of record MXAW01000017.1, read on the forward strand.
ATCGAACACCATGAGCTCGATATCTCACATGTGTCTTCCGACAGCGAGCTGTTCGCGTTGATTTGGGACAAGTATAATTCGAGCCGGGGCATTGGACTACGGCGACTCTTTCTCCGACCCCGTAACGTCCATTTTGTCATGGTAAGCGCTCCGTAGCTACTGTGAAAGGCTACCCAATAGATAGTAACAACATCACAGTTTTCAGTCAGTCGCGGTGTTGAATACGGGACCGGTATTCACAAAAAGCCCGACGAGTTTCCACCTCCTACCGAGCTCGAAAAGAAGCGCTACCACTACCTTTGTCCCAAAATCAGAATGCCTGTCAATGTTTTCCTACATTACCTCCATCGCGCTAGGTGGAATATATTTGGTGAGCACGCCGAAGATACCTGGCTTCGACGTCTTCCTAAGAAGCTGAATGAGAGCATAATGACCCAAGCTCTACAATACGACGCGGCAAACCAACAGGATCAGCAGGAGGAGACAATGACAGACCCAAATCTGGCATTCGGCTGGGGAGTCCACATTCTCGATGGACCTAATCATGCTGTGCTTGGTGTGTTACTTGCCATCGGTATCGGTGTTGCATTCCTCGTTTCTGGATTGATCGTGGGATTTGCGAAGACACAGGAGCAAGGATTTGGGGTCGGAAGTTTTCTTCTTACGATCTTTGCCAGCATCATGGCTGCTGTGTATTTTCAACTTCAGGATCAGTAGGAGGTGACTGTGATAGACAGGACGGGATAACTCCCTCATCGGCACAAGTGTCGAAAGCAAAATATACAGAAGCAAAGTCAGGGAAACTGTAGGAGTGGCCGAGGAGCCAGACAACCTCCAGAACATCTATAAATATGCGAGAAGATCCGTTCAAACTCACATGAAAAAATCTCAATCCTCGCAAGTAGGAACTTCTAGCAATTTACTTCAATTAATTATAGGGTATTCAAACCCAAACGCATAAAAGTAACGTTCTGTGAACGGATCAATCTATTGGATTCGCAATGCAAGGGGTTTGGTAATGGAAGGGGTTTGTTATTTATTCTACACCTATCTGTTTTCATTGACAGAGAAAATGGGCATATCTTGACTGGTGCACAATCAGCACGTCAAGAATCCAGAGACTTTAAGCTGTGACAGTCAAGTCCGCCTCAAGTATCAAGCTCCCCTGCTTTGAATTGGAGATTAGACTCATCTTCAAAGATGACCACCACTTCCGGAACTCGTAGAACCGCCGCCAATTGGCCAGTCCATGATACGTTCCGTGAAATAGTAGAATTCTTCTGATTGAAGCTTATCCTCTGCAAAATAGGCTTGGACGTGTGTTTTGAAGTCCGCCATCTTTGCAAGTATTTCCTCTCTTTTGTCCGCTCCATGATCTCTTTGAACAATGTAAAGTGCTCTCAGGGAATTAAATAACATATTTCCAAGAAAGTCTGACTCAACTTTTTCGCTGATTCCGTTTAAGTGTTTAGACTGAGTAGCTGCCGCTTTAACCGGAGCCGAAGGTGAGTATTCCTGAGCAGCCAGAGCTTGGCTTGAGCGGTCCGAGCACACGATAGTGTCAGCCATGAGCATGCTATTCTAATACCCAAAGGGACTTGTTCCGGCTCCTTTTATGGTCGGCAACACTTTCTTCATCTCATTTAGAACCATAGATCTCATTTTGACTCCTTAATAATCGAGATTTCTCTAGAACTATTTTTGGATCCATATTCGCTTATGAACGTGAGAAAATGCCCGTAGCAGCTGACTTTCACGTGCTTGTTGGGCCCTGAACCTTTCATAATCTTCGGGCCGAGGCTGTACTATTATCAGGTGGTACAAAACAGAGATTACTCAATGACTTTAAAGGGGTCTTATCTGGACTTCTGGAGGCCAGTGTGACACCGTACGAGACTAAGGCAAGGTCAAGTCAGGCGACACGTGATGTCCGAATCCTGTAGAAGAATGCCTTTATTCGAGAGTCTAAAGCTAAGCAGAGAAGAAGAAAAGAGCGGGAAACAGCTAGTGAGTCTCGTATATATAGGAGCTCGTCACGTGTGCTTGTTCCTGGACCAGTTTCGGAAAACCCTAGGGGCACTTCATTGGAAAGGCAGCTGAAAGTCAGGTGATGGTGTGGGATCGTCACACCCGTAAAATTAATGTTGATAGCTGTTCACTTAAACTCTGAATTTTGTGCTTTCAAATTCAGTTCAGAGGAGTTCAGAAGCCATCAATGGATTTAGAGCCAAAATTGGCCCTTTTCCTGTTTTCGTTGTACAACATCCTTGTTGCACATCTACTTATAGCATAATAATTTGTTACATAACTGATTATTGCACAACATTTTGTAGCACATCTACTTGTTATATAATGACTTTGTTACACAACAAACTAGGGCACAATAACTTGGGATAACAGCGCCTTCACGTAAGCTAAAGGTTCCATATCTCGTTTCCATGCCTGATATTCAGAGAAGTCTCGTGTTAGGCAGGAATTTCGATTACAAGCCAGAAGGCGCACTGTCTTCTCCTAATCCATAATTTAACCTGTCATTTAAATCATATATATCGTTCCAGCGGTCATCTGAGTAAAACCTACCGTCCCCAACGCCTTGCTCAGATTGTCTATCAACAGGATCATTGCTATGTCGACCGTAATAACCAGACCGAATTAGACACCTGATACAATGCCTAAGTCATATTACATGATAATTATACTTACTGCCTTATTCCCTCTGAAGTTTCTGCTCTTATTAGTATCGTAAAATAAGCCTCTACGTATTTATAATTGTTTTCCTTCCTTTTCTTGCAGGGCGATTTTACTTACTACTAAACCAGCAATAAGTCTAACGCCGCCAGCGCCAAATGAATCAAATGAATAGAGCAAAACAGTATATAAGTGTACTTGTTTGTGCAGGAAGTTTTTTGGATTGTTGAGGTAGAAGACGAAGACCTCTGGACTTGGATTTGACGGCATTTTTGTAGACATTTCTGGGGTTGAGTAAGAAAGAGTTCCCGGCTCTAGTGCTTCAATATTGAATACCATCTTAAACGCCATGGACTGATTCTTCTGCTTGCGAGTAGAACAAATCATTAGCTATAGAAATCCCGACATAGCGAGGCGTCCTGCGATTACCTCCCCAAACCGCATATCTTCTAAAGCTCTTCTTATAGTATATTCCTCAACCTTAACAAATATCTTAATATCGCTAAGCATCCTAAAACGATGTCCGAACCAAGTTGGGCCATTAAGACTAGCCTAAGACCAAGACAGAGCTACATACTAATTCAGTTTCTTAAATTGAGAAAAATCGTAATTGTCCAAGCGATATGCAAACCACATCAGACATCAAGGAAGACATGATTCCTAAAGCCCAGTAAGGTATTCGTCTTTAAGAACATAGCTAAAATGTTCCGCTACAGTAGAAACAGCCGGCAGAGTATTAGAGCAAAACATAGCCGTTTGCATTGAATAAGCCTTAATAACCTTAATCCAAGCCTTTAACGCAACCGGAAAAATTTCTGACGTGCGCGATAAGACTCAGGCTCTGCGAGCACTTGAATTGATAGAATGTGTTGATTAATTAAGTAAAATCTAAGTAAAGAGTGTGAAAGGGGGAAGTGCTCCCCTAAGGCGGTATACAGCGGCAGAAACCTATTTAGACAGTGTGCAATGCCAAGAGAGTAGTTTAGGCGAGCTGCAGCCGTGCCTGTACGACACACCCCCCAGTCAAACAGCAATGGGAGTTGCTCCTATTGTGGTTGGCTGTTAGGCGAGCTGTCAGAAATGATAGAAATCAGGCAAACAATTGCGCTGTACAGATAAAGAGTCGCTCCCTTTCATTTGTAAACCTTAAGCTTTCAACAAAAGAACGATTTTCGATCTGCTTTCGATCTACACCAATCACAACCAACCAAACAAACAAACAACCAAATCAACTGCTCCCCTCGCAAAGATGGGTGCTGAACTTCGTCGATCTGCTCGCAAGAGCGCTACCTCTTCCCCCGTAAGTTCGATCTAAGGAATGTGAAACTTATTTAAACAATTGATTAATTGCTTATAGGCCAAGAGACCCTCGGCCAAGGCCTTGGGTAAGCGCGCTGTTCGGGCTGCTCCCACTGGTCGGGTTCGGAAGGAGAAGGTTGCTGGTGAGGAGAGATCGGTCCCCTGCCGGGGTTGTATGGAGGGAGCAATCCAAAACAAAGGCACAGGCCTTTGTTACGACGTTGTGGGTGGCTCGCGCTGTTTCAACTGCGCTAGCAACAACCATGCTTGCCGCCCCCCCTTCCCTGGTGTTTTGGCTGCGTTCTTGGAGTATCGGGATGCTCTCAGCAGTGAGAGCTCCTCTTTTGAAGTAAGTTTATTCAATTTAAGACAATTGAATATACTAACTTATATAGGAGTTGACCGAGCTCAGAAGCGCCTATTTGGCAGTGAAGAAGATGGGTGGTGCTGTCCCTGCTGCTCCCGCAGCTCGCGCTGCTCGGGTTGCTTCTGGTGTTGGTGTTGGTGGCCCCTCTCGCTACCACGGCCCTGGCCAGGTCATTGACGGTAAGTTGCTTTTTCCATTGAAATATTCTAAATCTATTTTCTGAAACGCAACTAATCAGTTGCTCTCATATATAGATGAAGAGACTCAGGATGGAGAGGAGCATGACGAGGGTATGGAGGAGGAGGAGGAGGAGGAGCAATCCGATCCGCTTGCTGGCCTTCGGGCTAAGATGGGAGAGGTTGCTGCCGGCTTGTTTGTCCCTGAGCGTAGCTTGGGAGCAACTGGTGGCCCTGCTGGTCTTTTTGGTGCCCTTTTGGGTGGTGGAATCCGGGTGCGCCCTCTTTCAGAGGAGGAAGCTGCTGTTGCAGAGCAACAGATTGTTGAGATCACTGAGGTGATCGCCAATTCTCTTGGTGATCTTGTTCGGGTTGTTCTGGGCCTTCCAGTCAACTAAGTTGCTCTCTTTGAGGCTTGGGAACCTCCTTCGTCACCCCAAAGTATCCCCCTGTTACCATAGCTTGCGTTGCGTTTGTTTTTCTGAAATGAAATGATCTTGAGAGCAACTGTGAATACTGCAGTGATACAAATAATTCAAAATCAGAAGCTCTTTAAAAGAAACAATAAAGAACATAAGAAATATTACAAATGAGAGAATAAAGAGTGTAAAAAGAAAGCTGTTTAAAAACGAGCTTCTTCAGAGAGTTGCTCCAGTTGAGCCCGTACATCCATCAAGTTAATGAGAGCAACAAAATCTTCGAATTTCTGTCGGCTTAGGTTCTTAGTGAGTCCATCCGCAGGCATAAAGCCTGTGGGTAAATACTCCACTAAAAAACTACCCTTTTGATATTCTTGACGTAACCACATATTCTGAATATCAACGTGGCGGAGCTTGGTTGAGATGCGCTCGTTTTCCCCGACAATCAGTCGAATTGTTTGAATATTATCGCAGAAGATTGTCCAAGCTGCTCCCATGTCTAGGCGTAATTCTAAAAAGAATCGTTGAAGTGCCATAACCTCCTTCGCTGTACGTTCAACCCCAAGAAGCTCTGCTTGAGTAGTTGAAGTAGTGACTGTATCTTGACGAGCTGCTCTCCATAGAATCAAACCACCAAAGAGCATAATGATATACCCTTGAGAGGAGCGTCTAGTTTCGAGATCATCGCCAAAGGAAGTATCTGAGGCTATGATTAAGTGGGAAGCGCGCACTTGGCAAGTGTAAACTATCGCCAAAAATCGGGTTCCGAAAAGATATCGAATTGTCCAGTTAATAGCGATGAGATGCTCCTTTGAGGGATTAGTCAAGAAGTGAGAGAGCTTTGAAGCTGCAAAAGCAACGTCCGCGCGCAACATGATCGCAGTGTAAAGCACTGAACCAACTTTCTCTTGATATTCCTTGACTTCTTCAGGGGTTGCTTTCCCAGGATTCTTGATAAATTCCGTATGAGGTAATGGGGTGCTCGGGCAGCTCCCATCAACGAATCCAAAACGCAGAGCAACCTTCTGAATGTAATTGTCGTGTACTAGGGAGACTGTCTTAGCCTGTCGATCCCTAATAATTCGAATCCCTAGAAACCATGCCGTTTCTTGTCCTCCAGTGAGCTCATACGCCGAGTTTAATCCATCTATTATCAGTTGCGCTTCTGGAATTGCTGAAGCGTGATATAGCACTTGGATATCGTCGACATAAAACACCACAAACACTGTACGTTGCTCATTCATAAACATACAAGGCTCCTCTTTACAAGGAAGCAACTTGAGAGTTTGAAGAGTTGTTGTAAAGTTGCCGTACCATAGTGCTGGGGAGTCTCTGAGTCCATAGAGAGCGCGGTCGACTTCCACTAACATTCCGTCTTGTTTAAAGCCATCGGGAAGATAACAGCGTACGCGAGCAGCTGAATCATCTCTCTTTGCATTAATGAATGCATTAACAACGTCGAACTGCTTCATTTCCAAATCGAATTGAGCTACCATAGCCATGGCGGTTCTGAATGAGCGAGCAGCTAAAGTTGCGGCGTATGTTGACAAAATAGAGGTTTCAGACTGTAAGTCCCCTCTAACCACCACTCGAGAGCGACATCTGGTTAAATAACCGTCGGAATCTACCTTATAAGTAAAAACCCACTTCAAAGGAATCGGTTGCTCAGAGGCGTAGCTGTGCTTTACTACCCTCCAGCAGTTGCGCGACTCCAGATTAGTGATCTCCGTAATGGCTCCGGCTCTGAAGTGCTCCCCAAGAGGGTGGTGTTGAAGGTCTCTCCAATTTAATGGTGCCTTTGGAAGTTGCGATTGATGAATTTTGGGAAGAGCAACTGGTTGTCGAATTTCGACATTATTAAGAACAGACGCTGCAATTACAGCGTGGACTGCTCTCAAATCCTTTCCGTCACTGCGCACCTCTTCTTGACTAGGCCAAAAGGTAGCCAAAAAGTCATCGAGGTGCTCGCGGTTGCTTGTCGGGTTTAACGCGCCCTTTAATAACTCTTTCGTCGTGATAAAGTACACACTACGATTGGGTTGCGTTGATTGTCTTGTAACTCTAGTCTTTCGACCTTCATTACTTGATTTTAGAGGCACCCTCTTCCTCTTCAGGGGTTCGGGTAGCTCCTGATCTTGATCTTCCGCCGGGAGCAACAGGAGCTGTTCTGTCCGCGGCTCAGCATCATAGAGATCATTGTGTTCAGAAGGCTCCTCAGCCTCAGTTGCTTGAGGTGGAGCTTCTATAAGCTTAGGTTTAACACTTTCAAGTGTTTCCTGTTGCTTTTTAAGACCTCGCTCTAGGTCGTGTGGCTCCCAAGCTCGTAAAACAACTTGTGGAATCGATTTGCGCTCCGCACCCACATCGAGTCTCTTGGGATTTGTTATACCACGTAAGACACTTCTCTCAGTTGCGCTTGGTGCTGCTAACTGTCTTGATGTGTCGACACTCTGTGAGACCTGATCAGGGTGCTCGTGAGTTAGAAGTCTAGTGCTCCTTCGTATTTTCACCCCCGAGTTCTCACTAACGGGCACTAAGTCAGTTGAGGGCTTAACTGAAGGTTCAGTATCTAAGTCCATTAATTCAGGGGGAGATTGCTCCACCCCCGAGGTTATAAACTCAGATTCAACTGGAGGCGTTGTTGCCACCCCCGAGTTGATAGGCTCCTCGACTTCCATAGCTTCCAAAGCTTCACTCAGTTGCTCTTGTTCAGAAGAAACACCAGCGTTTAATTGCAGCGTATCGTCGGCGTTTAGGCGGTTTATCAACATGTACTCAGCGTCCTGAGCCCCCATCTCGTCTTCTTGAAGCAACTCGGCTATCTCTTGAAGTCTTGCGCGCGGCTGGCCGGCCGCTCTCTCGACATTGAAAGAGGTAAAGAATAGGGTTTCGTTGAAAGTGACGTTCCTTGTGACTATTACACGCTGTAATTGAGGCACCCAGATCTTGTATATATTGGACGAGACGTAACCAATTAAGTATCCGATGTGCGCTCTTGGGTCGACTTTAAAAGCTCTCCTCTTGCGGAGCGCTTCTCGATCTTTTGACAATGGGTATGCGCGCGACCCGTACGCATAAATCCCGCTCCAGTCAGGCCGTAAATCAGTGGTGAGTCTAATGAGTAACTTCGGGTCGTACCACTTAAAGTACTGTCTGAACCAGAGGTGGAGCACCTCGTTTGGACTTTTAAATGCCTTTCGTGCTGAAGGACTTATATTATAAAGGTATATTGCCGCGAGAACGATTTCAGGCCATAATGCCTTAGGGAAGTTGGCGGCAAGGCGCATCTTGATTGCTTTTTCAATGATTTCCTTGCCTGCTCGCTCTGCTCCCCCATTTGGCTCGTGGGTGTATGATGGCGTGAGTTCTAGGTCGATACCGCTCTCGTGGGTCCATTTCTCGAATTGAGTTGCTCCATTCAGTCCAATGACTGAGGTTTCGTTATCTTGGCGAATTTTACAGATAGAGAGGCCAAATTGCCGTCTCGTCCACTGTTCAAAAGGTTGGAGAGCAGCTAGTACTGCGTTCAATCCTTTGCTTTTGAGTATAAAGCCATAGAAAACTCCTGTGAATTCGTCTTTGATCAAGAGGAGCCAGTTGCTTCCGTCAAACCCGGGAGGATAATCGAATAAATCCCAGGTAATTCGATAGAAAGGTCGGGTAGCTCTCCTCTCAGATGATCGCCGACTAACATTCTGATGTGCTGTTGACAAAGCACATTGCTCGCATTCTACCCTTGTGAGGCCTAGAATTTCAACATTGCGAGCATTCTTCACTAATGCTTGTAGTGCTTCTTTCCCTAGGTGCCCTGCGCGAAGGTGCCACAGGTGCGCTGTGTCTTGTCGAGGTCTCAGGTAGCGCCTGCTTGACTGAAAACCTTGTCGAATGCTCCTTGTTATCGTTGGAAACATTAAAAGTCCGAAATCAGGGCGTTTCAATGCACTGAGAGCAGTTGACGGGGCAAGAGAGTAGTTGTCAAGCTTGTATTCAAAGAAGGCTAAGTTTGCGTGGCGTTCTAAGTTCTTGACAACCACGTTGCTCTCTACCGATCCATAGCGCAAAGTACAGTCTAAACCACTGTACCAGATTCCTTCCTTTAGTAAACGAGCCTCTGAGATGATATTGACATTAAAACCCTCAACAACAGCAACGTCAGTGAGCTCTAAGTCTACTGTATTTGGCCCGTTCTCTCCGTTGAGAGCACCTGACATTAGGCGAGTACCCCGTCCCTTCACTGGCAGGCTTGAAGTACCAGCCTCAACAGCGTCGTCGACAGTTGCTTTCACAAAGGAGCCAGGGACCAAGAGATCAACTGAGTTCACTAAATGAACTGCGGCTCCGTTATCAACCAAGGTGCTCCCGGAGAGTGGGTGACGATCAAAGTCCCATGTAGCGTACACTCCAGTTGCTTCCATTGCAGAGTCGAGCAGTTGAGGGCTGATTATCGCAGAGACTATCTTTTTAGGATATGCTGGCGCCGAAGGTTTTGACGATTGGGTTGCTCCAGTGTTGTTAACTGAAGGGGAGCGATTGGAAGGGCGGTTGTCAGAAGAGCCTGTGATTTGTTGAATAGGGAGCATCTTCCAGCCACGTTTATTTGCTTCGCTTTGAAGTTCAGTGAAGGTAGTGGCTAGCTTTGAGCGTGTCTCCTTAATCTCTTCGGTTGAAGGTAGGTTGCGCAACTTGTCTCCAGTGGAACCATCGAAGGAATAGCGCAGTCGGAAGCATTCCAGTGGCTCATGTCGATGAGAACCCATTGCGCAGGCGCAGTCTTTGAAAGAGCTACCCGATTTGGAGGGGCGAGAGCGAGAGGAAGAGGAGGACCTGTTGTTGTTGTTGGAAGCATCTGGTCTGCCATTGAGAGTAGCAACTGAATATAACCCAGTGGGCTTTTCAGAGGACGATTCGAGTTGCGATCGTTCAGCCAGAGCTGCAAACACTGTACTGTACTGGACCAGAGTGATTGGGTGAGGTCTCCCTAGGGTGATGTTCTTCCAAAGCTCGGCGGACTCGTGTTGCGCCCACTGGGGAGCTAATCGAACCTTCACTGTTTCTAAGAAGGTGTGAGTTGCTAAATCCCCTGTCACAAAATCCAGATTGTAAAGGAGCGCTTCTTGATAAGCACGTCTCCATTCCTGAATCCAAACGGTAGGCTTGAGTCGTTGATGGGTTGCTCTGTGAAGCACTGCGGTGTAGTTCTCCTTGATTCGAGTCAAAACACTCAATGCTGAAGGAGCGTAGTCTCGTCGGAGGGTTCGCACCAGTTGTTGAATAGTCCAGTTGCGCCCGTAGGTGTTTTTGCTTTCCAGGGAGACAGCGCTGTAAACGTCACTATCAACGTGCTCTTGAACCCACTTCATAGCGGCCTTGTAGCTCCTCGCTTTTTCGTTCCAAGAGGGCATAAGCATTGAGTACTCTGTCGAGAGCAGCTTGAACCTAGCCGCGACCTCTTCTAGGGTCGCTACCTTGTAATTCGCCTTGTCAGGCTTCGCTCCCTTAGCCTCAGGGTCTCTGATATCTCTTTCCCAAGCAACCTGAGCCTTGATTATTGCTTCGGCCTCTCGTGTGTCGTTAATCTTATATTCGACAGTGAGGAGTGTTGGAGCAGTTGGTTCTGTGTCCAGTGGGCTCACTGAGTCGGGAGCATCTGGATCAAGCTCTGTCCAGACCTTATTTAAACGACAAAAGTCCTCATAGGCTTGAAACCATGTAAGCCAGGTGCGCTTGTCGTAGGTGAGCAACAGCTCTTTAGCTGTGGATTTGTCGTTCATCGTGGAGAGGCTGCTCTCGAGAGCTTGAAGCGTGAGGGAAAATTCGAGGAATTCGAGGAATTAAAGGAAGGAGGAAGAGTGAGGAGGGAGCAACTGAAGGATTTAAATCCAACTCTTCTCTAGGCTCTTCTGCAGGTTGTTGGGGTCGAAGAAGCGGTGTGTTGAAATAGCGGTGAAAACTCTGCAACAGGTAGCTCGCAGAACCTCAAGAACTCCGAGGAACTCAGGGAGCTTTAATCTAATCGGCTGCGCGCAGTATAGAAGAATACTAACTTAATAGCTTCGTCACGGGGCTCATAACTGACGTGCGCGATAAGACTCAGGCTCTGCGAGCACTTGAATTGATAGAATGTGTTGATTAATTAAGTAAAATCTAAGTAAAGAGTGTGAAAGGGGGAAGTGCTCCCCTAAGGCGGTATACAGCGGCAGAAACCTATTTAGACAGTGTGCAATGCCAAGAGAGTAGTTTAGGCGAGCTGCAGCCGTGCCTGTACGACAATTTCCTCCTTTTTTATTTTGCTAAACGGCACTAGTTTCTTAATATGATTTAGGTCTAGATCTAGATTATTAAATTTCCCCCTATTAACGTAATAAGTAGTTTTATATTGCCAGCGTATGCGATATAAATCATAAGCTAATACCCTTTATGATAAAACATCTTTTTATAACGCCTAGGCTCTTATATTGAGCGGTTCAGAGGAAGTATGATATATCATGAATCTTTTAGCATATATTGTGCTTATTGAATCGTTATCATATGAAGCAAATAGTAGTAAAACCCATGCAGGATCCTGCTTCCGTCGAATTCTCTTTTTGAGAAAACCGTCCTTAACACATTTTGCTGAATTAATTGATATTGTAAGAATGGCGTTAGAGTAAATAAAACCTATTTTTTTTTGGGATCTCGCGTGTTTGTGAATCTTAGATGATACATAGAGCGTCTATTCAAAGATACTAAAACCCTAACTTGCGGAAAACTAGGATAGCGTCTTGAATCGTTTGAGGGCTTGAAGTCAATAGTACTCCGTGAGTATAGGTTTTTAGAATTGCCACTGTTAAAACCGCTGGCTAAGGACCGCCTTAACAATAGCTAAAAGCTACATAAGGAGCCATTTTTCCTTGTGAAATATATAATTTTACTAATCCATCGCCTTTAATTATTTAAAGGTCGAGAACTCAAGTTAGTAATAGTATCGATGTATTAGAGCATTTATCTTAAAAGTCTAAGCAGATAGAAATCCATGACTTCGCAAGGTCAAATGCGGATTTCGAATTTACATCTAAATTCTCTGGTCTTTTTTTCACAAATAAAGAGGCTAGATTATCTGTCATGTATTAGCAAGATTCTCATATAAAATATTAACATATAGAGTCATAAGAGATTTTTGCTTTCTTTAATATAAAAGCCCCTTTAATACTCCAGGTAATAGGGGCAATTTAACTTGAATCTCTCACAAATATGAGATATCAAGATAGAATGCCTTAAATACTGTGAGATCAAAGTACGAAACTTCTAATAGAATATAGTACGACAAAATTATGTAAGTTACATTATTTAGTATGCCCCGAAATGGCGACCGAATGCTAATAACCTGAGCTTTTGGAGGAGTGTTTTAAAACAAAAAAGAATATATTGTACTACCTCTTTCTGCCGCAACATCAAGCCATTATAACACTATGAAGTCAGCTCTTTTTTTTTATTTAAGAAAGTTTTTTAAGAATAGCTTTCTCTTAATATGAAAGTGTTTAAGAGGGGTATATCGTCTTAAAACCACAAAGGACAAAACAAAAACCACCGCCCTAAAAACTACTTACTATCTCACTCCCTTTCCCTCCCCTTTTCCTATTCGGCTTAATAACAAGATTTTCAAACATCTTACTCCCCCTTTTAAGCTCCTAATATTGATTATAAAAAAACGTGAATGGCATTTCTTTATCTTCTACCTCTTACCCCTCAATTAACTCGGCATTTGCCTAATTATCAGGGACCTTGTAATAATGCGATTCGAGCGTATGACGAAAAGTAATCGTACAAATGGGACAACCAAGGGCGCTTGAATCATAGAGATGTTTGCGTGTGGTAGTCTAAGAGTAGCCTTTGCGGCCATTACCTGGTTTAATAAGGAGGGTGTCAAGGTTTTAGGAAAATATTGTATAGCAGGAAGTACATAGACGGGTCGTGGGTATTGGTTGTTCTTAGATAGACATTTTGTTGTTAAAGAATACGGATTTTTGTGGCAGAAAGAGGTCAAATGAGTGCTTAACAGATTAACAACGAAGTTGAAGGGGAGGCTTGGTCGTCGTTTTGTGTGGTTCGGGTCAACAGGGGTTCAGAATCAGCTCTTAGCATTCTTGCAAGGTGGGCAAGATGCCAAAACCAACCCCTATTCAATGTTATTATAACATCTTAATAGTTTCACAAGGGTTGCTATGTTCTAGACTAATAGGCCCTAGCAAAATTTATATATAAGCATTTTACAAAATATCGATAAATATAGCCGAGCAAAGGAGTCTTGGCCGGGCCAAGGATCCGCCGGGGTATAGAAAACAGTAGTAAATCCCTCTCCTCAAATAAGACCTTTATACTCTACCACTATAGACAATTACCTATAAAATAACGTGGATTTATTTTTACAAGGGTCTAGTTCGGGATCCTTAAGAGCCTGTTTGGGCTCCTCAGAGATCATCCCCAAAACGCGACAAAAATGATATGAAATGGTGCCAGTCTATATTTAGCCTGATTAAAGATCAAATAATTAAGTAAGCAATGGGTCCTGCTCAGGAGCTGCTCAGGTAAGCTAGGTAAGAAGAGGGTGAGCCGAGGGTGATTTGCGCCTGAGTAGAAGCGGCGAGCTTACTAACCGACCTGGGGACGAAGAAGAAAAAGGTTATGTTCAACTACCGAAGGAGCACCACAACGACACAAACATGGTACTGGAGTACACGGCTCTTTGTGGGTCATTTATAACCCATCGCCAGGGCATAGTATATTTTGTGCACGAGTCGGTCAAGGAGTACCTAAGTTCTATTGACAATATCTTCGCTCGGTCCATCCAAGACCATCATGCAGATCTTGTCCACTTGTTCTTGGCAATGATTCTGGATCTTGATGAAACCATGTACGACAAAAGCGAAAATCCATTCGTGCTGGCCTATCCACGGCTCTTTTGGATGGAGCATGCAAAACGAGCGGAAATTTCGATTGACTGGACGCATTATCTGTCAACGCCTTCCTTCACCCAGAACCTGATGTCCCGCGAGAAGTGGCTGGACTTCTACTGGCACGAACATCACGCCGACTGGGATAAGCAGCCTCAAAACTTCAGCCCACTGCATCTTGCAGCGTATAGTGGTGTCGGCTCTCTTGTCAAAGCTCTCGTCGCTCGTGGTGATCCTCTCGATGCCACGGACTCAGACGGACTCACGCCTTTGATGTGGGCTACTAAGAATGATCATCCTGACGTTGTAGAGCTATTACTGCAACTAGGAGCCAATCATGGAATTCAAGCTCCGGGCGGATTAAGCGCCGTGTTCCACGCTGCTATCAACGGACGTTACCGTGCATTGAGCAAGCTGGTCGAGGGTAAAGCTCTTGTCAGGGTGACTGACAAGCGCAGTCGCACCCCACTACACTACGCCGCAGCTTATGGCAACATCAAAACAACGAGAGTCTTACTTTCATCGGGCGCTAGGATTGATGCGAAGGACATTGGTCGCCACACCGCTCTTCAACAGGCCTCGATCCATGGAGAAGTTGCAATAATGAGCGTTCTAGTTGCACACAGTGCCGACATCAGGGCCAAGGACAAAGAAGGCCGCACGTTGCTACACCTGGCCGCTCGAACTAGCGATCTGAATGTGATTGACTTCTGGCTCAAGAACTCGAATGATCTAGAAACTACTGATGATCAGTCGTGGACACCTCTGATGCATGCAGCCATGCTCGGCAATGATAAAGGCGTGGCGCAACTAATCAAGAAGGGAGCTCAGATCGAGACAAGAACAATAGATGGCCAGACAGCACTGTCGCTTGCCATCGTCAATACCCGTGTCAGAGCGGTCAAGGCTCTTCTGGACGGTGGGGCTGATCCAAACAACGATTGCGCAGTCAACGAAACGCCATTACTGCAAGCGGCATGGCTTGGTAATGTCGCCATTGTGCAGTCCCTACTGGAAGCAGGAGCAGCTGCAAATGCGGAGACCACGGCAACTTTGAAACCACTGCATCAAGCAGCGGCAAATGGCCATGAAGTCTGCTCGAAGCTCCTTCTCCGGTACGGAGCAGATCCTAACGTACTTGACTCGTCCGGCAAGACACCAGCGGCACGGGCAGAGGAGAATAAACACCACAGCCTAGCCAGGTATTTGAAGAACCGGGAGATCAGCGGTGAAGATCATGATCCTCTGGGTCCAGGAACTGAGAATCGCCAACCGCTCGATCCAGCTGTATGTGAGCTGTTGAAAATATCTCCAGAGTGCGGTTTTATGGAACTGGTTGGAGAGGAAGGCTTCTCGAGGCCTGCAAAGGTCACGGCACTCGTCAATGGAAAGGCAACATACTACTTCATGAAGTCTGGGCCGAACGAGGATATGTTCGCATGTAAGCAATGAGCGTACACCCTCTTCATAATAGAGTAGATGACTAATATCTGCTATGTAGCCGAGCACGAGGCGCTAAAGGAGCTCCTGGAGACTGTGCCAACTTTATGCCCCTACAGCCTCGGACATGGCAAATATACCGACAATCCTGGGTATTTTTTGCTGATGGAGTGGATGGATACTGTAAGTAATGATGAGACCATTGTGGAAGGAGGTAGCCGCCTCTCCCTTCCTCAGAAGCTTGCCAAACTGCACAGCACACCAGCAAAAGTCCCAGAGGGAGCAAGAGATCCGATGTTTGGGTGGCCTCGTTCGACATACTGCGGCTCAACGAAACAAATAAACACGTTCCAAGCTTCCTGGCCCAAGTTTTTTGCGAGGAGCCGACTGCTCGGCATTTTGAACATAATAGAGGAAACGCATGGGACAGATCAAGAGTTGAGAGCGGGTGTGAAGGAAATTGCAGATCTGGTCGTGCCTCGACTACTTGGCAATGGTCATCTTGGAGGCAGGAGAGGGATCACCCCTGTGCTTGTCCATGGTGACCTGTGGTACGGTAATAAGGCGTATGGAGTCAATCCGGGGTGGGGAGGAGCTGAGCATGTGCTCTTTGACCCAAGTGCAGCCTATTGTCACTCTGAATACGAGATTGGCATCATGCGGGCATTTGGCGGGTTCACAGCTGGATTCTTCCATGAGTACCACAGTATATTGCCCAAGACCGAACCTATCCATGAGTATGAGGATCGCATCGAACTCTATAAACTGTAAGCGCTGAGCGGACTTCGATAGAATGGAGAAGACACTGATCACATTTCTAGATACCACTACCTGAACCACTATCTTATCTTCCGAGGTGCGTATAAGGATAATGCCATGGATGTTGTCAAACGGCTGGCGGACAAATATATCATGCCTTCTGAAGGTGGGTCGTCTGTGATTCGTCTGCTATAACGAAAAGCGTTCCTTCTCGGAGTAGAGAGGGTCGCGACACGATCATCGACTCACGGCTCAAGTCGGGCTCTAATACCCAATTTCGGTGGTGATATTCGCACATTCTACAGATCAACAGCTCTTTCGAGCTCAAACTGTTATGGTCGCCAGGCTCATGACTGGAAGCCTAGGCATATTGTCTTGATCAGGATTGCAAAATTTCGAACGTTTGGATATTACTGCCAGCCCAAACTCGACCACACCAACGAAACCGCGAAGTACCGTCTTCTATACCAGCTTCAAGGAGTCGATCTCGCAGTTCTCTAAGTCTTCAGCTCCCTGGGTTGCGAAGTCAACGTCAAAGCCTCACTCGACCTCTATGACTGCAAGGCATTCGAAGAGTACGAATACAATGTCACGTTTACTCAAAGGGAAGAGAAACATCCTGGATATCCAATGGGCTATCTTGAGGGGTACGGAATTAGCGGTAGTGGAAGCGCCGATGCAGATGAGATGATGACGACGGAGAATTCTCGGACTTCGAGAAGTATCGAGAATTCCAAGATGTCAATTACGTCGGACAAGACTTCTCGAAACTCTGGTTCATTGAGGTGTGTGAGGAGGAGTTCGAGGAAATGTCAAGATAGACGAGAGGTATGTGTCCCTCCCTCCCTCCTCCCTTACCTCTTCTGATTCTCGAATTTCAAGACTCAAAAACTGACCGCTCCACGCTTCAGAGCCTCTTGGATGGAAGGTATGATGAGGTCTTCGGCATCACATGGATCATGAGCCACGCATCATGTACCAATTGGCTATTTTGAGCTGGCATAAGGATGCAGGTGGTGACGCTTATTGGGAAGAGGATGATGCGCATACGGCTATCTTGATTTCCATCCCGCTGGGAAAAGACAGGAAGATGGAGGACGAGAATACGTGAAGGTGGATGTGTTTTCTGTACTTTACAATATGAAAGATGGATTTGGTGCGGCGACGTTATTTTCCCTTTTTTCTTTCGGCGTTATGAGGCATAGATTGGGTTATCAAATGCGTCATACAGATTGATTTGTGTGTTTCTGAGTATCCAACAGCCAGAAAAATTGAATCTGCAACGTCAAAATCAACATCCCCACAGACACCTTCTTCCAAACAAAAGAGTTTAAACAATCACCCCCCTCGTAATCCTCAACACAGTACCCACATGCGCCATACGCACACCCTCTCCCTTCCCACTAGCCAACAACTGCGCCGTCTTAACCGCACTCTTAATCTGCCGTCCATTCAAATCCAACACCGCAAGCTGATCCAACTCCTCCTCGGTGAACACCGACGTGTCAGGTAGACGAGCCAGGAAATTTGCCCAGATCTGACGACGGGAGGAGGCAGGGAGAGACGGGTAGTGGAGTCGTATGTCGACGCGAGAGTCGAATGCTAGGTCCATGGTGTCGACTCGGTTGGTTGTGAGGATCATTACGCCGTGGAAATATTCCATGTGGCGGAGGAAGACTATACTCGTTAGCACCGTACCACAGATCAAAGAGCGGTGATAAGATTTTGGATAAAGGGGACGTACTAGCTACCAACTCGTTTCTCTCCAACTCAAACGGGGTTCGCTGCTCCATGAAGATGTCCGCTTCGTCGATCAGCAGGATGGCATTCCACATGCTAGCCATCTCCAGGATGTCGGACAACCGTTTCTCGACATTGTGGGAGTCTGTGCCTAGCTCACCGGCGCTCATAGTATAGAGAGGGGCTTTCATGGTTTCGGCAACGGATTCGGCTGTCAGTGTTTTACCGACTCCTGGAGGACCGTCGAGCAAAATAACCATGCCTCTTCCTGTATATGAATCAGCGATGTGAATAATGTTTGGAATATACGTGAAATGGGGAGCAGCGTCCAAGACGACATACCTTTCCCGATGACAAAGTCATCGAAAGTGTTTGCCTTGGAATCACAGTGGCTCTTAGCAAGTGCAAGCAACAAATCCTTTTCCTCGGTTGGCAACACCAAATTGTCGAACAGATCCTCAGTCCATTGCACCGGTCTCAAGTTCTCGATGTTCAGCAACACCCACTCCTTGCTTTTGAACGAAAAGCCTCTGACAAATGGGACACAGATCAGGTATTCATTGTCGGTGAGTCCTTTCTGGTCAGACTTCTGGGGTCGGGATTGTTTGTCATGGTCACCATCCCGACGATTCCGTCGTGGAGGTTCCCTCATCCGTGGAGGATGAGGATGTGGTGGTCCTGGTGGTGGTGGGAGCCCCCCGGGGCCTTGGTGTGGTCGATACACTGGTTGGTGAATTATTGGAGCAGGGACTCCAAGGGGGCGGGTGTGGAGCCCATCATGGTTTTTGAATTGGAAGTAGGCGAATGGATCGATCATAACTCTACCGTTGACCTAATAGGTATTAGCATTGCCTTTGCAAGCTTTGAGGGAAGAGGCATACCTGTGTCTCGGTGACATTATCGTTGTCACTATTCGCCGAGAATGCCCTGCCAGCGTATTCTTGGAACTCTCCAGTTCTGAACGCGGCAAATCGCTTTCCTTCCTCAACACGCTTCTTTTCGATAGCCTCCCTATCAGGGTGCATCAAGAATGGAAGAGCTGGCAGCTCGGATAAAGGCATTGTACCCTGAAACTCGGGGATCTTAATTCTGGTTGTACCAAGACCCGTCGTCGATCCGTCATAGTCAATGTAGCTACAAGTCAACATGTAGCCTCTGCTTCCTCCATGCATCATCTCATCGTACTTCCAGGCCGCATCGAGTAGGAGGACAGAGTCTTGCCCATGCGTTTTGGTGAAGATGTAATGACCTGGTTGGAAGATCGTCCAGAGGAATTGGTGCTCGATGACATTGTTCTTGAGAAGATCTGCGACTGCCTTTTGGGTTCCGCGGAACTCGGCATCGAGTAGATTGATGAGAAGTCCTAGATGTTGAGCCGTCTCGCCCACAGATGTGGAGTAGGCATCAACGAGAGCCGTCCAGCGATGATAGAAGCATGAGAATGGTGCTTCAACAGTGAAGCTCTCAAGACCAGTTGCGATGCCCGGATAGCCTTTCAACGTGGTGACCAAGACTTTCCTGATCAACGCGCTCTGGATGACGATGGAGTGGAGTTTCAAATCACGACCGAAATCACCATGACCTTCTGACTTGCGTGCAAGGACAGCATATCCGCTGGTATCGGTGACTACTGCTGTGGTGATTTTCTTTTGCGGTGATGCTGCCCAGGTCATACAGCAAGCACAAGTAGCACTCCCCTGGTAGAGGTTCTTGACCTCACAGACGACACCAGGTTCTTGTGGAGGGGACATGACTGGTGGTGAAGTGGAGGATTCAGTGGGACTTTTGGAGACGTCCGAATGATTCTCAACAGGTGCTTTGATCGAGGAATCCTTTGCAGCTGAGGGCTCCGGGATGCTTGCTTTAGCCATTGATCTTGTCGGAAGTGGTGAGGTATTGAGGTTATACGAAATGAACGGAAATGTCTATCAAAAGGAGTTAAACAGAAAGGGAATAGAATGGGGAATGAGGAAAGATATAAACCCACCAGGCCAGCCTTACGCGGGGTACTTTGACAAGGCGGACGGAAGCCTAGTGGTGTACCGTGATGACAGGTTCTTAACTGACATTGTTCCCTGTGAAATATAGTCCCCAAACTGGAATCGCAGGTCTTGGATTGGTAGCATTTGCGACACTGCAGATAGTGGCGGCGGCTTATATGCAGCCATGCTGTTCTCCAATAATCGGATTCGGTAGCCGATAGGCAACCTTCACGCCGAGTAGGAAGGGTGATATTTAGTAAAACAGACTTATGTCGTACCAGAGCAGAGTGATTCAGCACGATCAAGGCTGAAACTACTGTCGGTCAGAACCTGTCCGCATATCCTCTTCTGCCGACCAAAGAAAACAAAGTTGAAAGATCAGGTGACATAATCGTGACAGCGTCACGAAACACGACAAACTTCCATTGGGGAAGCTTGCAGCGAGGGATCCCTCTCATCTCCGGTCTACCAGTGCATAACAGAAGCCACTCGTAAATCCGTAAGTTCACTGTTCACTGCACCGTGAAAGTTTTAGGGCGAAGTCGACAGTCAACAGCGCTTTTAAACTGTGAGCATCTTACTGTCTCTGCGGGAAGTATATACAGACTTTGATAGAGTGGTCGCCTGTGAAGAGAAAGAACCTTATGAGGTTTGAAAATCCAACGATGTTATCGCGTCAAGCATCGTCCCTCTGAAAGGAGGAGAACTTTGGTCCATGAAGACAAGGAGAGACGCGAGCCCCCTGAATATTACATAAGCCCCCAGTTCACAATTAGCCGAGCAGCACTAAAACTCGGCTTCTCTCAACAGCCATTGGCTAGTTCACCAATCCACTTTCCTCACAACGACTTACCAATTCTCCCTACCATAACTCGTTGTCCCTAAATACAAATGCCACCGCTTCATTCATGCATACCGCGTACTACACAACTCTTCATTGGATACACGCCTACCTATTCGGCTTCCGCAGCCCTCAATTGGTCGAGTCCTGCTCGGCGAGATGGCTAGGCCACACGCAAAGACGAGGACAGGGTGTGTCCAGTGTAAGCAGAGGAAGATAAAGGTATTTAAAACTGCTTTCGAGTTTTTGATCTGCATTTGCGTTATATTTCTGATATGCTTTGGGGTTAGAATTGTTATTAATTCCCCTATTCTCCTTGGTTTTTCTATCCGTCCGTTAACGCCTACTTAAGACTCATCAAGTTTCTTCTTTTGTTTTTAGCTTCCATCAGAACTCTTCTTGCTTTCCTTGCTTTATATCTGTCTCGAGAATTACTAGCACACCCTCCAGCGTTTTCTAAACAAGTGCAAGCAAATGGATGGCCCTTCCAAACAAAACACAACCTCGATTCCGCCATCACTGACGTCTACTATCACTTCAGTGTGACGAAGCAAAACCCTCTTGCAAAAACTGCCATCGCCATAGAAGTACCTGTTCATTCCTGCAATATGTTCCATTGGGTCGAGGCTTTCAACATGGACGGGTCCCGACGAGAGAACCATCTCACCATCGCTCATCCTTCGCATCTCAGACACAAGAACAAGGACAAGACCAACAACAACAAACAACCACTCTCAACTCCAAGCCCACTAGAAACACCAATCACGGCATACGAGTCCCCATACCAAAAATCAACCCAACACCAACACCAGCACTCAACGCCCTCCCCACCAACTTCACCACCCCAGACCTCCACCTCCTCCACACCTACACCACCCAAACCAGCAACTCCATGCTCGGCCCGCACATGACAGGTTCCTCCATCTGGGGAACATCCATCGTAACCCTCTCATTCACGCAAACCTTCCTAATACACGCCATCCTCTCACTCTCCGCCCTCCACCTCGTACACCTCCACTCCTCATCCCCAGACGGGGGGTATCTCAGCAAGAAATTCCAAGTCGCAGCCACATACCACCACACAAAATCCATCGCGCTGTTCAGACACGCATTGCAGAATCTGAATGAGAGTAATGCCGCGGCTTGTGCGGCTTGCTCGTCGTTTCTAAGTCTCATTCCGTGGATTGTGCCCGGTGCGAGGGGAGAGAATATTTTCTTTCCTACAGTGACATCCTCACTAAATCCTCAAGACGACAATCGTACTATCGTCACATGGTACAAACTCCACCGCGGTGGACACCAAATCGTCTCGTTGACATATACCTGGATATCACGCGGTTCGAACCGCGAACTCGTTGATATCGTGCGGCCTTGGAGAGCAGTACATACGAACCAAGCGATGGCAGTGATGAAGATCCATTTAAGTCCGCTTCCCAGAACACAGAGTCTTGATCATGGCAGTAGTAACCTGCCTGTACGAAAACAACATCCCTTGCCCTCGCAGACCCGTAAAAGAAATGAGCTTGGAACTGTGAGGGAAGAGGTATCGACGGATGAAGAACGCCTAGATCGTCTAGCAGAATGCTGGACTCCTTCTACCCGCCCAAGTCCCAACACTGACACGGATCCCAATCCATTCCCCACACTTTCGAATAAAGACATCACGGCCCTCAACGAAACCCTCCAAACCCTTCACTACGTCTTCTCCATCGCCTCACCATCTCCTTCCTCCCCTTCCTCCTCCTCCCCCTCAACAACCCTATCCTCACCAACCCCACCCCCCACAACCACCATCCTAACCACCACCCCCAACATCACCCTCTCTCCCTCCCCCGCTATCTCACCCAGCATAGCCGCCCTCTCCTGGCCCACTCTCCTCCCCTCGCATTTCTGCACTTTACTCGAAGCGCGCGTCCCACAAGCGCTTGTTTTGGTTGCGGTTTATTGTATTGTGTTGAAGAAGACGGGGGACGGTGGGGGCTTGTGGTGGATTAGGGGCAAGGGGGAGAGTTTGGTGCGGGCTGTGGGGAGGGAATTGGGTTTACTTAAGGGAAAGGGGGGAGGAGAGAGGGGATGGAGAGGGCGAGGGAAAAGGCGAGGAGGGTTGGAAATGTGGGAAGAGCTGGAAGGGTTGGAAGGGTTGGAAATGTGGGAGAGAGGAGGGTGGAGGGAATGGGTGAAAGTGGAGATGAGTATAGACATTTAGGACGGGCATTGAGGCGTTCAGGATACACCTTAAAACAAAGACTGGATAAAAAAGTGATATTAATTTTGTGATTCCGGGGTTTGGAAATTCGTCAGGGGTAGGAGCTAGCTAGGTAGATAGAACATACTCCTATAGTAAGCAGAATATACCTTCAAAATACGCTCAAACACTCGGAGCGTAATTTGATATAATAGCCGCTTGCGATTCACCCCTTCCCATTCCCATTCCCATTCCCATTCCCACCACCAACCTCGCCAACCTATTTATCAACCTCTTTTCTATCGCCATGTCGCAGAACTCCCATCTCAGAAACCCATCGTTCAAACTCAAACTCAAACTCAAACTCAAACTCAGCTCAGACCTCAGCCTCGCCCTGACACTGACACTAACACTCAAACGACGAAACCTCCGATTGCACTCCCCTAACCACACATACGTTACAATCCCGTTCATTCTCTAAGCTAAGCGAGCCGTTTCATCCTGTTCTATGGATACTAGGTACGTACTGGTGTATGGCTGGATGTCTTGTCTTGGATTTGAGATACTTAGCTAACTTAGCTAGAGAGAGAGAGGAGAGAGAGAGGAGAGAGGCTGAGACGGGATGGGGATTGTGAGTGTATTGTACGAGTGGGAAATCGCGGGATGAGATTCTACGAATGTGCAGCAACACTTTTTCATTTGAAGGCCAGGTACTGAATGTACTGTACTTAGGTGGTAAATGGGAGTGGGTTGAGTGGAAGTCGAGACCGGGAAGTTCACCGCGGGTTCAACCTCGCGCGAGTCTGAGCATGAGTTTACCTAAGGTGCCTTCTTCTTTCCCTCCCCTTACGTCTCCATCTCCTCCCATCCCTCCTCTCCCATTAAGAGAGCTATTCGGAGGCTACATCAGTATGAGCCTATGTACATAGATTGAGACCCCAGCTAGACACGTCCCTATACCCTTCGGGATGTTCAGGTGATGGGCTTTCAGCCCACCACCATTGGACGATAATGACTATCATCATCATCAGTATGAGGAAGATCTTATACGAGCAGGTATCTGTTGTCCATTATTGGCGGTAAAGAGCATCTTCTGAGATATGTTATACATTCTAGCGTACTGTACTGTACAGAAAATCAAGCATTCTATTATCTATCTTTCATCTATGTCATTCCACTCGTTCTAGCTCTGACCTTCGCAGCGCTCTAACCCTGTCTGAGTACCGTAACTCATATTCAAACCCACCCACGTAATTCCCGCTAACATTTCAAATCTCTCCTGACGCCCTCTTCCTCTTGCCCTCTACCTCCTCTTATACTGTTCAGTCATCGCCCTCCTCGGCTGATTCGACAACGGCAACTCTCCCCTCTCCTGCACACTATCCCTTTGCACCGCCTGCGGACTAACGATCCCCGTCCTGGGATCAATCCTACCGTGTCCATCCTCACCGTCACCCATACCTCTCTCCCTATCCTTCTCGCCCTCCCTCCTCATCTCCTCCACCCAATTCGCAGAGTTAGATCCACTCGCCTCCGGGATATCAGGAAGATCATCCTTCCCAAACTCCCTCGTCCCAGCCTCGAGATCTTCAAGACGTGTACCCTCTTCCGCCGTTCCAAGCTTGGAGCGGTTACGCGAGAAGAAGCGGTTACGATGTGTTTTGCTGCTACCGCCGTTACTGAGCTGCGAATCCCGAGTGCTGGTTCGTGCCATGCTTTCTTCGCTCTGTCGGTTATGGTCTCTGCTATTCGAGCGGCCTGGGCCGGGAGATGCAGATGTGGTGGTTATGCGCGGAGGTGGAACGAATGGTTTTCGATCTTCGTAAACGTCACCAAAATCCGCACCAGAAGAAATAGCGGACATGCCGAGTGAGAAATCCACACGTTTGCCCATCTGGCCAATCGATTCTCCACGGTGGCGAGAGATGGAATCGCTTCTGTTGCGGAGGATGGATGGGTGAGATCGGACTGGTTGTTGTGGCGCCGTGATGTCGAGTGGTGTGTCGCGAGCGAGAGAACCAGAGCGTGGACCTGGGCCACCATCGGTGGGTGATTCCGAATCTGGTCCTGGTGCGGGGTGGGCATATGCATCGTGGAGATGCATGGGGAAGTTCTGGGTCGCTCCTGCGAGACGCATTCTGGGACCTTCGATGCCGAGCTCGTTCATGGTAACCATCATGGCACAGATGAATTTGTTGCGGCGCTGAAGACGCAGGAGTTCGTTTTGCCAGTTGGACTTGTAGAAGAAGACAACGTTGAGGGTGATGGAGTGGCATTCGTAGACGGTGCGGAGTTCGGTCAGGATATTCTTCTGGTATTCGCGGTTCTCGGAGGTGACGAATTCAAGGAGACGTTCGCGAAGAGCATCGATTTGGTCGAGAGTTGTGCCAAACTTGACAGTGACGGGGACGGCTTCCGCTAGACCTCCAGAACGACGTTGATTGAGAATGAAAAGTGTGTTCAGGTAACTGTTTGGTGCTTGGACAACGTGACCTTCCATCTTCTTGAACTCGGTGTAGAGAAGTGCAATTTCCTTGACAAAATAGTCATCTCCTTTCATTTCAGACCCTGTGTTACCATAGATGGTGACTCTGTCTCCAACATCGAAAGGATGCTTAACGAAGACGAAGATAACGGATTGAAGAAATTCTTGTGCCGTGGCAGAGAACAGCCAGGAAAGAGCCAGGAGGGTTGAACCAGCCGAAGTCAAAACTCCTGATGCCGAGGTCGAGATCAAGGAGATGAATACGAGGATGGTGATGACAATAACGATGAACATGAACACATCGTCAAGTTTTGAGACGACCGAGTCTAGATCCTTGAGTGATGCGGTAATGGCTTTACGTTCTCGGCCGATTTCAACACAGACGGCTTCCAGTTCTTCCATTGAGATATCGCCGTTGAGATCCTTGTCGAACATGGAAAATGCAGCAGTGGATTCATCGTCATTGTCGAAAGCAGGTCGAAGGTCATCAGCAAGTGCTGTTTCGGAATCTTCCTGGGCAAACGTGCGATACAGTCGGCGAGCCAAGACCTGAGAGCCGTTGGTGCTGTTCAAAAGTTGGAGAACACTATATACGTCAGTATATGTAAAGCGAGGAAGTCGAAGTGATACTTACACCTGGTGAGGGTGAGTACTAGCTTTGACAGCCTGTCCCGTGAAGTCCCCAGCTACCTTTCCCGCAACATCACCAACCTTGTTAAAAGCATGGCGGGCATTCTTCTGGGCCTTGTTGACATATTGCATCGGAGTTCTCGCACCAGATGAAGGTCCATTTTGATTGAGCTCAAACTCTGAATCTTCCATAGCAATCTTCTCCTTCGAATAGACATACAGCTTGACCAAGCTCGAGATTTGAAACTTGTTGACCTCGATTCGATCAGCATATGTCCGGAGATGGAAGCTGATGGCAATAAGTTGAATGATGATCTTTTCGAAGAAGTTGAGAGTCAGTCCAACGAAGAGGGAGATGATGATTTTGTTGACAGTGGCTTCCCAAGGCCGCGTCCCACTGTTCCCATCTGCGTGGTGATTCTTCATTGTGGGTAGGAAAGATATCTCGACCGCCAAGCCCCAGAAGAACAGTGTGGCCGGAACCTCGAGGGCTTTCCCCAAGTCTCTCCATTTCTTGCTGCTATTCGTGAACAGACTTGAAATCAGGCCCATGGGGTATGGTAGACATTTTGCAATGATCTGTGGTACATGAGTCGGCATTTGTGACAAAGCACTCGCATTGGGAACTACTTACTCGTCCAAGCCAAAGTGTCAACCAGACAATCTCCAGCCAAATACCGAACCAGAAGAGCTCCACATCTCCAACCGTTGCATCTGGGAACAGGAATTGGCCAAAAAGAGTTGGGATCAACAAGAGTAGGGTAAGCGGCGTAATATAGAATAACCAGCGGACTAAGAATACCGAGTTGTGGATCCTCTTGAACACCTTGGCAATCTTCGTGGTAGGATGTGCAGGAGGTTTGTATATCTTGGTCTTCTCGTGTAGCGGGGTAGTATCGACGTCGAAATCGTCCACAGGCTCTACAGCAGTTCGGGACCTAGACCTGGCCATCGATTTCGATCTCCCAAGACTATCATCATTTGTTCTCTCCGCATTTGACACAACTCGTTCGGCCCTCAGCATTTCCAAATCATCGTCAAGCCGACGTGACTGTTGTCTTTGCTGTGACAAGGACATTGGTGACCTATTATCCCTCCTGTTATCCCTCTCGATGTAATCCGGCCCATCAGCATAACTTGTTGTCACTCGCAGATGGTTGCGGTCTATCTCGTCGTTCTCATGGCCATGTAAAGTTCCATCCTCATCGGAAGAACGTCTATCGTTGTTGATCTGGCTCTGGTTATTGTTCGGTGCATTGGGGGCAAATGCTGGGAACGAAAACTGTTCCTTTTCCTGGATAGGTGTTGACATGCTGCAATCTGCGGTTGGACGTAGAAATTCGATTATGGTACTGGTAAGAAAGTTGAACGAGGTCCAATCTCGAATTTCGGACAAAGGAGGCTGCACAGCAGAATGAAGGTAATGACTAGATCAAGACTTCAATATGCTGGCAATCTTCGAGTTCTTGCGGGGATACTCAGGTTTACGTGAAATAGAGATGTAACCTGATAAAATCGAAGGATCGTACGAAGGTGTAGATGGGTATGGAGATATTCGGAGGAATGCTCGCTCCTTGAATATACCACGAAAGATAAGCAGTCTGAGCTATCTGTTGTCGTTTGTCTGTTTGTTTGTCTGTTCGATATCTCAAGCGAGTGTCGTGTCTATAAAGACAAAGCTGACGATTTGTAGCAAAGAAAGAAAAGAAAATAAGACGACGACAATGCCGCGATATCAAGAAGCACGAAGTGCGAAGTGGAGATAGAGTTGAGCGTAGAAGGCTCTGAAGCAGCCGCCAGCTAATCTAGAGCCTTGCCGGTCTTGCCTCGCGTCCAAGCCGAATTGGAAGTTCCCAACGTCGATCGATAAGGTCCGGAAGATATCACGCCATACCCGATTGAGCGCGGGATCCTGGGCTCTAAGCTCTCTCATTGGATTCCGCTGCCCCTTGTCCCACCAGGTGGAGCCGAGCCCACCCAAAGTTTGGCGGGCCCTGCCAAGCCCGCCTCTTTTCACCTCGATAGCTGCAACGACGTCATTTCTAAAACTCTGCACAAAATGCCGCGAATAATGTTGCATCACCAGCAGTCTGAATCGCAACGAGTGCACAAAGGAAGCACTTATGCATAGCACGGCCGGCTTGCTCGGAGGTCACGAGGCTCAAGCAGACCGAGAGTTGAGGACAGACTGCAATTTCAGACCAGACATCAAACGCATGTGAAAGTTCACAGTCAAATTGTGAAAATTGTGACGTTGAAATAAGGTCTTGGCATCAGTGTCACATTTCTAAAATAAGCTCTCTCTTATCAGTTGCCTTGTTCTGCCCCTGAATGTCGCATTTTGTCCCCTGCACTGGCATTACCGATAAGGAACCGCCAAATGAAAGTCACTCTGACTCTTCTCATCCAATCATTCCGGCGAAAGCTAAAATACGAAAATATCAAGTATATTCCCTGTCTCGTCGACCCACGGCCGCGAATATCAGGTCTAGAAATCGCTGATCTTGGAGCTGTTGCTTCACAACTCAAGGAATGAGCTGTACGGAATCTTGGGCAGCTGCAAACGATCGAGATCTGTGGAACGGATCAACTTGATTTGTAGGGATGAAATCTGGGTATGATGCTTGTCTGCTCGTGTTTTTGAAAGGAGTTATGATCAGTTGGTCATGGAGGTTTAGGTCCTTTTACAAAGTACTTCTAGTAGAAGTAGCTGTACAGTTATTGGATGACGAGATAGTTTCTGTGATATCAAGCAGTATTCTACGTTCATAAGATTCCCTGCCAACTTCCTACAAAGCACTCAGTAATCAAGAAGGACTTCCCCGAGCTAGGACTCCATTGCCTGAGTACTTTGGTAGTCGGGGTAATAGTTACGCCAAGTATTCTCGCAGCTTCTACTTTGCCGGGGCCACTTATAAGGGGGTACCATTAATGAATTAAGAATGCTGGCTTGCCACTTTTATTTTCTATTTTTTACTTAAACATAGGAATTTAATATGCAGCTTATATAGACAGTACTTGTCTTTAAGTAATTTAAATAATTAAAATTATTTTGCAATGTTAAGCTTATATTTAAGTTATCTTTTTTGATGTTTATTTTATATGATTATAGATTTACTTTTAAATTAGTTATATTTATAATTAAGTTTATTATATAATTTATAATTGCTTTATGCCTTAAAAGTAATAAATAGAACAGAAATTTAAGCTTAATATCTTATAACAAAAATGATTAATTTAATAAATAATAGCTTTTTAAGAGAATAAAGAAACTTTATAAATTTAAATCTTTAATATTTTTAGATTTAATTATAGAAAATACATTATATGGTCCATATTTAAAAAAGAAGGCTTTAGATAATATATTAAAAGGCGAAAACTAAAGCTTTTTAAAGAGAATAAAAAGCTATGACTTATATGAATAAAAGAGTATATTAATTGGATTAAGGAGTAATAGGATGGTGTCCTTTGGAGTGATAAAATGTAGGCATAATTTGGCAAGTATACCCGGACGTGGGTTACACGTAGAATTAGGCTAAAAGAGGTATATAATAAAAATTATGTTATTACTTAGGTTTAAAAGAAGATTAGCTGGATGTTTTAAGGCTTAATATTAGGGAGATATAGGAGGCATTGAGGTCTATTTTAGGAAAAGGATTAGGAGATAATTAATAAGGGTTCATATTTTAGGATTATTATACTTATAGTCGATAAAATCCTATAATAATACCTAGACTTTTCATTTTAATAAAATAACGTTAAAAGATATACTTTTGTTTTTATAAAGTTTGTTTTTAAAGCCATAAATATACTTATTATTAAGTGGCCTTTATATTTTTTTAATTTAAGTTTAATTAAAACGATTTAGGATGATATAAAAAATTATATTTAAAAACATTACCCATAAGTTCATTACTTTTATAAACGATTAAAAGAAGTAGTTTAAGAGGCGTGGGAATTAATTATATATGAGAGGATTAAAAAGTTAATTTATGATTTAAAAAAAGGTATAAAAGCTAAATGCCAAGTTGTGATAAATGCCTAAGGTTAATATACAAAATTTTAAGAGATTCAAATAAAGCGGCATTGCTAAGTATCCCCCTTACATTTAGAACTATTACCCCTCTTACGAAGTACTTGTATATCTAAAAGAAGGTCTTTGCAACCAAGGTCCACTGGTTTGTATGTATGGCCCGTTCAGTAGAGACGGAGTCAGTAGGGCCACGATGCAAACGAAGCTCGACTTGCGAGATGAATCATCACGTGATGCTACAATTTCTACCCGTCAGATCGTCTTCGACAGCTGTCTGGACTTTCAAGATATAAGCCGTTTGACTTTCCTCTGTCCCCCCCTACCGTTTTGTTGCACATCGCGATCCATCCTACGAAACGCCAAGTTATCGTGACATTTGTCTTGGCGGGAACAGCCTCCTGGTGCTCTTCATGCAGGCTTACTCAGCTCCATTCAGCTCTGTCTTCGAAACACGGGACATCACGAAACATGGTTGGTGGATAGATCAACGACAGTATCGTTAACTGACAAGAAGTTTGTCGGCGTTCACCATGACCGTCGACCCTCCATGTGAGAATGGATTCCGCGTCTCTCAATCTCACCATCGGGCCATTCGTCCTCAAGGCAGCAACTCTCGCAAAGCAGTGCCGTGATATCCAAGCCAAACTCTCGTCGCCGCCGGATACTTTGGCTGCAGCTGCTTCAGAATGCACTGAGATCCATCAACTACTGGAGAGCTTTCAGTCTCTTGGCCGACAAGACTTGTCTCAGCTAGGAGCTGAGAAGACTAAGGAATTCAGCCAAGCCGTTGGAAACGTACGGATGAGCTTCTCTAATGTGCTCATTCCTCTCGAGCGATGTCTTGAAGAGCTCGAGGAGTCCATAGAGACGAGTCCGAATGGAGACGTTGACATTAAGAGAGCAGCCTTTCTATGGGAAGGAGATGGAGTTCAGAAGGTACTCGATAGGTCCAAACAACATCGCGATAGTTTTGCTGCTCTATTAGAGAGCCTCCAAAGGTCGGCGATTCTTTCACTTCAGTGACTATTTGTTGACCAAATCTCAGATCTATCAACCCTCAGATTACCAATGCACTGGGACAAGACGTTCAAAGTCCTGAAGTCCCCACCATCTCAGAACCTCCCATCACTGATGAAGAATCACAACCGAACAGCCGCTTCAGCATGGACAGCACGGCCACTCATGATTTCGCCATAAATCCCAGCCGCTTCAGCGCCGACAGCCTTTCCAGCGTCCTCTCAGCCACACACTTTGATTTCGATACTGAAGCTCTCTCATCGCCCAGCTATCGCCAAGCCTTCAGCGAGCGAGTCCGTAACATCATCTCTCGGCCCCTGGAATCACCAGGTGATGCAGCTCTCTTGAAAGCTGTAGAACCCCTAGAAGGTGATGAACACTACTATGAGCAGAGCATCGAGCTTGAATGGGACCCTAGTATATCTGGGAGCACGATACTGTTAGACGGAACGGAATCCAGTCGGTCGAGTTTGCGGACCATAGAAAGTCAGGTTACAGTCACGGGCACGTTGACTACGAGACGCCAGCGTATTGGACATCCCGTCAACCCTGTGCATGTTACTCATATCGGACTTGATCCTGTGACTGGCGAATTTACGGGCCTACCGCCAGAATGGAGGAGTATTCTATTGGCGGAAGATGAGAGAGCTAGAGCCACTGCTGCTGCCAGTCTAGGAGCTGCACCTTCGGCTGGACTCACTCCAGCGTCAGGGAGTACGGGTATTGAGAAGACGAAAACGATCAAGTAAGTTCTCAATACTGTTGACAGCCCTCTGGCTAATTTTCGCTAGACTCGTGGCAGTAGGCGACTCAGGGAATCTGAAACAGTGTCTTTTGATCACCTATGTGACGAACAAATATCCAACCGAATATGTACCGCAAGTGTTCGATAACTATGCTGTTACTGTCATGTATGTGCTCTCTTCAGTCAGGTGCCAACCCCTATGAAAGAATCCTCGCTAACAAGTCTCAAATCAGGATTGGCGACGACCCGTATACTCTCGGCATCTTCGATGTAAGTAGCGCCTCCAATGTCCCATGCCAGATTCTTTTTGCCCCATCTCAGTCTATTTTACAGCCACTCCCATCACCCCACTAACTTTCCCCAGACAACCGGCCAAGAATCTTTCGATCGTCTCCGACCCCTCTCCTACCCCCTAACCAACGTATTCATGATCGTAATCTCCACCTCAACACCCTCCCACTACAAATCCGCTCACGACACCTGGGCCCCAGAAATCAAACACCACTGTCCCGGCATACCATTCCTCCTCATCGGTATTCTGGACTCGCCAAACGACGCACTTGACACAGCCTCGAGGAAGAAAGCACGTGTGGAAAAGGGCAATAAGTTAGCGAGGGATATTGGAGCGGAGAAATACGTCGAGTGCGAGTTGGAGAGTCAGAAGGGCGTGAAGAATGCTTTTGATGAAGTTAGTGATTTTTCTTTGATGACTTTTCTCTGTATTCATGCTGTCCGGAAAAGGGTGCAAGGAGATGGTCTGGTCTTAATTGTTTGATTCACTAACTCTGATATGTAGGCTATTGTCGCTGCCTTCAATCCGGTCGTCGTTCCAAAGAAGAGGAGAAGGTCGAGATTGAGGTTACTCTCTCGAATCGAAGAAGATTAACAACCCTCTCCTGTCTTGACAACAATCCCACGTTCGCATCCTCACGAGGGCTGTCCTGGATCTAGCTCCACCCATCAAAACAAGGTGAGGTGATACGTTCTCGCGATTCATGAAGTTGTTGTTTCCCAGTTTCCGAATTTCTGGGGGCGGGCCGAAGCCACCAGCTGAGCAAAGAACCGGATCAGCTCACAAATTCACGCAAGCAACAAATCTGCAAATTCCAGCTCATTCCTTAACGTACCAAAAATATCCTTCTCCGTTCCAGAGCCGTCCCTTCGGGTCGTCCACCGTCGCGTAGACTGCCAAGTCTCTGGCTTTCGGCAACTTTGTACGTCGCCAAGTAAGCGAAGCGTCATTGACTTTCTCCACATTATCCAATTCTTCGCAAGCACGCTGCATTTAGTGCCGCTTGCAGTTTCCTCGGGTGTTAGGAGAATATTTTGGATGTGTCGTCTGCACGCCGCCAAAAGCCTCACGCGCGTACCTGTTGAACAGAAGAGCAGTGGGCTTGGCTCACGTCACCTGCTTTCTTCTTGGAGTTTTGGCAGGAACTCGTGGCTGGTGTTGTA
This sequence comes from Helotiales sp. F229, assembly GCA_002554605.1. Classification (NCBI taxonomy): domain Eukaryota; kingdom Fungi; phylum Ascomycota; class Leotiomycetes; order Helotiales; species Helotiales sp. F229. The sequence continues at coordinate 1,520,087 of MXAW01000017.1, forward strand.
TAAATCATACGGTCTGCCCTTGTCTCGTTGAAACATTCTTCGTGACCAGTATATACGTCTCATCAACTCAGCCAAATCATCCCAGCCTTCACAATGTTTTCCCTCCCTCTCCTCGCTGCCGCCTTTCTCCCAGCACTCGTTTCGAGCGCAAAGTACTGCACATCAACAGATTCAAACTTAACAGTAACAGACGCCCTCTGGGATGGGTAAGCAATTGGTTTCTCTTTTTTCCTCTGCTCTCTCTGAGCTGTTTTTGTCATCCATAGCTCCAGCATGACATGGCCCATCTGACTCTCAAATACAGGCAATGCACATACCCCAAAGCTGACAAGAACTTCGAGCTGAACAACTACCTCGGTCGCTGGTATCAAGTCGCCGGTACACGAGCGCCGTTCACTGCTGGCTGCTCGTGTATCTACGCTGAGTATGGTTTGAATGTACGTCTTCTGCCCCCCGCTCTCACCCGTAGCGCCTGAAAATTCCTCCATATCTCTTATTCAGTGTTTACTACGAGAATCCAAATTGAGACTCACCCAGGACAACGGCACCGTCTCCGTCTCCAACGGCTGCCAACTCGGCAACCAAAGCATAAGAATCCAAGGCACCGCATCAGCCGCCGACGAAGTCTACGGCTCCGACGGCGTATTCAGAGTGCAATTCCCGAGACAGCCAGGTCCCGAATGCCCTGGTCCGAATTACATCGTGCAGCGTATGTCCCCATCCCTATACCCCTTTCATGTGGCTGTAAGAAAGTTCAGAACTGACAGTTGCAGAACGGTCTGAGAACTTTGCTATCGTCCAGGCGTCGAACTTCTCGACGCTGTTCTTGCTTAGTAGGAATCAGAATCCTGGGGAGGACAGTATTTCGGTATGTGCTCATATCTCAACACGTTAAACATAGCAGATGAACACAGAAAGGTGTCAACATCTACAGATGGATGTATAACTGACTATGCATAGACTTGGCTCGATCTCGCAGAGAAGCTGGGGAGTGATATGTCGGACGTTATCAGGACGAATCAGACGTCTTGCTCATTCACTTAAGGGCCTGAGAGTGAAGGGTTGAAGGGATATGACGTGTAGTAAAGAGCAGTTTAGCTGGCATTGAAACAAATTAAGAAGACTTCTCTAGAAATCAACAAAGCGATAAGGTATACGCAGATTCGGCCTCTTCGCGACCCTCGACAGGACTTGACATAGGCTATCTATGAGATTCTCATATTCCAAGAAAACCTCCCCCTTGATATCAGCGTCCAATCAAACACCCTCTTTCACGAGCCCTCGCCAAATCTCTAATGCCATTTTTGATTACCAAATCTCTCTCCAGTTGACTAAACACCCTCAAAAACAATTACTCAGCGCCAAACACACAAAACCCCACAGACTTTTAGGCCTTAAGCGAGACGCATCCATGACCACCATCCTAAAAGGGGAAGAATTTAGCGTCATGGCAGGTTTCGTGGAGAAGTGACCTTCAGCCTCATGGTATGCATAAAGCAAAGCCAATTGAGATAGGAGCTGAGCGAGAAAGCTGGTGTGGTGCTGCTTGGCACGGCACTTGCAGGCCACTTCTCAAACTGGGCGGACTCTACTGAGTCCCTAGGTAAGTTCGCTGGCGCCTGGAAGTTTGGTTTTGGTTTAATGAATAAGGCATCGAGGATGAGTCCTAGTCAACACATAGGTTTTGCTATAGTTTAATCGCTAGGTATTAGAATGCTGCGGGCGTAGACTTCCAAGTTGCGCAAGCAGAAATATTGTCTATCCCAACTTAAATTCCGGCGGTGTCTGCAGCACATCCAATTCAGACATTGCAAGTCAGTCAGAAACAATGTGGATATCCCGCAATGAAGCTTTGAATCAGAAATCAGCAATCATACCGAAAGTCAAGCGAGCTTTACTTAAAAAGCACTCTGTACCACCCTGCTTTCAGGTTGCACAACTCCTTGGGCACTAACAACCGGAATCACTCGACGACTTGATATTTCGATTACCGGAGCAACGTCAACCACTCGCTTTTTCGATTACCGCCACGACGTCAAGCAGTCGACGAATGCTGCATTATCGAGATTCGCTACACCTTAAGAAGATATGCAGACAAGCAGTTATCTGCGTTCATGTCATGGACTTACTGCACCATACCCCTCTCCACATCAACCAATAATTTCGAGCTGGCACGTGCCGGATAGGAAACGGAGAGCTTGGAAGACTTTTTGATTACAGCCAAGTATATGGTGTCTAGCTACTTGTGGTGTTTGAATACTATTTTCTCACGTCCTCCTACTCGGTCAAAACACCATTTGAAGTTCTGAGTCTTAAACTTGAGGGACTGGGTCTGATTTACTGCTGCTCTTTGCTATCGTCAATCGCCGGATACTGATGCAGGTTTTCCCGCGATGTTGTCTTGAATTCATCTTATCGTTTTCTTATTCGTCAAAATACGATAGGAAGCTTCTCATTGGGTCAATAGTCCTTGAAATTGGAATGTCCAAAAGCCAAGCTTTCTCCCTTAGTACTCTGCCTGTTGGTCACTCCCGTCCTGTTTATTCAGATAGAGGTCAAGTAAAGTGTGCAAGCTGGCAATGATTGTAAACTTCTAAGTTCTACCTACCTGGTAATATTGCCTTTCAATACTCTTTCAAATGGATTTCAAAAGTCTGAATAACGTTGCTTAGAATGAACGATATTCAAGATGACAAATAATCGGTCAACTTCCAGAACTTCTTCGGTCTGGCGTGTAAAAAGAGGGTCGTGGCCTGCATGTCAGACTTGGCAACAGCGCGGTGTCGGTGCCCAAAAAGGTCTTCCTCAAGACATCGTGCAGCTATCTCCCGTTGCCTCCTCCATGTAGCGCCACCCCCGACGAGGCTGAAGAGCATTTGTAAGCAGCAATGCGTCAGAAAGAGGTTCCTGGTACTCCTCTCTCGGCCGTCGTCTACACTTACATAAATAAACAGTGAGGTCCAAAACAATGTCGCGGTAACAGGGTAACTCGAGGCGTTTGCCATATCAGAACAATTAAGAAGGCTCGACTCAACACGACTTTTTACCATCTCGAAAAATGGCAACCGCCAAACCCAACGAACACAGACCACGGGCCCAAAAGTCCAAATCAACAATCCAAACGTTCGAATTCATTACCCTGACCGACAACCAGAAAATCGACGAGCATGACCGCTACACGGTCCGCAAGCAGGCGATGAAGAATAACACGAATCGGAGGATCAAAGGTGCTAAACACCCTTCTTCAGAACGAGATGTTAAGAGCGAAAAACCGCTTACTGGTCCGCCAGTTATACAGCAAGCTTTGCAATCGAAACGATTCAGATTACTGCCGAGGGGACTTCAGGATCTGGAGGACAAGCCCAAGCTGAAACCTTCTTTGTCGAAGTCCACCGGGTTGAAATCTTCGGCATTGATGATGCAGACGTATGAGTTGTCTCCGGTGTATTTCCCTGACGATATGGTCAAGCCAGATTCGATGCTAGAATTTCCAATACCGCATGAGTGGACAGATCTTTATCCTGACAGCGGAGTCTTCGATTCAAATGTCGTGATCGAAGACAATTTAAATCCGGATATGGATGCAATCGATGGGTTGCTCGACAACTTCTCAGCGTTACAATACCAAAGTTCATATCAAGCCAACATTCCTCCAAGTCTCGATCCACTGTCCTCCCTCCCAGACACCATACCCTATCGCGCCCGCCTACTCATCCAACACAACTGTACGCCGTTCCTCCCCACCGCACCAACTGAACGTTTCTAGTCTTCTCCACTTACATCTTAACAGTCACTGAACGCAGTCGAGCCACTTCTCTCATGATGTCTGTCCGCAAGTCATGGTTCGCACTTTCACTCACCGACATTGCGTTCTTCAACGTTGTGCTTTCCCATTACGCTGGGACATACAGTCTCTTGACCGGTCAAGGTGATCCAATGGAGTCGTTTTCCTTTACGGCTGCTTCGATCAAGATCATCAATGAAAGATTAGACTCGCCAGATCAGAGAACGAGTGATGGGACGATCGCTGCTGTTGCTGGGATGGTGTTGCAAGAAGTGCGTTCCTCTCTCTTCCTCTTTTAGTTCAAGTCCGTTAGTCCGTTCGCTATGGTCGCCAATGGATAAAGTGCTGACCAATTTTTCTCTACTGTAGGCCAAGAATGGAAATGCAGTAGCAGTGAAAGCCCATCTCAGCGGTCTAGGAAGAATGATAATTCTCCGCGGCGGTATACTCAAAGCAAACTTTCCTGCGTCACTACAACGCATGATAGCATGTAAGCCACGCCTCCCTTTCCTTTCCTCCAAAGATCGCAAAAGCTCACACATAAAGGGGCCGAACTCCACGCCTCAAGTGTCTTTTCCACCATTCCCAAAATCATCCCATACGCCTCTCCCACTCTCTCCATCCCATCTTACAGTTGTACTGCCGGACCCAGTGGGCCCATCCTCGCCTCCTCACCATATCCCAATCGAGCCATATCCTGGGAAGTCATTGACACAGACATCGATCAAGTCTTCGTAGACCTACGCTATATATCCTCGATCCTAGAATCTAACGATAACCAGGATGTCGAGCAGATTGATAACATGTGGTATAGCGACAAAACATACCTCGTGCAGCGCAGCCTCGTGTATCTCTATCAAAATCCTTCAGTGAGCCATTCGAGACTAGATTCGCTCAGTTGTCTCACCGCTTCCATATACGTCGATTCCTGTCTGCGAGACCAACGATTCAGCCCCGGTGCAATTGGAATATTAGTCTCGAAACTGAAATCAGAGTTAGACTCCTTTCTGCTTTCGTATGACCCCGAGCCATTTGCACATGATGACCAGAGCGAGCGGAGCTTGATGTGGATTTGTGCTTTTGGAGGGATAGCTGCGTATGGATGGCCGGAGAGAGGCTGGTTTGTTGAGCAATTTGGTAGGGTGTGTGAGAGGTTGGGTGTTAGGGATTGGGAACAGGTGGAATGTATTCTGAGGGAGAGGCTGTGGAATGAGAGGTGGGAGGATCCGAAGGGGGGGTTGTGGAGGGATACTATGGAGAGGAAGGGAAGTCTGAGTTCTAATAATCTCATAGAAATATGATAGATGATGATCAAATATCAAGAATATGTTTCGTGAAATACCCTCTAGTATTTTACAAAAAGGGTGACAAAGACAGCTTTCATGCTATCAGAAAAGATCTGGCGATTCGGCGAATTTCCTGCAAGGGCTGTGCTGGCAACCGCCACAAGGCTTTCAGACTGGTACTTTACTAGGTATGCGCCAAATGCAGATGTCCCTACAGCAAGCTGCAATTTTTCTGTCGATATGTGACATGACATGCTTTAATGTTTGCCATGTGGGTGGATCCACCACCTAATCCCCAAAAAGCATGCTGAATTTAACCGAGCGATCACTTTCTCCGGTGTCCGAAGTCAACAATGAAAATTAAGTGAAAGCCATTGCCTTGTGAATGTGAGTTAATAGTAGCACGAGTACCCAGAGTGATTCATAGTTAGACTTTGCTCTCGTTTAAGGTGCAAGTTTTTGTCACGATCTTGCTTGATCATAACGTTGATCAGGCAGCCTGTGCTAAGACCATCATTTCAGGACTTCAGAACTCGAAAACTTTACTCACCTGTCCACTATCCTTGACATCATCTTTACATCGACAGAATTCTCCCAAGATTCATGATTGGTCTCAGCAGTGGTAAGGAAGTCCATTGCATTCCCTGTAGAGGCGGGACGTATCCTTAAATACTTATTCATTCCGTCCTTTACAAATTGTATATTTCCGGGTTGGTTAGAACCAACGCCGGCTCAGACTTATTACATACGGGTATAATAGCATCCACGACTCCAAGACGCCCCGCCAAAACGCCCTGATCGAAGTTTGATGATTGAGAAAATGGAGAGAAATGAAACACAAGAGCTGCAATGCTCTGCGTCCTCACCCCGAGGCAAGCCTCAACAAGAAAGAAACTCGTCCTCGGCCTTAGGTGCCAACATTGATATCCAACGCTTCTAACGGCATCAAAACTCCAGGTATCAGAGGTCCTCTCTCAACAGCAAAATCCTCGATGTCTACTATAGCAGTCTTGCTCCTCCGACCACTTCTCTTCTTGCGCAGCGGATGTGGTCGATCGAGCATGCCTCCAGATATATTGGAGTTCGCACCCGATATTCTTATCAGCGCACATTGTTTTTCCTCTAGCATAGACACAAATACGGCCTGTTGACAGAGCAGAGGCGCATTCGGTTCCAGACCAGCGTGGACTGCACATGGTTCGACCCGATCGATACATTCCGTACGAGCATTTTCGGGTCCAGGATACTTCCCAGTTATGAAATCGACACAGAGCTTAGACAATGGTGAAATAGCCGGGATGGAAGGACATCCCTCTTCCCTTTCGATACTCGCAGAAAGGTGCTCCAAGAACTCGGCCAGATTCCGAGTTTCCGCAGCAAGATCACTAGACTCGTCGGATACGAAGAACAAGTTTTTTTTTCGATAGGGTGGTACTTGGGAGTCTGGCCGCTAGATACCGATGTGGCAGTCGTGGTGGCTGTACCAGAGGATGTTGAACAGCAAGAGTTTGAAGAACGGGACAGGCTCGATGACCGAACCAAGTCGGGGGTTTGGGGGCGATCATCTTCGTCCTGATTTGGCTTCTCAAGGAGCGAAAGGAGTTGCGCTTGGGGAAGTGCCCGGGCTTCCATGTTTCTTCTGGTAGAGAAGCTACTTTCGTCGGACGCTGATTCCCAACTAATTTACGGCGGAGTTGCTGTGGCTGAATGCAAATAGAGGAAGATTTGGGACCAGCCTGGATTTCGCTAGCAGAGGATTCTGGCTCGTCGCCTTGATTCTTATCGACTTCTGACGATTCAATTTGACTTGGTCGTATCTCTACTCGACTCGGATTTGTTGTAGGCTCTGTTGACTCTTGAACACCGTTATCGAAAAGTTGATACCTTGCCTTGGGCAGATCATGGCAAGGCCGAGATGGCGACTCAATCCTTGCCATACGATTGTTCGTCTTCTCGGAGACAAGAGACAAGTCATCAGACTCATCACAGTCGACCTGTGTAACTTCTTTATTTTCCAATGGTGAGTTTGCTTCGTACAAGGACTCGTTACTCTTATTTGTAAGGATTTCGATACTGGCTCGTACCGTCGATGGATTTAAGAAATAAGATGCAGGAGCCCATGTCCGTTGACTGCGGTTTTCGCTGGTTATTAAGTCTGTGGACGCCAATTTTAGAATGTTTGGTAGAAGTGCTGCGTCTGACTTGCCAATTCGAGATCGTCGACTTCATTGTCTCCATCTTCATTGTCATCTACCGCCTCAGACATGGCCCAATCTATCTCCTGATTCTCTTCTGAAGGAGCCTCGGAATAATTCACAACGGGGCGTCGAAATTGTTGAAGTGGCTTGCGTTTCCGTCGCTGGGTCATATGCCACTGTTGTTTCATGAATTGATTCACTTGCCTTCTCTTGTTGGGTGTCAAGCTAGGTCCTCCCATAACGCTCAGAGCTGCCTCCGAGGGAACATTCCAAGATGCTGGTCTACTGGGACCAAAGACAGTGCTGTTGCTAGATTCTCTTGTGCTGGCAGTCGAAGTAGTACTGGAGTGGAAGTTCTTTTGCAGCTTGGGCCAACCTCTCCAGGTTCTGGTTGACACGAGCATCGAATGGATCTTGCAATATACGAGAATACTGATCGCTCTGGTGCAAAGCTGCCTGCATGACCTGGTCAATAGCGGCCGTCAGGTGCCTTGTTCGGAAAGAATCTGTTCCTGAGTCTCATTACCCCGGAGAGACGAAGCGCTGTATAATCCTTTAGCAAAATATCATTTCGGTGGCGGGAGACTTACACTTGGATTGCAGAGAGCATGGTTTGGAGGGCGGAATTTGATTTATGGATCTTCTCTTCGAACCTGCCATTTCCACTACGTACACTGTCAAGTCTGTCGCTACCTTTACTCTTCTGAAAACCCCAGGGGTCTTGGCGGTCGCTACAGTCCGGTTGATGAAGGTGGCCAGTTCGTCGAGAGTGGTCCTGCAATCTTCCATCGAAAGAAGACTTTGACGCCATAAATCCTCATCCATCGACGCAAGCGAAAGACGTCCCCGGCAATCCCTTAGTGTTCGATCGATAGCATCAAGAAACTTGACGAGCCTCGACAACTGGTTGGAGAGTGCTTCGACCCTCGAGTCAGCATTTCGAAAGGTTTTGGCAAACTTGTGAAGTGTCGAGCACACGGCGCTTGAGGCTTGTATCAGCGTGACCGTCGATGCTGTGATCGATAGGGGATCCATGATGTCTAACGGTTACCATGGAAGGATTCAGAGAATATGAATAGCAACTGAGGTCAACATTGTCAATTGAAAGAGCAAGACAATGTCAAGATTTGCCATCAGGCTGCCGGGGGCTTATGTAATATTCAGGGGGTTTCGTGACATCAACCCATCAACCCGTTCTTGCGACTTCGCAACTCCCAAATGCTTCACTGCAGCAACCACCCCCGCACATTGCAGCTTCCGAGGCATCTGAATGGCAGTCTGCCTTGCTTGTTGATGATAGAGCGTCAAAGTCAACATGATTGGACCTCGGTGAGCAGATTCAGCCTTGAGAAAGAAGTAACTTCGTAAGCGGACGATTAGCCAGGGGTTGGAGGACGGTAAGGACGCCACAATCTCTTGGTCCATAAATACCTCAAGTTGATGCAACGAAATTCGACAAAGGAGGGGAGAATCAACCCAATGTTGAATTCGGAGACATCCCATTTGCTCATAGAGAAATGTCACTACGGCATCGAGTAGGAGGTCAAGGGAAAAGAGAAAAGGAGTCTTTTACCTTAGTTATCAGATTTAACGAAACCTGTAAGACGGCCAAAAAGCAAAAACATGACCACAAGAAAAGCCAAGACTTGATGTGATTCAATGCGTACAATTCGTCTCACGCGCGCTGGAGGAAGGGAAGTATCGGAATCTTGGTACGATGGTCTCTTGAAACAATTCGACATTGTGACTGGCAGACTGGAAGAATCTATATCCCTACATAATTCCTCGACTCGAAGAAGGGTTTTGGCATCATTTTGAAGATAATAACTAAGCATCAGATGTCGGAAGGAAATAAGGATGGTAGTTGCAGACTGCTCGAGGCCTTCAAGCCCCCAGAAACAGCTTGAATTACACCACACTTAACGGGAAGGCCCTATGAAAGTTCGCTGAGTTATCGACCGGACGCTGTAACTACAGCGCTCTAACGCTGAAGCTCAAACCCATGGTCCAGTGACTCTGGCGCTAAATTTAAGCGAGATTTTCAACGTCCAAAGCTCCAAGCTTCCACCTTTGACGATGACGATGACACAACGTCCCAAGATACCACCAAAGCGACTACGGGTACCATGGACGACTCTGATGGCAAACCATTGTTTGCCTTCCAAGATCTGGACTATATACCATTCGGATACAGTGGGATCTTGGCCCCATACATCGAGACCGGTCCAGGCACAATGCGCGCGGCTGCGACGCTGATGGCGCTCGATCTCGCGCTGAAAGATGGAAAGGCAGCAACGACTGTCGTTTGCGATCTTGGTTGCGGCGATGGTGAATTCCGTAAGACAGCGAGACAAGATATTTTACCTCCATTCTTCCCCTTGCGGGCAGGCATCTCTTCCCGCACATGCCAGGTATCGCCCCCACTAACCAGAGCAGAAATTCGTATGAAGTCAGATGCTGATTGTGTTGTATGAAGTACTCGGCTTGCTCGGCCATATCAATGGTCCTGCAAGTAACCTATCAACGGCACAAGGTGTTGGTATCGACTACAACGCCGACTTGATCAAGACTGCAGGTATCAACTCAAACGCCCAAGGCGCCAAGGCCGAGTGGCTCATCTACAACTTCAACGACGATCAAGATGATGTCGCAAGCACGTTGATCGATACTCACCAAGTCACTCATGTGTTCATTTATCTCGTCCCCAAGCAACTAGCTATGCCAACAGTGAGAGAGGTGAGCAAATTCCTGGAATTTAGCTTCCTGAAAACTGGCTAATTATGGTACTGTAGATCCTGACCCGGCTCTATGAGAGTGGTGTGGTGCTTTGCTGTCACAAATTCTATCCAGAATATCTGATTCCTGCGAGGAATGACGCTCTGATGGATTTGGCTGTCTACCACACGCCTAGATGAGAAGGCATGAGCTGAACATCTTTCTCTCTCAACCGCCAGGACAACCGAAGACGGCGGTAGTGCTCCAAAACCCTTCAAATCAGCGCTAGAATGTTCGCTCAAGCAATATTTTTATGCTCGAAGGAGCACAGGATAACTCAATTCCCACATTAAATGCAAGAAGTAGCAACACCATGGTTGTGGGGAACTTTACAATTGAGTTCCAATCATTCAATCACACTTTGCAAAGCACAGCTTCTTCTTCCTTCTCAGTAATTTTTTCTTTTTCTTTCTTGCTGATAGATCTGATAGTCTATCTTTCAAGGCAAATTGAGGATTGCAGAACTTGACATCGCAGGATGTTTGCTTGGTAGCTCACTCACCTGCGAGTGGCCAGACTCCCCCAGCTGCAAGGCTGAGAGGCTTGGCCGGGTATATGGCTAATATCACCGATCCGCTACACATTCAACATTACGAACATGACATAAATCAGAAAGAAGTTCTTCGGGACATAGCCTGCTGGATCTCAACGATGAAGCGGCTTGGTTGCTATCGCCATACCTTACCTCCACATTGTAGACCGGGCTCCTGGAAATGCAGCATATAGTGCGGATCAGATAAGAGGAGCGAGTGAAGTGCAGTGCTAGGCTAGGCTATCGATTCTGCAAGACGGGCTGTCGTCACTGACATGGTCGAGAATTTCTGCAGTAGTGTGGCATCCTTCGATCCTGTGGACTTGGTAGGCTATCCGCACGTTTTCACACCCAATCCTTCGAGCTATGCGGCTGTACAACAAGGCGGTAAACAGAAATTTTAAGAAGATACATGAGATTGGCTCGAAAGAATGCCCTCGCTCACTAAAATAATGGCTCGTAAAGCTTTGCTTTGGTTGGAGCTTACTGCCATACACGGCGATGGGGCAGGAGGGTGGTAATGGTAATGTGGTTGAATATCAAGTTTATTGTTATGTTCATGAGGTTCTTCGTTCTTCATAAATCTTTATACCACCTCTGCGCTCTTATAATTTTTTAGCAAGAAACTCAGACATTCAGACATTCATTCCTTATTGTCGCGTTTTCTAAAGTGTACTAAAAGCCTATTATAGACGGCGGGTTTATATATAAAAAAGTTGAATCCTGGTGTGAAGAAATAGCTCCGCTTATTTCTGGCTATTTACAAATAATTATACTTTGTAAACATTGTGACGTGTGGAAACCGATGGATTTGGTAATTAGGGATGAAGAGTGTGTAAAGGATGATAAAAGGAGAGAAAAAAAAGGGTGGGGAGAGAGTGTATAAATAGTATCCAATTTTATTTATAATTCAGGCTTTGGACTCCTTCAAATTCCCTTCAGAATCAAATGCATCTAAGCTATTAACAATGTCCTCTTTTACATTTGAAAATTCTACCTTCTTCAAAAAAGAACCTAACCTTATTCCCGCTACTAAAAAAGTAGTCGTTTTTAATATAATCATTTTTCCCCCCTATAGAGAACTTTGTTATAGGGTAGTTAAAGAGGGAAAAGTTGTTAAGCATGGAATGGGTTTTTGTTAAGAGCTCGGAGACTTTCTTAAAAGAGAGAGCGTGTGGAGTGATGAGGTAGCCATCGCGCTCAAAAGTTGAAAATTGTTCTTTTATAAGGCCTTGTGTAGATGAGGGGGGAACTGCGGAGATGCGTGAGAGTGCCATCTTGAATACTGGGGGGTTGGAAAGTGGAAGAGGAGGGGTTAAAGTAAGTCCCCACCCCACCATTCCGGCCACCCCCTTATTCCGGCCACTTTTTACACTAAAAACTCGATTTTTATCTCCACTAAACGTTTATAGAATTATATGAAAGTTTTAATATTAGTTCATTACCTTTTACTTAATGACATATTTTAAGGATTTTAATTTTAAATAATTTAAACTTTTTTAAATGTAATTTTAAATTTTTACATATAAAAGAACTTTTGTAATAATTTATAAAAAGATTTCAAATTTTAATAACTTATAATATATATAATTAATTTAATAATTTCAAAAGTTTAAGTGATTTATATTAGTAATTCTTATATAAATAAGTAATTAAACTCTCTTATACAAATAATTTATATGGGGTTTTATAAACTGTTTATTTATATAAAAATTACTAATACAAATCACTTAAACTTTTAAAATTATTAAATTCATTTCATATATTATAAGTTATTAAAATGTGAAGTCTTTTTATAAATTATTATAAAAGTTATATAAAAGTGTTTTTTGGAATTTTTTATATATAATTTTTTATTTTATAATTATAAGATATTACGTAATTTAAATCAGCTTAAAATTTCAATTCTTAGTTATATATATGATATTATTTTAATATTAAAATTTTATTTAATTTGATTAACGTTTCGTAGAGATATTAATACCTTAAAATCGCCGTTTTTAGTGTAAATAAGTGGCCGGAATGGTGGAGTGGGGACTTAAGATGTTCTTATCAGAACTGCCCCTCGCTGATAAGGATGGTGTCGTACGGAATTCGGGGTCACGTGGAGCCCTTCTCTGTTAGAGTGGTTATATCGTCAGTTACGCACTTTCAGGAGTGGATTCACTTTTGGAGGTGTCGTTACTGCACGACAGATGGTCTGTTTTCTTGGGTCAAAAGGAGATTGATATTCTAGGGTAGTACAGTGGGGTACAACAAGTTTGAACACCCACCCCTAACAGCCAAGGTACACTTACTGTTGTATAGAATAGGGGTTAGTCGGCTGGTAGCACCAGCAGAGCCGTAGGGCGCTGCAGTTAATCAAGCCTGCTTATGTAACTAGATCTTTGGAGTTCTATTATACTCCTTTATAATTCAAGACTTTCATACTTCCTGAAGCTCCTTTTAATGGTGTTTAATAGTTAAGAGTCATAGCCTTATTTTATGAGTTATTAAAGTACAATTATTATAAGTTAAAAAAAGCGGAGGTAAATGTTAAAGAATATTCACTATTATTTAAAAAACTCCTTAAAAGTATAACATTCTTCCTTTAATTTAATAATACTCTTTTAACGTTCTTCTAACGTTTTATAATAACAAGATGTTTATTTGAAACGTACTTATTAATAAAAACAACGTTTTATTAAGCGATTAACGTTAGTAGCTATAATAATGGACGAGATTTTAATATTACGCCCAATTAAAAGGCATCATCGATTTCGTTAATTTTGATAGCTTAAATGTTATAAACCTCTTTAAAACTTAATTAATAGCTTTTGACGTTAATAAATATATATAAATTAAAACAAATCGTTGGTTTATAAAATAAATGGCGTTAATAAGTGATAATAAGTGGAAAATATACTAAAAGTAGGAAAATGTTAATAAAAATGAGAAGAAAACTCTTATAAAGTTTTGATAAGTTATTAAACCTTAAAAGGCAACGTTCAGTGATATTAAAGAAATCTAAGACATTCGTATAAGAAATTTTTAAAATAAGTTTGCTTAATAAACGCTTTTTAATACTAAGTGTTACGGCTGATTTCAGGGTGATACGGAAACACAGCTACTTTAAGAGAAGACGTTAAAGGTAAAAGCTTTTTTATATTTGAACTTAAAGTTACACTTAATATTAAAAAAAAAGAAAAGTAAAAGAGTTTACTTTATATGTTAAGTTAAGAATTTATATTTTCAAGAGTTATTAACTCATTCAACAATTAACTTTTACTTAAAGTTATACGTTAAACCGCTTTCTAATTATTACCTAATAACTTGTCTTTTAAAGTGGCCTTTAACTTAGCTTTCAAAGTGGCCTCAAAGCTAATTATAACATTACTTTCCTTTTTCGAAGAACTGCGTTTTCGTAGTTAATATTATAGGTTTATTATCCTTTAAATTGTTATAATCGTCTATTTCAGTGTTATAAGCCTTTAACCATTAAAGTAAAGCTTTTAGAAGTCCTTTTGCGTTTTGATATTTAAAGTAAAAAGCTTTTAATAAGTGTAGTGCTATTATTGCGTTAAAGTAAAAGTACTACTTTAAGTCCTCATTTACGCTTATCCACGTAATTTAGTATTTGAAAGTATTACTTATTAATTTAGCGCTTAATATTGCCTCAATTTTCTATTCGTTTTGCTTTGAAAAGAGTTGAATTGGCGCAAGTGATTAATGTACTTAATTAAGTAACGGATTATTAATGTATTTATGAAAGAAATACAAGTAAAAAACGAGGTAAACTTTTTAGGTTTTTAATAATTTGACTTTCCAACTCTTTTCAACTTTTATTAGCACTTTAATTAGTTTATATTACTTGTCTGAAAGCTTCTTTAAAAGTTTATTTATTTTTTAATTGGTTGTGGAAACTAATATTATGTTTTTTACGTTTTAATCAATTTTGCGGCGTATATGGTTTACTAGTTGCTTCATTTTGTTTTGTTGTGCTTAAATAAGAAATTATGTTGTGGCGGGGCCACCTCATTTTTATGTAGAGTCATGTTACTAGATGCAGCTTCGGCTAGCATTCCGTAAATTTCTTTAAGGCAATACTTAAAAAGTGCATTTGTTACTCCTTATTAATAATCAAGAATCTTTTCCCACAATAACGCCACAATTATTTGGTTTAAACCTTTTTTTTTTTCCAACCCTTTTTTTAATAATTTATACTCTTTAAATATATAACATCTTAAGGTTCTATTGTTTTATTCTTTCATATCAAAGTTATTCCTTATGCCTTAAGTACATCCCCCTCTTATTATGTGGTTGCTTGGGATTTGCCCCTCCACAATGTAAACTCTAAAGTTTGTCTCATTTAAGAGGCGATTTTAAGAGCTTCGGCTTTATTTAAGCTTTTTATTGCTGTTTAGGGAGGTTTTAGATTATGGATATTTTAAGAGGTTTTAGGCTTATAGCTATTTAGGACTTAAAATGGTGTGATATTACTTAAAGATTTGTGAAGTAATATGAGCTGGGCAATGTTTATAATAAATAAAAAAGAACTTTAATTGTTTTAATAATAAGTGTAAAATGGCTAAAGTTATTGTTTGATATATTAATTCATAACTTTAATTTGGTTATTCACATTTAGGTTATAAGTTGTAGTAAGCTTTACTTTTATATTAAGAATACAATAATATTTGTTTTAAAAGGTTGACACAAATTAAGGGCTTTTATTTAATACAATGCATTTAGGCATTCCAAAGTGTTAGCTTCAATAAATTAAAAAAGGTTAACTATACTTTTAGTAATGATAGTTTTATGGCAAAGGACTGAAAGAGGCTTTTTTGTAAAGCAGTTTATTACTACAAAAGTAGCATCAAAACTAGCCTCATTAAGAAGTAACTTCGTAAAATTTATTATGAGGTGTTGATACAATTGTGCAAGACTTAGCAATAGATATAACAGGCCAAGGGTTTTATCTTTGCAGGCTTTTATTTTAGAGCAATTGCAATTCGTGATATATTGGGCTATATTATTACTAATTTTGTTTTAACGGTACGTATGACATAAAAGTAACTTAACTTTGCTAATTTTGGCATATGCCACTTAAGGCTGTGCGTGTATGTAGCGAATTAAGGAAGTACGTAACTTAGGAGGTTTTATTAATACTTTAAAGCGTTGTTGAAGAAAGAGCTTTTTTTATTGAAGCTTATAATTTAAGCTATGATTTTTAGCTTTTTTTTAAAGACTTAAAATTTAAAGAAGTTTTATTTACAATAATGACTTAATTAATAACATTGTATCTTTTAATATTATATGCCACAGCTAAAGCGAAGTCAAAAAGTTCTTTAATTAAGAATTTAAGCTTTAATTCTTTAATAAAAGACAACTTTGCGTCCGTACGTTGCAAATCTTTAAAAACTTGCTAATTAATCTTGTCATCTAAGATTATTTATTAATTTTACAATGCGCGCTTTTTGGCCTTTATTAGAGAAAGATCTTGGTTTTTATAAAACAAAGTGTTTATTAAAATATTTATGACACTTGTACAATACATGATTGTATAATGAAAATTAATAAAGAATTCAGTTTACTTGGCTTATTACGCGGTGAAGTCTTTTATTAACATGAAGTGTTTTAATGCTTTATAATTAGTATATACGTGCACAGCTTTTTATACTCTTAACAACTTTGGTTTATATTGTTTAAAAAACTTAAATATAACTAGAAGCTTTTTATTGTGAATTAAGTAATTCAATTCAACGTTGATCATTGTTTTAAAAAAAAAAACTCACAAAATAAAAAGGTTTGTTGTCTTATAATTAAAAAAGCATTCTAACCATAACCCTATCAAAAAAGTCTGTTTTTAAATGTGTTTACTTAAATGTGTCATAATAGCAAAGAATAAGAGTTGATTTAAAAGCTAATTACAATGCTTTTTAAGTTGCTTTATAATTGTTGTTAAACTTAAAAAAACATCTTTTTTAGTAAAGCGTGTAAAAGGACAGCAAACTTAGTTATAGTCTTTAATACATCGCTAATAAAAGTTGCAAAAACGTAAATAACTTTGTATTGAGTACCGTAGGGGAGGAGCTTTAGGAAGTGTGAAAGTCTTGAATTATAAAGGAGTATAATAGAGCTCCCTTTAAGAGGGAGCTTTAAAGATTTAGTTATATAAGCAGCCTTAATTAGCTACAATGCTATTAAGGCTTTATTAATGTTATTAGCCAATGAACCCCTATTTTATATAATATACCCCTTTGGCTAAGAGCAATTATAAAAACAATAAAAATGCTTAAAATATAACTTATATAATATAATGGCATTAATATAAATCGCCATATAATTGAAAATAATATTAATATAGCTAATTATAATAAAAATATTATTATTAAAGCAATAAAATTAAACAAATGAAATTATATTAAAGCTTTTATATTAAGAATTTGCGTTTTTTTTTAGCAATTATATCATCAAAAATGGCTTATATTAAAAAGCGCGCTCTTGCCGTTGTTTTAAAAGTATTAAAAAAAAAGTTTTAAACATTTAAAAGTCTAAAATTAATATGCTAATATATATAATATAACTAGCCGGCGCCTTTTAAGCTATTATCCCTTTTCTTTACTTACCCCTCCTGCCTTTATTAACCTTTTAGCATTACGCCATAGCCAGGGAAACTTATGTTATGCCATACTCCTATTATATTTATAATAGCATACATAACGTATTAAGCGACTTTTATTACAATAAGGCATTATTAGCGCAATGTTTTTATTATTATAAAAATAATAAAAATAATTGTACTACCGTGCCCCAGGCCACTGCCGCCTTTTTTACTACTTATTTAATAGTAAAATTAATACTAAAAAGCTCTTACGTATATATTTTATTCTATATAATATTAAATATTATATAAAAACAATAATTAAAACTTCTACTAATTAACTATAAGCCCTTACCGCCCATTAAGCTACTATTAAAGCTACTTTAAAAAAAGAGATTAAAGAGGTTAAAAATAAGAATAAAAAAAAGAATAACTTTACTTTTAATTTATTACTTCATAAATGCTATCCTTATTATTATAAAACAACAATTAATATATTATAGCTTTTTTTTTTACCAAAAACCCATTGTGTCCCCCCCCTTGCCTTGTTTTTAGCACTAAGGTAAATAATAATAATGCAACTGCTGCTATTAATGCCAATAAACTTTTAATTACTACTATTACAGCGCATGCTGCTACTTGCGCTTTTGCTTTAGTAAAAATTAATGTTTTGATTAGCGCCGCTTGGCGATTAATGAATTTTTTACTTCCACCTTTATAAGTAAAAATGGCTTTATAACCTATAAATCACAGCTTAAGAACATTATCCTAATAATAAAGCAGCTTTACAACCCTAAAATAACAGCTTAAGATTAAGTCCTTAAAATTTACACAATTCCCTTTTATACTTATTATCTTTTTACAACGTTGATTTAAAATAATATATAAAATATACTAAATATAAATATAAATATGCC
This sequence comes from Helotiales sp. F229, assembly GCA_002554605.1. NCBI lineage: Eukaryota > Fungi > Ascomycota > Leotiomycetes > Helotiales > Helotiales sp. F229. The sequence continues at coordinate 1,538,159 of MXAW01000017.1, forward strand.
TTAACATTTTTAACTCAAATAAGCTCTTCAACAACGGCTTAAGCGTTCTAAAGGTTTAAAAGAACTATAAATACCTCAAACCTTTATTAAGACAAATTTTTTATTAAACCATTTACTAACATATTATTAATAAAGAAATATATCACCTAAAAGCTCCCCTTTTTATGCTTTTATTATAACCACATGCTTTATATATTAACATATCTTAGCTTTATTAAAATACATTAATTCTTTTTAATTATTAACCAAATTATTTATTTATTATCATAAAATATGTTTTACGAAGCTTCCATATTAAGTATTAATTTTTTAAAAAAGCGTTAAAGCACTATTACCTCCTTCACTATCTTTACTATTCCTAATAACTTCGCTTCCGTTATTAAAGTAATCATAATATTTTACTTTAAGGCTTTTTAAATAATTACATCTCCAAATAATATTATAATAAAACCTTAAAAAAAGCGTTTTAATTTTTTATCATTTATAAATAAAGCGTTTAAAACTATTAATAAATATATTTCCCAATTTTTATATTAATAAACTATTATCAAAAAGCATAATCCAAACAAATATTAATAATTTATTTAATTGCTTTTATATACTAAGCGCTTAAGTTTATTAAAAAGTATAATAATTAAAAAGCTATAAATGCAATATTTGGCCTTAATATAATAACTATATATAAAATTAATTTAATCTTTTTTTAATATTCTTTAATTTACTTAAATATAACAATTCCAGGGGTTTTAATTAAATTATAATTTAACAAAAGCATACTTAGGCATTTCCCATTTATTATATTAAATTTCCAAGCCACCTTTTTTATATAAATATTATACATTAAAGACATTATTTTTACAAACCAATTTTTAATTACATACACCCTTAAAAACCATTTCACATCTCCTAATATTATAAGCTTATAAACTAAGTGCAATCCTTTAATGATTTTTTGTTTTTATTATTATTTAAAACATAATATAAAACTTAAATATTATTAACATAAAACACCATAAAAACTATTTTATTAAAATTTATGAAAATACACAACTTCTTTACTAAAAGATTAAGATTTAGTTTACTTAATATTACGGCCAAATTATTATATTATAATATAAGGGAATTTCGTAAGTCATATAATACCCGATTAATTTCCATTATTATTTCAAGTCTTTTCCAGCCATTTAAAAGATAACATAATATTAAGGCGCTCCTTTTATTATATTTAACATTAACAAATACATTAATTATATTAAATTACTTTATTTTTAAAATAAATTATACTATAAATACTATTACCATTTTAAAAAAGCATACTACAAATATTACGGCATATATTAAAAAAATTATTAAATTATTTTATATATCCCTTTATATTATAATACAAAATTAACAACAAATTAATTTATTTATTAAATTGATTTTATATATAAAAACCCATTTCAATAAATAAGCTATATAATAACGTCTTCCTTAAAAATCATTCTCCAGCAATATTAACCTTTTAAATTAGCGATTTCTCTTTAAACGTCTTTTTTTAAAGTATTTACCCCAAGCATAACTATTTAACTCATTCCAATTTTTTAAAGCTTTTAAAAGTTTCCCTTAATATAAGTTATATAAATTAAAAGCAATTATAAAATCTACTTTCATTTTAATACTTAAAACAACTATTGCTATTATTGCATATAATATAATTATGTCTTTGCCATTTGCTTATATTAAAGTAACTTCATAAAATATATTAATAAATTCCATTATACGTAAGTGGCTATTTTATTATAAATTCATTATTACAAAATAATAACCTTTAACTGTAAATTTATTATACTTCCTTCACACTTTTTATATTACATAAATTTGATCACGTTCTTGTTTTTATTATTACTATCGGCTTACTTTAACTAATATTTAAAAATCATCGTCCATCCCAATCACTATAAAAAAAAAGCTTTTGATAATTTAAGAACCTACTATTCAAAGTCTTATAGCCTTTAACTTAATATCACAACTTAAAAATATATTTAACACGCCTTCTTAATATCTAAGTTTATATTTTCATTATATAAAGCGTTTTTCTTAAACTAATCTTTAATCATTTAATTTTTAACAAGTTTTAAAACGCCTAAATTCAACCTTTTATAAAAAAATCAAAATTCCATTATTATTCTTTATACTATTTTTATAAAAAACCACTTCATTTACTCCTAAGTTTTAACTTTTATAAGAGACCATATTATTACTCTTCCTTTTTTAGCTTTTATAAAAAATCATTTTATTGCTTTTTACTTTTTGACTTTTATAAAAAATTATTCCCATTTCATTTTTTATTACCCCTAAGCTTATTAATAATTTAAAAGAATTAAGATTTATTAATATTATGGCAAGTAATTTAATAACTAAGAGAAGCATTTTTATAAGCGGGGAAGGCATTTTTAATATAATGATTTTTGTTTTTATTAGCTTTTTAGCATACTTTTCAATAATAACATTTAATATAGACATTTATTTCTTTGCAACATTCTTTATAATATTGCTTATATCAAATCCTATATTAAAAAAAACGTCATCCTCCTTTATTATAATAATAAGCTCTTTCAAAACAAAAGCAATTTGGCCAACTAATTTCTTTTTATTTAAAAAATAAAACTTTGTTTTATTAAAACAAACATTGCGTATTATAATAACACAGCATAATTAAGGCACCTAAATTCTATATATATTAAAAGCAACATAATTAACCAAATAATTTAAATATTCCTTAAAATTAACTTTAAAGCCTTTTTATTTCTTTTAGCTTTTGTATTATTTTTTACTAAATAAGCCCACGCCCTATACGCGTACTCCCCGCTCTAATCTAATCTTAAATTAATTAATAACCTTTTCATAATTAATAAATCATATTATTAAAAACAACCCCAAAATTATTCCTAAAGCATTTAATTTAAGCTCTTTATTTCTTATTATATAAATAATGCCTTATTATATAAGTAAACCGCTACATTATATATTTTTAAATACATTTTTTATAAGAGTTTTATTTAAACGCGTATTTTAATAAATTTAATAATAATTTTTTGTTTTACGTATTCCAAGCCGCTAATTGGTTTTTTAATATATGCTAAAAGATTTTTTACTTTAATTCCTTCCCTTATTATCTAGTCTTAATAACATATTGTTTTAAAAATTACAATAACAAAAGTATTATTATTATGTTTAATAATATAAATAAATAATCCATATTAATATTTTATCTAATGCTTAAAGTTCTATAACATTAATATAATATGATTCAGTAATTTACTTATTAAGGTCCAGCTAAATAGCTTCCTATTATATTTGTTTTTAATTATTAATAACCATTATATTCCATTATAACTTAAGAAAAAATTAAACAAGTCCTAAAAGATTTTAAAAAATGATCTTACTGCCTTATTTTTAGACTCTTTTTTTAAAATAATATTTCCGGCATATATTATAGTATAATTTTTACATTGAATTTTAAAAATATTATTAAATTTTACCTTTTTTCTTATATAAAACAACGTTTAAAGTACTTTTTTTAAGTGCTATATTTTTGGCATTACATAATAAGCTTATAATAGCTTTTTATTTAATTAAAAACCTTATTTTAAGTTCTAACAAAGAACTAGGTATATTATAATTAAAAGACTCTTTATTATTATTAAGCTATAAAGGCGACAAAAATAATTAAAAGGCTTATATTTAAAAAAAAGTTATATTTTTACTTTAGCTTTCAAAGCATTACGCTGTTTTAAACTTCCTCGTATTTTAATATAGTATTTTTCCTCAAATATTAAATCCTAATATTTAATAAAAACATCTCAAAAATAATATTAACATTAAAACCAATTCTAATTACAATATTGCTTAATATTAGGTCTTGTATATTTGAACCATTTTTATTCTTTAACATATTTTTAAAAAGTCGCTGGCCTTGATTAATAATTAAAAAACGTTATTGACAGCTTTAGCTGTCTCTACGTTTTCTTGAATTTAGGAGCCTTAGGCACTTATAATCACGCGGAAATCTTTACACCAAGTTGATTTTCCCAATGGTAAAAAAATCTCTTAATTTTTGCCCTCTTCTAATTAGTTATAAATACATGAACCAAGCTTTGATTGCTTTGTGATTAAAACATGACTTATAAAAGAAGTTATAATAATAAAAGGTGGTGTTAATTATATGATATGCAACAAAACTTTAAGAATGCGGGAGTGCGGGAGTGCCGGAAGTTTAAAAAGCCCCACTTTTAAAAGGGAATTATTTAAATATTGTGTAATATTATGAGTTTTTAACTAAAATATAAAATAAGACCTGTTTTAGAATCAGCTTAATTAGCTTATTAAAATGGCTTTTTCAGATTTATAATAAATAATCAACTTATAAAAATATTAATTAGTAAGATAATATTTTAGATTTATTATTATTTAAAAGTCGTGCATCACTACGAGTTTTTGAGTAAAATATAAAATAAGACCTGTTTTAAAATCAGCTTAATTAGCTTATTAAGGTGGCTTTTTCAGATTTATAATAACTAATACTATTATAAAAGTATTAATTATTAAAAGAATATCATATAATTATAATTAAACTAATTTTCATTTTATTTTAATATATAAGCTGATAAATGGCTATTTATAAGAAATATAATTAATAAAACTTATTAAAATAAAAAGAATATATTAAAAAATAAAAATATTATTATTATAATTTAAATATTAAGCCTAATATATAATTAAAAATAAATATTAAGAATTTACCTTAATGATTTCTTTTTATAAAAAATCGATTTAAAAATTAATTATTATATATATAATATTACTTATTAAACTATTAAGTAAATTATGAAATAAAATATTTATTAAATTATTTATCAAATTTAATAGTTTAATAGTTTAATAGTTTAATAGTTTAATAGTTTAATAGTTTAATAGTTTAATAGTTTAATAGTTTAATAGTTTAATAGTTTAATAGTTTAATAGTTTAATAGTTTAATAGTTTAATAGTTTAATAGTTTAATAGTTTAATAGTTTAATAGTTTAATAAAAAATATTAAAGCTTTTTTAATATAATTATTATTAATACACAAGCCTCGCAGAGCCCTTGGAGGGCCCCTGGAGGGACTGCGAAGCATTAGAAACTAAAAAATACTTATTATTTTACTTATAATATTGCTACTTTTAATATTACCACTTTTAATAATATTATATTAGAGTTAAGTAACATTAAAGCTGTCACCTATTAATCTCTGATTGGTCCCCTAGTATTTATAAGATTATTAAAAAAGATGTTTTAAATCAAAACATAAAATTTAAATATAACAACAATAATAATAACCCTGATTTTTTTTAATAATTTAATTTTTAATTTTAATTTTAAAGGTAATTAAATTAACTTTAAAATACTCATATAAAACATACGATTAAAGCTTTTAAATATTTAATTACACAAATTAAAAGTCATAATAAAAAAAAGCCTAAAAACACTAATGATTAAAACCATTTTATAAATAAATACTTTTTATTTAAAATAAATATAATAAACAAAACAATTAATAGTTTCGCTTAAATTATTAAGGACATTAAAAAGTATTATATAAAATTGTTTTAAGTTCACTATTATTATTAAAAACAAAAAAAACCAAGGCATATTTAATTTATAATACTTATTTAAAAAGGGTTCAGGCTTTTATTCATATTATATTATTTCTTTTTTTTCACATAACTTTTATTTATAATATAATTCATAAAAGCTTTATTAAATAAAAATCATATAAATCTATTATTTTTAATTTAAATAAGCGGCAATTATTTTAGCCTCTTTTTGATATATGTGGACTAATAACTGTAGATATAATTTAAAAATATTATTATATAATATAATATTATAGTTATAATTTTTAATATTTCAACTAAACCCGTCACTATAATCAAAAGTTATTAAATGAATACAAATAAATGTTTATTAAAAACAAAAATCTAAAGTAAATTATAAATTTAATAAGGGAAATTACTATATACCATATATAAACACTTTTTAAACACGGCTTAAAAGGTATTATATAATTAAAGCGGTTTTAAATTTTATGTAGTTTTTTAGGAGCATAAAGTTAAAAGAACTTAAAACCACGCCATATTTGATTAATTATATCATTAAATAGAAGCGTAAGTATTATAAATCTAAATCAAAAGCCTAAAATAACCACTTCTATAAAAAAGACAAATAACGTTTATCTTTATATAATGAAAAATAATTGAAAATTAAAAAAAAAAGTAATAATAACATGTTTAATTATAAAAGTTAATTATTTAAGTGTTCTTATATAGACAAAAAATTGTAATTGCTTATTAAACAGCCATAAGTAATCTAAGATTTAATATTTTTTTAATATACAAAGAAGGACGTTAAGTTATTATAATCAATTAGGGGCTCATATTTTAAGGCTTTATAGCACTTTATTTTAAATCGGGAAAGGCGTACGGCATAAGCCGTCTTATAGGCTAAACTTAATCGAGTCTATTAGCCCTCCTCTTATCGGGTTTCCTTAATTGCAATAAAACAATTCATTTTCTAAATCTTTAGTCAACATTATTTCTTTAACTAAGTAATTAAATATAATTTAAAACAAGGATAGAGAAAAACAAAAGTTAATATAATTCTTAATGTAAAGGTCTATTTTTTAACTTAATTATTAATTCATCTTTAGTTTATTATTATCGGTTATTTTCTTATATTACAAAATTTTAAGCTCACTTTAAGATAATGATACTTATATAAAACAAATAAAGATTTTCCCGTTCTTATATTATAACATAGCTTTTAAATAACACGTCATATATACCTGAACAACTTAGTATTTAATGTTTATACGTACCTCCAAGCTTTTACTAAAAACAAAGAATACTAGCCAATAAATACTCGACTTTACTCGATTATTATTATAATTAGTTTAACCTAGGTTTTTATACACTAATAAAAAGGTGATGTCTATTGTGACTAGAGCTTTATTATTTAAAATGAGGATAAACGTGCGTTTAAGTTAAAGTATATAACATCTTTTTAATTGCCGTACCTAATTAAAATTCTTTACACTTTGATTAACATAAATTTAGATTATATAATATAAACGATACTACGAGGAAATTTCGTTAAAACTACTCAAGACAAAATCGGTCGGGTTTTTAAGCCTCACGTTAGTTGTATTTTACGGATTAACCGACCCCCCGTTTAATAATAACTAATAAAATTAAAACATCTCCTGAGGTTTAACCTTATAACTTCAACTCATGCCCTTTAACTTTGTCAAGAGATTAGATCACTTATCACATTATTTTTAATGGCCAATTACGGCCCTAAACCTCGAACAATAAAGACCTTACGTTCTATCGTTAAGTTCAGAATAATCATCGCCCAGAATTACACTATTTAACATCACCTCTCACCATGACCTCAACCCCACCCCAGTCACAGCCTAAGACTAAATTCACCCTCACTGGTGCTCAGGAGACCCTCATAGTGGGATGGTCGATCTGATTACGCGGTGTGATTGGACTCACCAGTAGTAAAGAGGATTATTTTTCTTACACTCACAGTTCAGTTTCTCATCCTGTGCTGTATGTTTTAAAGCCTTGCATTCGAAAGAGTATTTCTGAGAAGAAAATAGCTTATAAGCCACTATAACCCCTCTTCTCCACGCCAAGTGCATCCCGAACAGGAAACGGAAGCCTGAAATCGAATTTTATTTATGCATCAAATCAAATGTCGTTATTCCAGAACAATCTAGTTGCTCTCGCCGCTCAGGACAAAGTGTGCACTGTAAGTGGCCCTCGCAGGCGACAATTAACCGAGCTTCTATTTACTAATAACTGTTTCAGGCGTTCGGGGACAAACTTGTCGCAGGAGGAGAGATGGTTCGGATCGCCAAATCAGCTGGTTATGACAGTCTGTTCATAGATACCGAGCACACTGTTCTTACTATCAAAGACGTTGGCCAATTATGCATCACTGCGCTCTTGGCAGGTGTTACGCCATTTGTGCGGGTGCCGCACCGTATGTAAACATTGGTCGTCCGAGGTTACTGAAAGTAAAGCTGAGAGTTTAATAGAATGTGGTTCTGGTCAGATTCAGAAGGTTCTTGATGCTGGTGCTATGGGAGTTATAATTCCTCACATCCATACTCCTGGTATCTTGATCTTACTTTGAGGACTTTGGGGATAGCTTTTGCTGACGAAGTATCTGTAGAGGACGCGAGGAAAGTGATACAAGCATCCAAATACCCCCCAATGGGCAAGAGATCGCTCACTGGCATGCTTCCACATTACAATCTCGCAGCGGTACCAGCATCTCAAGCAGTCGAGCAAGTCAATGCCTCCGGCTCGACAGTCTTCATCATGATCGGGACAGCAGATGCGCTTGCCTGTGTCGACGAACTGGCAGCTCTACCAGGTTGCGACGTTCTAATGGTCGGATCCAACGATCTCGCTGCCGAAATTGGCACATTAAGAGACTGGGACTCAGAAAAGTTTATCGAAGCCTTGCGTAAAGTCGGGGAAGCTGCGAAGAAGCATGGCAAGATCTTCGGCATTGCAGGGTTGTACCATCGCAATGATATTCTTGACAGAGTCGTGAATGAGTTTGGGTGCAGGTGGGTTGTTGGGGCGGTGGATGCGTCATTGTTGATGAAGGGGGCGAGTGAAAATGCAACTTTGCTGAGATCGATTCAAAAATGAAGAAGATCGAGTTTCAATCCACTAAGTAACACTTTCTCGAAAGTCGGATTCGCGGCCAATGCTATCCAAATAAGCTTTCATCACTAGATATTCACTACATGCCAATGATTTCACCTGATCCCACTACATGCTCTACCCACAAATTCCATGCCTTTAGTATCAACATCTTCTTTCCTTAGGTCTTCATGGCTGCACTGATCCATACACCGCCAAACCCCAACAACTTTCCCAAAATGCCCTTCTCACAATCTCTTACAATTGAGACTTAATTTTCAGTCCATCATTCCCATATCCTTGGATAAATGCGTGTGGCAGTCTCATTGAATGGCAGCAGTGCTCCATTTGCAAAGGCCTACTTCATCTGTCACACAACCCAGAGCACACTCATGATCATCACTGGACCCGTTGACTTTCCGTTGTCGGGTTTCTACCCTCACTATCGCGGTAGAATCTACTCAGAGCCGCAACATACTCCGGTCCAGTATTCGACGACTGTCGGATCTCTCTTAGCCGTGATCGAATCGACATTCTCTCCCTCGGACTCGCAAGCGTTGGCGGAGGAACTGTGACAGTAGCCGCACTTGATTGAAAAGAAGCGTAAGCTTCCATACGAGCAGCTTCCTGTTTCAAGGCTTCGTCTCGGATGTAGCCGATGGGACTTGTGACTGGGAGGTAATCCTCATCGGGTGGGATGATCACCTCCACATTGTTGGAATTATTGGGATCATTTGGTCGGAGATCATATCGGCTGTGAGGTGTTAGTATTGACAACAGTTATAGAATGAAATCGAGTTTGGGAGTTGCTATTTACCAAATTGGACATGTTCCCGAGACGTTTAGAAGCCAGGGGTTGATACATGCTGGATGGTAGCGGTGGTCGCAGGGAAGCACGCGAACTTCCTCGTTGGCGACGAAGTCAGATATACAGATTGCACATTGATTTTCTTGAAATACTGTAGTCGCAGCAAGATTGGACGAATGATTCGTGTCAAGCACAGCTTCTATCCCTTCAGTTGCGCTTGATTTTTTGGTCACAGCTGCTTCCGATACGATTGTCGAGTCTACTTTCGAAGTACTTTCTCTGTCCCCCATCTCAATATCCTTTGGTGCGGCGTCTGACGATTTGGCTTTATTTCCAAACTCCACGATCGGGATACTGTCCAGTACACCTAACGCAAGTCCCTTCGTCCGTGTCTGTCCGGGCCTTCCTGGCCTTACGACTCGTGGTGGATATCTTGCTACGTTATTGCGCATTGTCCTCCAGCTAACATATCCGGCCAGAAGCATGAAAAACAAGATGCCACCAATGATCCCGCCAAGAGCTTCGAAAGTTACCATGATTTTATTTGAGCCTGTTTTGATAACAGCGGAAGATGCCTCTTGACGTAGTACGGTTGACTGGCTAGTCTTCTAGTGCCGATGCATGAATACGAAGTGAAGGAGTTGAATTTGACTTGCGTGAGAGATCAAAGTCCAGATCAATATGGTGGGGAACGTCGTTCTTAAGGCCAAGAAGCACCTACTTTCGTCAATTACAGGCTCATGATAAGGCTTCTGGGCACGAAAGAAATTTAATGATTTGACAACGAGAAGTGGCGCAGACACGCCATGAAAGGGCCAAGTCGAAAGCCCGAGTGTAACGTCCGACCCCACCATTCCGGCCACCCCCCCCATTCCGGCCACTTATTTACACCAAAAACAGTGATTTTAAGGCATTAATATCTTTACGAATTGTTAATTAAATTAAATAAATTTTAAATTTAGAATGATATCATATACATAACTAAAAATTAAAATTATAAGCTAGTTTAAATGGCGTAGTATTATATACTAAGTATTTTAAGTTGGATTTTTTACTTTTTTTTTATCATATAAATTTAGTATAGAAAAAAAATATCGTATTTTTTAAATAACTTTCGCACTTATTATTCAAAACAAATAAAACTTATAAAACAACTAGATTTAATAGGACCCCTTAATTGCATTTTAGTTTTAATATATTTATATTAATAATTGTGATATAAATAAGTAAAATATAAGGCATTTTAATTACTTAATAAAACTACAACTACTAATAAAAATTATTAAATTTTGTATATATTAAACGATATATATGTAATATATTATTAGTTTCAATTTTAATTGTTTTTATCTTTTATTATAAAAGTTATTCGTAAATGTTTTTTTGCGTTTTTTATATATAAATGTCTAAAATTAATAATATAAAGAATTAAGCGATTTAAAACAGCTCTTCTTTTATAAAGCTAGTAAATAAAATATAATAAACCTATTATCAAAGTTTTATATAAATCTATTAAGAAATGGTTGAGTTCTAGGGGGGCAAAAATCGCTGTTTTTGGTGTAAACGGGTGGCCGGAATGGGGGGGTGGCCGGAATGGTGGGGTCGGACGTTATGCCGTATTAGGCATACAACAATTGCTTCAAGGAGACTGGTTATCACCTTCGTCTTAACTAAAATCGCCTATCTCAACAGCACATTTCCAAGACGGCACGCATACTGGTACGCCGTAATGTTCCCTTTACGATGCAGTGCACCTTGTCACCGGACGCCTCCTTTTTGCTTAAAGCTGCCAAGCGAGACTGCGCCCCCTTTGAGACTTCAAAATCACGCCCTCGTGAACCCGAAATGGATATAGGACATTGCAGGGCTTGAATGGTCTGTATCGGATCCTCGGGTTGCTATGATGATTCTGTCATGTTTCAACGTTTTGAGGCGCTGGAGACTTTGTTTTTTGACGCGTGGATTTTTGCAGAAATTCAATATCTAGCTTAGTTACGAGTGATATCTCTAGCGAATATGTCAAAAGGTGCAAGTGCTGTATTTAATTTAGTTCTTGAGGTGTCAATATCGTACTTGATCATTTCGTTCATGATCTTGAGTTAAGACACTCTATAACAAACACCACGACTCGCTCCTGCCAATCCCTATTCTTGGTGACAAATGGCCCAGCCACGTCCTGGACCAGCTCGACTACGACTTCCCCAAGCTAGGCATTGATCCAAATCAAACAGGCCCCCTGGTCCTGCGCAGCCGGGCCTTCGATCGCTGGACAGCCGAGTTCCTCGATGTAAAGGAATCTAAATAGCCTCATAGGCGGCTAGAACTTTTACCTACTTATTCTTTTACGGTAATATGAAAACCCGCAAGGAAATTAACGAAGTAAGTAAGTAAAGCATCCCCTCTTGTTTTTAATAGTTGTGATCTCAGTAATCCCACCTCACACCTTCCACTTAAACGTCAATACAACTTTGACCCTAAACGTACACCTCCGACTTAACTCAACTTTAATCAGGAAAGGCCCTTCATTGCCAGCCCCCGTATATCAGCGACTATTATTTTACTTCCTCCAGTGACCCGTAAACTTCCTAGGCCTTAATCTACGGTAGATGAATTGCCAGTAGGCGCACCCTTTATACTTTAACGTCTGACCCCACCATTCCGCCCACCTTTTACACTAAAAAGTGCCATTTTGAGGTACAGTCCCTGTCAACTGCTACAGTCACCCTAGTAAAGTGTCCGTGATTTTAAGCGAGGATTGATATAAAAGCGCGATTTTTCGCGTTCACGTTTTTCTTCTTCTTTTAACACTTTATAATTATGCTAGTATAACGCGGTCCTTTGATTTTAAGGGATGGGAATAAAGGAAAAAAGGTTAAATTATTAAAATATGAACATGAGAAAATTATAGGAATATTAGATAAGGGTATAATTAAGGCATATATTTTAAAGTTTTATTTATATTTATATATAATTATGTTTGATATAATTGCCTTTAAACCTTTACGATTTAATAGAGCCTCACAATTACACTTTAACACCTTGAAATCATATACATTTATAAAAGAATAACTTATTTTTTAACACATATACTGCTTTCTAAAAGAGACTTATAAATAAACAATCCACATATATTAAATCATTTGTAAAAAAGATATTATTAAGAAAATCTTAAAAGAATATAAAATCAAGAATTAAAAGTGTAAACAGCGACCTTTTCTTACTTAAAAGAACATAAACAAATGCTTTACTTAGGTTCTTTGATATTGAGGTCACTTGTTAAAGGAATAGGGCATAATTATGTAAAGTGACAAGTACTTAATTAAGAAGGGGCGGGATAAATAAAACGAGTGGTGCTTTCGGATTATGACATAAAAGTAATACTCAGATTTTGTTTAAATTTATGGAATAAATAAGAATATGAAGGTTATGGTCTAAAGATGCTTTTAGGACCTCAGGCATTTAAATCTTTATATTATAAATCGAGATTTTGAGTTTACAAAACATAGGTATTCAGCTACGTCTTACCTTAAAATTTTAGACATAAAACTCACTTTAATATACGAAACCTTAAACCTTAAATACGAATTTATATAAAATAATGCCTTTATCCATTGAACCCATAAAGTCAAAGATTAGTTTATAAATAAGGATATAATTCTACTTAAAGACTAGCCTCCTTATTTTTTTAGATCTTAACCTAATTAAGCATATTTAATAGGTATTAAAAACTTATTATTATGAAATATTCCTTAAAAAAATAAAAAATAAGTTAAAATCAGAATTTACGCAGTAACAATTAAAATCATGCCTTTAAGCCATATAAGACACTTTTAAGCTAAGTTTATTTAAAAATTTGGCTATAAACATAAATACAAGGATTAAGGCTATAATCACTATAAATAGGTGGCATATAAAGTATTAAGGTCAAATTATATTTAATTTTAAATTTGAGTTACGTATATTATAACCCTTAATTTACGCTTTAATTTGTTTTAATCACATTTCCAATTAAAATTAATTTCATAAAATTATATATGTTTACACAAAAGTAAAAAATATAAAGTACAAGGTAAAAATAAAAATCACGGATACTTATTCACTAATACTATACTAAGCAAAACACATTAAAACCGCGACTTTTCGCGTTCCTGCATTTCCTTCCTTTTTAACTTAATCACAAAAATGCAACAATAATGCAAAGCTTTTGGTGTTATATCAAATAATTGTATTATTAAGCCTCAACTTAGTCCATATATATAAGGAAAGATCATAAGGCAAGCACTTGCGGGCGTAAAGGTTGAGAGCATTGCAAAAGCTTTAAACCAAGATCGCATTATAATTAATTATACTCTTTTGCAAGCCAATTTGCGCGACAAAAGAAAGAATTTACCAAAAACCCTTCGGCGAAAAATATATATATTAGCAAACAAACGAAAGCTGCTATAATACATTAAGAAATTCCCAAAGGATTCGCATAAGGACATGATTAAAGCTTATAATTTTGGTTGTAAAATTTCTATTTTTAAGAAAATTCTTGCAAAGCATAATATATGCAATTGTTCAACTAAAAAGCGATCAAAACTTACAAAAAAATACGCTGCCAAAAAATTATAATAGTGTTTAGACCACCAAGATTAAATGATTGAGAAGTGGGGAATAATAGCTTAAAGCAACGAGTGCTTTATAAAGCGGGGTCGCAAGGGGGAAACTGAATAGGTATTTTGTACCTTGCATTAAAAATGGGATCAAGAAATAATTCAAGAGTATGATTATAAAAAAAATATAAAGATTATGGTTTAGGCAAGCTTTTGGGATATCGGGAAGACTGGCCTTTATATTATGAATCAAGATTTTAAGAGTGCAAAACATGATTATTCGGCAAAGTTCTATTTAGAGGTCCTCGAGGCAGAAGTGAAGCTAATTTTTTGCGGATGACATCGATAATTTAACAAAAAATACAAATTTATGCAAAATAATGCTTCTATTCATATTGCTGATAAAATTAAAGCTTGGTTTGCAAAGCATTGCATTTGATTAATGATAAATTGGCCTCCTTATTCCTTTGATTTGAACCCAATCAAGCATATTTGGTGGCACCTCAAAAAACAGGTCTATCAAATGTTTCCTAATGTTGTAAACGACAAATCAAATTTGGAAAATGCTTGCCAAAGGTTAAAAAGTTGTTTATAAGCTGCCTATAATACTTTAAATAAATTGTTGTTTAATAATTTATATCAAAATATGCCTAATAAAATTAAAGCTTGCATTAAGGCTAAAGGATGGCATATAAAATATTAATGTTTTTCAATAACTAACACTCTTTAAAATTGATTTTATAAGAAAAGAAAAATATAATAATAAATTGTATATCTTCGAAATAATAATTGTATTTATAATTGTAAAAATATATAAAAAATTGTAAAAGTGTTCAAATGTTTGGTGTTCCTTTTCGCTTAAATAATAAGTAGGAGTTGGCTAATACTGTACTAGTATTTTTTACAACGAATTAATAATAATTTATAACTTTTTTATATTTGTGTTTACTAACTTTTATTGACTAGGTTCTTAGGAGAAAATACAATTTAAATCATGTATTATTACGTAATATTAAATTTGATTTTTTACATATAAAAAACGTCAAAAATCACTTACTAATAACGTAATAAATAATGAATATAATCATTAAAACTTGAAATAATTAAAGATTAGATATAAATCTTAAAGTCTTAAAAGTTTTAAAGCAATTATATTAGTAGTTACCTTTTTATTAAGTATTTAATTTCCCTCATACAAATCTTTTGTATGGTGTTTAATATCTTACTTAATTATAAAATTAATACTAAGAGGATCAGTCTAAACCTTGAGAATCTAAAAGTAATATATAGATTCTACTTCAATATTAAGTTTTAAGTTTTTATACTAATAATAAAGAAAGTTATAAAGAAAAATAAGAAAAATCAATTTTACACCAAATTTATATGAGGAATTATTTTTGAACTTCAAATACTTAGTTTGTAATATTACGTAATATAAAATACTTCAAAATATTATATCTCAAAGGACCTAGTAAGAGATATTGCAAATCTTAAATTTTGCTTATTTTATTAATAATTGATAAAGTTATTAATGATTCAAAGTAGTGAGTTTTGATGATTTTTGGTGTAAACGGGTGGGCGGAATGGGGGGGTAGGCGGAATAGTGGGGTCGGACGTTAACTCTAAAATGGCTTCTTTAACCACAAGGGCGCTCTGCGTTCAACTATTAGCGAGCGAGGAAGACTTGCAGGTATCAGCGACCGACCACACACATTGCCTTATCATTTTCTGATGTGCGCGATAAGACTCAGGCTCTGCGAGCACTTGAATTGATAAAATGTGTTAATTAATTCAAGTGAAATCTAAGTAAAGAGTATAAAAGGGGGAAGTGTTTTCTTAAGGCGGCATATAATGGCAGAACCTTATTTAAAAAGTGTACAATGTTAAAAGAGCAATTTAAGCGAGCTGCAACTGTGCTTATATAATATATCTCCCAATTAAATAATAATGGGAGTTGCTTTTATTATAATTAACTATTAGGCGAACTATTAAAAATAATAAAAATTAGGCAAACAATTGCGTTATACAAATAAAAAGTTGCTTCTTTTTATTTATAAACCTTAAGCTTTCAACAAAAAAACGATTTTCAATTTGCTTTTGATTTACACTAATCACAATCAATTAAATAAATAAACAATTAAATTAATTACTTTCTTTATAAAAATGGGTGCTAAACTTTGTTGATTTGCTTACAAAAGCGCTACCTCTTCCCCCGTAAGTTCGATTTAAGGAATATGAAATTTATTTAAACAATTAATTAATTGTTTATAGGCTAAAAGACCCTTGGCCAAAGCCTTAGGTAAGCAAGCTATTTGGGTTATTTCCATTAATTAGGTTTAAAAGGAAAAGGTTGCTAATGAAAAGAGATTAGTCCCTTGCCGGGATTATATAAAAAGAGTAATTTAAAACAAAGGCATAGGCTTTTATTATAACGTTATGAGTAATTTGCGTTATTTCAATTGCGCTAGTAATAATTATACTTGCCGCCCCCCTTTCCCTGGTGTTTTGGCTATGTTCTTAAAATATTAGGATACTTTTAATAATGAAAGCTTTTTTTTAAAAGTAAGTTTATTTAATTTAAAATAATTAAATATATTAATTTATATAAAAATTAACTAAGCTCCAAAGCGCCTATTTGATAATAAAAAAGATGGGTAATGCTATTCCTGCTGTTTCCGCAGTTTGCGCTATTTGAATTGCTTTTAATGTTAATATTAATGTTAGTAGCCCCTTTTATTATTACGGCCTTAGCTAAGTCATTAACAGTAAGTTGCTTTTTTTATTAAAATATTTTAAATTTATTTTTTAAAACGCAATTAATCAATTATTCTTATATATAAACAAAAAGACTCAATAAAAAGGAACATAACAAGGGTATAAAGGAGAAGGAGAAGAAGTAATCTAATCCGCTTATTAACCTTTGGGCTAAAATGGGAAAGGTTGCTGCCGGCTTATTTATTTTTAAGCATAGCTTAAAAGCAATTAATAGCCCTGCTGATCTTTTTGGTGCCTTTTTGAGTGATAAAATCCGGGTGCGCTTTTTTTTAAAGGAGGAAGCTGTTATTATAAAACAATAAATTGTTAAAATTATTAAAATAATTGCCAATTCTTTTGATGATCTTATTTAGATTATTCTAGGCCTTTTAATTAATTAAGTTATTTTTTTAAGGCTTGAAAATCTCTTTTATCGCCCCAAAATGTCCCCCCATTACTATAGTTTGCGTTGCGTTTGTTTTTTTAAAATAAAATAATTTTAAGAATAATTGTAAATTGTTATGGACATACCCAATAGGGGTATTACGCGTGTCTTGGCCCTGAGGCTCGATAACTCCTATTGTATAAAAAAGCCAAGACTAAGAAACATCACGGGAATAAGGGTCATGTGATAATTAGATCCTTTGGAGCTTTAGGATCCAAGGCTCCAGGAGCCTTGGGGCTTAAGGCTTTAAAAGGATTTTAAAAAGCAAAGATTTTATATAAAATTAGTATATTTGCCATTAAATAAGAGCTTTGTGCTTAATTTCAAATAGTATTTTTAATTATATTAATAATTATTTTACCCCATACATAATACACTTATTTCTTAATTATTAAAAAATCAATCACAGCCTTTTATATTTACATTAAATAAATAATGAACTATTACACTTTAAGCACCTTTTTATTAAAAATATTAATTTACATACATAACTTGGCTTTGAACTTTTTTATTAAGGCTTTGGCCACTGTTAACGCCTTTAACCAAAAAAACGTTTTTAAGATTACATCCTTAAATCTTTATTATAAAGATTAATTCAAGCTTAAGGCTTATTTTACTTAGGTGAAACTTTATACTAGGTTCAATGGTTACCAGTTCTTTATGAACATAGATAAGGTCCTTTAGGCTGCGTCTTTTTTTTGTGAGGCTGCCTGTAATTAAATCAAAACCTTTTTATTCAATTATATTAAAAACAAAATCAAAAAAGGAAGGGTTTCTACCATTATATTTAAAAAGTCTTAAAAAGTATTTTTAAGCTTTAAAAGATTTAAAGGACATATTAATCGCGTTTTTGGCAATATTAATTAAAATCAAACGATTAAACGTAATATTCAAAACCTAAAACAGACCAAGTTAGCAATTATATACATAACCGCCTTTCAGTAATTTGCTAATTAAATTAACTAAAATAATAAAGCGCTTAAAGCATAATATTATAAAAAATTAAAAAATAAAGTTAAAAATGAAATCACTAAGTTAAACGTATTCTTTAATTTATAAAAGCTTATTAAAATGGCTATTAAGATTGATAACCATAATTTCAAACATACTCTTAAATAAAAAGGCTAATATTACTTTAGGATACATATGCATTAAAATAAGGGAAGTAGGAAACCCTTTTATTCCCATAAAATAAAATTAAATATCATATTTTAAAAGCAATTTAAAGAAAAGCCATATAATAACGGGCTTTTTAAAAAAATTATGAACAAATGACAATAAAATAAGTTATACTTTAATTATAATCTTTTAAGCCATATAATAAGCTCCCATTACTAAAAAAAGTTATAATTAAAAAAAGCAAATTAATACAATAAAACGGGGCGTTTATAATATTATTAATATTCTTATGTTATTATACCCTATTAGGTAACTTAACGCCTTAAGCTTTTAATATATGATTATTAATAAACTTGAAAACAACGGAATTCACGCCTAGGTAGAGGACGATAATAGCATAACATAAGGCAGTAAAAAAAAAGAGCTTTATTGGGTTTTAGACCCAAGGCCACATTAACCACTTTTTTCGAATCATTATAAAATAAGATATGGGAAATCACCTAGCAAAAGGAAAACTTACACTTTTGGGCTTTGAATACTTAATATTAAATTAACAAAATCATAAGAGTCACCTATAAAAAATCAGGATTAGTTTTTATAAGGGGATTATAATAGGGCAAAAAGTATTAGATAATTTATTAGGATTATAAATATATTAAATAAAAGCAAGTTAAGTACAGCAGCGGCTATTTTAAATTCATATGCAGATTATTCCTTAAAAACCATTGCCTATTTTTAAAAACCAGAATAAGCCAAAGAAAAAAGAACTTTGAGAAGTTATATTAAAAGGCAACTAATAACGCTTTTAATTTAATATAACTACTAATATTTAAATATATTAAGAACGCCTTATTTTATTAACTTAAATTCTAAAAATAAATCAGCTATTTATAATTATAGCTACAAAATCAAATCATTAAATCTAAAAAAGATATTTTAATAAAAGACTTTTATTAAAAGGATTTTCTTATACGCCAATTAACGGCAATAAAAAACCGCCATTTGATTATAAAAGCAAAAATTAAGGAAATAATTTTTAAGGCCATAATAGACTTTAAAACATAAGGTAATTTTATATTTTTTACTATTATACTTAAGCATTTACTATTAATTAAAAAAAAATACCAACTAATATTTGCCAATAGGAATGCCGCCGCTAATAGAATAGTAAATATGTGAACTCAAACTTTGCACATAAGCATTGCTAGCCATTTTAAAAAAATCCAATTTAATATCACTTAAATTAAAATACATAATATTATTCTTGAACTTCTTTAAATAAAAAAGCATAATCCAAAAATTAATTAGATTAAAAAATAATTAATATTTAGTTATTACAAAAATTACTATTAAAACAAAACAAGAACATTAATTATTTAAAGAGTTTACGCTATCTTTAAAAAATAAATTGGACATCAAAATAAGGGTCTATTAATAAAAGATATACTATTAATATACCACAAATTTACGGCATTATTAAAAAAAAAACAAGGCATTAAGGCCTTACCTAAACATCAAAACTATAATTATTAAATTAAGTTAAAAAAAGGTACTAAGTCAATATTTTAATTACTTAAGGAATATTTAACAATAAACTTAATAATAATTAAAAAATATATTAATAAACATTTAATAAAAGGATTTATTAAAAAATCCAAATTCTTATAAAAAAGTACTATCCTTTTTATGGAAAAAAATAATGGCAAATAATAAATGTACATTAATTATTATTAATTAAATAACGCTATTAAAAAGAATTGTTATACATTATCATTGGTTAAAAAGCTGTAAAATAGGCTTGCAAAGGCTAAAATCTTTATTTAACTTAATTTAAAAAGCGCATATAATTTTATTAAAATAGTTACAAAGGAAAAAGAAAAAATAGCATTTCACACTTGTTTTAATTATTATAAATACATGGTTATGTTGTTTGGCTTAATTAATACATTAGCCATATTTTAGCGTTTAATTAATAATGTTTGCGGCTATATTTGGATATAATATGCATTTATTATTTGAACAATATTTTGGTTTACTTTAAAAATAAGGAATAGTATAAAAAAAACATAACGGCAATTCTTAAAAAATTGAAAGCTGCCTTCATACTTTTTAAACTAAAAAAATACAATTTTCATATAAAAAAAAGTTATCTTCTTAAGCTATATGATTACTATCATAAAATTAGCTATAAATTTTAAAAACATTTAAGCAATCATTAATTAAATTCATTAATATCAAAAAACTGTAATCTTTCCTCAAATTTATTAATTTTTATAAGCGATTTATCAAAAATTACTCAAAAATCGCTAAAATACTTATAAAGTTGATCTATAAATATAAGGAATACATATGGATAAAAGAAGCTGACGCAGCTTTTAAGGCTTTTAAAAAATGTTTATTAAAAAGCCCGTTCTTATATCTTTTATATTTAATAAAAAAATATGCATAAAAACGGATTCTTTAGACTACGCCATTAGTGCCGTACTTAGCCAATTGAGCAAAAACGGCAAATAGTAATTAATTGCTTATTATTTACGAAAATTATTATTAATAAAATTTAATTATAATATATATAACAAAAAATTACTAACAATTATAAATGCAGTATACAAATAAAGGGTTTATTTTAAAGGCACTACTTATAAAATATAAATCTTAATAGATCATAAAAATCTTATTTATTTTATTATTATTAAAAAACTAAACTAACGCCAGGGTTAATGATATAAAACACTTTTTATTATAAAACTTTAAATTTCTTATATTAAAGAAACAAAAAACGCTTAAGCTAATGCTTTAAATAAAAAAAAATATTGTGCAAATAAAACATATAAATCCCATATTATATTATAAAAAGATGGCAATTTACTAATTATTAATTATTAATAATTGGCAATAATAAGCCGCCTTTTTAAGAAAATTTAAACGAATTATAACCAAAACCTGATAATAGTTAAGTAAAAAAAATAACTAAGTAAAGGGTTCTTTTTTATTATTATTAAAGCTTTTTTATATTAAGGACAAGTTTATGTCCTAATATAAAATAAAATAAACTTTATTAAAAAATAGCATGGGCTACTAGCCTATGGGCATTATGAAGTTGCTAAAACATTATTAAGGCTTTTTAGGGAATATTATTTCCTAGGCATAAGAAAAGTAGTTAAGGACATAATATTATTATGCAACATATGCATTTAAAATAAAGCAACTTATTATGTTGTGTATAAGCTCATAAAATCATCAACAATATCACCACGCCTATAAAAATCAATTGCTTTAGATTTCGTGATTAAATTATTATTCTTAAAAAATTCAGCCACAAAAATCGTATATAACTTAATTTATATCATAATAAATAAGTTCATTAAATACGCATACATAATATTAGTACTAAGAACGCAAAACGCGCCTGCCATAGCATAGGTATTCCTTTAAACAATTTTTGCAAATTATGAAATATTAAATAAGGTTATCTTAAATAAAAACAAGCTTTTTACCTTAAGGTTCAAAAAAACTTTGATTACACTTTTAAAAATAAAACAAAAAATATCAATAGTCTTTCACCCTCGAACAAATGCACAAATAAAACCAATTAATTAAATAATGAAAACTTATTTTTGATATTATATAAATTATAAATAAAATAATTAAGTTTAATTACTTTTATTTACCTAATTTACATATAATAACACGGATTAAGAAATTATTAAAATATTGCTATTTTACGCAAATTATGAGTATAGCCCAACGGCATATAATACACTAATTGCGAGTCAAAAAACCGCGTAGAAAGCTATGCTGCAAAAGGATAAACTAAAGCAATTACATAAAAAATTATTAGCCAATATTTTATTTATAACACAAAAATCAACGATTTATTATAATAAAAAGCATAGCATAAAACCAATGCTTAAAAAGGGAAATAAAATCTACTTACTTTAAAAGAATATTACAATTAAATAATCAAATCATAAATTAAATCACAAAAAGCTAAAACCATTTAAAATTACAAAAGTCAAAAGATCAATCAATTATTAGCTAGTACTTTTAAGGACAATAAACATTTACCTAATATTTCACATATTTTTTTTAAGCCAGCACTATTAAAAGCACCACTTACTCTTATTATAAAAATATAATCAATTAATTCAAACGCCAAATATAAAATAAAAACTATTTTTAATTATTAAAACTTTTATAGCAAAGGCAAATATTTGATTAAATAAAAAGGGTACCTATAATCAAAAAATACCTAAAAACTCAAATTTAACCTTTATTACTTTAAGCTACTTTAAATCTTTTATTAATAAAACCCAGGTTTTCTTAAAAGAAATCCCCAAAGTTTAGCAACGCTTTACCAGCGCATAAAAAATTAGGCAGTATATCATAAAGCTAAAGAATAAAAGGAACACGCCGCTTTCGCTTTTTTCCCTCTTACGCCTTTACTTCTCTTTTGTTCTTTTCTTTAGTAGCATTTAACTTATTTAAAGTTTTTAAGCCATAACAAAGCATTTCCTTTTCCTTTTTATAAAATTTCATTTAGTAAAGCTCAAGCTTGCGAACATAAGCAAAATTGACTATAACTACTTTAAAAACCATATCCCTTTTAAACTTCAAACGATCTTCTTTTATTCTTAAATTTTAAAAATTATTAATTAAAATTTAAAAGGCATCATATTTTATATCATAATAAACACATTTCTTATAATGCTAGAACTTCTTATTTAAAATCATATAATTATAATAATAACAAACATAATTAAAATAAGGCATTGCGAAGAAATCGTAGGAATTAATTGTTTTAATAAGGGTTATATATTATTTATATTTAATAATCTTAAAAGGCATAAAAAAAAGATGGCCGTGGGTTATTGTGAATATTTCCTTTAGTATATTTAAGCATGGGGACCACGCTAAGCTAAAAGGGGAATAATATTACAAATATACCTAATAGGGGTATTACGCGTATTTTGGCCTTAAGGCTTAGTAATTCTTATTGTATAAAAAAGCCAAAATTAAGAAATATCATAGGAACAAGGGTCATATAATAATTGGATCCTTTAAAGCTTTAAGATTTAAGGCTTTAAAAGCCTTGGGGCTCAAGGCTCCAAAAGAATCTTAAAAAGTAAAGGTTTTATATAAAATTAGCACGTTTATTATTAAATAAGAGCTTTATACTTAACTTCAAATAATATTCTTAATTATATTAATAACTGTTTTACCTCATATATAATATACCTATTTCTTAATCATTAGAGATCAACCGCAGCCTTCTGTATTTACATCGAGTAAAAAATGGACCGTTACATAAATATTATAATAATATAAATAATTCAAAATCAAAAGCTTTTAAAAAAAAAAACAATAAAAAACATAAGAAATATTACAAATGGAAAAATAAAAAGTATAAAAAGAAAGGTGTTTAAAAACGAGCTTTTTTAAAAAGTTGTTTTAATTAAGCCCATACATTTATTAAATTAATAAAAGTAACAAAATCTTCGAATTTATATTGGCTTAAGTTCTTAATAAGTCCATTCGTAGATATAAAGCCTATGGATAAATACTCCACTAAAAAACTACCCTTTTAATATTCTTAACGTAATCACATATTTTAAATATTAACGTGGCAGAGTTTGATTAAGATGCGCTTGTTTTCCTTAATAATCAATTAAATTATTTGAATATTATCGCAAAAGATTGTTTAAGCTACTCCCATGTTTAGGCGTAATTCTAAAAAGAATTATTAAAATGCCATAACCTCTTTCACTGTATATTCAACCCCAAGAAGCTTTGCTTAAGTAATTAAAATAATAACTATATCTTGACGAGTTGTTTTCCATAGAATTAAACCATTAAAAAGCATAATAATATACTCTTAAAAGAAGCGTTTAATTTTGAGATTATTACTAAAAGAAGTATTTAAGGCTATAATTAAGTAAGAAGCGCGCATTTAGTAAATATAAATTATTACTAAAAATCAGGTTCTAAAAAAATATTGAATTATTCAATTAATAGCAATAAGATGTTCTTTTAAAGGATTAGTTAAAAAGTGAGAGAGCTTTAAAGCTGTAAAAGCAACGTCCGCGAGTAATATGATTATAATATAAAACACTAAACTAACTTTTTTTTAATATTTCTTAACTTTTTTAAGGGTTGTTTTCTTAGGACTTTTAATAAATTTTGTATAAGGTAATGAGGTGCTTGGGCAGTTCTTATTAACAAATCCAAAACGCAGAGTAATCTTTTAAATGTAATTATTATGTACTAAGGAAATTGTCTTAATCTGTTGATCCTTAATAATTCAAATCCTTAGAAATTATGCCGTTTCTTGTCCTCTAGTGAGCTTATACGCTAAGTTTAATCCATTTATTATTAATTGCGCTTTTGGAATTATTAAAGCGTGATATAATACTTAAATATTATTAATATAAAATATTATAAATATTATTGACAGCTTTAGCTGTCTCTACGTTTTCTTGAATTTTAAGAGCCTTAGGCATTTACTTGAGTCACGCGGAAATCTCTACACTAGCTTGATTTTCCTAGTGGTAAAAAAATCTGTTAATTTTTACCCTCCTCTAATTAGTCATTAATACGTAAACTGAGCTTTGACTACTTTATGATTAAAACGTGACTTATAAAAAAGGTTATAATAATAAAAGGTGGTGGTGTTAATTGTACGATATGCAACAAAACCTTGAGAATGCGGGAGTGCGGGAGTGAGGGAGTGCGGGAAGTTTAAAAGGCCCCACTTTTAATAGGGAATTTATTTAAAAATCGTGCATTACTATGAGTTTTTAACCAAAATATAAAATAAGACCTGTTTTAAAATCAGCTTAATTAGCTTATAAAAATGGCTTTTTCGGATTTATAATGACTAATATAATTATAAAAATATTAATTATTAAACAATTATGTTTAAATTTTTTTTTAAAAAAATCGTGCATCACTATGAGTTTGTAACCAAAATGTAAAATAAGACCTATTTTAAAATCAGCTTAATTAGCTTATTAAAATAGCTTTTTTGGATTTATAATAATTAATATAGTTATAAAAATATTTAAAAATCGTGCATTATTATAAGTTTGTAACCAAAATGTAAAATAAGACCTATTTTAAAATCAGCTTAATTAGCTTATTAAAATGGCCTTTTCGAATTTATAATAACTAATATAATTATAAAAATATTAATTATTAAAAGAATAATTTAGATTTTTTATTATTTCAAAGTCATATATTACTATAAGTTTTTAACTAAAATATAAAATCAGACCTGTTTTAAAATCAGTACTTATAATATTTCATATAATATTACTTATAATATTACTTATAATATTACTTATAATATTACTTATAATATTACTACTTCTAATATTATCACTTTTAATAATATTATATTAAAGTTAAGTCACATTAAAGCTGTCACCTATTAATCTCTGATTGGTCCCCTAGTATATTACTTATTTATAAACATATAAGGCTCCTTTTTATAAGAAAACAACTTGAAAGTTTAAAAAGTTATTGTAAAGTTACTGTATTATAATGCTGGGGAGTCTTTAAGTTCATAAAAAGCGCGGTTAATTTCTATTAATATTTCATCTTATTTAAAGCCATTAGGAAAATAATAGCGTACGCAAGCAGTTAAATCATTTCTTTTTATATTAATAAATGTATTAACAATATTAAATTGCTTTATTTTCAAATTAAATTAAGTTACCATAGCTATGGCGGTTTTAAATAAGCAAGTAGCTAAAGCTGCGGCATATGTTAATAAAATAGAGGTTTTAAATTATAAATTCCTTTTAATTATTATTTAAAAGCAACATTTGATTAAATAATCGTTGGAATCTATTTTATAAATAAAAACCCATTTTAAAGGAATTAATTGTTTAAAGGCGTAGCTGTGCTTTATTACCCTCTAATAATTGCATAATTCTAGATTAATGATTTCCATAATGGCTTCAACTTTAAAGTGCTCCTTAAGAGGATGATATGAAAGATTTATTTAATTTAATGGTGCCTTTGAAAGTTGTGATTAATAAATTTTGGAAAGAGTAATTAGTTGTTAAATTTCAACATTATTAAAAATAAACGCTGTAATTATAGTATGAACTGCTTTTAAATCCTTTCCATTATTGTGTACCTCTTTTTGATTAAGCTAAAAGGTAATTAAAAATTTTTAAAGTACTTGTAATTACTTATTAGTTTTAATACATCTTTTAATAACTTTTTTATTATGATAAAATACACATTATAATTAGGTTATATTAATTATTTTATAACTTTAATCTTTTAGCCTTTATTACTTAATTTTAAAGGCACCCTCTTTCTTTTTAAAGGTTTAAATAGTTCCTGATTTTAATCTTTTGCTAGGAGTAACAAAAGCTATTTTATCCGCGGCTTAATATTATAAAAATTATTATATTTAAAAGGCTCCTCAGCCTTAATTACTTAAAGTAAAGCTTTTATAAACTTAAATTTAATATTCTCAAATATTTCCTATTGCTTTTTAAGACCTTGTTTTAAATTATGTAGCTCTTAAGCTTGTAAAATAATTTGTGAAATCAATTTACGCTTTACATTTACATCAAATTTCTTAGGATTTATTATATTACATAAAACACTTTTTTTAATTGCGCTTAATGCTGGTAACTATTTTAATATGTCGACACTTTGTGAGACCTAATTAAGGTGCTTATAAATTAAAAGTCTAATGCTCTTTTGTATTTTTACCCCTAAGTTTTTACTAATGGGTACTAAATTAATTAAGGGCTTAATTAAAGGTTTAATATTTAAGTCCATTAATTTAGGGGGAAATTGTTTTACTCTTAAGATTATAAACTTAGATTTAATTGGAAGCGTTATTACTACCCCCAAGTTAATAGGCTCCTTGATTTTCATAGTTTCTAAAGTTTTATTTAATTGTTTTTATTTAAAAAAAACATCAGCGTTTAATTACAGCATATTATTAGTATTTAAGCGATTTATTAATATATATTTAGTATCCTAAGCCCTTATCTCATTTTTTTTAAAGTAACTCAGCTATTTCTTAAAATCTTGCGCGCGGCTGGCCGGCCGTTTTTTCAATATTAAAAAAGATAAAAAAATAAGGTTTTATTAATAATGACGTTCTTTATAACTATTATACGCTATAATTAAGGCACTTAAATTTTATATATATTAGATGAGATATAATTAATCAAGTATTTAATGTGCGCTTTTAGGTTAATTTTAAAAGCTCTCCTTTTGTGGAATGCTTTTTGATTTTTTAATAAAAGGTATGCGCGTAACTCGTATGCATAAATCCCGCTTTAATTAAGCCGTAAATTAGTGGTGAATTTAATAAATAACTTTGGGTTATACTATTTAAAGTATTATTTAAACCAAAAATAAAGCACCTCATTTAGACTTTTAAATGCCTTTTATATTAAAAGACTTATATTATAAAAATATATTACTATAAAAACAATTTCAAGCCATAATACCTTAAGGAAATTAATAGTAAGGTGTATTTTAATTACTTTTTTAATAATTTCCTTGCCTACTTACTTTATTCCCCCATTTGACTTATAAGTATATAATAGTATAAGTTTTAGATTAATACCGCTTTTATAAATCCATTTTTTGAATTAAATTACTTTATTTAATCTAATAATTAAAGTTTCATTATCTTAGCGAATTTTATAAATAAAAAGGCTAAATTGCCGTTTTGTTTATTATTTAAAAGGTTGAAAAGTAAATAATATTACGTTTAATCTTTTACTTTTAAATATAAAACCATAAAAAACTCCTATAAATTCGTCTTTAATTATAAAAAGCCAATTACTTTTATTAAACATGAGAAAATAATTAAATAAATCCCAGGTAATTTAATAAAAAAGTCAAATAACTCTCTTCTTAAATAATCGCCAACTAACATTTTAATATATTATTGCCAAAACATATTACTCGCATTTTATCCTTATAAGGCCTAAAATTTTAATATTACAAGCATTTTTTACTAATATTTATAATGCTTTTTTTTAAGTGCCTTACACAAAGGTGCCATAGGTACGCTGTGTCTTATTAAGGTCTTAAATAACACCTGCTTAATTAAAACCCTTATCAAATGCTTTTTATTATTATTAAAAATATTAAAAGTTCAAAATCAAGGCATTTTAATATATCAAAAGTAATTAATAAGGCAAAAAAATAATTATTAAACTTATATTTAAAAAAGGCTAAATTTATGTAACGTTCTAAGTTTTTAATAACCACGTTACTCTTTATTAATCTATAGCACAAAGTATAATTTAAACCATTATATCAAATTCCTTTTTTTAATAAACAAACTTCTAAAATGATATTAATATTAAAACTCTTAATAATAACAACGTTAGTGAGCTTTAAATTTATTATATTTAGCCCGTTTTTTATTATTAAAAGCACTTGACATTAGGCAAGTACCCCGTTCTTTTATTAGTAGGCTTGAAGTATCAGCCTCAATAACGTCGTCAATAGTTGCTTTCACAAAAAAGCCAGGGATTAAAAGATCAACTGAGTTTATTAAATAAATTATGGCTCCGTTATTAATCAAAGTGTTTTTAAAAAATGGGTGATAATCAAAGTTCTATGTAGCGTATATTCCAATTGTTTTTATTATAAAATTGAGCAATTAAGGGCTAATTATAATAAAAGTTTTTTTTAAGATATACTAGCCTTAAAGGTTTTAACGATTAGGTTGTTTCAGTGTTATTAATTAAAAAGAAACGATTAAAAAGGCGGTTATCAAAAAAGTCTGTGATTTATTAAATAAGGAGCATCTTTCAGCCATATTTATTTACTTTACTTTAAAGTTTAATAAAAGTAATGACTAACTTTAAGTATATCTTCTTAATTTTTTTAATTAAAAGTAAATTGCGCAATTTATTTTTAATAAAACCATTGAAAAAATAACGCAGTCGGAAACATTTTAGTGGCTTATATTAATAAGAACCCATTGCGTAAGCGTAATTTTTAAAAAAGCTACCTAATTTAGAGGAGCGAGAGCGAAAGGAAAAGAAGAATCTGTTATTATTATTAAAAACATTTGGTTTACTATTAAAAGTAATAATTGAATATAACCTAGTAGGCTTTTCAAAGAATAATTCAAATTGCGATTATTCAATTAAAACTGTAAACACTATATTATATTAGATCAAAGTAATTAAGTAAGATCTTTTTAAGGTGATGTTTTTTCAAAGCTTAGCGGATTTGTGTTATGCCCATTGGGGAGCTAATTAAACTTTTATTATTTTTAAGAAGATATGAATTACTAAATCTTTTATTATAAAATCCAGATTATAAAAAAGCGCTTTTTAATAAGCATATCTTTATTCCTAAATTCAAATGATAGGCTTAAATTGTTGATAGGTTATTTTATGAAGCATTATGGTATAGTTCTCCTTAATTTAAATCAAAACACTTAATACTGAAGGAGCGTAGTTTTATTGGAGGGTTTACACTAGTTGTTGAATAGTCCAATTGTGCCCGTAGGTGTTTTTGCTTTTTAAGGAAATAATGCTATAAATGTTATTATTAATGTGCTTTTAAACCCATTTTATAACGGCCTTATAACTTTTTGCCTTTTTGTTTTAAGAGGGCATAAACATTAAGTATTTTATTGAAAGCAGCTTAAACTTAATCATAATCTTTTTTAGGGTTACTATCTTATAATTCGCCTTATTAGGTTTTACTTCCTTAGCCTTAAGGTCTTTAATATCTTTTTCCTAAGTAACCTAAGCCTTAATTATTACTTTAGCCTTTTATATATCATTAATCTTATATTTAATAATAAGAAGTATTAAAACAATTAATTCTATGTCCAATGGGCTTACTAAATTAGGAACATCTAGATTAAGCTCTGTTTAAATCTTATTTAAACAATAAAGGTTCTTATAAGCTTGAAACCATATAAGCCAAATGCGCTTATTATAAGTAAGCAATAGCTCTTTAATTATGGATTTGTTGTTTATTATAAAGAGGTTACTTTCAAGAGCTTAAAGTATGAGAGAAAATTTGAAAAATTTAAGGAATTAAAAAAAAAAAAAAGTGAGAAGCAGCTGAAGGATTTAAATCCACAGCTTCTCTAGGCTCTTATGCAAATTATTAAGATCAAAGAAGCGGTATGCTGAAATAGCGGTAAAAACCTTGTAATAAGTAATTCACAAAACCTCAAAAACTCCAAGAAATTTAGAGAACTTTAATCTCATTAACTACGCGTAGTATAAAAGAATACTAATTTAATAGCTTTATTACAGGGCTCATAATTGACGTGCGTAATAAGACTTAGGCTTTGCGAGTATTTGAATTAATAAAATATGTTAATTAATTTAAGTGAAATCTAAGTAAAGAGTATAAAAGGGGGAAGTGCTTTCTTAAGGCGGTATATAATGGCAGAACCTTATTTAAAAAGTGTGCAGTGCCAAGAGAGCAGTTTAGGCGAGCTGCAGCCGTGCCTATACAACATTTTCACATTACAAGGGCGAAAAACTTCTTTATAGCACTTCAACTGTTAAGTTCCTTGACTTATTCCTCCCGACTTAATCTAAGGTCTCGGTGCTCTTATAAAAGAATAACATCCGTTGTTAAATCCTTCGACGATGTTTTAGACCCCGCGGCTCTGAACTTAGCCACTACCTCTGCACGATTTCTTTCGTCTTTGGATTAATTCTAAAGTAGCTTTTTTAATAACGACTTTAAACTTAAGCTAAGACTTAAGTGTAAAGGCATATTTATCACTGGCACTTGTAGCGGCGTATTCTTTAGTCGTTTTATAAGTGCTGACTTCGGCACATTAACTTTAATAGCTTGTCTCTTAATTATAAACTACTAAGATTACTCCCTTAAAAAGGCTGCCCTTTTAAAAAATTCTAAATGTCTTAGAATATTATGCCTAAGATGAGTCCAAGCTCTTTTATTATGACACGAAGATATTTCCGAGCTACTTCTTCAAATAATAAGTCGTCTAATGACAAATCGTTAAAATTATCCGATTAAGACTAAGAACTAGACCCGTTAATTAAAGGATCTTATATATTACCCGCTAGGTTTTAAACAAATCCGTCGACTGTTTAACCCCATTACTCGTAGCCTTAGATCTAGTAAAATCAGAGAAAGTAAATCAATTCCTTTTTTATTTAAAGGTTAATATATATTTTATAAGGGCCAATTAATTACGTACCTTAGGATAAAAAATTATAATTTTTAAAAATCATTAATCGTAAGCGGAAAATAATCAAGGAACGTAAAGCCAACATTAGGCTTAAAGACCCTAATACTAGAGAAAGTATGACGTAATAAGATTCTTGATTTATTAAATAAACGCCTTTTTATTTGATTTAATTTGGCTTTTATTTCGCTT
This sequence comes from Helotiales sp. F229, assembly GCA_002554605.1. Lineage (NCBI taxonomy): Eukaryota > Fungi > Ascomycota > Leotiomycetes > Helotiales > Helotiales sp. F229. Next base: position 1,570,009 of record MXAW01000017.1, read on the forward strand.
ATATCACCTTTCATTTCGCCTATATCACTTTTCATCTCGCCCATGTCGCCCTCCATTTAGTCAAGCCTGTTCCTCGCCTCGCTGACCTCGTTCCTCACTTCGCTGACCTCGTTCCTCACCTCGTTGACCTCGTTGACCTCGTTTTTTAGTTTATATACCTCATCACTTAAATCCCTAATTCTACCACTTAAAGTTCCGTTAACGTTTAACAATTTGTCGTTGAATAAAATAGTAAAATCATTTTAAAGCTGCTTATTACCCTTTTCAATTAAGGATACTTGCCGTTTAAACTCTTCGTAAATGTCGCTTTTTTGTCTTTTATAGTGCAGATTATATGTCCTTTTAATAATATATATGGGCTCCGTTTAAGACATAATATAAAGGTCTTTATAATAGATCTAAATGTAAATGTAAATATCTATACCATAAAAGGCAAGTTATCCAGTGGCCCTCGGGTGCTACGCCGGCTGACTCATACATAAAGGTGCCGCCGCTTTTTACTATATCACGTAATAAATAAAAGGACTATAATACTCGGCACTAAGACACTAATAGTAAAAATAAAATTAACAGACAATTATCAACCTTTATTATAACTTTAGATTTATGTCACAGATTTTATATTAATTTAAAAAGGCTTAAATACTTTATTTTTAGAGTTTAAAGGTTTACGAAATTAATTCGACGACTTTAACGCGTTTTGCACAAAATCAAGTTCACTTCTCTTTTATAACTCTCGTTCATAACTAACCTCAAATTTTATCACAACTAAAGGCGTTAATTAAGACCTTAAAACTTAATAACAAAAGAACACCGAACTTTTACACTATATCAATTTTATAATAACGAAGAACGTACGTCCTAACGACATTACACGTTTAATAATATACCGTGGCATTTAGAGCTATTATAGCCTTTTTTATTTGTCTTTACACAATAATAATTTAAATTAAGTTCTACGTATTTATATGTTGTATATTTTTCGTCTTATCTTTTATGACACATTAATTAACATGCCCTGTCATCATTAAAGCCCACTAATGAAAGGGCTCGCATATATACACATAACAAACCACTAACGAAAAGAGTAAAAAAAGAAGAAGAAAACGATAGCCATAAATAAGGCAATTAACTTATTAACTTAAGTAAAAAGAACCAAAAGTCTATTACTTAAAGGATACGGTTTATAAATAAATAAAAAGCGCCTATAAAAGGTTAACCGCCGTTTTTAAATAATTCTAAATATTATAAATAAGTATAAACTACTAATTATAAAAGTTAAATACTATTTATAAAAAATTAAACGCCGTTTTTAAATAAAGTTAAAATGTTGATTATAAAGGTTAAATGTTAGTTTATAAAAGAATTAAACATCCTCAAGACATAAATAACAAGTGGACCATAAGACAAAGAAATAATAACAAGTAAAATAATATAAGAAGTACTAGAGTACAAACTAAAAAAGGCTAACTCACTTATCTTTTCCTTAAGATCTTAGTTTTAAAAAAGTGGAATCCTCGCCATTTTAATAGTCATATTTAAACCACACATTAAACACAAGTGAAAGGATAAATATATAAAGGCCTACTTAAACGTGGCTTTAATATAAGGTAAAATTACGGCTTCATCTTCTTACTCTTCTTACTTACTTCGTAAAAATCACAACTCGCCCTCGGCACTTTATTTTTAATCAATGATAAAGCTAAGCGGTAATTCACTAAAAACAACTACCACCGTTAAACCGTAACTATACCCTTAAGTTTCTTAAATAAAACAACTAAAAAAGCTTATTTTTACCCCCGCTTATTTTTGTTATAAGACCTTATAAATGACATGGCATAATACGACACTAAGATTATATCGTTTAAACGCTTAAAGTGCTTAACATTAGTGTATATAAAAGAAAGCATAAAGCCATTTATTTATTAAGAATATATATATAAGTATAGAAAATTATAATAGTAAATATACGAAAAATAAAGTTCATATAATTACTATATTAACACGTGACTACAACATAATGGCTTTAATAAAAGAACAATACTTCAGGTTTTAAAAGAAGTTTAAACCAGAGGCTAAAGAGTTTTTCAACTATAAACTTGTTTATCGTCAATAGCTATACGACTAGACGACAAGCCTGAATGTAAAAACCGGGACCGCGGAGCGTGTGCATAGGCTTAGTGAAGAACGTTTAATAGTAATAAATGGCTCTATGGTTATCTTAAGAGCTAAATTACTCTTAAGACCTTGTCTCCTAAGAGTTATAACGATCTTAAAAACACAAGGGCTCTTAAGAGCACATGGGTTCTTAAGATCTACTACTAAAGCCAAAAAGAAAATACTAGTCATAAAAAGATTAACGTCCATCCTTAAGTCAAAAGACGTACCCTGTGACGAGACAAAACACTAGTACTTTAGTTTTAAAAGGCTTTAAATTTATAAACACCTCAAAATTTTACATATAATCACTTATAAAATCGGCTTTGTTCTTTTTTATGTAAATTTAATATGAGCATAGACGACTCTAGTTACTTTTAATTAATATTATGGCTTATTCGTTATCTTATATACCCTTTATATTAAGCCACGGCTATAAACTATTATTAATGACATTAATGTTAACTTAATTATATGATTTTTTTAATAATTCTTTATTAACAGCTTTAGCTGTCTTTACGTTTTCTTGAATTTTAGGAGCCTTAGGCATCTGCTTGATTACATGGAAATCTCTACACTAGCTTGATTTTCCTAATAATGAAAAATTTTCTTGATTCTTACCCTCCTATGATTAGTCATAAATACATAAACCAAGCTTTAACTACGTCATGACTTGTGGCCTTGTGACTATTTTAAGCGTTAATACTTAAGCTTTATTTAAGCCTTAATAACAACTCAGCACATCAATCGCTAATTATTACCTTATAATGCCTCCTTTTACTAATACTATAATTTGTTATAACGTGAGATGCCTTTTTAAGGGTAAATCATAATCGTTAAGTTTTTTTTAAAAAAATAATAAACTTTTTAAAACATGCTCTACTTACCAGGAATTTATTACATCTTAACATAAAATAAAGTTTATAAATTCTCAACTCTTAACTCTACAAAATATAGACTCTATTGCCTTTTTACGTAAAAGTCCCTAAAAGCACGCATACACTTTATTTTTATTTATTCCTGTTGATTTTTCATTAATTAGTATTATTCCTTTTTGTAAGAGCCCCCAAAAATACGCCAGTACTAAACCTCCACTTAATAGTGTCTCCCTTCCGCTTTAACAATTATGTCAATTATTTACTCCCGAATTGACTGTAATTTTAAATAAAAACGACAATATATTGTCTTTATTTTAACTCTCTCCTTCCGTTTAACCACTACCATTAAACTACAACTTATCTTTTATACTTTTTACTTTCCTACAATATACCTAACCATAGCCTTTAACTTTAAATATATAAAATAAATTTAAAGAATAAAAGATTTGTAAAAAAAAGTAAAATATAAATAATACTCTTAATATAAAGGTAAGAATCACTACTTGTATTATGAGAAAATAAAATAAACATTTAAATTATTTTACTCGTATATTAACCGTTAATTCGTAAAAAGCCATCACATTTTATAAACGCCCTTATACTTACCCCTTTATTTGCCCTTTAAATGCGCTCATCTTTTTTAACTTTAAGTAACAACCCCTTTTCTTTTTCCATTAATTCTAAGTTTATTCATATTCGGTGGAATAATAACTAAAAGTCATTAGCCATTAAAAACGCTAAAAGAGCCGCCGTTTAAACACTTAGAAATATAAGACTCACCCGGCAAAACGCTTTATCGCTTTTCTTACTTTACTTTGCGGCGTTAATTCTTTGATTAAATTAAAGAGGCGAAATCCCTTAAACTCAGTTAATATTAAAAGAAGTTATACTAAATAAAAACTAATTAAGAATCCGTTGATTTTATATTAAAGTATTATAAAAAGAGATGACAACTTATAACCGTTATAACAAGAAATAGTTTAATATACGTTTAAAAAATATTAGCGACGTAATAATATATCATTAATGTTAAAATCAAGACAAAACTCACTTAAAAGGGCCGTTTTTAATAAGGGTTAAGAATAAAATGGACTTAAGGCTAATACTTACGTAACTCCCCGTACTTTTTTAATTTAAAAAAATGATAATCGCGCTAATCTATGTTTATATAATTATTAAAAGACATCGCAGCTATTAATTTAAGTACACTAGTCATTATGTTTACTTTATTTAAAATAATGTCAGGTTTTTTAATCGTTTACCTTTTTTTTAAAAAAATATAAACATAATTATCTTAAGGCTTAAAGGTAATAAGAACAATGCCTAAATCACACGGCAATTTTAAGGGGACTTTAATGTACAAAGATGAGTTATTATTTAATAACTTAAATATTTTAAATCTTATTACTTAGATTTCCGCTATATTAACATTAATAAAGGCATATTAGATTTTTTACTTCTTAAGCCAAATAAAGCCGACTTTTCCTACCTCCTTTTTACCGCTAAAGAGGAAATTTCACTAAACGTCAATAACGCGGGTGATAATTTTGCTAAAAACGCCAATGTCGAAGTAAATGAGGGCGCTTTTATTTCTCCTTTAAAAGAATCTATAGTCCTTTTAATTGAGGAAGATACTACTAAAGTAAACAAACTTTTAACGGAAATATTAAAAAAAAGTGGAAAAATTACTATTAATGTTTTTAGTTATTAATTAACCCTTATTTCTAAATTTTAATGAAATAATCGTATCTTTTTTATAGTTTTCCCTTACCTTTTTTTTAATAGCGTTAATGACTTAATTAACCCTTGACTTTACGTAATTACTATAGTTAAATATGGCTAATATTTTTTAAAATATAAAAACGGTTAATTTAATATTTACCCACGACTTCATTTCTTTATCTTTAACTTTTTTATATATTTTAAGTTAATTAATAAGGCGCGATTTTTCATTAAAGTAAACGTTAATATTATTAAATTAGACCTACTGGTATTTTAAACGCAGCTAAATAAAGACCTTTCCTTTTTATTATATATTATATACTAAAGGTAAGACATTCCTGGAACTAAACTATATTAAAAAAAGCACGGTTATAATCTTAAAATGTTAATTAAATTTTGTGAGGATGATTTAATTAATTTTAAGACATTTAATGTTATAAATATATAATAAGACGATTTATAATGGCATATGCCATGGTATAAAGAGTAGAAAGCCGTTATAATACTTGGGAAAGGTAATATTGTATAAAAAAACGTTTAAGATTATTTTTATATTATTATCAGTTATATCTACTTTTATTTTAAAATATTCTTTGAAAAAGTCATTAAATATTCTTTTCTTTACGACGACTTTTAGTTCTGATGGGAATAGTAAGATCGCGGTAGTGGGTATATACATGGTATTTTTTAATTTAATGGCGGCTTAAAAATGTTGTTTTAAATTTTAAAAAAAATAACTAAATTCGTTGACTTTTAAAAAAACAAGGTTATAGCACAAAATATTATTTTAATGTGCCGCCTTGATGTTTAGTACTTTTCGTTTCTTTTATTTCATTAAGTTAAAAATACTAAAGATTAACTTATAGTTCTTGTTAATTAATTTTAAGTCCACCGGTAATATAATCACGCCTATTACCTTTATATAAACAAAAAAACTAAGGTCATAATGTACCGATTTTATTACCCCCGCTCTTTAACCACTAAGGTGTTATATAATAATAAAATAAATTTTAAGTGTTATTAGTTTAAGCCTTAATAGAACGCCAAAAACATTAACCTTTTTTACCCGTTATTTATTTTAAGGTAAATAGTAAATATAAACATATAATCGTTTACGAGTTTATATAGCTTATTAGAATATTATGGTAAGTATTACTTAAAAGCCAAGAAATCTTTATTTATATATAAAGAACTTTTTTTTAAATCAGGGAATATATTAATTCTACCTTTCCAGCTCTTTTTTTTATTATTAAAATATTAAATAAGTTAATTAGCAAAAAGGACTAGTTTATGTAAAAAGTTTGTTATATTATTCTTAGCTTTTTATAATAAAAATTAAGTCGGGTTTTTATGAATTATGACTACCGCTTAAATAAAGATATCAGCTTAAACGTAATTATTAAGGCTAATGGTATAAAAGTCTCTTAATCACTAATTTAAAGATATTAGGATCACGTCATTAATCTTAAAAGTAAAAAAAGCCTACGTAATATTACTTTTTTAGACTGGCTGCAACATTTCAACCACTAAGCCTTTAAACGCAAGGGCTTTATGCGTAATAAAAAGCCTGCAGTGATTAACTATTTTTTAATTTATAAGAATTCCGCCGTTTTTAATAAATATGAAAATTATTATTAAGTTAAACTTATGTTTTATTACCCTTATAAAGCCATTAAAGAACTTCTTATAATATATAATAAAGATTACGGCACCTTTAATTAAACCTATAATACTTACTTAGAGTTTTATTATTACTTAAATCACGACTATTACAACCCCTCGGACTTTTTTAATGATATTAAAAGAAAAGATAAATTTAAACAAGCGCTATTTTAAACTCTTAAAGCACTTATTAATTAAAAACAATATATTCGCCATAGCCTTTAAAACGATAAAGCCATTATAATTGATTTCAACGACTTAAGGCGCTGGCCCATAAATTTAAAGGAGGGTTGGCTTAGCCACGTTAAAAAACACGACATTTATAAAGATTAGTTTAAGGTGAAAAAAGCAAAAGCGTAATTTAATAATTTGACAATTATTATTAGCAAAGGCTATGATATTACACGCTTAAATAACGAATAGGCCAGATTTTATATTAAGTTCATAAACCACTTCGCGGCTGTCTTCGTAAAAGACGAGCCCCCTCAAATACTCGATTAGTTTAATAATAAGGCAAGAACTAATAAAACCTTTATTATTAAAATAATTAGCCTTAAACTTTAAACAATAACTACAGCCATGAATAAAAACAACCCCATGTTTAAGGCCGCCTTAACAAGGGTTATTACATATAAAATATATAGAAATATTCTTTATAACCTTTTTAAGATTTTTATTAAAGGCAAGGTAATAAATAACTCTCCTAATACCTTAGGGTAAATCTAGGTTAAATTTAAAGACGTTTATTATATTTTTATAAATGAGAAATTTATATTTAACTTAAAGGTCTTAGCTATAATTGAGTGCCGCTGCCGGCAAGTAAAACCCGGCGTTAATTTGCCATTTAAGAAAATGAACCTGTGATTATGTGGAGATTTCTTTTAACTCTCTCTTATTACCGGCGTTACCTTATATAAAAACATTATAATTTTAACAAAAGTGAAAGTAAGGCGGGCTCTTTATTGCTTCTTTAAAAATACGTTTTACTTTAAGTAAATTATACGTTAACCGGGAAAAGACACCACTGTAGTTAGTTTTTATTAATTACTTTTAGAGTTTTGAACGTAAAATCTTAACCGCAAGGGCTAGAGGCTTTTATACACTTACATTTAAATAAACTTTTTTTTTAAGAAATGGGTACCTTTAAAAACGCCATTCATATTTATTATATTAAAAAAAAAGTGCGCTTATATAATTACAATTAACTCAAAACACTCGGCGTTTTACTCAAGGAATATGCAATTATAAATAAAGGACTAAGAATGCGTGATGTTATATTAGATAAGGTCGAAGGCTTAATAGATAAGCTTATTCTTGGTATTAGAATACGTGTAATATTAACGGAAAACGGCTAAATTATAAAAGGCCTTGTGAATAGTACGATGGGGACAATAGAGGACCTGTTTTAAGAAACTAACGTAAACCCTTGTATAGACTGTATTAAGGGGGTACTGGTTCGTTAGGAGGGCTATATTAACCCGATTTACAAAGACACTAGCTGTACTCTAGTGTTTTTAGCCCATTACTCGTTTTTATTATAAAGCGGCGCCTATGACTAAACACAATTCTTTTTTTAAATCGCGTACGTAATGATTATGTATAAGAGTTAAGGAATGTCTTTTAATAAAGCAGTGATTAATTTTACGGGGAAAGAGTATGCTATTGGCCTTTTATATGTTATTATATTTCGCGTTAAAAAGTTGTTTAAGTTATTTATTAAGTCCTTATTTGACTTTAAGCGATTTAAGAAACATAATACCTTAAGTTTGCGAGATTATTAAACAAACTATATTTTTAAGGGTTTAATTACGTAACGTTTATAATTTAAAATGTTAATTTAAAATGAAATCTTTTCTTTTGTATAATTTAGTAATATATTGTATTTTACTCACGTGGTGTGTTGTATTTTGTTTGCGCTTTGTGAATTATATTTTAAAAGCCGGGCTTTTGAAATCATGGGCCTTTTAAACTTATGAGGTTGGGTAGTAGGCTGCGTTTTAAGGAGGTATAGGCGTTAAAGGCTGGCTTAGAATATAATATATTAAATATTTTAAAGTTTAGGGTAAAGTTGAGTTATTTTATTCATTTTATTTATTATTTAAGTTATTTAAAATATACGTAAAGGGCGTGTATTATATATCGTTAACGTTATGTAAATCTCATTTTAAAGGCCGGGCGTTTAAAATTATAAGCCCTTTTTAATTAAAGAGGGTTCTTTATGGAAATTCGTACTTAAAAATATTAATCGTTTAATTAAAGATCTTTAAACTTATTATCCTTACTATTTTTGGCCTTTAAAACGTTATTATTACCCTTACGAGTATAGCCGCCGTTATCCTCGTAGTCTTTGGCTTTTATAACATTACTGCTACCCTCGCGAGTATAACTGTTATTACCCTTGTAGGCACCATTATCATTATTATTAACCACGGTTTAAACGTTAACTTTAAGGACATTTAACTTAACCTTATTCAATTAAAAACATGCACTATAAGTAAAATACTCTAAGTTAATATCTTAAATATAAAACTACCCTTTAATCTCTTTGGCGTAATAGTAATATTCCCAGTTATCATAATAATTATATTATATTATATTAAGTTCTTTTTTGTCATTATCTAAAGGGTCATTTTTACCGTAATGGTAGTTAACGGTGTCATTCTCTTTTAAAGCCTCGTTTATTAATCATAAAGTTATTAGATATAAAATAAACAAGGGAAGGTGAGAGTAAAAAGGGTGAGGGGACTTATGTATTAAGTAGGCGTTTTTAAATAATATTGATTTAAAGCCTTAAGTGCTTTTTTTTAGTAGGAGCCTTTTAAGCCACGCCTTTAATAACCGTATTACGTTTAACTTTACCCGCGATTATAAACTTACTTGCCTCGCCTTTAACCGCGGCCTTACTTTTATTTATAGTTTTATCTATTATAGCTTTACCCATTATTATAGCTTTGTTTTTGCGCTTTTTATTAAGGCTTTCTTTTTTAATGTCATTGTTATTATTGTTCTTTAACATTTTTTAAGAAACTTTTTTTTTATATAGGATAATAATAATTTAAAAGGCTAAGGCGCAAAAGGTACGCTTATTTTTATTAATAAAACCAAGGGAAACCGCGTTATTAATAAAATGGAAGGCATAAAGGCCGTTAGTGTAAGACTAGCTAGGGTGATTATTATAATAGCGGGTTACGTTAATAAAGTTAATGTTTAACGTAATTAATCCTTTAAAGCCATAAGTAAATTAGGGGGTAGGGCCGGTTATAATGGCGGTAACACCATTGGTAAAGGCGTTGGCGGGATTTATAATAAATAGGCCAGCGGCTAAGGTAACGGCGGTAGGGTAATCTTCTTCGTTAAATACGCGTTTAAACCAGGTGTTGTAATTAGTATGCCTTAGGACGTTGGTGAGTTTTAGGGGAAAACAACTATCGTGGTATTGCTTTTGTAAAACTCATAATTACACTTCTTTTAAACTAAGCCATTTAATAATAAAAAGGCTTGGCTAAACTAAATAACGTGGGGTATATTATAGAACTTTATATTTTTATTAAAGGGTAACATAAAAAAGCAGTTATAAAATTTCTTTTAGTCATTAAAGGGTAAGTGAATAATAAACACGGCTATTTTAATATAAAAGTCATTTATATAGTCCTGAATGTGCTTGCCGTTAGAGAATAGAATAAGGAACGACGACGCGACGACTAATCTTACGGGGGGGTTAAATCAACGACGGTTATAGATGACACCTGTAAATGGGCCTTAGTTATAAGCGGGTATAACGGGATATTATGGGGGTTGTAGTATTAAAAGGGGGCGGGATACTGCGGGGGTTATGGTATTAAAAGAGGGTGTATAATGGCTTAAGAATAACTATTAGTGTTAAAAGGTGTGTAATGGTTTAGGAATAGCTGTTAGTGTTAAAGGCGTTGTTATGTAAAGCAAGTCAATATTAGTTAGTAAGCCCCGTTAATTCACACGCGCGTGTAAAGAATGGGGGCATTAGAAAAAATAAATAAACTTATAAAAAGTAAACTTTAGAAAATTTTATTAAAAGAAAAAGAAGTTAAAGGCGTGAGAAATTAAGCTTTTAAAGGCGGCGCATTAAAAGGAAATTTAAAAAGTGAATTTAAAAAGTGAATTTAAGAAGTGAATTTACTAAGGAATTTAAAATCAAAGTAAATTTCAGAACTGATTTAATAAAAGTTCAAATTTCTTTTAATTTTTAAACTTGGCTTTTTTAACTTTTTAATAATAAACAATCTTTTAATACCGCCACTGAATTTTAACGTCACTTATAAACTAAAATCATAGATCATTAAAATAAGTTTTAATTAAAGGCGTTAACGGCTCGTAAAGTGGTGTAGGAAGACGTTAAAAGCTTAATCGGCAGCCTTATTACTATCGCCAACGTTGTTAAGCGTTATGAAAGCTAGTAAGAGTTTTTAAAGTAATTGATAGAAATGCACGATATTATAAACGACTTAATTGAGTAATTCTACGAATATATAATGTAGGATGGGGCGTATAAATTAATAAAAACTAAACTAGAATTTAAGATAAAACACGGTTAAGCAAAAGAGGTTAAAAAGTCAAATTAAACTAAAAGAAAAAAAAACATAAAAGTAATAAAAGAGCTTAAAAAAAATAAAAAAACGATGTGACTTTTGTATTAATGAAGGCACTTAGTGAAAGCCTATTTAATACATTATTATAAAAAATGCGTAAGTTAATAGGGAAAATTAAAGCTAGTGAAAGGATTACATATATTAACAAAACAATATATAATTAGATTACGGCGCTAAAAAAAGGGGTAAAAGCCGTAAAAGAGGTTACATTATTAGACGTGGAAAGGGTAAGTAGTGTATCTGATTTGTCGCTTTTTATAATACTAGGGGACTAATCAGAGATTAATAGGTGACAGCTTTAATATTACTTAACCCTAATATAATATTATTAAAAGTGGTAATATTGAAAGTAGTAATATTATAAGTAATATTATAAGTAATATTATTAGTAACATTATAAGTAATATTATTAGTAACATTATAAGTAATATTATTAGTAATATTATAAGTAATATTATAAGTAATATTATAAGTATAATAATAAGTATTTTTTAGTTTTTAATGCTCCGCAGGCCCTCCGGGGGCCCTCCGGGGGCTCTGCGAGGCCTTTGTATTAATTATAATTATATTAACTTTAAAAAAAGGCCGATTTTTAAAGCTATTAAACTATTAAACTATTAAATTTGATAAATATTTTAATAAATATTTTAATAAATATTTTATTTCATAATTTACTTAATAGTTTAATAAGTAATATTATATATATAATAATTAATTTTTAAATCGATTTTTTATAAAAAGAAATCATTAAGGTAAATTCTTAATATTTATTTTTAATTATATATTAGGCTTAATATTTATTTTTAATTATATATTAGGCTTAATATTTAAATTATAATAATAATATTTTTATCTTTTAATATGTTCTTTTTATTTTAATAAGTTTTATTAATTATATTTCTTATAAATAGCCATTTATTAGCTTATATATTAAAATAAAATGAAAATTAGTTTAATTATAATTGTATGATATTCTTTTAATAATTAATACTTTTATAATAGTATTAGTTATTATAAATCTGAAAAAGCCATCTTAATAAGCTAATTAAGTTGATTTTAAAACAGGTCTTATTTTATATTTTACTCAAAAACTCGTAGTAATGCACGACTTTTAAATAATAATAAATTTAAAATATTATCTTACTAATTAATATTTTTATAAGTTGATTAGTTATTATAAATCTGAAAAATCCATTTTAATAAGCTAATTAAGCTGATTTCAAAACAGGTCTTATTTTGTATTTTAATTAAAAACTCATAGTGATGTACAACTTTTAAATAATAATAAATCTAAAAAATTCTTTTAATAATTAATATCTTTATAAGTATAATAATTATTATAAAATTTAAAAAGCCAGTTTAATAAGCTAATTAAGCCGATTCTAAAACAGGTCTTATTTTATATTTTAGTTAAAAACTCATAATATTATACAATATTTAAATAATTCCCTTTTAAAAGTGGGACTTTTTAAACTTCCGGTATTTCCGCACTCCCGTATTCTTAAAGTTTTGTTGTATATTATATAATCAACACCACCTTTTATTATTATAACTTCTTTTATAAGTCACGTTTTAATCACAAAGCAATTAAAGCTTGATTCACGTATTTATGACCAATTAGAAGAGGGCAAAAATTAATAGATTTTTTCACTACTGGGAAAATCAACCTGGTGTAAAGATTTCCGCGTGATTATAAGTGCTTGAGGCTCTTAGATTCAAGAAAACGTAGAAACAGCTAAAGCTGTCAATAAGAATAAAAACGAATCGGGATGTAAATCAGCCCATTAGGGCTATTGATTACCGGTTTTATTTACGAATTAAAGTCCCCCTTAATTGTGAATAAACCACCGTATTTAAGAAGCCCGGCCTTTAAAATCAGCGCCCTCGAGGATACGCCTTTGGAGCCCCCTTTAGAGCCCCCCTTGGCAACGGCTTCTTAAAACTAAGCATTTAATAACTTATTGAACTTCTGCTAGAGGAATAAGCAGGTACCGTTAATTATTAGTTTTAAAAATAAAACGAGTAAAAAGGGCTTCGTAGTGGAAAGGCCGTTTTTGAAAAAATGGCGCCGTTCTAGGTACTTATTAAATAGAGCCGTTATTTAAACAGAGAGAGTTAATAAAAAGGCGTTAATTATGAAAATAATTATTTTAAGGTTATTAACAAAAATAACTAAAATAAGCTATATCTATTATAAACACTTTAAGAATATGAGTAGGAAAGTTAAGCTTTATATAAAGGCTTTATCTATAAATGTACTTTAACGACGCCTTTAATATATTTTAAAGCATTAAATTAAAGTAAAAGATCTAAAAACAATTAACAATACTATAACGTGGTTCTAACGTAAAAACAAGCCGTTATATTTAGTAAATAAACTTAGCACGTATAAGTTCGTTCTTTTAAATATTAAGGCTGCCTTTAACTATAACTAACCTACGCTTAAAGACAAAATTAACGGTATTAATATTAAAGACTAAGAACGGGACGGGTCTATTAACATTAACTTATTTAAATAATAATGAAAGACTAGCTTAATTGACTTGATTTTATTTAAGTTTAAAATATATAAATACCACCTTCGGGAAATAAACAGTAATAAGAACTAAAATTGGTTAAGGAATAAATTCCACTCTACAAAATAATAACTAATAAAACAAGACCTTTTATATTAAGCCTTTTACGCCGCCCTTCAACTAGACAAGCACTAGAAGCTGGCTTTATACCCTTATTATATTAAGTATAATTAACTTAGCGATTTAACGTATTTTAGACACATTAACATTAACGTGCCAAATACACTGAAATACAGTAAGGGGGTAATGTAAATTTAAGGGTCGTTTTCTTTAAATAATGAGAATAAGTCCTTTATTATAATAATCCTCGCTAAAACGTATTTAAAGTAATTAGGACAATTTTAATTAAACATTTATAAACGAAATTAATAAACGAATGGTTTTATTCATAGGTTTATTAAAATAATAATAATTAAAGAGGACTAGAACAAGATCAGAATTTCATAAAAAGCTATATTTTACAAAAAGGGGCAAATACGAGTTATAATGCTTACTTTGCCTTATAAGGCCAACGGGCTAGTCAGCGGGATTAAGCGTATAATGTTCCCTTGGTTTATCGGCGTCCTAGACGATTATTAGTCACTAAAAATTACCAATAGGGGAACTTAAGAAGGCTTAGCTAAAGGACATAAGGAAATGGTAATTAAGGAAGTTTTATTATTTTGGTTACCCTCTTTATTTAGCACTATTCCATATCGGTTTCTAATAGCCATAGAACTCTCTAAGTTAAGCCCTCTCTTAAATGCGTTAGTCGTTTAAATAAAATAGAACTCGCCACTTATGTTTTAAAATCAAGATGTAATATTTATTAAGTCTAAGGAAGAGATGTAGGGATACATATATACTTAGAGGGCGAAGGTAGTAATAGTTATTAAGGAATCTTATAAAGTGGTTCAAGAATTAGAAATGAAGGCCTATAAAAAGAAGTCTTATTATTATAATTTAGAAAAGAGTATTATAAATAGAACGCTTATGCCTATGATATTAAAAGACTTTCCCTCGGCGTTGACGGATTAGGATCTTTTAAATAATAAGGAAAGCGAAGATACCAAAGACGAAGGGGGGGGGAGGCGTAAAATTCGTGGAGTAAGGAGAGGAGGCTAAAATGTTAATATAAGAGGGAATATAATAAAAACCGAGATGTTAATATAAAAAAGAATATAATAAAAATTAAAATGTTAATATGAAATAAAATATAATAGAAGCCGAGATGTTAATATAAAAAGGAATATAATAGTTATATAAATAAGAAAAAGATAAATGTTATTTAAGTTTTAGTTATTATAAAGTTTATTTAACGCCGTAATCACATATAAAAACACCTTTTCACGATTATCGCGATTTTGACTTTTGGTTGACTTTGACTTCCTTACTTATTTTACCTACCCCCTATTTATTTAACTAAAGCCACTATTATAATATTAAAATGAAGTATAAATAAGCGCCTTTACACCGGTTAATATTAACACTACTCTTATAACGATATAAAAGAAGATTTATATATTACTAGCCCTCACCGTACACCGGTAACCGCGCCTTTTCTCTTAAATGTTATGTCATTATTAAGTCCTTAAAATAATGAAGAAAAAGTCGACTTTAACGAAGCGTTTATACTTTTATTAATAAAAGAAGAGGATAACGTTAACACTCTCAAGGTAGAGTAATTTATTACACACCAAAACCCAATCTTTTATCGTACTTCAAATGTCACCCCCGAAAAAGTCGTTCTTTTACCCCCGGCTGGTTTTTAGTATACCTTAATTAAGACTATAAAGGCTATACTTATAACATTACCACTACCTCTAAACCAAATATACTATGTAGGATATAAAAAATTCTATGCACTTAACCGATTTTTAATAAATAATAAAAGATAAAAGGAGGAAATATACGTAACTTACCTTTATAACAAACAGAAAGGCCTAGCCGGCGGCTATAAAAAGAGGAAAATAACTCGGTATGCCTTAAATAAGAAAATAAGGGTTATTATTACTAAAGAGTTTAAACTGAACTTATACTACAAAAGGTGTTGGGCTTATCAACAAAAGACCTTATAAAGAAAAATGGATAAATATACGACTTATTATAATTATAAAAAGTAACAATATTAATAAACATACGCTTGTAAGAGCTCATAGGCCGAATACTTATTAAACGACTTAATTAATAGGTTGGAAGAGAGCCAATAGTTCGGTGTACCTCACCGGCCGTTAATTATTAGCAACTATCGAGTTTTCAACGCCTGGCCAGGAAAACATTAGTTTATAATTAAAAGTGGTGTTTTTATAATCGGTTAATAAGACTTATAATATGTTTTATATAATAGATTTTAATTTAGGATTCTCTTATTAAATATGTCATAGGACTTTTTAATAATAACTTTTAAATGCAAAGTATTAAAATCCCAAAAACAATTAAAAAAAAATACTTATTAATATTATTAACATATAATATTACTTATAATAATATTATATTAAAGTTGAGAAATACTAAAGCTGTCACTTACTAATCTCTGATTGGTCCCCTAGTATATATTAAAAGTTCATAAGTTATTAAAAATTATAACTCTTTTAACGTCCTTTTCTTAATTAAGGCTATAATAAGGTAAATCTTATATATAAATCTATTATAGCCATTTATACGATGGTAAGGCTTTTTAATATTAAAAAGCCCCACCGTCATGATTTTAAAATATATGATTTTTAAGGTAAAAGAACGAATTCTTTATTATATTTAATATAAAAACAAAGAATTAAAAAACCACCTTTTTATTTAAACATTTAATTTAATTTAAAGTCATTATATTAAAGACACCTATGGTTAAGTATAATAATACTACTATTAAAAGATTTTTTTATATTAGGGCTTTTCAGAGCCCTTTTAAAAAAGACATTTTTATTCCCTTTATAAACCTTAAACATTTACTGCACAAGTTTTTAAAAGAAAAGATTTAATTAATAAAAACCAATTTTTAAAGTAAAATTCCCGACTAAGCCTTATAAAGAGAAAGTCCGTACATGTTACGGTCACGCCGCGGCATGGGTGATTACGATTGTCTTGGCCCTAAGGCTCGGTAGCCTGGCTATATAAAAAAGCCAAAACAAAGGGATTTCATAAGGCGCGGGATAATAAGTCATGTGATGGGATTATTAAAAATCATAATAATTTAAGGAAATTATTACGCGATTACTTTGGGTTATAATAATTTAAGAAAAACAAAAGTCTTATATAAAATTGGCATGTTTATTATTAAGTAAAAGCTTTATGCTTAATTTTAAATAATAAACTTAATCCTTATTATATAATCGTCTTATCTCGTATATAATACACCTATTTTTCGATTATTAAAATTAATAATAGCTTTTTATGTTTATTAAGTAAATACACGATCATTACATTTTAAGCACCTTTTTATTAAAAGTACCAACTCACATACACCATGTTTATCAAAGGATCCTTATTCAATAAGAACATTGTTGTTACCATTTTGGGTAATATTAATAAGAACATTAAGGTTCTTATCTTAAAGATTTTTAATAATAACCGCAATAAGTATTAATATTGAATAATCTAAATTAATATATATATCAAATTTCACATAAAACAATTTACTTTTAAAACTAAAAAAAAGTCCTATAAGTTATTAGCTTGCTTAAAAGGGCAGCCTAAAATTAAATGAAATCATTTTTTAACAATTATATAACTATTAAGAATTTAATGAAAAGCATAATAATCAACGCTCATCTGTAAAAAAATTTAGTGGCCAATGGCCGCCGGCGGCGGCTTTCTGCGCTTTTGGCGCTTTTGGCTAAAAAATTGCATATTAAAAAAATTAAGAACAAAGGCTATATATTAATTTTTTTTTTAAGGCTTTAAGTACTTAAGGTATCTAAGGAGTATACCGTGAGTATACACACGTGATTAACGCTAGCCAAGGTAAAATTTACCCAAAAAATTTAATGCGCTAATTATGATTTTATTAGCATGGATATTTATAGCATAATGGGCTTAGTGAGCTTAGTTTATTAGCTATGCACGCCAAAGTGCAGCCTTTAAAGCGGATAAATCGATAATCCACTCCAATCAGCACAGAGATTATTAAGCTCCGGCCTAATCCGCCAAAAGGCGGCTAAAAAAAAGACCCACTCACCTAAAAGCGGCCTTTTACGTTAAAAGCGCCAAACCGCTAAAATGGCCGATTTGGCCGATTGGTTAATTTTTTGGCGCCAATATTTTTTGCTAATGCTTTTAAAGCTATTCAAAAAATGTTTTTGTTTTTTAAAAGCTTAAAAAAATTTATGATTAGAATTTTTAGTAACATTAATATGGCGTACATAATAATGCGTAATATACAAAAAATTTAACAAACTAGGTTTTATGTAAATTATATGGTAAAATTTTAGCAATATATTAAACAAATTAAATAAGAAAAAAACGCTTTTAAGGACCGCTATTATAAAAAACTGAAAAATAATATGAAGAATAAAATTGCTTATTTTAAATAACCCAACAATTTTTAAGAACTTATTAAATTTATTATTAAAATTAAGAATTAATTATACAAACAGGGCCTTAAAAGAAAAGGGTAATATTTTCACTAAAAGCATAATAAGCCCTAAAAGCTTTTTTATTTTAAAGAAATAAAGCTAAATGCTACTTTTTAAAAGTAAGCCAAAAAAAAGCCACATAATAACAGGCCTTTTAAAAGAATCATAAATGAGCAATAATAAAACAAGCTATGCTTTAAATATGATTTTTTAAGCCATATGACCAGTTTTCCTTATTAAAAAAAATCTGATTAGAAAAAAGCAAATTAATATAATAAAACAAAGCGCTTATAATATTATTAGCATTTTTATATTATTATATCCCATTAAGTAGCTTAATGCCTTAAGCTTTTAATATATAACCATTAACAAACTTGAAAACAATAGAATTCACGCTTAAATAAAGGATAATAATAGCATAGCATAAAATAGCAAAAAAAGAATAAAAAGCTTTATTAAGTCTTGAATTTAAGGCCATTTTATTCACTTTTTTCCGATTTATTATAAAATAAGATTTAAAAGATCATTTAGCAAAAAGAGAATTTGCACCTTTAGGCCTTACCCATTTGATATTAGATTAATAAAATTATAAGGGTTACTTATAAAAAACTAAAACTGATTTTTGCAAAAAAAACCATAATAGAGTAAAAAATATTAAATAATTTATTAAAATTACAAACACATTAAATAAAAGCAGGTTAAATATAATAATGGCTATTTTTAAACTTATATGTAAATTATCTTTTAAAAACCTATACCTATTCTTAAAAGCCAAAACAAACTAAAAAAAAACTTTAGGAAATTATATTAAAAGGCAGCTAACAGCGCCTTTAATTTAATATAACCAATAATACCTAAATATATTAAAAACATCTTATTCTATTAGCCCAAATCCTTAAAAAAAATTAGCTATTTACAATTATGGCTATAAAACCAAATTATTAAGTTTACAAAAACATTCTAACAAAAAACTTTTATTAAAAAAAATTCATTATGCGTTAATTAACAGTAATAAAAAATTGCCACTTTATTATAAAAGCAAAAATTAAAAAAGTAATTCTTAAGGCCATAATAAACTTTAAGGCATAAAGGAATTTTATATCTTCTATTATTATGCTTAAGTATTTATTATTAATTAAAATTTAAAAAAAAGTACCAGCTAATATTTATTATTAATTAAAATTAAAAAAAAGTACCAGCTAATATTTATTAATAATAATGCTGCCCTCAATAGAACAATAAATATGCAAACTTAAATTTTGCATATAAACATCGCCGGCCAATTTAAAAGAATTGAATTTAATATTACTTAAATTAAAACGCACAATATTATCCTTAAATTGCTTTAAATAAAAAAACATAATTCAAAAATTAATTAAGTTAAATAATAATTAATATTTAATTGTTATAAAAACTATTATTAAGATAAAGTAGAAATATTAATCATTTAAAAGATTTGCGCCATTTTGAAAAATAAATTAAATATTAAAAAAAAGGTTTATTAATAAAAGATATATCATCAGTATATTATAAATTTACGGCATTATTTAAAAAAAAATAAAGCAGTAAGGCCTTACCTAAACACTAAAACTATAATCGTTAAATTAAATTAAAAAAAATATTAAACCAATATTTTAACTATTTAAAAGATATTTGGTAACAAATTTAATAATAATCAAAAATTATATTAATAAACACTTAGTAAAAGGGTTTATTAAAAAATCCAAATCCTTATGGAAAAGTAACATCCTTTTTACAAAAAAAAAACAATAAATAACAAATGTATATTAACTATTATTAATTAAACAATGCCATAAAAAAGATTATTATGCATTACCATTAATTAAACAATTGCAAAATAAGCTTGCAAAAGCCAAAATCTTTACTTAGCTTAACTTAAAAGGCATATATAACCTTATTAAAATAGCTAAAAATAAAATAAAAAAACAGCATTTTACACTTGTTTTAATTATTATAAATATACAATCATGCCATTTAATTTAATTAACACATTAGCTATATTTTAGCATTTAATTAATAATATTTTGCGGTTATATTTGAATATAATATGCATTTATTATTTAAATAATATTTTAATTTACTTTAAAAACAAAAAACAATATATAAAAAATATAATAATAATTTTCAAAAAATTAAAAGCCGCCTTTATGTTTTTTAAATTAAAAATATATAATTTTCATATAAAGAAAATCACCTTGTTAAGTTATATAATTATTATCATTAAATTAGCTATAAATTCTAAAAAAATCAAAGCAATTTGTCGGTGCAGTACCAGTGAATCACGCAAAAATATATTAAAGAAAGGGGTCAATATAATTTTTAATAAAATGGGTAATAAAATCTATGTATTATTAAGAGAATGGGAAAGATCCCCTATTATATACTTCTTCAAATGACCCTTATAATAGGTCCATTATAGCTCCAATTATCCCCTAAAATTATTAAATTCATTACTTTTAATAGCCAAAGCATAACCCTTAAAAATTATCATAATATTATTTAAATAACGCTTCTTATATAACATAAAGAAATTACATAATCCCTATGGACTAACATCAGTAATATATTTTTTAGAAAAATAAATAAGAATTTTAATATAATAAAAAAAACAAAGGTAATATAAATTTTAATAAGACAAAAAAATGTTTTATAAAAATAATGTATTAAAAAGCATAATAATATATAATATATAAAAGAAAAAGAGCTAAAATAATAATAATATAAAAGATATAAAATCAAAAATTATTGCAAAAAGAAACTAAAAAATGCCAAAAAACAAAATAAACGTAATAATTTATAATAAAAGCTCCAAAAAGATTTTAAATTAATTTATAATAATTGTATATTAATTACGTTAAAAAATGATTAATTTAAGGCTAAAAATCAATAATATATAAATTAAGCAAGATTTATTAATAACCTAAGTAAGGCTTATGAATCTTCTTATTATCCCCTTATTTTATATATATCCTAAGGGTTTCTTAAAAATTTACTTTTTTTTTAATAATAACAAATTATTATCAATATACCAAAATTTATTAATTTTATATAAAAGCTAATATAATCTTAAAAACTTTTTAATCAATAACTTTAATTCATTAATAATAAATCAATTATTCCTTAAATCAATACTCAAACTTATTTCAAGGCTATTTTAATGCCATATCTTAATACTAATAATAACATAATGCCAATTCCAATGCCATTTAACGCTTTCATAATTACCTATCGCAAATATTACGTTTAATGCATTTATGCTTAAGCATATAATTTGAAATATTTTTATGTTTTCAATAGCCTAAAATTGAAAAAATACAATTATTACATAATGCAAAAAAAAGAAATACTGCCTTATAAATAAATTCCTAAGAAGTACTTATAAGCCTAATTTATAAATCAGTCGTAAATTTAAAAGGGATCTAAATATATTTTATAATTAATATGAATATAGCTTCCCTAATTTATTAATATTAAATTTAATATTTTAATTTATACAATTAATGCTAAACCATTTATTCTAATAAACTTCTTTACTATCGCAAAATTAATTGCTGCTATATTATTAATTGCTTTAGCAAAGGCATTAAAAACAAAAGACCAACTAGCGTTTACTTTATTAAAAAAGACTTAGGCTTTTTAAATTAAATTAAATTAGCTTGCTAATACCTAATTAATATATAACCCAATATAATATTCGATTTTAATTAATAATCAATTTAAATATAAAACCTAGGCGTTTAAATTAAAAAAATAGCAATGGCTTTAGGCCATGTTAATAAAATAATATTTGGCGTTCACGCTTAAACCATAAAAGCTCAAAACAAGCGCAAGGCTCTTATTAAAGCAGGATCTAGCAGTAAGCGCTTTTATTACAATATGCTAGCAATAAAAATTTTTTAAAGTTATTTGCAAATGGCTCATATGGCATAAATAATAAATAAGCTTTATTTTAAATTAATTTTATAATAAGTTTTTTATAATAAAATCAGCAATTAGATCCTTATTAAAATATTATTATAAAACTGCCTATTAATGCTTTAAATCAAAAAATAAATAAATGTAAATTCAAGCTGTTTTTTGTCTTCGTAAATTAAATAATTATAATATATAAAAAATGAAATAAAATAAGTAAATAAAATAAAAAACGCATTTTAAGAAAAATACATGTAAAAAAAGGTAATAATTATATAAACTTCTTTATTATTAATTTAAATTAGCTTTAATAAATCTTTAAATCTATTTCTTTATTTTAATAATAAACATATTAATATTGATAAAATCTTAAAAAGCCTTATTTGAAATGGCTTTTATTATAGCATTAGTAAGATTATAAGTACCATTAATTTATTGCATTTTTATAAGTTTTTTGCGATTATATAATTGGCGAATTGCTATTATGTTAATTATTAAATGCTTTTCCTTGATAATATCAAATTTGATAATATATTTATACAATAAGAAAAGGTTTATATAAACAATAGTAAAAAGTCTTGGAAAATCAAGTTTATTAGTCATCATATTAATAATAATTGCCATACTAATTAATATATTAACGCCGGCAATTATAGCATACAACTTTAAAGCAAGCATTGTATAAGTAATTTTTTTGCATTTAATAAAATTGATATAAATAATATTGCTATTAAAGATAAACTTTACATTCCCTTCCAATTTGATTTCAATTGTTATTACAAAATTAATTTAGAAATTCAAATTTTTATTATTAGCAAAAGAATCATTAACAAAAACATAAATTTTTACTAAATATAAGTTTATAAGTATATATCACAAATGTTTTTTTAAATTATTTATTTATTATTAAAAACGCAAATTTAAGGTCTTAGCGTCATTTATTATAAAATCTTAATATTAAGCTACTACTAATAAATTAAATATGGCTTTTAGCTAATAAATCATAACAATATAGGCTTTATAAGCGCATTACTTCATATAAGCCTTCTTATAATCACTCTTTTCAATATTAATTAGCTTGATTTTAGCCCCTTATCCCTTTTAAGACATATAAAAATTATCTTCCTTTATAATAATAATATAATTATTAAACATAAGGGGTCTAAAGGCGTTTAGGACCTAAATCGATTTTGTTAAAAAATTTACATTTGTAATTTCTATTTGCTTTTTGGCTAGGAAATTGTTATCTTCCAAAATTAAGGTATTATTCATTGTATTCCAATTATTCCAAATTCTTGATTATCTTTAATATTAATTAATAAGCAAAAATCATATATAAAGATCTTTATTTATAATTTTTTAATATGATATTTATGATAAGTATTAAACTAATAATTTCGTAATTTTGAAATGCTATATAATAAAAACATTATCATAAACATTATGCCAAAAGAAAATTCATTTGTAATCTCTTAAAAAGACTATGCGAAAATATTTTAAAAAAGCTTTGTTTATGTTTAAACATAAGCTTAAATAATATCCCAAAATGTTAAACGTAATTTGAATTCATTTTAAACCTTTTTTAATTGCTTAATTATAAATGCTAAAAGAAATAAGCAATTATTAGCTTATTTGCTAAATTATTAAAAATTAACTTAATATCTTCCTTTTGCCTTTATTATTAAAGCATTAAATTATAAATTTTAACTTTTTATATAATATTAAAAATTTCTTTCTTTTAATTTCGTTTACTATTTTAGATTTAAAAATGCATTGGCCTTTTACTTTAAAATTGTTTTTTAAATAAATATAAAAATCCCTTTTTTAGTAAGTGCCTTATACTTTATTCAATAAAATTGCTAAAATAATGCTTTAGGAATAGTGATTTTGCTTTTATTTCAAAATTAAAAAAAAACCTTTTGATTTTTTGTTTCTTTTTTTATTAAAAACACCTTAGTATTATAACTATTATTAATTATTAATAATCCTTAAATGGGTTATACAAATGGGAATTTAGTAGTAATTCGTAATGATTTTGGAATTGATTTGGGTATGCTATTGATTAATGATCCGGGATCAGGAATAATTTCAATTAATTTAGGTATGCTATTAATTAGTGATTTGAGATTAGAAATTATTTTTATAAAATCCTTTAGCAAACTTTTTTTTAACGCTTAACGCCTAGCGTATCTGTCTTAAATGAGTATATAAATATTAATTCAAATATACAAATTTGATTATTATTCATAATAATCTTGTAAAACTTGCTATTTATTTCTAAAAACTTATATAATCTTTTTTATCCTTTCCTTTTTCTTTATATTAAAACTTAATCTTTTAAATATAAATCATATACCAAAATAATATTAGGGCCATTTCAAATTACTAGCGC
Organism: Helotiales sp. F229; assembly: GCA_002554605.1. Lineage (NCBI taxonomy): Eukaryota > Fungi > Ascomycota > Leotiomycetes > Helotiales > Helotiales sp. F229. The sequence continues at coordinate 1,594,501 of MXAW01000017.1, forward strand.
ATTATTAATTTTGTAAATTACATAATTTATATTTTTTTTATTGCCTTTTTAATAATAATAACGCGCTGCTTAATAAACAAATTAAGAGGATTTAATTTCATTATTTTAAAATAAGCTTCAAAAACAAGCAATATAAGAATTAGCCTATTAAATTTAGTTATATTATTCATTGCTTTAATTATCATTTATAATCGATTTTTATTACTTAGCTTAAAATGATTTTTCATAATAATTTTATAAGTATATTAAAGCGAACAATAATATTTTTCCATTTTGCCAATCAAATGATATGCTTTCATAAGAACAAGCTTTAAAATATTCCTAATAAAGCATAAGGAGCTGCGGAATTTTTTAAAATTAAAATTAGTCTTATAATTGTATATTACAAAATCAAAGGTTTAATATATATGTTCATTTATGTTAATTTAAAAGCATTAAATATAGCCTAAGCTATAATTAGACCAGGTTTTTTCCAAAATAACTTTGCTATTCTAAAGCTAATGGCTTTATTAATTATATAAAAAGCATATCTCTTTTTAAATTTTGCTATATCAACATAAATTATATAATTAAAATTTATATTATTTTGCAGTTTAAATCAAAATTTATATAAAACATTTGCATATTTTTAATAATGCTTACATATTTTCTTAATCCTAAGCATATTATCAAAATCAAAAATATGGCCAACCTAATCCAATAAATATTATAAGCATTACATCAAAGAATGCCCAAATCGCCTATATAATCTTTGAATTTTTATTTTAATTAAATAATACATATTAATTATATTAATTAATAAATCTAATAATTGCTGATGCTAATTTAAAAAAAGCTATGAATAGCCTTATTTTCATATAATTAAATGTTTTTTTTTGCTTTAAAATAACATATTTTATAAATTATTATATCAGGCATTAAGTTTATTTAATTGCTATAAGCACATTAAAAATAAAAGATTCATATTCATAATTATAAACTTCATTTGTCTAGCAAAAATATTAATTATTGCTATTCTCATAAATAAGCAAAAACTAGCTTTAAATATGATTCGACTTTGCTTTGCTTAGCTTATATTAAGCTTAATATCTTAAATCCATTGCAAAGCTCGCAATTAATTAATGCCTTTAATGTTTTTATTTAAAGCTTCAATATTAATAAAAAAACCTTAAAAAAATTTAATCTATCCATTACATTATATAGGCCTTATTGCATAAAAGTTTTTTAATCTTATTTTTTAAAATATAAGCCACTTTTTGCTTCTTAAGCTATAATAGCATTTTTATGCATTATATTTGATTTCACTTATTATAAATACAATCATAAAATTCGCTATATCATTGCTATTATTACTATTTGTTTTTTCGTAAAAATTATCATTATTTAATAAAATATTTGATTTATTATTCTAAGGATCATTCTTATGTTCTTTAAACTAGGTTTAATTTAAGTTCAAATTAAATTCATATTCTTTAGCATATGCTAAGTAGGCTTTAAATAAATTATTTATAACTTTTATTTTTTTTACTTTTCATTTAGTAAAGTACTTTGTTTTTACAGCATTTTATTTTTTCTTAAAATATTGGCTATTATGACAATTCTTTTTTTTTACAAATAATGCATCTAATATAATCTGGCTTAAGCTGAAATTTGCTCCCATATTTATTATTTTATAAAAACCTCATCCTTTTATTCAAATAATATGCATTTCTTTTAATAATATAAAATCAATAGCAATTTAAATCCAATCTAAAAATCCTTTTGACCTATGATCTTAGCTTATATATTATTTTAATGCTAATAGCAAAGCAAAGGCTATTTATTAAGATAAGAAACATTGATAATGCTTTGAATAAAGCCATTTTAAAAAATAGGTTGCTTAATACTCCTTGCAATAGCTTATTTTAAAGCATTTTATTATTCCTTATATTATTATTTTTAAGACCTAATTAAAAGCTTTGTAATTCCTTGGCAAAGCTTTTTAATTAATTTAATATTAATTTATTCTTTTGATATGATTTAATTTAAAATAATAAAAAAGTTAAATCAAATTATTGGCTAAAAAACTTATTTACATATTTCTTAATCTTAAAATTGCTTTAAATAACCATGACAAAATCCTTTAAAAAATAACCCTTATTTTAAAAATATCAGTAATAATACATATTAGCTTTATCTTCTAATATAAATAAAAATGCTTAATTTTAAATGAAATTATTAATAAAAGCTTGCTAATATAAATCAACAAAAATATATAATTTCTTATTAAAATGATTCTTGGCGTCATTATACTAAAGCTCTTTTAAGTACATTTTGCTAAAATTTATCAAAAACTTGGCTTAATTTAAAAATAATGAGTTTATCACACATCATAAAAACCATATTAATTTAAAATAAAATCCAATAAATCTTAATGCTATTATAAAACAAATCCCATTCTTCAAATAAACATTTGATAATGATGCTAAATTAAGCAATGCATTATTATTTAATCTTCACTTTAATTCATTTCCAAGGGGCCCCTTATTAAGAATAAATAAGAATTCCCTTTTTAAATTAATAAATAATATTGCATCATACAAATCCTCTTTTATAATATTAACTTTAATAAAGGCAAGGATCTTAAGTAAGTAATTTTAATATCTTAATATAACACCTAGCGTTTTTACTCTTAACGCTAAAAATATCTAACCCTCTTTTATCTTTGATATAAAGGAAAAAAGAATTTGCACAAATACAAAAACCCTTAATTAATTTTAAAAGAATTATATATAAAATATGAATATATTTTAAATATAATTTAAAACAAATCTTAAATGCATCCAATCTTACATTTCTAATTGTTCCTTAGGCCATTTATTCTTCTTAGCTCTTATTATCTCCTTTAATGCATTTGCAACCTTTATTTACTTTGCCCTTTATATATAACAATTATAAAACCTAAAATTATCCTTTAATTAAGCCCTCTTCTACTTATGGATTTTCTTAAAATTGATAACTATTCATTTACTAAAAGATTTCCAAAAATCCTAAAACAAGTACTTTTCTTTTGTTTTCCTATTGTAATAATGCTTGCAAAACTCTTGCAAATACTTCATATAATTGGCTAACATATCATTAGCCCTTAATAATATATCATTCATTGATTCTTAAATTAATAAAATAATACTGCTCTCCACATGCTCTTTTACCAGCTTCACCATGCGCATGCTTAATTAAAACATTATATTAAAATAGGTTTAAAATTGGTTTAAATATAATTTCTTAAATAATCCCCTAATCCAATTTTTAAGTATTAATTTAACAATTATTATCAAGTAATTATTGTATTGCTTTTGCTATCTGATTATATAGCTATTGTTTGGATTTCTTTAATCAATCAAAATGCCTTTACCAATATTCTTACAAAAGGAAAATTATCTATCCCTTAATTTAATGAAATAGCTAAGCCTTAATTAAAAATACAAATAATTAAATGCTTTAAATCAATTCTGCAATCTAAAACCTTATTATTTATGATATAAATTAACCATCAATCAATATTAATGCAATATTAATAAATCACGCAAAAATATATTAAGCAAAAGAGTTAATATAATCTTCAATAAAATAGGTAATAAAATCTGTATATTATTAAAAAAGTGGGAAAGATTCCTTACTATATACTTCTTCAAATGACTCTTATAATAAATCCATTATAGCTTCAACTACCCCCTAAAACTATCAAATCCATTATTCCTAATAGCCAAGGCATAATCCCTGAAAACTACCGTATTATTTAAGTAGCGCTCCCTGTATAGCATGGAGAGATTACGTAACCCCTGTGGACCAACACAATTATTAATTAAATTAAACCCATTAATATTAAAAAACTATAATCTTTTCTTAAATTTGCTAATTTTTATAAATAATTTATTAAAAATTATTTGGGAATTACTAAGGTACTTATGAAATTAACCTATAAAAACAAAAGATATATATAAACAAAAAGCCAATGTAATTTTTAAGGCTTCTAAAAAAAAAATTAAAAAACCTATTTTTACATCTTTTATATTTAATAAAAAAATACGCATAAAAACGAATTCTTTAAATTACGCTATTAATGCCATGCTTAGTTAATCAGGTAAAAACAACAAATAGTAACCAATTACTTACTATTTGTAAAAACTATTATTAATAAAATTCAATTATAATATTTATAATAAAAAGTTACTAATAATTATAAACATAATACATAAATAAAAAGTTTATTTTAAAAGCACTGTTTATAAAATATGAATCTTAATAAACCACAAAAATCTCATTTATTTTATTATTATTAAAAAACTAAACTAATATCAGGTTTATTAATATAAAATACTTTTTATTATAAAACTTTAAATTTCTTATATTAAAAAAACGGAAAACGCTTAAGTTAATGTTTTAAGTAAAAAACCAAAATATCTTATAAACAAATCCCACAAATCCCACATCATATTATAAAAAAATAATAATTTATTAATTATCAATCACTAACAACTAATAGCAACCAATCAATTAATCATAATTTTTTTTTAAAAAAAGCTACGCTAATAACCCAATTATAGCGAAATAACACAAATAGCTAAGTAAAAGATTTTCCCTTACGCTAAATAAAACTTTTTACTTTTAAAAACAAATATATATTCCCACTTAAAAGCAAATCAAATTTATCATAAAACATCACAAGCTGCCGGCTTATGATTACTAAAAAAAATAGCCAAAACATTATTAAAATTATTCAAAAATTATTATTTTTTTTAAAAAAAAAAAAAATTTAAAAACATAATATCATTTTGCAACATATGCATTTAAAATAAAGCATTACATCATGCTTTATATGAGCTTATGAAATTATTAATAACATCACCACGCCTATAAAAATCAATTACTTTAAATTTTATAATTAAACTATTATTTTTAAAGAATTCAGCCATAAAAATTATATATAACTTAATTTATATTATAATAAATAGATTTACAAAATATACATATATAATATTAATATTAAAAACGCAAAACGCGCTTATTATAACGTAAATATTCCTTTAAACAATTTTCGCAAATCACAAAATATTAAACAAGGTCATTTTAAATAAAAACAAGCTTTTTACTTTAAAATTTTAAAAAACTCTAATTGCATTTTTAAAAATAAAACAAAAAGTATTAACAGCCTTTTACTTATAAACAAATACATAAACAAAACAAATTAACCAAATAATGAAAACTTATCTTTATTATTATATAAATTATAAATAAAAAAACTAAGTTTAACTGCTTTTATTTACCCAATTTGTATATAATAATGCAAATCAAAAAACCATTGAAATATTGCCATTTTATGCAAATTATAGGTATAACCCAATGGCATATAATTCACTAATTACGGGTTAAGGGATTATGTAAAAAGCCATGCTATAAGGGAATAAGCTAATGCAATTGTATGAGGAATTATTCGCTAATATTTTATTTATAATATAAAAATCAGTAATTTATTATAATAAAAAGCATAGCATAGGACTAATGCTTAAAAAAAAGGAATAAAGTTTACTTATTTTAAAAAAAATATTGCAATTAAACAACTACATTATAAATTGAATCATAAAAAGCTAAGGCCATTTAAAATTATAAAAGTCAAAAAACCAATTAATTATTAATTAGCGCTTTCTAAAACAATAAACATCTATTCAATATTTCACATATCTCTGCTTAAACTAGCACTACCAAAAGCACCGCTTACCCTTATCATAAAGATTTAACCAATTAATTTAAACGCTAAATACAAAGTTAAAATTATTTTAAACTATTAGTATTTCCACGGCATAATTAAATATTTAATTAAATAAAAAAAGTACCCATAATTAAAAAACACCTGGGAACTTAAGTTTAACTTTCATTACCTTAGGCTATTTTAAAACTTTTATCAACAAAACCCAGGCTTTCCTAAAATAAGTCAAGTAGCCTTTTAAAAGCTGCGGGATCAATAGTAGGGAACTTTTAAAAAGCAAAGGCCATTAATAGGCTTGTAACGCTAATCTCCAGTTAAACAAGCTTTGCCTTTTCTTTATACTTTTTTTAATTTAATTTATTTAAAGTCTTTAAACTCAATTCTATTATTTTCTTTTTTTTCTCGTTCAAAAAGCACTATTACTTTTTAAAACAAAGAATCTTTGCTATAACCTTTTCCTTTTTCTCCTTTAGGCGCTATTATTACTTATTAGTAAAAGCCCAAAAAGCCACAGTAAAAGGTTTTTTAATAAAATTACACTTAATACGGCCATAACAGGCGCACTAAAAACAGCAAATAATCTTGGACCCTGTAACAACACAATAATAACAATTCCACACATAAAATCCATAAAAGTACATTTTTTACCGGTTTTTTTGATTTTTATGGCTAAAGCAATACGTTCAAGTTTAATGTTACACTAAAAAAGCATAATGAAAAAAAAACGGCCATAAACCGTCGTCAATATTTTTTAAGCATATTTAAGCGTAAAAGCACGCTAAGCTAAAAAGGGGATAATATTATGATTATGCCGCAGCATAAATGATCGCAATTATTTTGGCCCTAAGGCTCGATAGCTTGGCTGTATAAAAAAGCCAAAACAAGGGGATCTCATAAGGCGCAAAATAATAAATCATATAATAAGATCACTAAAAATTATAATAATTTAAGGAAACTATTACGCGATTACCTTAAATTATAATAATCCAAAGAAAACAAAGGTCTTATATAAAATTGGTATGTTTATTATTAAATAAAAGCTTTATGCTCAATTTTAAATAATAAATTTAATCCTTATTATGTAACCGTTTTACCCTGTATATGATATACTTGTTTTTTAATTATTAAGATTAATAACAGCCTTTTGTGTTTATTAAGTAAATACACGACCATTACAAAACCTAATTGCCGGTTTTATTATAAAAGGCTATTTTTATATAAAAGTTTAAAAAAAGCATTGTTATAAAAAACCTATCATAAAACTAATTTAAAATACGGCCTATTTATTAATCCTTATACTATATAGGCCATTTGTAAATAGCTTTAGACCCCTTTTCTTTTTATTTCTTTTTATTATTAAAGCATTGCAATAAAAGCGCTTATTATTAGGTCCTGCTTTAACAAAAGCTTTGCGCTTACTATAAGCCTTTACGGCCTAAGCATAAACGCCAATTTTTTTTTATTAATGTGACTTAAAGCTATTGCCATTTTCCTAATTTAAACGCCTAAGTTTTATATATAAATTAATTATTAATTAAAATAAGATATTATATCAAAAAGGATTATATATTAGCTGGGTATTAGTAAGATAATCAAATTTAATCTAAAAAGCCCAAATCTTTTTTAATAAAGCAAACGCCAGTTAATACTTTGTTTTTAATGCCTTTGCCAAAGCAATTAATAATATAACAGCAATTGATTCTGCGGCGGTAAAAAAATCTGCAAAAACAAATAATACAACATTTACTGCACAAATTAATATATTAAACTTAGTATTAATAAATCAAGGAAACTATATATATTATATTAAATATAAAATAAATTCGAATCTTTTTTAAATTCATAGCTAATTCATAAGCCGGGATTATAAATAATCTTTAAGGATTTTATTTATAAAGCAGTATCCCTTTTTTTAATTTTAAATTATTAAAAACATAAAAATGCTTTAAATCATACGCTTAGGCGTAAACGCATTATATGTAATATTTACGATAAGCAATCGCAAAGGCGCTAGATGGCACCTAAATTAATATTATATTATTATTAATATAAAAATATAGTACTAAAACAGCCCTAAAACAAATTCAAATATTAATTTAAGAAATAATTAATTTATTATTAATAAATTAAAATTATTAATTAAAATATGTTTAAAATTATATTAGCTTTTATACAAAATTAATAAATTTTAATATATTAATAATAAATTGTTGTTGCTAAAAAAAGAAAAGTAAATTTTTAAAAGGCTTTTAAAATATATATAAAATAAAGGAACAATAAAAAAATTATAAGCCTTGCTTAAATTATTAATAAATCTTGCTTAATCTATATATTATTAATTTTTAGCCTTAAATTAATAATTCACTTGGCACAATTAATACAAAGCCATTATAAATAAATTTTGACCCTTTTTTAAGCCCTTACTATAAATTATTACATTTATTCTATTTCTTAGCATCTCTTAATTTTTCTTTTTAATAAATTTTGATTTTATATCTCCTATATTATTACTATTTTAGCTGCCTTTCCTTTGCATATTACGTATTATTATGCTTTTTAATGCATAGTTTTTATAAAACATTTCTTTTAGCTTATTAAAATTTATATTACTCTTGCTTTCTTTTTATTATATTAAAATTTATTTTGATTTTTTCAAAAAAGGTATTGCCAATATTAATTCACAAAAGTTATGTAATATTATCATGCTATATAAAAAGCGCCACTTGAATAATATTATAATAATCTTTAAAGCTTATGCCTTGGTTATTAGAAATAATGGATTTAATAATTTCAAGGGGTAATCAAAGCTATAATAGACCTATTACAAAGGTCATTTAAAAAAGTATATCAGAAAAAATCTCTCCCATTCTTTTAATAATAAACAGATTTTACCACCCACTTTACTGAAAACTATATTAACCCCTTTGCTTAGTATATCTTTGCGTAATCCACCGGTACTGCACCAACATTTATAGCGTACTATAACGGTCATGTATTTACTTAGTAAACATAAAAAGCTGTTATTAATCTTAATAATTAAGAAATAAGTGTATCACATATGGGGTAAAACGGTTACGTAATAATGATTAAGTTTATTATTTGAAGTTGAGTACAAAGCTCTTACCTAATAATAAACGTGCCAGTCTTATATAAGACCTTCGTTTTCCTTAAATCATTATAACCCAAGGTAATTGTGTAGCAATTTCCTTAAATCACCATAATCCTTAATAATCCCATCACATAACCCATCATCTCACGCCTTATAAAACCCCCTTGTCTTAGCTTCTCTATGTAGCCAAGCTGCCAAGCCTCAGGGCCAAGACAATCGCATAACTTAATAAACAAATTAATTTTTAAGGCCTTTTTATTAACACTAGAGCCTTAAATAAGAACACTAGGAACATTAACTAATTGTGAACTTTATAACGGATTCAAAACGTTAAATTAAACATAAATTAAGTAAAGTAAAATCAAATCACATTTAAAGCCGATTCCCGTCCTTTTATAAGAGTAATGACGGTCAATACTCCTACCAAACAAATGGAGTTTAGAATTATAAATACGGATATCTCATTCCTAGTGTACCTATAATAATTAAATAATTTTAATGTTTAATATGATAATTTACGGAATATGTTAGTCCAGGGTTAAAAAAAAACTTAATTATATAAAAACAAAGCCATCTATGGCTTTTCCTAAACCAGCACTAATAATTATTTAATTCCTTAACTAATACAATTAATACGTGTCATTTAACTAAAATAAAAATTCAGAGATTATACAGGTAATTCAGGCACCCTTTAATATAACGCCTATAATACCTATTAAACTAAACTGGCCACGTACTTAACTCGGATATTATACTCAAAGTCAAAAAGATGTGTAAACATTACTAAAAACACGCAGATACTCTACATAGGTTTTACTTTAAGTTATAAAATGACGTAAATTTTAACTATATAATCTACGTTAATATAACACAGTTTAAAAAGAAATATGCCCTCCACATAATTAATAAAGCCACTGGCTTTAAAACAATGAAACTACTCTAAAAAAGGCCTGATTTAATTATAGTTTAAGCCATATTTAATGCCTTTAAGTTAATATAAATAAACATATACATTAGACCCCTTAACTTTGTGGTCTATGATTATAGGACTAAGTTTAACTCTAAGGAATTTCACAATTCCTTATATTCTATCAAGAGCACTTTAAAGCTTGTGCTTGCGGAGATATACCACTCAATTAACTAAGTAAAAAGATATCATTATCCACTCTAATATACTTATAAGATCGTTATAAAAAAAAGTACCTTAAATTAATTAATAAAGATCAATTATAAATGACAATTAAGGCAATGAATAATATAACTGAACTTAATGGGCTAATTCCTACACTACTCGTCTTTAAAGCTTATCTTAAAATAACGGAATTAAATCTTCCAAGTCCGTCCATTAAGTAATGTGTTATTACTATTAAAAAAGCAATAAAAGAAGTAAGACGGATTCACGTTACCTATAAAAATTAATAACGCATTAATTACCTAAAACGGCCCTAATACTACTCTAATTCATGACTTACGGTTAAAGGACCAGGTCCTAATATAAAAACAAATAAAAAATAAAAAGGGCTATATAAGTTCTTAAGAATAAATAACAAGTCTTATAAGATTACTATAAATAATAATTGGATTTATATATTCTAATCCACGTTTATACGCTTATTTAAAACAAATGTGTCGAATATCAAACGTTAAAAAGAAAATTTACTAAAAGATTCCGTAAAAATCACTCTTAATCTAAGATCATTAATTAATAATATACCTAAATCAACTCTAAAGCTGTCCTAAATCACCATTAAGTTCCTATTTATATAACTTATTTAAAGATTATTAATAATTAATAACAATTATAATATCAAAGTGTTTTTAACTAAGAAAAAAACAAAAAATCAAGAGCTTTTTATTAAACCTTATATTAAAGGCAAGATTATTACACTTAAAGCATTATTCTAATAATTTCATCAAACTAAATATAAAACACTCATTAAAAGAGGGGTATTTATACTTATTTAAAAAAAAATAACCTTAAAGTAAAAAGTTAACATATCTTTAAATCTAAAATAATAGATAAAAATAAAAATAAGAAAACCTTAATATTATATGAAAAGTCAAGACATATAATCTAATACTTTAATAACAAAGGTAAAAAAGAGATACTAACTTAATCTCTAATAATTGAACGAGTAAGCCAATGACTATTTATTTTCCTAATATTTACAATTAAACAACCAAAACAGGTACAAAATGGATCTAAATCACGTCTAATATTTAAACATAAATAAAACTTCTTCAAGATATCTTTATATAATCCCTTTAAAAAATCGCAAATAAATTCTCTCCTAGCATAATGTTTATATTAATGCTCCTACTTTATAATATTTTCAATTTAAAAAACCACTAGTTTAACACTTACCATAAGCACTATACCAAGAAATTATAAATAAAGACTTTTACATATAATCTTTACTTATTAATTAATATTAAAAATAATTAAAAGTTTAAAATAATGAGAATATAAATTAATAACACACTAATTTTAAAAAATAACAAGTTCTTAACTTAGAAATAAACGGAAATTACAAATGTGAACTTTCTAACAAAGCCGATTTAAGTCTTAAACGCCTCTAAACCGCTAATATTTAATGATTATATTATTATTATAAAAGGAAATAATTTTTAAATGTCTTAAAAAGGATAAAGGGCTAAAATTAAATTAATTAACATAAAAAAGTAATTATAAAAAGGCTTATATAAAACAACGCGCTCATACAGCCTATATCACTACGATTTACCAATTAAAAGCCATATTCGATTTTTTAATAGTGGATTAAATTAAGATCCTATAATAAATGACGCTAAGGCCTTAAATTTGTGTCTTTAATAGTAAATAAATAACTTAAAAAAAGTCTATAGTATATCCCCGTGGACTTATATTTAATAAAAATTTACTTCTTTATTAACGGTTCTTTTATTAATAATAAGAATCTTAATTCTTAAATTGGGTTTATAATAATAATTAGAACTAAATTTGATGGGGATATAAAGTTTACTTTTAGTGGTAACATTATCTATACTAGTTCTATAAAGTATAAAAATGTTACTCGCGCAATACTCGCTTTAAAACTATATGTTATGATTGTCGGTATTAATATGTTAATCATTATGGCAATTACTATTAATATAATAACTGATAAGCTCAATTTTCCCAAGTTTCTCACCGTCGTTTATATAAACTCTTTCTCGTTATATAAATGTATCGTCAAACTTAATACTATAAAGGAAAAGCGTTTAATAATTAATATAATAATTCGTTAATTATATAAGTATAAAAAACACGAAAATATAATAGATTAATAGTACCCGTAACCTTGTTAATGTCATAACAAAAGCTACTCTAAATAAGGCTCTTTAAGATTTTATTAACATTAACACGTTCATTATTAAGATAAAAGGATAGGTTTAAAAACTTATTAGAACTGATTCGGATCAGTAACGAAGGATTTTCTTATAATTATTACTTTTCTTTTCGTGCGTACTTTTCTTTTCGTGCGTACTTTTCTTTTCGTGCGTACTTTTCTTATAATACGCTTTTTATTTCCTTTATTTATTTTATTTCACTTGTTTATATAATTATTCAATTTATAAAAATAAAAGACAACTTAAATTTATATTTATTTACCCTCTGATTCAAAGCACTAACGGGCGACTTTACAATAACACTCTACTAAAAACCTAACTGCTGGTTTTATTATAAAGGGCTATTCTCGTATAAGGGTTTGAAAAAAGCTTTATCACAAAAAACTTACCATAAGCCAATCTAAAACAGCGCCTATTCATTACCCCCTATGCCATATGGGCCGTCCATAAACAGCTTAAACCCCTCTTCTTTTTCCTCTATTATTACCTAACTACCGTGACAAAGGCACTTATTATTAGGTCCTGCCTTAATAGGAGCCTTGTGCTTAATACGGGCCTTTTTAACCCTGGCGTAAACGCCTGAAATAACCTTATCTATATGGGCTAAAGCCACCGCTATTTTTCTAACTTATAAAACTAAGTCTTATATGTAAAGCGGTTATTAACTTGTGATATGAAAAGTGGAGCAAGCCTTTTAATATGTGAAAGATCTTTTATAATCATTAAAAGTGAGAAATGTGTGAGTGTGTTTATTAAATTAAATTAAACGTTACCTTTTTTAAGATAAGACTACAAGTTGAAGATATATATATAAAGTACTTACGTAAACATACATTAGACCTCATTAAATATATTAACATAATAATAGCGCTAGTTACATGACACACCCTTATAATGAGATATTATTCACACGATTAAAAACTCGCCATTTATAATGTATAATATACGGTCGTAACCAAAAAAGACAATTATATTAGTTATATATTTTAGATTATTGAAAGTATGGCCTTACTTAATGTATATGCGTAAGTACCGGTGGTAGTATTTACGGAGGAATAGGACGTTAATAATTAAGACTATATAATTTAATTATTATTTATGTAATTTATAGTAAATGCTATAGATATATTAAGGGAACGTATAGATTATGTAACTTAACTTTAATCGGGTTATTATGTGACATTACACTGAACCTTTAATATTTTAACATTCCCCTTTAAGGTAAATTATATTTTATTTAATTACCTTTTTACTTATAAATCGGGATTATAAGTCTTTTGAGTGCCTTTATTTTTTTTTTACAGATCTTTAATAAGTCTTATTTATCTTTTAAACATTTTAAAAATAATATGTTTAAATGGCTTTATTATTTTATTAATAACTATATTATTTGTAAAAATATAATTAACCTTTAGGCTTTTTGTTTTATTAAGTCATAAATAAAGTAATAGGCGATATTAATATACTTTAATCATTTATTTAAATATGCATTCTTAGTTAAAGTAATAATACTTTGATTATTTTTTAAATATTTAGATTAATCTAAAATCTTTTTTAATAAATTAAAAGTATCTTAAGTCTTAAAGAATTTAGGTGAACCATTGGCTTTATTTTATATAATTTGTAAGTACTATATATTCAAACTCATAACTTAACATAGCAACAAATCGTTATTTTTTGTTTAACCATGAAAATGGGCTACTATAAAACATTAATACATTTCTAAAAATGCTCTTTTAATTTATTTTATCGTTTACCCGATCCATGTCTGAGAAGAGTATAGTAATATTATACTTTCCTTTTGATCTATAATAAATTCTTATTTTAATAGTTGACTTAAGGTAACGTAAAAGTGACTTTAATATATGTCTGTGGTATTTGGTTAAGTCGCTTATAAATTAATTAAGCTTTTTAAAAATCAATATAATATCTAGTCTTATAAAAATTATTATATATATTAGGCTTTTAATAGCTTATTAATACTTATTAACATTAATCTGTTTATTGTTGTCATTAGTAAGGCGGAGGTTTTTATAATCAGTTATAAAGACTCTCTTAAGCTTGAAGGTCTCTTAAGTGATTTAAATTTATTTAAAACATTTTAAAGATATTACTCTTAATTAATCTTTAATACTTTAGCTTATTTATTACAAATAACTTTCACTCTAAAATTTTTATTAATTTCTTTTAAGTTTTTAATGTTAAACCGTAAAAACAATTTTAATTAAACTAATTTAACTCCCCTTTACTCTTGGCATATATAACAATGTCATTGATATATATAAAGAGTTTAATTATTTTTTCCTTATACATAAATATATATAAGTCAACAGCACTTTATTTAAATCCTTACTTTAAAAGTTCATTTTTATAAACTTATTTTAGTCTTTCACAGTTTACTTTAATTTATATAGGCTTTTAAAAGCTTATTAAACAAATACTTTTTTAATTAATATATCATCTAAGACTTTTAAAAAAGAATTCTCCTTAAGTTTTGACTTTATAAATACGTTTTTAATATCATATTGTCTATATTCCAAGTCTTTTTTAATAACTATAACTAAAAATAATCTAAGTGTATCCATTTTAATTATTAAAATAAACATTTAATCGTAATCCTCATTATATACTTAATTAAACCCACGTATAATTAATCGGGCTTTAAAGCAATTAATCATCTTAATTACTATTATTTTAATTATATAAACCCATTTATAAAAAACAAAATTTACGCTTTTAAATAAAATTACTTTTTAAAAAATGCCGTTTATATATAAAAAAGCATTTCTTTAAACATTACTACTCGTCATTCTTTTATACAAAGGCTAATTATGGCTTCTTTATATGTCTAAAAGATTTTAATATTTACGATTTCTTGTATTAGCGTGGTAATTTCGTTATATACATTGTTTTATTCTTCGTTAAATATATCATTCTTTAATAAAATATGTATAATTATAATATAAATCCTCTTTACTTTACTTTAATCTTTTAGATTTAGCCCTGATTTCTTTTAAGACTTAATAAAATATCTAAATACTTTTTAATTATTAATAAATTGTTTTTTACTTTAAGATTAATTAAAATTAACTTTGTTGATTATTAAAAGGTAGCTTTCTAATTAAATGATATTAATATTAAGCTAAGGTATTTCCGGTTCTATCATTAATTAGCTTTTGTTAGGTTTAACGGTGATTTTAAAAGCTAGGCCTTTAAAATCAAGAATACCCTTTTTAGGGCCATTTTTATTAAAACCATAAAGACTTTGTATTAAGTTGACTTGTGAGGAGGGATTATAAATTAACTTAATTATTAAAGAGGTTTATTATTAAACTTTAAAAATATAATCTAACATTTTTTTTAATAAATCTTAATATATTAATTAGCGGTGTAAACAATAAGATTATAACTTATAAAGTTATCTTATTCTCAGTAATTGATTTTATTATCTTTAATGCCTTTAGTCTTTCACGGGCTTTTTTATCAAAGGTAACATTTAAAGTTCCTTATAGTCTAGTTTTATAATTCTAAAATCTAAAATCAACTAATCTTTTTAAGTTATTTTCTTTAACGATTATTTTACTTAATATAATCGTTATTCCACGTTTTAAGGAATAAACTTTAAAGTATTTAATTATATCTTCCAAATATCTTATAAAAACTCTAATTTTCCTTAAATTAACAAATTTATTATATCATTTATTAATAGGAATCGTCTTTTTATTTATATAATAAAAACATTTACTCCTTTATTTATAAATGTAATGAATTAATAAAAAAATTCTATTACAGGCCTTTATTAGATAAGTCTTTTTATTATTAATCACGGGTTTAGTGGCGGCTCGGTTTCTTATGTATAAATCTGTTTTAACTATTTTGTCCTAAAGTTCTAGTGATAATTATACCTCCTCGAATATTATGCGTATATTGAATTCTACAGTTTAAATTAATCATTCAATAAGTCCATTCTAATGTAAAAATATAATAGTCATTGATTATACTATTACTTTATTTTTAATTCTTTAGTCATTAATAACTTTAAAAAGCTTAAGTATATTGTTTAATTATACACGTTTAATCTTCTTTTTAAATTAAAGTTCTACGATTATTTTTTAATCTTTAAATACTAAGTAAGTATTGCTTTTAAATTTAATCAGTAATACTTAATCTTTTCTTAAATAAATGTCAATAATAAGAAAAAATAATAGTTACCTCATATTATTGGTGGGAATAGTCCAATAACGTCAAATTGTACTAAATTTAAGATCTTTATAAACTATAGGCTTAACTTTTTAAGAATTTAGTTCTTTATTTTAGTAATCGCGTATACGTCATAGATATTTAAGTCCGCTAGGACCTTAATTTCCTTTTAAAGTGTTATCACTTTATATAAGTTTTAAATCTTATTAAAGCCGAAGTAAATAAATCATTCATAATATTTAAAATAATAAGCTAAATCTTTTCCTTATACCGGCGCTTTATCGTTTTTGTCAACGTTAACATTGATTTTATAAGTTAGACCTATAAAATCATTGTCTTTATTATTAGCTGAGTCTTTATTTATAAATAACACCTTAAGTTAATTATAATTAACTTAACCGGCGGTTTTAATTACTTTACCTTTAAATGTCTTAAAGATGTGTTTTATAACATATAAGCCTTATAATTGTTTTACTTTTAAGACTCTTTTATTTCTTTTAGTAATTTAAATGTTCTCATTATTAAAGGCTCTACGATAATTACCATTATATAACTTCTTTATAAAGACTAGATTCATACTTAACTTAAGAACATAAAGTACATTATCCAAATAATAAGAGGTTCCATTCACAGTCGTAACTAGAGCTATTTTTCATATACAAGAATATAACATTCTTCTTTTTATTTATATATAGACTTTAAATATCAGCTTTAATTCTTTAAATAATTCGAGTTAATTAATTATAAATAAACTCGTTTTTGTGTTAATAGCTTAGTTTTGTGGGGTAATCTTACTAATAAATTCTTTTAATAATATGACTTTTTTAATGGTATTATTATTAAAAAAAAGGCAAACTTAAAATAACTTTTATTATTTGAGTCGGCTTTATCATTAAAGTCTTAGATAATTATATGTCTTTTCTTAGAAAAGCGGTGGGATTTTTTATGGATAGGTTATAAATAATGAGGTTTTTTATCCTTAATTCTTAATTTAAGATTATAAGTCTTTTAGAACGTCGTTTTCCTTTTTTTAGCTTTTAATCTAAGATCACAAGTCTTCTTAGAGCGTCGCTTCTTTTTTCTTTTGTTATTTAGGTTTAAATTCTGTGTGAATTCTTTATTTATATTTTAATATTTATAATTAGTAATAAAGTGATTTAATGATTTATAATAATAATAATTTATAAAGACGTTAATAGTGCTACGTTTTGAAGAGTTATTGTCTCATTAAAAGTAATGGTTAAGATATTAATACACTTATTTGTGCTGTTATTATATAATATACGTTCTCTCTTTACTATTATTACAAGGCTTTAAGTCTTATATATGAGATTTTTTTAAAGAATTTTAATCTTTTTATTAATTAATAAGATTTATTATGTTAAAAAACCGTTACTTACCGTAATATATCACCTTTGTTTTTAAAGAGCCAAAATTAATATTAAAAAAAAGCTTCGTTAAAGTATATATTCTTTATTACTGAGTTTATTAAGATGATTTTACGTTAATATTCTTTAAGTTTTATTTATAATCTATTAATCCTAGTGTCTTTATTAAATGTAGAGGTTTAAATATTCATTATATATTAGTTAACAGTTAATAAGTTAGTCTTACTATATTTCAGTTTTAATTATGTTTAAACAGTGACAACGGTTTTATACTCATTAATTAATATGGCGTCGTTTTTATTAAGTCTTTTTAATAAAAATTTTAATGTTTTTACGTTATTTTGTTTTTATTACTTTACTTTTTTAAGATTTTATGTACCACTTAATCGTTTAAAACCACTAGTAATATATCGTACAGGATTGGGGTCACGTGATGGTCATATGATTAAGGTGAATATATATCATAATACGCACTTTCAGATGTGGATTCACTTTTGGAGGTGTCGTATTGTGTACGATAGTTAAAAGCCACAACCTCTGCCGAGTTGACTTGTTGACTTGTTGATTTTTGGCCTCCGATGAGATCCCGGTGTGTGTGCGATCAAATTATGTCCCTCCCGTTTGATAGGCTGGTTTAGCGGCTTGCAGGTTACATTTACGCTACTGCAGGCTGGACCAGTAATAATTCCGACGAATAGCGATCAATTCAGAGGTAAGCTTGAGTGGGCTGTGATAGGTTGCCGCGAAGAGACTACCGCTTGCGCCACCAGCGCCACCAACGACTTGCCTCTGGGGGGTGTATTGTACAGGATTGGGGTCACGTGATGGTCATATGATTAAGGTGCATATATATTATAATACGCCCTTTCAGGAGTGGATTCACTTTTGGAGGTGTCGTATTGTATACGACATAATATCATTAATCGTAGAGCTCAATAGGGTATTTAATGTTAATATTCTAAAGGCTACTTTAGCTCCTCTTTCTCAAAGGATCTATATGTACTCTGTTTTATTTGTTTTAATAATATAAAAGACGCCTTTACTTTTAACCTTAATCCTAGTTCAACGAAACTAATCTTTATAATTGTCCTTATTAAAGGTTAATAAATATGTATTGTTTTTGCCTATTTTGTTTAATAATCATAATAAAGAACTTAATATTTATGATTTAATTAAATTTTATGTATGTATAGTTGGTAAGGTCTTATCATGTGTACCGGTTATTAAATTAATGTGTGAGAATCTATACTTAGTTTAAGGTTTATAAATGACTTTCTCTTTAAAGGCCACTTGTCTTATTGTGTGTATAAAGCTCCCTTTAAAGTCTATGAATCGTTTGATTTATTATACGGTTTATGAGTAGCCTTTTTATTTTTAGCTCTTATAAGCGCTTTTACTTAACCCTTTAATACTCTTGCTTAACTGAAATTCCCTTGTCATATTTGTTAGGATTAAATTAATCGCTTTTTTTTATTAATTTTAAATTATGTTTTACCGGGGTTTATAACTTATTAAAAGTATGGCTTTACTTAATATATACGCGTAAATATTAACGGTAATATTTACGGAAAAATAAGACGTCAGTGGTTAAGATTATATAACTTAATTATTATTTATATAATTTATAATAAAAGCTATAGATATATTAGGGGAACGTATAAACCATATAGCCTAACCCTAATCAGGTTACCATATGACACTGCACTAAACCCTCAATATTCTAACCTAGATTATAATATACTTATTATAAATCATATAAATGACTATGTATAAACGCCGTGTATATTTAAAAAAAAGGAAAATATATAAATACGTAGTTAATATGTGTAATAAAATCGTATAATATAAATAATCGTCGTGTTTAATGTAAATATAACACCTTGTAATGAGTATAAAGTATAATAAAATAAAAGTAAACATTAAAATATAATTACAACGTATTAAACTAATATGTTAAAACATATAAAAAGTTATATAATTATAAGTTTAATGTAAAAGAAATGAAAAATCATATATTATTGTTGTTTTATTTAATTTTAAGTATTTAGTTTAAGTTTAAAATAATAAGGCTTTACGTAAGTGTTCTTAAGGTTAAAGTAAGATTAGATTTATACGGTTAATATCATAATTAACTAATCTAAGAGTTAAGTGATTATTTTAAATTAAATTTATGGGAAATAAGAGTAAATTATATTTATTTATTAATTAAGTCGAGATTTATTCTATGTTTTATTATATGTCGTACGTTAATTAATGTATGGTTAAGTGGCTTAAGCACGTTAACTAGTAATTAAGCGATTATGTCCATTAAACTAACAATTATAAAAGGAGTGTTTACTTTAATAAATAATAAATTTCCTTTAATATTAATATCATATATATTCGCGCTTATGCCTTTATTTTTTACTTTGTCTGTCTTTTCTTCTTTAATCTTTATATATATCATTTAAACGATCTATATTGTTAAAATGTCTCCTAAGTCTTCTAAAAAAATAAATGATAAATATTATAAACTTTATATTAACTAAGTGAATATTTCGTTTTTTTTTACTTTTATACATGTTTTATGTATTATGCTTTTTAGCTTTAAGTATTAAGTTAACTAATAATATAATTATAAATTAATACCTTTAAAGATAAGTTCACTTAAACATCTGCTCTTACATTACTTCTTATATAATAAGTCGTACATTTAGATTCTCTTTTTCTTAAATTAAAAAAAATCTGTTTTATTTAGATTTTAATAATACTTTATTTATTTTATCCGTTTAATGTCGTTTTATATCTTATAATGAGTTTAATATATTTTCCCCTTTTATTCATATGCCTTTTCTTTCTTAAGCTTTTATTCCTTATAAAAAACTCGTGTTTTCTCGCTTTATTTTCTTTTTTCTTATTTTTACCTTGTCTTTTACTTAAGTTGTCATTTTATAAACTTTTAAAAACAAAAGTAAAACTCGTAAAATAATTAACGATAATAATAGATTTATATTTATTTTAATAAAGTCGGGGAAATCATAAGATTTAAATAATAAAAGTTCAGGTTAAAAACGTTTAATTATATCGTTATTATTTGTTTTTAATATACTTTTACGTTTTTAAAAATCTTTTTATGTCGCGCAACAAGCTTTATTGTTATGTCAGCATATTTGATAAGGTTTAGTGTATGCTTACGTAAGCATTTCATGTATATATTTTCAGCTTGCAGTTTTATTTTAGAAAGGGTAATGCTTAATTTAATTAATTTAATACACTTATATATTTCTCACTTTTAGTGATTGTAGAGATTTTTCACATTTAAAAAGATTTGCTTTATTTTTTGTATTATAATTAAAAGCCATAGGCTGTTATTATTATTTGGTGCATATATGGATTTAGATTTTATTTAAGTCTTTTATTTATTATTTTTACGATCCTTTTTTATTTTTAATTTTTTAGTTTTTTTGTTTAATGATCGCTTGATCATTTTAATATGTTTATAAACAATAGTAGCATTAAAACGTTAAATGTAAATATTATTTGTAAGAAACCCAAGCAATGGGCTAATTAGTATACTTATTTTATGTTTAACGTAAACATTTTCAAATTATAGCCTTTAATTAACCTTAATGCAGCAAATGCTTGCACTTTTGCGGAAGTCCTTAATTTTATTTTTAGAAGCGCCAAGCAAATTGCAATAGCAAAAATTGTTTAATCATAAGTTAATTTTCAAGTTGCGCAAGCTTAGTATAGCGCAAATTTTATTACTTGGGCTATGATAATAAAAGCTTATTTGAATTTTCTGGCTATATTAGCAAATAATACTTAAAGCAGGATTATTATTATCATATTAGGTAAAAGCAAAACCAATTAATCAACTCCAAATCCTTTTGCTTTTGTGATCTTAAAAGCCCCAGCCATAACGGTTTTATATAAGCCGGAATTATGTACTTTTAATGTTGAAAACGAGAAAAAAAAATAGAAATTAAATTATGCAATTTAGTAACCTTAAACAATTATATATCTTAAACTTTATAAGTAAATTTAAAAAATCATAGCATATAAGTATTTTAATATTATTACATTATAGCTTATTTTAAAAAAGCATATAAATATTTAAGCGCTTAGTTGTTCTTTTTACTTTGTGCTTTAATAAACGAACCAAACCCTGCAAGCTAATATTAAACAAAAGTATATCGCTTTGCTTACTTAAGCAAAAAAAAATTAATTTAATTAAATGAATTATGGCATATTAAGCCTTTTTTAAAAAGCCAGATTATATAAGATTATTAATATTAAAAAAATTTAAGGGCTTATAGACTTTTTAATCGCTACTAAACAATTCGATAATAAATGGTTCACTAATTAGTATCAAAAAATTAAGAAAGCCAATAAGCTTAAAACCCTTTTTTTATATATTTTGAAATAATTGTGCTGTTTTTTTTATGTTAACGAAATGAATTTAATATATCGTAAGCTTATTAATAGCAAATTATATGCTAATTATTATGCCATTTTTTAAGAAAGATCAAATAGTGCAGGATTTAAGAATAAAAGCTTATCCAAGGCCTAAGGTAAGAAATTTTTCAAGAGCTTATTAAATCAATAAGCTTTAAAACGGTTTTACTTATGCTTTAAGGATTTACATAAGTGGTCCCTTAGCTATTGCATAAAGTTTTAATTTGCTGTTTATGAAAAGACTTTTGAGACTTTTTTTAATGAATTGCCTAAACCAAGTTTAAAGCAAAACAAAAGTTAAGCTAAAAAAATCCGTTAATAATTTGCAAAAAACAAATAAAAGAGCTTGCGAAGCCAATTTGGCTAAAACAAGCTTTTGCTTTTATTAATTAAAGATTTGATTAAAAAATTAGGGAACTGAAAAAGCTTGGGGAAATTTAAATTTAAGTTCTTAAGTAATATTTTTAATAAATTAGTGGGATTAAAAAATAATGCGTTTTTAATGCTTTTATCAAATTTTAAGGAAAAGGCCCAATTAAAAGCTTTTTTTTTTTAGGGAAATGCCTTATTTTCTTTTTTTAATTTAATACTTTTAAATAATTATAAAATAACTAATTTAATCAATGATATCTTGTTTTTGAAACCTAGATTTTTTATTAAGACAAAGCCAAATAATATTATGAAGGCAGAAAGCAATTAGTTTCCTATTTTAAGGCGCGGAACTCAAATTATAAAAGACGTTTTTATGAATAATAATAATTAAACATATGATTTCATTTTTTATAATATTGCTATTATAAAAGGATTTTATATTAACATCATTTTAAAAGCTTATTTGTTTAAGCAAGATTTTTGGTTTTGTAAAATTGATTATACTTTATGCTAAGGCAATAATAGCAAGCCTATAGAAAATCATTTTATTGTTCGTTAATTAAAACGCCAATAAAACCTTATGTTTTTTAAATATAAAAAATATTTAAATGTCGTACAGAATAGGGGTTTGTCGGCTGGTAGCATCAACAGAGCCTCAATGGCGTTGCAGCCAATCAAGACTGCTTATATAACTAGATCTTTGGAGCCCCCTTTTAAGGGGAGCTTTATTATACTCTTTTATAATTCAAGACTTTTACACTTCCTGAAGCTCCTTCCCTACGATGCTTAATAGTTAAAAGCCATAGCCTTAATCCATAAATTATTAAGGTACAATTATTATAGGTCAAAAAAAGCAAGAATAAATGTTAAAAAACATTTACCGCTATTTGGAAAACTTTTCAAAAGCACACATTCCCCCCTTTTTAATTTAATAACACTTTTTTAAACTTTTTAAATATTTGATAATAATAAAATGTTTTCTTAAAATGTATTAATCAACAAGAATAACGCTTTATTAAGCAATTATTGCCAATGGTCGCAATAATGAACAAGATTTTAATATCATGCTTAATTTAAAGGCATTATTAATTTCGTTAACCCAAATAAACATAATATTCCAAATTTTTTTAAATCTTGATCAGCAGCTTTTAACATTAATAAATATATACAAATTAAGACAAATAATTGGTTTGCAAAATGAATAGCATTAATAAGCAATAGCAAGCAAAAAATATACTATAAATAGGAGATTGCCAGCAAAAACAAGAAAAGGACTTTTATAAAGCTTTTATAAGCTACCAAATCATAAGAGGCAACTTTTAGCAATATTAAGAAAATTTGGGAAATTTGCATAAAAGAATTCCAAAATAACCTTGCCCAATAAACGCTTCTTAGCATAAAGTATTAATACTTATTTAATTAGGTTAATAGCATTGTTAATGTATTAATCTTAATAAACGCTATTAATAATAATAAGTTAAAAAACCTTATTAAACTTCAAGCATTAATTAAATTAATTAAGCAAGAGCTTGCTTTTTTAAATGCTTTTATGCTATTATTTGTTATTTCAAATTATTAAGAAGCTTTAATAAATGCTTTTAAAAAAAAAGAAAAAATGAAAGCTTGCATTTGGCATAAAAAATGGCAAAAAAGATATCATTTAGCCAAAACACATAATATTTTGAAAGTTTAAAGCATTTTAAGCATTTAAAATTTCTTTTTTATAGCTTTAATTTATGCCAAAACATAAACCGCTTAAGCTTTAGCTAATATTATCAAAAATAATGTTTTGGGAAAAGAATATTATATAACGCTTAAAAAATATGATTTAGCTTTTAAAGCCAATTTAAAAAAGCATTTCAAAAATGATTTAGGGAATAAAAAAATAGCAAATAAGTTATATGCCTTTTTTGAAAAGCGTTTAAAAACTTTTAATAGCTTTAAAATTACTTTCAATGCCAAAAGCTTAAGCATTTATAGCAAACAAGGCTTATTCAATCAATCTTATTTCAAATAATTAAAGAAAAGCAATTGCTTCTGCAATTTCAAGAATAGCCATTTTTAGGCATCCATTAAATGCTAAAAATTATGATACGCTTATAATGGCAGCTATGCAAACAAATTAAAGAATCGCCTTAGTAATAATAAAATTAAAGAAATTTGCAAAAAACTTGAAAAAGCAAAATATGCCAAGCTACAAAAGGAAATTATTAAAAAGAATTAAAAAATCCTCCTCATTAATTAAATCATTGAAAGCGTTGCCTTAAATAAAAAGAAGAAAAAAAAGCCATTATTATTAATAAATAAAAGCAAATACCTTGAAAATATTAATGCTGCTACTATTAATCCAAAGCTATTTAATATTAATAAAGCAATAGGAATATATACCGCAAATTTTATCGGCAATTCACACGCATTTTTAAATAGCATACTTATAAACAATTGCAGTGCTTAGCATTTTATTAATAATAAGAAAAAGCTTATCTTAAGCACTTTTATAAAATCTAAAAACAATAATTATATAAAGGCAAATATACAATGCCTTTTAATCATTAATTAAGGCTAGCAACTTTTTAAAAATATGCTAAAAAGCAAAAATAATCCAAATACATAAAACCTAATCTTAAGCAATATCACAATTATAATTGGTTTTAATATTAACATTATTTTTAAAGCGCTTTTATTAAATATTGAAATTTGATATTTAAGAAAAAACATCATATTAAGATATAGGGAAATTCAAAATAACATAATGCTTTGAAAACTAAAGCGGAAGTATAACCTTACTTTCTTTAAATATAAGCCTTTTAACTACTTTTATTGCCCCTATAACCCAATAATAATAAAGCGCCTTTTAATCATAATATATCCAACTCTCCATCGTAGCTTGAAATAAGGTTTCCAATTAAGTAAAAAGCTATTGCAAGCTTATTATGCAATGCCAAAAATATGGCACCTAAAAACGGGCTATTTTAAAGAAAAAGCACTTCAAGCGCTGCTTCATGCAAAAAAGGGAATAGAATTTAATAGTGTTTCTAAAATCAAATGCAAAAACTATGCTATAACATACGCCGGA
This sequence comes from Helotiales sp. F229, assembly GCA_002554605.1. Lineage (NCBI taxonomy): Eukaryota > Fungi > Ascomycota > Leotiomycetes > Helotiales > Helotiales sp. F229. Next base: position 1,620,198 of record MXAW01000017.1, read on the forward strand.
AATATTATTTTAAGGAGGAAGTCTAAGAATAAGGCAGCTAAATCATTTTTTAAAATCCTTTGGGACTTGTTTAATTTCCCCTTAAGCTATAATAAAACGCAATAATTATTAATAATTAAAAATAAGTATAATGGGAAGCTGTTTAGCTAAATCTTAATAAGCAAATTGCTAAATTATATTATGCTAATATTATAAAATTTTAAGCATTGAATAAAATATTAATATAAATTATTTATTTATGTTATTAGGCATAATAATAACATTTCCGTTATTGCAATTTTTGGAATGATATGCTATTAGGATTGGATGATAAGGAAAGGAATCAAAATAAAAAATTCCCCAGCATATACCAAAAAACCAATCAGCGGTTTAAAGCGCGCAAAATAAGAAATTATTATTAAATTCATTAAAATGCGCATTTGAGCAAAACTCCTAAAGAAATTGTATTTAAAGGTGTGTAATACGGCGGTTTACTTATATAACAAAGCACTATTCGCATAATAAAAAATGAAGAGCCTAAACCAAATGCTTTAGGAATAATTTTAAGGCTATTTTTGATAATATAATCCATTAATTATAAAAAGGCTATTAATTGATTTGAAATTAAATTAAAGCGGGGAATATGCGTATGGGGCGCGTGCTTATTTAATAAAAAATAATAAAAAAGCCGGAAGAAACAAAAAAGGCTTTAAAATCAATCTCAAAAAACATTTAAATTATTTGATTAATTATATTGCTTTTAATATATATAGAATCTAAGTGCCTTAGCTATGCCGTATTATTATAATGCGCAATGTTCGCTTTAATAAAACAAAGTTTTATTTTTCAAAGAAAAAGAAATTAATTAGCCAAATTGCTTTTGCTTTAAAAAAGCTTATTATTATAATAAAAAAAAACAATGTTTCCTTAAATATAAGGCTTAATATAAGCAATATTATAAAAAATATTGCGGAAGAACAAATGGCTAAGCTAAATGCTATTATTAAAATGCATATTAAAAAGCTAATAAAAACAGAAATCATTATATCAAAAATGCTCCCCCCGCTTATAAAAATGCTCCCCCTAGCAACCAAATCACCTGCAATAATACCAATAAACCTTAATTCTCTTAAATTATTAATAAGCTTAAGGGTAATAAAAAATAAAATAAAAATGGTTTCTTATAAAAGCCGGGAAGTATAAAGCAATAAAATAATTCCTTATAAAAGCCAAAAGGGGGAGAGCAATAATATAATTCCTTATAAAAGTTAAAACTTAAAGGTAAATAAAGTGGTTTTTTATAAAAATAGCATTAAAAATAATAATGAAATTTTAACTCCTTATAAAAAATTAAGTTTAGGCGTTTTAAGACTTGCTAAAAATTAAATAATCAAAAATCAGCTTGGGAAAAACGCCTTATGTAGTGAAAATATAAACTTAGGTGTTAAGGAGGCGCATTAAATATATTTTTAAATTGTAATATTAAATCAAAGGCCATAAGACCTTAAGCAGCAGGTCCTTAAATTATTAAAAGCTCCGCTTATAGCAATTGGGATAAACAACAATTTTCAAATATTGGCCAAAGCAAGCTAATAATAGCAATAAAAACAAAAATATAATCAAATTTATGCAACATAAAAAGTGTAAAGGAAGCACAATAAACTTGCAATTTAAGGCTATTATTTCATAATAATAGCTTTATAATAAAATAGCCACTTGCGCATAATGGAATTTGCTAGCACATTTTATAAAGCTACTTCAATGCAAGCAAATAGCAAAAACATAATTATATTGCATATAATAATAGCAATAGCTATTTTAAATATTAAAATAAAAGCAAACTTTATAATTGCTTTTAATTTATATAACCCATATTAAAAAAAGCTTTTAAAAGCTTCAAAAAACTAGAATAAGCTAAATAGCTATGCCTAAGGCAAATATTTTAAAAAAAATGCTAAAAAGGAGATTGCTAATTTAAAAGCTTAATATTGCTAAAGAGTAATTCCCAAGAAAAACGCCATTATATAGCCTATTTTATTAAAATAGGTTTTCATATACAAAATCAATTTAGCAAATAAATTAATTTGCTGCTGCTTTCGCATTATAATATAAGGGGATATGCAAAATAATTTAATAATTTTTTTAATATATGCTACAACATTTGCAGCATGCTTTTTTAAAATGGTAATAGCGCTTATAATATAATTTGATTTAAAAGTAAAGCAATTTAATATAATTAACGCATTTGTTAATGCCAAATATGATAAGAAAAGCGCTTTAATATTATATTACCTTTTAAATGGCTGAAAAAGACCTGAAATAATAATAAAAATTGATTAAGCATTGTACGGCTTAAGAGACTCCCCTGCATTATGGTATAACAATTTTGCTATAATATTAAATAAATTAAACCTCAACCCTTTAGCAAAAAAGCCGTGTATTTTCATAAATTCTAATAAAATAATCTTTATAGCGTTTTACATTAACAATATTCAAGTTTTATATTATGCCTTAAATAACAATAAAAAATAAAAAATCATTAAAGGATTGCACTTAGCCTATAAACTTATTATATTAGGAGATATGAAATGGTTTTTGGGGGTATGTGTAATTAAAGATTGGTTCGCAAAGACAGTGTTTTTGATGTATAATATTTATATAAAAAAAGTGGCTTGGAAATTTAATATAATGGATGGGAAATGCCTAAGCACGCTTTTGCCAAATTATAATTTAATCAAAAAATTTGGAATCGCCATATTAAAGCAGATTAAAAAGTATTAAGAAAAGATTGAATTAGTTTTATACATAGCCATTATGCTAAAGCCAAATGTTGCATTTGCAGCTTTTTAGCTATCACACTTCTTAACAAACCTAAGCGCTTAGCACACAAAAGCAATTAAATGAATCATTAAATATTTATTTAGATTACGCTTTTTAGCAATAATTTATTAATGCAAAGATTGGGAAATACATTTATTAATAGCCTTAAACGCTTTATTCATAAATGATAAAAAGTTAAAATGCTTTTTTAAGGTTTTATTATAATATTATTTAGAGGTGCGATTGTTTGAAAAGCCTTAAGGCAAGATATTATGATTATTTTAATAATGAAAGCGGAATTATTAAAGGTAGCAAAAATAGCAAAAAAGATAATAGCGCTTCAGCGCTTTTTTAAGAAATTAATATTTAATATGAGAATTTTGTGAAACATATTTTATAATAATAAATAAATAATTCGGCTAATAATTGAAAAAAATTAATGCATTTTAATAAAGCTAAAATATATTGATATATAAAACATATAACTATGCCAAAAGCATAAAAAGGGAAGCTTTCAGATGATATATTTCCTTATCAATAATATGCCAGCAGATGGCTTAATAAAAAACCTGCTCCAATAAAAATTTAAAATATTTATAGCTCTTCTAAATCTTTAAAACGCTTGAGCTGCTATCAAAAAGCTTATTTAAGCTAATGCCAAGGCACATTTATATTTATATTTAATATATTTTATATATTAATTTAAATTAATATTGCAAAAAAATAATAAGCATAAAAAAGAATTATATGAATTTTAAAAACCTAATCTTAAGCTGCTATTTTGGGATTGCAAAGCTGCTTTAATATACCCGCAATATTATAATAATATAAGGGAAATGTTCTTAAGCTACGATTTTAAGGTTGCAAAGCTGCTTTATTATTAAGGTAATATTTTTAAGCTGCGATTTACGGGTTGCAAAGCCATTTTTACTTATAAAAATGGAAGCAAAAAATTTATTAATTGCTAAGCAGCGCTAGCCAAAATATTAACCTTTGCTAAAGCAAAAGCGCAAGCGGCAGCATGCGCTGCAATAGCGGCAATCAAAAGTTTATTAATACTAATAGCAGCAGCTACACCATTATTATCATTTACCCTAGCGCCAAAAATAAAGCAAAAAAAAGGCACAGCGGTTTCTCGGCAAAAAAAAGCTATAATATATTAAATATTATCTTAAATTAATAGGAATAATATTTATGAAACAACAAACTAAAAGCAAAATCATTCTTTTTCTTATTCTTATCCTTAGCCTCCTTAATCTCCTTCTTTTTTAAGGCAGCCTTAATAGCAGCTTAATAGGCGATAAAAGCCTATGGCTAATTAGCAGGAGCTTTACATATTGCTTTTATATAATATTCAATATTATATAAAATAATGTATGTACGCAAAAGCTTTTTAGCATCAACTTTGCCATCAGGTAAGCAGCAAAAAAGGCGGCAATGGCCCAAGGCGCGGCAGCGCAGCCAGCTTTATTGTTTTTATAACAACAAAAACACTACATCAACAACGCCTTATTGCAACAAAAATCGCCTAATACATTATGCATGCCATTGCAAATGCAATAAAAGCATGGCATAGCATAAGCTTCCCTAATTATAGCGCAATGCCAAAGGATTAATGAAAGCAGGAAGGGCAAGCAAAGAAAAGGGATGGCAGCCCAAAAAGCGCCAGCCAGCTATATTATGCATATTAGCATATTGATTTCAAATTTTTAAATGTTTAAAACCTACTCTTTTTTTTTTCAATGCCTTAAGGGCAGCGGCAAAGGCGCGTTTTTTAGCATAAGCCATTTTTAATAATATGATTGCTAAAAAACGCAAATTCCTAGCATAAAAGCTTTAATATAATTTCATTCGCTTAATTCCATTGCCCCAGCAACAACGCTTTTATTATAATCAATTATATTAGCATTATTCCCAATTATATGGCAATTTGCATTTATGCCATCATATTATACAAATTATATTTAAGCATTTTTATGGCTTTTATAATTGCTTTTAGCCAAAAGGGTATATTATACAAAATAAGGGTTTATTAGCTAATAGCACCAACAAAGCCTTAATAATGCTGCAGCCAATCAAGACTGCTTATGTAATTAAATCTTTGAAGCTCCCTCTTAAAGGGAGCTCTACTATACTCCTTTATAATTCAAAACTTTCACACTTCCTAAAGCTCCTCCCCTACGGTGCTCGACATTAAATTATTTATGTGAAGTCCCCTTAAGCTTTGCAGGAACTATGATTTATACAATCATAAAGCAAAAGCTTAGATAAGTATTAAAGCTAACCCAAAATCATAAGAATCCTTGATTGAATATAAAAATAATATAGCATTTGCGCGCTAGTTACTTAGGCCTAAATGTATTAAGAAAGTTAATTGGATTAGCTAAAAATGTTAAAATAATAAACAAAATTGAATACTTAAAGTGTAAGTAATATGCGCTTATTTATGCTTTTAATGCCAATTCAATTTGCCCGATTTACTAGCAATTATTATGTTTATTTTAGAAAATTATATAAAATCTTTTTAATTATCTGGATTACTTTAAAAGCATATTCTAGCTGCTGGTGCTTAAATATGAATATAGCGGAATATTAATTAAATATGCTTTGCGCTTAAAAAAGTATAATAAGGTTTTTGAGTATATTAAGAGCTTTAAATTATAGGTTTAAAAATAATTTGGATTTTTAATATGGAAAATTAAATATAATTAAAAAAAGGCTATTATTATAATCAAAAAGTTCATAAAATATAAGGAATAGGTTTTTAAGCTTAAAATTGAACTTGAGCTTTTTCCAATTATAATCCATAAGCCAAATGACGGAGCTAAAAAGGCTGGCCAAAAAGCAATTAATAAAAAGGTAAAAATGCAATTAGGATTTAATTTCCTTATTAAATTAAGCATTAAGTGCGCATTTGCAGGTATCTATTTATATAATAAAAGCCTAAAGCATATAAACAATTAATAATTACTTATTAAGAAAAACAATAAATGGTTTTGCAATTATTTTTAATAATATAATCTTGCGTTTATTATAAAAGTTATTATTGATTTCAAATTAAATTAAAATGAAATTTACATATTTAAGTATAAAACGTACGCATTAATAATAAAACAAGCATTAAAAAAAAATAAAAAAGCGTTTAAAATAAAAAAGCGTTTAAAATAAAAAAGCGTTTAAAATAAAAAAGCGTGTGCATATTAAATATTTGGTAAAATATATTGCTTTAAATATTTATAAGATTTGGGTGTTATGCTTTAATAAAATTATTATTATTTGCAATATGCGATTTGATAAAAAAAGCTTTTATATTTTTTTTAAAAAAAAGCAGGGGATTTTAATTTTAAAAGCTTAATTGATTTGCGAGCTTATTAAAGAAAAGGAATTAATTAGCAATTAGATTAAAAATTTTGAGGCAAAAAATGAAATTATTAAGAAATAAAATGCTATAAGAAAAGGTATCCCGGAATTTTTGCTTAGGATTATGAAATAGTAAACAAAAGCTTTTAAAATAAAAAACTTAAAAATAAAAGATTATGCTAAAAACCCTAGCATTTAAATTGGATTTTTGATTTTAAAAGCAATGCCTGTTTTGAATGAAAATGCGCAGGAAGCAAAAAAGCAGTTATTAAGTGTATTAAACTTAGGGCTTAATTTAGGCATAAATTTAAATATAAAAGCATTTTGTTTGAGTAAACATATGCAACTTATTAATTAAGCATTAAATATACCTCAAAATTAAGTAATAAATTTGCCTTAAGCATTAAGATTTAAGATTTAAATTTTATTATATAACCCAAATACGTATTAAAACATATTACCCTCAAATTATAAGAAATTAAAATCTAAATTTTTTAAATTAACAAAAGCATTAATGCGCTTTTAAGCTATAGCGATTAGAGCTCAACTAATTGAATCAGAATTTTTGAACACTTAAAGCAAGCCACTAAAAGCTGCGAAAAAAAAAATGTGCTAAAGTGTTTGTTATATTTAATATAATTTTTAAGAAAACAAGATTTTAATAAAAACATTTTAATTTTGGGGGTATTTGCAATTTTAGGAGTAATGTATTAAAAAAGAAGCACTTTTTTAATTTGCATAGTGATCTTATATTATATATAAATCTTATGTTTAATAAATTAATGCTTAATTAATATATATTTTTAAAAAAGCAAAAGAAATTAAAATAAATAATAAAAATAATGCATATAATAATTGGAATAGCTATTTAAGCAAATTGCTTAAAAGGATAGCCATTATTAAAAGAAAAGATTTTATTTTTTAAAATTAAGATTTAAGATTTTTTATTAAAGCTTAAAAAATGAAATAATTTTGAGAATCACCTAATAAAAACGTGATTTATTAAAAATGCTTATTTGAAAATGAATAATATAAATAAGCATAAATATTGAACGCTAAAATATTTTAATTTAAATATTATGTTAATGCTTATATTACTTATGTAAGTGTTTAAATATAAACCCGATAAGAACGAATATATTTTAAAATGCTAATTATATATTATAATGCGTAAAGACTTTTAAAATAAATTCATAATTATTTTAATATATGTAAGCATTTTGGTAGCTAAATTATTTAAAATAATTATGGCGCTTATAGCTGAATTTGATTTAAAAGTTAAATGCTTTGATATGATTAACGCATTTATTAATGCTTTTTAAGATATAAACGGGGAAATAGTGTATTATAAATTCCTTTTCAAATTTTAGGAGCTAAAAAAGGTATTATAAGTTGATTATGCATTTTATAAAATGCGCAATTCCCCTTATTTTTAATATAAACATGTTAATAAGACTTTAATAAGTTTGGGATTATTTTTTGGCTTTAAAAAGCCTTGCATGTTCACGGACTTTAAGCATAAAATTTTAATATTATTTTATATTAACAATATTCAAATGCTTTTTTATTAAGATAATATAAAGCTTGGCAAAGAACTTATTAAAAAGCTTAATTAGGCATATAATATGCATGATTTTAAAAATATTAAGCAATTCTTAGGGATTAAAATAGTGCGCGATTAAAAGCGCAAAATTATTTTTCTTGTTTATAATCAATACATTAAAAAAATTATTCACAAATTTGAATAAGCAAATAGGAAGTGTCCCATAATCCTGTTACTTTAAATTAAGCTTATAAAATTTAATAATTAAGTATTAAAGAAAGTTATTAAAGCATATTAAAAAAAGGTTGAATTTATATTATATATAGCAATTATTGCATGATTAAACGTTGTATATGTTGTAGCCTTATTTTCATAATTTATCATAAACTTTGAATTAAAGCATTTTATAGTTATATATTGGCTTATTTATTATTTATTTGAAATGCGCTTTTTAGGGATTATGTTTAAAGGTAATTGAATATGGGCTATGTTTATTGTTTTTAATGCTTTATTTGCAAATAATTTTAAAATAAAATAATTATTGCAAAAATATGTGATTTTGATGTTTAATGGTTTAATGATTTAAAAAGCATTTTAATAATTTATAATTATGATTTTTATAATAAAAGCGGAATTGCTATTTTTTGAGTATATGGAAAAGAAAATCATAGTGCTTTAATAATTTTTTAAGGACCTGTTTTTAAACATTGGCGAAATTTAAAAAATCTTTTGTGATAATCAGCAAATGATTAGATTTATAATAAACGATGGCAAAAGAATTATTATTAAATTATGCCATATAAATATTTAAAACATATGGCTTAAATAAAAGTTTATTTAGGGCTTGTTTAAGGTTATGTATTTATTAATAAATGATATGCTTACTAATAGGCTTATAAAAAATTTCGCTAGAAATTTGAGCAATTTAAAGCTTTTTTGAATTTTAAGAATTATAAATCTTAAGTCGAAGAGCTTTGAATACATTTATTAAAAGCATGTTAATAATTTATGCGCATTTTTATTTATCAAACTAATTTTTTTAATTATAATAAATAGGTATTTCTTATTACTTTAAACAAAAAACCGCAAAAAACCCTAAGCCCATGCAAAACCTAATAAAAGCTTACTTATAATCGCAAGGCCTGCGCAATTCCTTTTAATAAATCCGCCAATAATTGATTTTTTTAAAAGATTTTCCTAATAATAGCACTAGCTTTATTAACAATATTATTATTATTTTTATTCTTTTTTTAATGCCCAAGATTAAAACAATAAAACCTAATTAGTAGGATTTCAATTTTTTAATTTTTTTTTTCCCCACTTTTATTATTTAATTCATTTTTTTAATAGAGTTTTAAAGGTTATGCAAATTAAGCAAATATTTTATATAATATTAATGGAATGCTCATAAAAAATTTAAAAAAGCTTATTAAAAAAAAGAGCTGTTTTTAGCTTTTAGGAGGAAGATTAATTAAATGCTGTAATAAAGAATTTAAAAAAAGGCAATATAATAAATGTGCCCAAAAGTGTAATTATAATAATGTAAATCAGCAAAAAGGGTATTAGTAAAGCATTTGCTTTTATTACTGCGGCCATATGCTGCAAAGCGAATATATGAGAAATAAGGCTTAGTAAATTATTAATTTGTAAGCATATATTAATATTTATTTATGATTATGCAATAAAAATAAGCATAAAATATAATAAAAAATACATATTATGCTTATGCTTAATAAGCAAGATTTTGGATTTTGAATTGTGTTTTAAGAAAGTGCAAAATTTGCAAAAAGATTTTTAAAAACGTAAAAGTGTGTTTGAAATAAATAATAAGAATATAATTAAATGCTTTTGATTTAAGCTTTTATTATTTAAATGCTATAATTTTCCCAATTTTTTTTAATGAATATGTAGGCATTATAATTGTTAATCATTTTATGATTTTTGCTTTTGCTTATAAGAGTTTATGAAATAATAATTTAAGCAAAAAATAAAGCAAAAGTAAAAAAAGGGAAAATAAAACAAAAGGACATAAGATATCCCTGGGGAATAAGAGCTTAAATAGGAAAAGGCACATAAGCAAAAAGGGAAATTGTATTAGATTTGCTATTAAATGCAAAATAATAATAGGCAAATGAAATAAGCGGAATATTATTAAAGTCTAAATAAAAGGGATTTTCTAATTTAAGAGAAAGGGAATTCAAATGCATAACCTATTATATAAAAAGTAGCGTAAAAAAAATGATTAAGCAAGCTTATTTTTGAAGATATTTATTTGTGATTATATTATTAATTAGCTTAATGCTTAAAGCTAAAAAGCATAATATATAAAACATATAATAAAAGTAAAAAAAAGGGATATTTATTTAGCTAGCATAAAGCTTGCGATATTTGTTATTTATTTTTTTAGCTGATTTAAGAAGCATTTTAATAATAAAAATCGTTCAAATGATATGTGTAAAAATTAAAGAAAAGAAGACAAAAGAGGCATAAGCGCGAATATGTATAATGTTAATATTAAAGGAAGGTTCTTGTTTGTTAAAGCAAATACTTTTTATATGATCATTAGCCTGATGGGCGCGATTACTTAATTATTGGCCAATGCGCTTGGGCCACCTAATAATATATTAATTAATAAGCGACGTGCAATAAAGCATGCAATAAATTTTGATTTAGTTAATAAATAAGCATGATTTATTTTTATTTTTCGCAAATTTAATTTAAAGCAATTACTTAATTTTTAAATCATTTAATTATAGCATTAATTGTATAAATGTGATATTACTTTAATGCCGGGAGCACCCGTATAAAGCCTCACTATTTTAAACTCAAATTAGGTATTTATAATCAAATAAAACAATAATAATACATAATCTCTTACTTTTTTTATGTTAAGCTTATGATTGCATATTTTTTTGTATATTTTAATATATTAATTTAACATGCTTTGACTACGTATTTATTATTTACTTTTATTTGTTGTATTTTATAATTATTAATAAGTATTATGTTTATATTAAACGCGACAATTGTTTATATTACGCGATTTTACCACGCGCATTAACTGCGCACCTATGTATTTCCTTTTTTTTTAAATTTGCACAGCATTTACACGCAATTATTTACATGATTTATGATAAGTGCATTATGATCTAAGATATATAATTAATATAATTTTTTTTTAATTATAATTGCATATTGCACATTAAAAATAGCGAGTTTTTAATTATACAAATAATATTTTATTATGGGGATATATTACGCAATAAGCTTTATTATTATATTAGCATATTTGATGAGGTTTAGTATATGCTTATGTAAGCATTTCATGTATATATCTTTAATTTGCAATTCTATTTTAAAAAGGGTAACGCTTAATTTAATTAATTTAATATATTCACATATTTTTTATTTTTAATGATCGTAAAGATCTCTTACACCTAAAAAGACCTGCTCCACTTTCTGTATCATATTTTATAAATCTTGTACTTTTTTAAAGTATAGTTTAAAATTCAAAACTTTACTTATTAAATGTAAGTATAATATGTATTTTTTTATTATATTTTATATTCGTTTTTATTATATAATGATAAGTAAATGTTAATATATGTTTATCAGTTAACGATTTGTTAAGTCTTATTTCTTATATATCTGCTTTATTATATATAACCGCGGTAATAAAGGCAAATGCTTTACTAATACCTTATTTTTTAGTTCATATTATTATAATTATACTTTTAAGTATATTTATTATATTACTCTTTTTTAAATCCTTTAATACGGCGTTTAATTAATCTCCTTCTTAAAAACTAAAAACAACTCTTTTTCTTTAATGAGCCTTTTTATAATTTTATAAATATTTTACTAATATTATATAAAACATTCGCAAGATTCGTATAGCCCTTAAGACCTTATTAAAAGAGGGTAAAATAAATAATAAGAATAAAGAAAGTAAAAAATAGAATAATAAAAAGATGAAGATCCTATTAATCAAATCTCATTATTTTAGTTTTAAACGTGAAAAAAAAGATAAAGATAATAATAGAGTTATTAATAGAACTAGTGTCATTATTAGGAAAATCTCTTAAAAGGATTTATTATTAACGGATTCATTAGAAAAAATTACGAAAACATTATAGGTATAAGTGAGTTTTTGTTAGTTTTTATGTGGATTCGGATTTTTTACGAGTTTTTACGTTAATTTTTTTATCTTCTTTTATTTAAAATAATAAAGGATACTCATTTATTAAGATTAAAAAGGGTTAATTTAATAAATGAAAATGTGTATAAATCATTAATATGTTTTTAATAAATATGTTCAAAGCTTTTTAAATTAAGATTTATAATCTTTAAAATTCAAAAGAACTTTAAATTACTTAAATTTTTAATAAGACAGATTTTTTATAAACCTATCAATAAGTATATTATTCATTAATAAATACATAACTTTAAATAAGCCTTAAATAAACTCTTACTTAAGCCATATGTTTTAAATATCTATATAATGAAGTTTAATGACAATCTTTTCGCTATTATTTATTATAAGTTTAATCGTTTATTAATTATTATAAAAGATTTTTTAAGTTTTACTAATGTTTAAAAATAAGTCTTTAAAAAATCGTTAAAGCGTTATAGTTTTTTTTTCTATATATTTAAAAGACAATAATTCCACTTTTATTATAAAAATCATAACCCTAAATTATTAAGATGTTTTTTAAATTATTAAACTATTAAACATTAAAATCACATATTTTTACAATAATCGCTTTGTTTTAAAATCATTTATAAATAAAGCATTAAAAATAATAAATATAACCCGTATTTAATTACCTCTAAACACAATTCCCAAAAAACGCGTTCCAAACAAGTACCAAATAAGCTAATATATAATTATAAAGTGCTTTAGTCCAGGATTTATAATAAACTATAAAAATAAGGCTATAATATATACAACGTCTAATCATATAATAATTATTGTATATAACACAAATCTAACCTTTTTTTAATATATTTTAATAACTTTCTTTAATGCTTAACTATTAGATTTCATAAATTTGATTTAAAGTAATAGGGTTATAAGACACTTCCTATTTATTTATTTAAACTTATAAATAACCTTTTTAATGTATTAATTATAAATAAAGAACATAATTTTACGTTTTCAATCACATATTATTTTAATCTTTAAAAATTATTTAATGTCTCTAAAATTATATATATTATACGCCTAATTAAGCTTTTTAATAAGCTTTTCACTAAGCTTTATATTATTTTAATAAAAGAGCACTTAAATATCGTCAACATAAAATAATACTAAAATTTTATACTTAAAATTCATGAATATATAAAGCTTTTTAAAACAAAAAAATAATCTTAATCTTATTAAAGTCTTATTAACGTATTTATATTAAAAATAAAGAAAGTCACATATTCCATAAAGTACACAATTAACCCGTAGTACTTTTCTTAACTCTTAAAATTTAAAAAAAGATTTATAATATATTATTTCTCTATTTATATTTCAAAAAACGTTAATAAATACATTAATCACATTAAAATACTTTACTTCTAAATTAAATTTAACTACAAATGCCATAATTATTTTAAATGATTTAATTACTAAAGTGTTTACATATATTAAAATAATCGTAGATTCACTTTAAAAATTTCCACATATTATAATACGTGATTAATATCTTAAAATATATCTGTTTTTATTAAGTTTATATTTAAACACTTATATAAACAATATAAACGTTAATATAATGTTTAAGTTAAAATATTCCAATGTCTAATATCCGTGTTTATTCATATTACCCATTTTTAAATGAACATCCTGAATAAACCACGTTTTCATTAAATAATTCTCAAGATCGTTTTATTTTTAAGCTTTAATAAAAAATCTTAAACTTTAATTTTAAGAAATGAGATCTTCCTTTTTAGTAATAATTATCTTCTTAAGTAATTTACCTAAATAACTACTACGATCACTGTATACATTATTTCTATTATTTATTTTAATTCTTCTTATTCTTTTAAAAACATATACTAATTAAGCATTAATCCATTAAGCATAAGATTTATATATAACTTAAGATCATTATATAAATTAAAAGGGTACTTTTTTTCCAAAATATTATCCCCAAGATTATAAACACCCTTAAATTTAAGGTGTTTTTATTAAAATCTTATTTTTTTTAAAAATCGTTTTAAGTGTGATAAATATTTCAACACGTCTTTTAAATTATTTCTCTTTTCTTTTCATAACTTTTAATAACTTACCTTAAGTACTTAAAGATTTTAGTTTAATTAATTATGCTCTAGTTGTTATAACTTAAAAACACGTCAATGTTCTCATTAATCTAAAAGATTCTAATTTTAATTCCCCTTAATTTAAAAGTAATACATCTTAATATATATTTAAATTATATGACAAGATTTAAACCTTAAGTTTTAATACTCGAGGCAGATCCGTTATTTAATTTTAAGGTACGTTTAACGTCTAATCAATGAGTTATATACGTTCACTCAAATAAAATGCCTCTAAGTCTAGATTTATGTCTAAATCAAGCGTTAAGTTTAATATACCTAATAATTACTCTTTCACTTATTACGCGTTTTTATTTAAGATAAGCGTTATTTTTAAAGTTAAAAGTCTAATTTAAATGTTAAAGTTTTTAGTATAATCTTTTATCCTTAAGTTTTATATCTTAAGAGTTTCCGTTTATTATTCTATAGTTTTTAATAAAGATTCCAGGATACCTTTTCTTATAACATTCTATTCTTTAATAGTTTTATTTTTTATCTCAAAGATTTTAGTCTAATTATTAATTAACTCTTTATTTTTAATGAACTTGTAAATTAACTAAGTTTTTAAGACTAAAATCCCCTACTCGTCTTTAAAGGAAATATAAAAGCTTTTTTTTATTAAATCACACGTTACAAGTAATAATAATTTTATTAAAGCGTGACACTTAAATCCTATAGATATTTAAAACAACGTATCTTATTAAATATCTAATATATATACACGTATTCGTTTTAAACGTTCTCTTATCTTTTGTTAATATTTGTTTTACTATTAATACATACGCCTTACATTTAAATACGTAAATTCCATTCTAATTTAGTTTAAAATTAACAGTGATTTTTATAATAAGTATAAGATTATATTATTAAAAGTAATTATAAAACCACCTGTCGTTTTCTTTAACGGGTAACCACTAGTCGTTTATGCGCATTAGGCTTTTATTATATAAATAAATACCCGTAAATACACACTTAATATTTAATTTAATAAAGAAATTAAATCCTAACCACATTTTTACACTTTTATTTATTATTTCTTGGCTAACCCTTTTAATACCGCCATTTAATTCATAGATTATAATTAAAGAAAACTCGAGTTTAATTCTGAGTTTAAAAGCCTATTCTTCGTATTTCATAAACCCTTTAATTATAATAATAACTTTTTCTTAATTATGTTTGATTTTACATATTAAAAGACCGAATTATCTTTAAACTTAAGATTTAAAGTTCTTAATATATTCAAAAACCTCGTCATATTCTTTCAAGCGTAAAGCGTATTTAACTAACATTCTATTATATTTACATTTAAACACTAATAGCTAAGACATGTCTCTAAAACAACTCGGGTAATTAAAAAGATCCTATATAATTCTCTAAAATAAACGTAATAATCACTGATAAATTAAACAAATTAAATTAACGTTAAAAATATAAGTGAACGCATATTACTTACACTTTAAATGTCCAACTTTATCTGTTATTTTAACATTCCTAACTAATCTAACTAACTTTTTTAATGTATTTAGGCTTAAGTGACTAGCGCGTAAATATTATTATCGGTGCAGTACCGGTGGATCATGCAAAGATATATTGAAGCAAAGGGGTTAATATAGTCTTTAATGAAGTGGGTGGTAAAATCTGTCTATTTCTAAGAGAGTGGGAAAAATCCCTTATTATATACTCCTCCGAATGACCCTTATAATATGTCTATTACAGTTCTAACTATCCCTTGAAATTATCAAATCCATTACTTTTAATAACTAAGGCATAACCTTTGAAGATTATTATAATATCATTCAAGCGGCGCTCTTTGTATAATATGAAGAAATTATATAACCTTTGTGGACCAATACCGGTAATATTTCTTTTGGAAAGATAAATTGGAATTCTAATATAATAAAAAAAAAGCAAAGGTAATATAAACTTTAATAAGCCAAAAAAAAACATTTTATAAAAATAATGCGCTAAAAAGTATAATAGTACGCAATGTACAAAATAAAAAAGAGCCAAAAATAGCAATAACATAAAAAATATAATATCAAAATCATAAAAAAAAAAACCAAAAAATACCAAAAAACAAAATAACATAACAATTTATAATATAGGCCTAAAAATGGTTCAAAATCTATTCATAATGGCTTTGTATTAATTATATTAAGGGAATTATTAATCCAAGGCTAAAAATTAATAATATATAAGTTAAGCAAAATCTATTAATAACTTAAGCAAAATTTATAAACCTTTTTATTATCCCCTTATTCTATATATACCTTAAGGATTCCCTAAAAATTCGCTCTTCTTTCTTTAGCAATAACAAATTACCATTAATATACTAAATCCATTAATTTTATATCAAAGCTAATATAATCTTAAAAACCTCTCAATTAATAACTTTAATTTATTAACAATAAATTAATTATCCCCCAAATCAATATTCGAATTTGTTTTAAGGCCATTTCAATGCTATATCCTAATGCTAATAATAATATAATGCCAATTCCAATGCCATTTAGCGCCCTCGTGGCTGCCTATTGCAAATATTATGTTTGGTGCATTTGCGCTTAGGCGTATGGTTTAAAGTATTCTTATATTTTCAATAATATTAAGTCAAAAAAATGCAATTATTATATTAAGCAAAAAAAGGAATGCCGCCCTATAAGTAAATCCCTAAGGATTATTCGTGATCTTGGCTTATAAATTAATTATGAATTCTGAAGGGGATCTAAATATATTCCATATTTAATATGAATATAGCTCCCCTAGTTTATTAATACCAAATTTAATATTCTAATTTATGCAGCCAACGCCGAATCATTTATTTTAGTAAACCTTTTTGCTGCCGCAAAATTAATTGCTATTATATTATTGGTTGTTTTGGCGAAGGCACCAAAAATAAAAAACCAATTGGCGTTTGCCTTATTAAAAAAAACTTGGGCCTTTTAGGTTAAATTAGGTTAGCTTATTAATACTTAGCTAATATATAACCCAATATGATATTTGTTTCCAATTAATAATCGGTTCAAATATAAAATTTGGGTATTTAAATTGGGAAAATGGCGGTGGTTTTGGGTTATGTTAATAAGATAACATTTGGCAATTATGCTTAGGCCGTAAAGGCTTGAAGCAAGCGCAAAGCTCCTGTTAAAGCGGGACCTAGCAATAAGCGCTTTTGTTGTAATATGCCGGCGGTGGAGGAGAAAGAAGAGGAAGAGGGTTTGGAGCTGTTTATGAATGGCCCATATGATATAAGTGATATATAAGCCTTATTTTGGATTGGCTTTGTGGTAGGTTTTTTGTAATAATGCTTTTTTTAAACCTTTATATAGGAATAGCCCTTTGTGATAAAATCGGTAATTAGGTCCTTATCGGAGTATTGTTGTAAGATTGCCCATTGGTGCTTTGAATCAGAGGGTAAATAAATGCGAATTTAAGCTGTTTTCCGTTTTTGTAAACTAAATAATCATAATATATAAAAAATGAAATAAAATAAGTAAATAAAATAAGAAACATATTCTAAGAAAAGTATATGCAAAAAGAAAGGTAATAATTGTACAAACTCCTTCATTATTGATTTGAATTAGCTTCAATAAGTTTCTAAACCTATTCTTTTATTTTGATAGTGAATATATTAATATTAATAAAATCCTAAAGAGCTTTATTTAGAGTGGCTTTTGTCATGGCATTAATAAGATTATAAGTATTATTAATTTATTGCATTTTTGTGAGTTCTTTGCGCTTATATGATTAGCAAATTGCCATTATATTAATCATTAAATGCTTTTCTTTTATAATATTAAGTTTAATAATATATTTATATAACAAGAGAAAGTTTATATAAACAATGGTAAGAAGTTTTGAAAGATTGAGTTTATTAATCATTATATTAATGGTAGTTGTTATGGCGATTAACATATTAACGCCGGTTACTATAGTATACAACTCTAAAGCAAGTATTGCGTAAATAACTTTTTTGCATTTGGTGAAGCTAATATAGATAATATTACTATTAAAGGTAAACTTAATATTTTCTTTTGATTCGATTCCGATTATTATTACAAAACTAATTTGGGAACTTAGATTTTTGTTATTAGCAAAGGAATTATTAATAAAGACGTAGATTTTTGCTAAATGTAAGTTTATGGGAATATATCATAAACCTTTTTTTAAATTATTTATTTGTTATTGGAGACGCAGATTTAAGGCCTTAGCATTATTTATTATGGGATTTTAATGTTGAGCTGCCATTAAAAGATTAAATGTGGCTTTTGGCTAATAAATCATAGCAATATAAGCTTTATAAGCGCATTGTTTTATATAGGCCTTTTTGTAATTACTTTTCTTAATATTAATTAGCTTTATTTTGGCCTTTTGTCCCTTTTAAGACATATAAAGATTGTTTCCTTTTATGATGATGATATAATTATTAAACATAAGGGATTTAGAAGCATTTAGGACTTAAATTGGCTTTATTAGAAAATTTCCATTTATAATTTCCATTTGCTTTTTAGCTAAAAAATCATTATCTCCTAAAATTAGGATATTATCCGTTTATATTCTAACTATTCCGAATTCTTGATTATCCTTGATACTAATTAATAAATAAGGATTATATATGAAGGTTTTTATTTATAACTTCTTAGTATAGTATTTGTGATAAGTATTAAACCAGTAATTTCTTAATTCCGAAATGCCATATAATAAAAGCATTATTATAAATATTATACTAAAAGGGAATTTATTTGTAATCTTTTGGGGAGGCTATATAAAAATGTCTTGCAAAAGTTTTATTTGTGCTTATATATAAGCTTGGGTAATATTTTAAAATGCTAGCTATAATTTGAATCCGTTTTGGACCTTTTTTAGCTATTTAATCGCAAATGCTAGGAAAATGAGCAATTATTGGCTTATACATTAAATTATTGAAAATTAAGTTAATATTTCCCTTTTGCCTTTGTCATTAAAGCATTGGATAACAAATCTCAATTTCTCATATGGTGTTATTATCTCCTTGCCTTTTATTTCGTTTATTATTCTGGATTTAAAAATGCATTAGCCTTTCACTTTAGGGTCGTCCTTTTAAATAAGTATAAAAACCTCTTTTTAATAAATGCCTTGTACTCCATTCGATGAAATTGCTGGAATAGTACTTTAGGAATAATGATCTTGCCTTCATTTTGAAGTTTGATAGAAAGCTTTTGATCTTTTATCTCCTTTTCAATCAAAAACACTTCAGTATTATAGCTATTATTAATTATTAATAATCTATAAATAAATTATATAAATGGGAGCTTTATGATAATCCAAGATGGTTTTAATATTAATCCGGGTATATTATTAACTAATAATCCAAAATTAGCAATTATTTTTGTGGAATCCTTTAGTAAATTTTCTTTTTGACATTTAATACCTAGCGTATTTGTATTAAATAAGTATATAAATGTTGATTAAAATATTCGAATCCAATTATTATTTATAGCAATCTTGCAGAATTCGCTATTTATCCCTAAAAATTCATATAATTCTTTTTATTCCTTCTTTTTCCTTTACATCAGGACTTAATTTTTTAGGTGTAAATCATATATTGGAGTAGTACCGGGGCCATTTTAAGTTATTAGCGCATTATTAATTTTGCGGGTTGCATAAATCCGTTTTATTTTTTTTATTGCCTTTTTAATAATAATAGCGTGTTGTTTGATGAATGGATTTGGAGGGTCTAACTCTGTTATTCTGGGGCAGGCTTTGAAGACAAGCAGTGTAGGAATTAGCCTATTAGGTTCAGTTATATCATTTACTATTTTAATTGCCATTTGTAGTTAATTTTTATCACTTAGCTTAAGGTATTCTTTTATAACAATTTTATAGGTATACCGGAGTGGACAATAATATCTCTCCACTTTGCCAATTAAATAATATGTTTCCATAGGAACAAGCTTTGAAATACTCCCAATAAAGCGTAGGAATCTGCGGAATTCTTTAAAATTAAAATTGGTTTTATAATCATATATTATGAAGTTAGGGGATTTAATGTATGTGTTCATTTATGCTGATTTGAAAGCATTAAATATAACTTGAGCTGTAGCTGAACTGGGTTTCTTCCGGAGTAGCTTTGTTGTTTCAAAGCCGGTAGCTTTATTAATTATGTAGAAAGTATATCTCTCTCTAAACTATGCTATATTAACGTAGATTATGTAGTTGAAATTTATGTTATTTTATAGCTTAAATCAAAATTTGTGTGGAATATTTGCATGTTTTTGGCAATGCTTATATATTTTCTTAATTTTGAGTATGATTTTAAAGTTAGGGATATGGCTAGCCTAATTTAATAAGTGTTATAGGTATTGCACTAAGAGATGCCCGAATTGCCTATGCAACCTCCAAATCTTCATTTTAGTTAGATAATACGCATTAATTATATTAATCAATAAATCTAATAATTGCTAGTGCTAATTTAAGAAAAGCCATAAATGGCTTTGTTTCCATATAATCAAATGTTTTTTCTTGCCTTGAATTAATATATTTTGTAGGTTGTCGTATTGGGCATTAAGCTTATTTAGCTGCTATAGGCACACTAAAAATGGGATATCCGCATTCCCAATTATAAATTCTATTGATTTAATAGAAGTATTGACTATTATTACTTTTATAAACGGGCGGGAACCAGCTTTGAATATGATTCAATTTTGCCTTGCTTAGCTTATGTTAAGCTTGATATCTTAAATTTATTATAAAGCTCATAATTGGTTAATGCTTTTAATGTTTTTGTTTGAGGCTTTAATGTTAATAAATAAACCTTAAAAAAATCGATTTATTCATTATATTATATAAGCCTCATTTTATAAAAGTTTCTTAATCTTATTTTCCAAAATGTGGGCCGTTTTCCGCTTCTTAAGCTATGATAACACTTCCCGTGTATTATATTTAATTTTATTTGCTATAAATACAATCATGAAGTTCATTATATTATTGCTATCATCGCTATCTAATTCCCTTTAAAAATTATTATTATTTAATAAAATATTTAATTTATTATTATGAGATTTATCCTTATATCCTCCGAACTAGGCCTGATTTAGGTCCAAATCAAGTCCATATCTTTTAACATATGCTAAGTAGGCTTTGAATAAGTTTTCCGTAGCTTTTATTCCTTCTTCTTTTTGATTAGCAAAATACTTTGTCTTTGTAATATTTCTTTTTTTTTTAAAGTGTTAGCTATTATAGCAATCTTTCTTTTTGTAAATAATATACCTAATGTAGCTTAGTCTAGGCCGGAATTTGTTTTCATACTTATTATTTTATGAGAACTTTATTTTCTTATCCAAATAATGTGTATTTCCATTGGCTATATAAGATCGGTGGCAATTCGAATCCAATTTAGAGGTCCTTCTAACCCATGATCCTGGCTTATGTATTGTTTTAATGCCAATAGCAAAGCGGAGGCTATTTATTAAAATAAGGAACATTGGTAGTGCTTTAAATAGGGCTATTTTGAAAAGTAGGTTATTTGATATTTCTTATAATAGCTTATCCCAAAGCATCTTATCATTCCTTATATTATTATTTTTGAGACTTAATTGGAAGCTCTGCAATTCCCTAGCGAAGCTCTCTAATTAACTTAATATTGATTTACTCTTTTAGTATGATTTAGCTTGGAATAACAAGAATATTAAGCCAAACCATTAGCTAAAAAACCTATTCATACGCTTTTTTGTTTTAAAATTGCTTTGGGTAATTATAATAAAATTCTTAAAAAAATACCCCTTGTTTTAAAAATACCGATAATAATACGTATTAGCTTTGTTTTATAATATGAACAAAAAAGCTTGGTTTTAAATGAAATTATTAATGAAAGCTTATTAATACAAATTGGCAAAAATGTGTAATTTCTTATTAAGGTGGTTCTTGGCGTTATTATATTAAAGCTTTTTTAAGTATATTTTGCTGAGATTTATTAAAGATTTGGCTTGATTTAAGGATAATGGGTTTATTATAAATTATGAAAGCCGTATTGATTTGAAATAAGGTTTAATAAGTTTTGGTGCTATTGTAAAAGGGGGTAATATCCTATTTTTTAAGTAAATACTTGGTGATGATATTAAATTAGGCAATGTATTATTATTTGATCTTTATTTTAACTTATTTTTTTAAAAGCCCCTTATTAAGGGTAAATAAGAATTCCTTTTTTGAATTAATAAATGGTGTTATATTATATAAATCCTTTTTTATAATATTGATTTTAACAAAGGCAAGGGTGTTAAGCAAGTTGTTTTAATGTTTTGATGTGATACCCAGTGTTTTTCCTCTTAATGCTAAAGATGTTTAACCCTTTTTGGTTTTTGGCATAAAGGAGAAAGGGGTTTGCGCAAGTATAAAAACCTTTGATTAATTTTAAATAGATTATGTAAGAGGTATGAGTATATCTTGGATATAATTTGAAACGAATTTTGGGTATATCCGGTCTTATATTTTTAATTGTTTCTTAGGCCATTTGTTTTTATTAGTCCTTATTATCTTTTTCAATATATTTATAATCTTTATCTGCTTTGCTTTTTGTACATAATAATTATAGAATTTAAAATTATCCTTTAATTGCGCCTTCTCTTACTTATGAATTTTTTTAAAATTGGCAATTGTCCATTTGCTAAAGAACTCCCAAAAATCCTGAAACAGGTACTCTCTTTTTGTTCTCTTGTTATAATAGTACTTTTGAAACTTTCGCAAATATTTTGTGTAATTAGCTGGCATATTATTAGCCTTTAATAATATATTATTTATTGGTTCTTAAATTGGTAAAATAATATTACTTTTTATATGCTCCTTTGCCGGCTCCATAGTGCGTTCCCTTAATTAAAACATTATATTAGGATAAGTTCGAAGTTGGTTTGGATATGATTCCTTAAATAATCCATTGGTCCGATTTTAAAATGCTAATTTAATAATTATTGTTAAATAATTGTTGTATTATGTTTATTATAAGTTATATAGCTATTAAATTTTTAATTAGTCAAAATGCCTTTATTAATATCTTTAAAAGGGGGAAATTATTTGTTCCTTAATTTAATCAAATGGTTAGGCCTTAATAAAAATACAAATAATTAAGTGCTTTAAATTAATTTTGCAATTTAAGACCTTGCTATTTGTGGTATAAATTAACCATTGATTAGTATTGATGTAATATTAGTGGATTACGCAAAAATATATTAAAGCAAAAGGATTAATATAATTTTTAATAAAGTGGGTAATAAAATCTGTTTATTTTTAAAAAAAATGGGAGAGATCTCCTACTATATACTCCTTCGAATGACCCCTATAATATGTCCGTTATAGCTCCGATTACCCCCTGGAATTGTCAGATCCATTACTCCTAATAGCCAAGGCATAACCCCTAAAGATTACTATAGTATTATTCAAATGGCGCTCCTTGTACAGCATGGAGAGATTACATAACCCCTGTGGACCAACAGTTATACTATTTCTATATCTAACCGAAGGTTCTTATACTCTCGGGTTAGCTTCAATATTCATCTAAGCTTTTATTTTATAATTATATAAATCATAGTTCTTATAAAACTTAAAAGGACTTCACATAAATAGTTTAAATGTTTTTTATATTTAAAAAAAACATAAGGTTTTATTAGCGTTTTAATTAACAAATAATAAAGTGGTTTATTATAAGTTCACTATTATTACCTTAACGTAAAGTATAATCTATTTTATAAAACTAAAGATTTTATTTAAATAAACGAGCTTTTAAAATGATATTAACATAAAATCTTTCTATAATAATTACGTTATAAAGAATAAGAACATATGTTTAATTATTATCACCTATAAAGGCGTTTTTTATAATTTAAATTCCACGCCTTAAAATAAGAAACTAACTGTTTCTTGTTTTTATAATGTTGTTTAGTTTTACCTTAACGAAAAATCCAAGTTCTAAAAACGAAATATTATTAACTAAGTTAGTTATTTTATAATTATCTAAAAGTATTAAGTTAAAAAAAAGTATAAAGTATTTCCCTAAAGAAAGTAAACTCTTAGTTAAGCCCTTTCTTTAACACTTAATAAAAACACTAAAAATATATTATTTCTTAATCTTATTGATTTATTAAAGATATTACTTAAAAACTTAAATTTAAGTTTCCCTACGTTTTTCGAGTTCTTTGATTTTTTGATCAAATCTTTAACTAATAAAAACAACGGCTTATTTTAATTAAATTAGCTTTGTAAACTTTTCTATTTGTTTTTTATAAATCGTTAACAAATTTCTTTAACTTAACTCTTATCTTATTTTAAACTTAGTTTAAGTAATTCGTTTAAAAACGTTTCAAAGACTTTCTTATAAACAATAAGTTAGAGTTTTATGTACTAATTAAAGGACTACTTATAAAGATCCTTAAAACATAAGTATAACCGTTCTAAAACTCACTGATCTAATATACTTTTAGTTAATTTTTTGCCTTAGGCCTTAAATAAGTTTTTGTTCTTAGATCTTGCATTATTTAATTTTCCTTAAAAAGTGACGAAATAACCAACATATAGTTTACCACTTATAAACTCATGGTACATTAGATCTATTTTGTTAATATAAAAAAAACGGCATAACTATTTTAAAATATATAAAAAAGGGTTTTTAAACTCGTTAACTTCTTTAATCTTTTAATACTAATTAGTAAACTATTTATTGTCGAATTATCTAGTAACAATTAAAAAGTTTATGACCCCTTGAGATCCTTTAATATCAATGACTTTATATAATCTAGCCTTTTAAAAAAGGCTTAATATGTTATTATCTATTTAATTAGGCTAATCTTTCCTTTCCTTTCTTTACTTAAGTAAACGAGGCTATGTACTCTCGTTTAACGTTAACTTACAGGGTTTAGTTTATTTATTAAAGTATAAAGCGGAAAGATTAAATAAACGCTTAAATATTCATGCGCTTTTTTAAAACAAGTTATAACATAATAATATTAAAGTACTTGTATACCATAGTCTTTTAAATCTACTTGTAAAGTTTAAAATATATAGTCATTTAAAGTTACTAAATTACACAATCTGATTTCTACTTCTTTTCCTTATTTTCAACATTAAAAGTATATGATTCTGGCTTATATAAAACCGCTATAATTAGGGCTCTCAGAATCATTAGAATAAAAGGATCCAGAGTTAACTAGTCGGTTTCACTCTTACCTAATATAGTAGTAGTAGTCTTGTTTCAAGTGTTATTTATTAATAAAGCTAAAAGATCTAAGTAGGACTTTATTACCATAGCGTAAACAACAAGGTTTACGCTATATTAAGCTTATATAACTTAAAAGTTAACTTATAACTAAATAGTCTTTATTATTACAATTTACTCGGCACTTTTAAGAGTGGAATTAAGCACTTCCGTAAGAGTACAAGCATCCGTTATATTAGGGTCAATTGAGGGCCATAATCCGAGGATATTTATGCTAAAAGTAAAGTGAATATACTAATTAACCTATTATTCGGGTTTTTTTATAAACGATATTTATATTTAACGTTCTAATATTATTTTTGTTTATGGACATATTAGAGTAATCAAGTAATTATTAAGTAAAAGAACTAAAAGATTAAAAATAAAAAAGGATCGTAAAATTAATAAATAAAAGGCTTAAATAAAGTCTAATTCCATATATACACCGGGTAGTGGTAATAGCACTGTGGCTTTTAATTATAATACGAAAAGTAAAATAGGCCTTTTAATATGTGAGAGATCTTTTATGATTATTAAAAGTGAGAAATATATAAGTGTGTTTATTAAATTAAATTAAACGTTACCCTTTTTAAAATAAGACTACAAGCTAGAGATATATACATAGAGTACTTACGTAAGTATACACTAAACCTCATCAGATATACTGATATAATAATGGCACTGGTTGCGCGACATAACTAAATTTGAACCTTACATTAAAAAAGGTTATATACTTGTTGGCTATCAGCAAGCTAACTAAAGCTAACCCGAAGGGCCTAAATCTCTTTTAATAAGGCAAAAGCCAATTAATCTTTTGTTTTTAGTGCTTCCACCAAAATAACTAACAACACAACAGTAATTAACTCTACGGCAGTAAAAAAGTCCGCAAAAACAAATGGTTCAGTATTCGCCGTATAAACCAAAGTATCAAACTCAGTATTAATAAACTAAAGGATCTACATATATTACGTTAAATATTAATTAAATTTAGACCCTTTCAGGTCTATATAACCAACTATTAATCCTAAATCAAGAATAATTCTTGGGGATTTAACTTACAAGATAGCATTCTTCTTTCTACTTTATATAATAATTACACTTTTTTAAAAACATAAGAGTGCTTTAAATCACGTGCCCAAGCGTGGATGTACTAAACGTAACATTCATAATAAGTAGCCGTGAAAGCGTCAAATAATATAAGAATCAGTACTACGTTATTATTAATATAAAGATATGACATTAAAATGGCCCTAAAACAAGTCTAAGTACTAATTTAAAAAATAATAAACCTATTATTAAAGAATTAAAATTATTAATTAAAATATCTAAAATACGTCAGCTTTTATATAAATTAACGGATTTTAATATACTAACAATAAATTATTATTACTAAAAGTTTTTTTTTGGGAAGACTTACAGGTATATATAAATAAGGGGGATAATAAAAAGGTCTAATTAACGTTAATAAACCTCGCTTAAATTATTAATAAACTTCACTTAACCTACATATTATTAATTTTTAGACTTACATTAATAACTCCCTTGGCACAATTGATATAGAACTATTATAAATAAATTTCAAAGCCCTTTCAAACCGTTATTAAGAATTATTACATTTACTTTATTTCTTGGCATCTCTTAGTTTTTCTTTTTAATAATTTTTAATTTTACATCTCTTATGTCTTTATTATTTAATTACTTTTCTTTATACATTATATATTATTATGCTTTTTAATATATAATCTTTATAAAACGTTTCTTTATGACTTATTAAAGTTTACATCACCCCTGCTTTCTTCTTACTATGTTAAAATTCCTTTATCTTTTTAAAAGAAGTATTACCAGTGTTAATTTAAAAGGATTATGTAATCTCATTATGTTATATAAAAAGCGTCACTTAAATAATACTATAATAGTTTTCGGGGGTTATGTCTGACTATTAAGAGTAATAAATCTAACAGTTTCAAGGGGTAATCGAAGTTACAACGGACCCATTATAAGGGTGATTTGGACGGGTATATAATAAGCGATCTCTCCCACTCTTTTAATAAAATACAGATTTTACCACCCACTTTACTAAAGACTATATTAATACTTTTGCTTTAATATCTCTTTGCGTGATCCACAGGTACTGCACCGACAATATTAATAATATTTAAATACTATTTTATTATAATAATGTAAAACTTGGCAAAAGATTTATTAAAAAGCTTAATTAGTCATATAATATGCATAATCTTAGAAATATTAAATGGTTTTTAAAGATTAAAATAATACGTGATCAAAAGCATAAAGCTATTTCCTTTATTCATAATTAATATATTAAAAGGATTACTTACAAATTTAAATAAGCAAATGGGAAATGCCTTATAAGCTTATAAAATTTATTAATTAAATATTAAAAAAGTTATTAAAGCATATTAAAAAAAGTGGGATTTGTGTTATATATAACAATTATTACATAATTAAATGTTGCATATATTATAGCCTTATTTTTATAAGAATATAAACTCGCTTATACTCGCTTATTGCTTATACTCGCTTATATTAAAGCTCTAAGGATCCCCTAAAGGCTCCAAGAGCTCTAAGAGGCTCTAAGAGGTCTTATAATCTCTTATAACCTCAGGATTTATATGGCCTAATGCAAAGCCTTAGCAATAAGCCTAATTAGGTAATTAAAGCGATTAGAAGGAATAAATGCCGGCTTAAGTTTCAGATATATTAAATACCGGCTAAGCGAGGTTTCTTGCCTTGAAATTAATAAATGCCGGTTTTAAAACCACAGAAGCTTTATTAGCTATATAAAGCAAAAGCTTAGCATTAGACCCAAAGAAACAACTAAAGCAAAAAGAACTTGGCACTAAGAGTAGTTATATAGACCTAGAAATCCCCTCTTAATAGAATCATTATTTATACCAATATTACTTTCTTTTTAGGTTATGAGCTCCTAGCCGTAACTTTTTTTATTCTATCTTAATTCAATTAATCAAGAGCTTTTACTCTACCTTATTTATACCCATATATTTTGCTTATATATTATATTCTTTATTTTTGAATTCTATCAATTAATTCAAGTTGAATTTTATTCTTTTATACCTTTTATTTTTAATTTTTAAATATAAATTTATCACTTATTATACATTTTCATATCTTTTATTATACTATATTTCTTTCACTTATATTTACTTATTAACTGGTTTAATAGGAGCTATAATCTTTTAATAACCTATAAGACTTTGAAGATATAATCGAAATATAGAATGCGATTTTTACCCAAATATTAACACTTTAAAATTTCTTAATTAATAAAAGGTATTTTACTTTATAATTTGTTATACTTATATTTTATATATTTAATAATTAATGTTTAAAAATATAGACTCCTTGAATAAATCAATATTGTCTAATTTTTAAGTGATACCTCTTTCACTTATATCAACACTTTAAAGTTTTTCAATTAATATAAGGCATTTCACCTTATAACTTGTTATACTAATATTTTACATATTTAGTAACTAATATTTAAAATATAGACTTTTTGAATAAACCAATACCGTTGAATTCTTAAGTGATATCCCTTTTACTTATATTAACATTTCAAAGTTTTTAACTAATAAAAGATATTTTACCTTATAATTTGCTATACTCACATTTTAGATACTTAATAATTAATAATAAAAAACAAGATTTTTTCAATAAATTAATTTTTTATAAATCTTAAAGTTAAGTTATATTATATTTGAGTTATTTTACAAAGATATACACTAAATATGTCTTTTAATAAGATTATTATGGTTAAGCTTAATGGCTTGGTTAATTACCTTATTTGGGCATTTCGCATATTAGTCTTTTTTATTAAGGAAACATTAAATGCTATTATTATAATAAATATTATAAATAATGAAATTAATAGTAAAGCTTTTTCTAATATTCAATTGTTTATAAAGGATGGCCCCTTTTTGTAAATTTAATAAATAATATGAGCTTTTAAAGCCTGGGAATCTTTTAAACCCCTTTATTTTTTAAAGGGGTTTAGCTTTAAGTTTTTAATATGTAAAGAGTTTTCGCTTTTCTTATAAATCTATTTTGAAAACGAATTCATTATTAATACCGGTTATATAAGTAAAATCCTTAAGTTATAGTAAAAGTTTTAGAAAAGGCTTTTATAATTTATATAAAGAGTAAAATACTTAAAACAAATTATTTATTTATTATAAAGGTTTAATAAAAATAAAATAAAATATTTTATTAAGTTTAAAACATTTATTAAAATATCATTTTTAATAAATTTAGGTTTTAAAAAGGCTAGTTTTAAGAATATTTAAGCCATTCTTTTAGTTTAGTTTAATAATTAATCCTTCTTATACTCTTTATTAATAAAATAAACAATATAATAACATAAAATCTTTAAAATCTTTTTTATATAAATAATATAAGGTATAAAAGAAACTTTAAAAAAGGATAAGTATTAAAGGTTGTTTTAATAAAAAGGGAGATATAAAGTGTTATTATCATAATAACTAAAATTATTATTATTTCTATTATCGTTATTATTAAAATTAAGAAAAATAGTAAAGGCTTTATATATTACGTAGAAAATAGTGAAGGTAATTAAGATTCTCTTAGAATTTATAATTAAAAAGGAAAAAAAATAAAGAAAAAAAAGGGTTATATATAAAAAGCGTTGTTAAGTTAATTTCACTTAAGCGTTTAATAATACTTAATTAGGAAAGTTCCCTTGAATGCCTTCTGATCTGTACTAATTGTCATAATAATCGCTTTATATATAAGACTTGGTTGTTTAAGTTAAGAAAATAACGGCGGCTTTAAGCTATATAAACGAGGTTATTTTAGGCGTTTATGTTAAGGTTAAAAGGCTTATAATAAGCTAAAGCCTCTAATTAAGGTAAGACTTAATAATAAACGTCCTTCTCATAGTGTTCTAGTAGTAGTAAAGGAGGAAAAGGGGTTAAAGTTATTTGTAGACGGCTTATATAACATAAGGGGTAATAAATAAGACTTGTTTTAGATTGGTTTTATAGTAAGTTTTTTATAGTAATACTTTTCTTACACCTTTATATAAGAGTAGCCTTTTATAGTGGAATTAATAGTTAAGTCTTTGTTAAAGTGTTGTTGTAAAGCCATTTATTAGTGCTTTAAATTAAAAGGTAAATAAATGTGAATTTAAGTTGTTTTTTGTTTTTATAAACTAAATAATTATAATATATAAATAAGTGAAATAAAAAAAATATATAAAACGTATTTTAAAGAAAGTACACATAAAAAGAAAAGTAATAATTATATAAAGCTTTTTTATTATTAATTTAAGTTAGTTTTAGTAAGTCTCTAAACCTATCCTTTTATTTTAATAGTGAATATATTAGTGTTAATAAAATCTTGAAGAGCTTTATTTAAAGTAGTTTTTGTTATAGTATTAGTAAAGTTACGAGTATTGTTAATTTATTATATTTTTATGAGTCTTTTGTACTTGTATGTTTAATAAATACTATTATGTTAATTATTAAACCTTTTTCTTTTATAGTATTAAGTTTAATAATACATTTATATAATGAGAGAGAGTTTGTATAAATGACGGTGAAAAGCCTAGGAAGCTTGAGTTTATTAGTTATTATATTAATGGTAGTTGTTATAATGATTAATATATTAACGTTGGTAATTATAATATATAACTTTGAAGTGAGTATTACACGAGTAATTCTTTTATATTTTATAGAACTAGTACAAATAATGTTATTATTAAAGGTAAACTTTATATCCCTTTCTGATTTAGTTTTAATTATTATTATAAAACTAATTTAAGAACTAAGATCTTTGTTATTAATAAAAGAATCATTAATAAAGACGTAGATTTTTACTAAATGTAAGTCTATGGGGATATACCGTAGACCTCTTTTTAAATTATTCATTTACTATTAAAGACGTAGATTTAAGGCCTTAGTGTTATTTATTATGAGATTTTAATGTTAAACCGCCATTAAAAGATTGAATATGGCTTTTGGCTAATAAATCGTAATAATATAGGCTTTATGAGTACGTTGCTTTATATAAGCTTTTTTATAATTGCTTTTTTTATGTTAATCAATTTAATTCTAGCCTTTTGTCTTTTTTAAGACATATAAAGATCGTTTTCTTTTATAATAATGATATAACCATTAAATATAAACGGTTTAAAGGCGTTTAAGACTTGAATCGGTTTTATTAAAAACTTTATATTTATAATTTCCGTTTATTCTTTGACTAAAAAGTCGTTATTTCTTAAAATTAATGTGTTATCTGTTTATATTCCTATTATTCTAAATTTTCGATTATCTTTAATACTAATTAATAAATAAGGATCATATGTAAAAGTCTTTATTTATAACTTCTCAGTATAGTACTTATAATAAATATTAAACCAAGGATTTTTTGATTTTAGAATATTATAAAGTGAGAATATTATTATAAACATTATATTAAGAAATAATTTATCTGTGATCTCTTAAGAAAGCCATGTAAAGATGTGTTAAAAAAGCTTTGTTTATATTTAAACATAAGCTTAGGTAATATCTTAAAGCATTAAATATAATTCGGATCCGTTTTATACCCGTTTTAGTTACTTAATCATAAATGTTAAAAAGATGAGTAATTATTGGTTTATTTGTTAAATTATTAAAGACTAAGTTAATATTTTTTTACCTTTATTATTAAAACATTACACTATAAGTCTTAACTTTTCATATAATGTTAAGGTTTCTTTACTTTAACTTTGTTTATTATTTTAAAATTAAAGATATGTTAACTTTTTACTTTAAGGTTGTCCTTTTAAATAAGTGTAAATACCTTTCTTTTAAGGAGTGCCTCGTATTTAGTTTAATGAGATTATTAAAATAATACTTTAAGTGTAATGATCTTACCTTTAATACGAAGTTTCATAAAAAGCTCTTAATCTCTTGTTTTTTTGTTAAAAACACCTCAATATTATAACTGTTATTAATTGTTAATATTTTTTAAATAAATTATATAAATAAGAGCTTAATAGTAATCTAAGATAGGTTTAAAGTTAATTCAAGTGTATTATTAATTAATGATCTAAGATTAAAAGTGATTTTTATAGAATTTTTTAGTAAATTTTCTTTTTAATATTTAATGCCTGATGTATTTGTTTTAAATAAACGTAAAAACGTAGATTAAAATGTTTAAATCTAATTATTATTTATAACAATTTTATAAGACTTGTTCTCTATCTTTAAGAACTTATATAACCCTTTTTATCCTTTTTTTATACTAAGATTTGATCTTTTAAATGTAAGTCATAAATTAAAGTAATACTAGAGCCGTTTTAAATAGTCAACGTATTATTAACCTTATAGGTAATATAAATCCGTTTTGCTTTTTTATTGCTTTTTTATTAATAATAACGCGTTATTTAATGGACAAACTTAAAAGGTCTAATTCCGTCATTTTACGATAGGCTTTAAAAACGAGTAATATAAAAATCAGCCTATTAAGTCCAGTTATATTATTTATTATTTTAATTGTCATTTATAGTTGATTTTTATTATTTAACTTCAGGTGTTTTTTTATAATGATTTTATAAACACGTTAAAATAGATGATAATATTTTTCCACTTTATTAATTAAATAATATGCCTTTATAAGGACAAGTTTTAAAGTACTTTTAATAAAACATAAAGAATTGTGAAATTTCTCAGAGTTAAAATTGGTTTTATAATTATAAATTATAAAGTTAGAGGGTTTAATATATATGTTTATTTATGTTAACTTAAAAGCATTGAATATAGCCTAAGTCATAATTAAACCGGGCCTTTTTAGAGTAATTTCGTTGTTTTAAAGCTAGTGGCTTTATTAATTATATAAAGGGTATATTTCTTTTTAAATTATGCTATATTAATGTAAATTATATAATTAAAATCTATGTTATTTTATAGCTTAAATTAAAACTTATATAAAACATTTATGTGTTTTTAATAATATTCACATATATCAGCAAAAAATATCGGCGCCAAAAAATTAACCAATCGGCCAAATCGGCCATTTTAGCGGTTTAGCGCTTTTGGCGTAAAAGGCCGCCTTTAGGCGAGTGGGTCTTTTTTTTGGCCGCCTTTTAGTGAATTAAGCCGGAGCTTAATAATTTTCGTGCTGATCAAAGTAGATCATTGATTTATCCGCTCTGAAGCTAAAGCTTGGCTATACCTTGGCATACATGGCTAATAAACTAGGTTCACTAAGCCTATTATGCTATGAATATCCACGTTAATAAAAATCCAAAAAGCATATTAGCTT
Source organism: Helotiales sp. F229 (assembly GCA_002554605.1). NCBI lineage: Eukaryota > Fungi > Ascomycota > Leotiomycetes > Helotiales > Helotiales sp. F229. Next base: position 1,653,725 of record MXAW01000017.1, read on the forward strand.
TTTTAGGCAAAGTTTAGTTTAAATAAATCAATCACGTGTATATATTCTCATAGTATAGCCCTTAGATACCTTAAGTACTTAAAGCCTTAAAAAATTATTATTAGAATAAATGCTATAAGTAAAATTTGGCGCTTTTAGCGCTTTTGGCGCAGAATTTTTTTTAGTATACAGCCTTTGTCCCTAATTTTTTTAATATGCAACTTTTTAGCCAAAAGCGCCAAAAGCGCAGAAAGCCGCCATCAGTGGCCATTGGCCATTAAATTTTTTTACAGATGTATCTTTTTAATTTTAAGCATAATAGTTAAGTTAAGTACGTGACTAGCCTAATTTAATAAGTGTTATAGGCGTTATATTAAAGGGTGCCTAAATTGTTTATATAACCTCTAAATCTCTATTTTAGTCAAATGACATATATTAATTATATTAATTAAAGAATCCAGTAATTGTTAGTGCTAGTTTAAGAGAAGCCATAAATAGCCTTGTTTTTATATAATTAAGTGTTTTTATTTACCTTAAATTAACACATTCTATAAGTTGTTATATTGAACATTAAGCTTATTTAATTATTATAGGCATATTAAGAATAAGATATTTATATTTATAATTATAAACTTTATTAGTTTAATAAGAGTATTAACCGTTATTATTCTTATAAATGGATAAGAACTAATTTTAAATATGATCCGACTTTTCCTTATTTAGCTTATGTTTAATTTAATGTTTTAAATCCGTTGTAAAGCTCGTGATTAATTAATGATTTTAGTGTTTTTATTTAAGGCTTTAATGTTAATAAAAAGGCTTTAAAAGAATCGATTTATTTATTATGTTATATAAGCCTTGTTATAAAAAAAAGTTTTTGATTTTATTCTTTAAAATGTGAACCGCTTTCTTTTTCTTAAGTTATAATAATACTTCTTGTGTATTATATTTAGTTTCACTTATTATAAATATAGTCGTAAAGTTTACTATATTATTATCATCATTATTGTCCATTTCTTTCTAAAGGTTATTATTATTTAATAAAGTGTTTGACTCATTATGATAAGGGTTATCTTTATACCCTCTAAACTGGGTCTAATTTAAGTCCAAATCGTGTCTATACTTTTCAATATATATTAAATAAGCCTTAAATAAGCCGTTTATAGTTTTTATCCTTTCCGTTTTCCGTTCAATAAAATACTTTACTTTAATAACATCTCGTTCTTTTTTAAAGTGTCAGCTATTATAATAATCCTTCTTTTTATAAATAATACACCTAATATAATTTAACTTAAGCCAGAATTTATCCCTACGCTTATTATCCTAAGAGAACTTGATCCTTTAATTTAAATAATATACACTTCCGTCAATAATATAAGATTAGTAATAATTTAAATCTAATTTAAATTGTCTTTAAACTTATAATCCTAGCTTATATGTCGTCTTAATGTCGACAATAAAGCGGAGGCCGTCTATTAAAGTAAGGAACGTATGTAATGCCTTAAATAAGGCTATTTTAAAGAGTAGGTTACTTAATCTTCCTTATAATAACTTATCTTGAAACATCTTATTATTTTATATGTTATTATCTTTGAGACTTCATTAAAGGCTCTATAATTTTTTTACAAAACTCTTTAATTAACTTAACATTAATTTACTCTTTTAATATGATTTAGTTTAAAATAATAAAAAGGTTAAATTAAACTATTAACTAAAGAACTTATTCACCCGTTCTTTTGTCTTAAAACTACTTTAAGTAATTATAATAAGGTCTTTAAAAGAATAATCTTTGTTCTATAAGTACCAATAATAGTACATATTAGCCCTGTCTTATAATATAAACAAAAAAGCTCGGTTTTAAATAGAGTTATTAATGGAAACTCGTTCATATAAATTAGTGAAAATGTATAACTTTTTATTAAAGTGGGTTTTAACGCTATTATACTAAAGTCCTTTTAAGTATATTTTATTGAGATTTATTAAAGACTTAGTTTAGTCTAAGGACAGTGGGTTTATTATAAACTATAATGGCTATATTAACTCAGAATAAGGTCTAATAAGTTTTAGTGTTATTATAAATAAATAAAAGTAATGTTTTATTCCTTGAGTAAATATTTAATAGTGGTACTAGATTAAGTAATATATTATCGTTTAGTCTTTATTTTAATTAATCTTTAAAAGGCCTTTTATTAAAGGTGAATGAGAATTCCTTTTTTAAATTAATAAGTGGTGTTATATTATATAAATCTTTTTTATGATATTAACTTTAATAAAAGTAAAGGTCATAAACGAGTCGTCTTAAAATATTAATATAACACTTAACGTCTCTCTTTTTAACGTTAAAAGTGTATAATTTTCTTTAATCTCTAGTATAAAGGAAAAAGTAGTCTTCACAAGTGTAAAGACCTTTAATTAATTTTAGAAAAGTCATGTAAAAGGCGTCTATGTCTTTTAGACATGGTTTAATATAAATCCAAGGTATATTTAATTTTATATCTTTAATTATTTCTTAAGTTATTCGTTCTTTTTAACCTTAATTGTGTTTTTTAATACGTTCATAATTTTTATCCCTTTTACTCTTTATATATAATAATTATAAAATTTAAGATCATCCTTTAATTAAGTCCTCTTTTATTTATAAATCTTTTTAAAGTTAGTAATTGTCTATTTACTAAAAAACTCTTAAAAATCCCAAAACAAATACTCTCTTTTTGTCTTCTTATTATAATAGTGTTTATGAAACTTTCAGTTGTACCTCGTGTAATTGGTTAATATCTTATTAGCCTTTATTAGTGTATTATCTATTGGTTCTTGAGTTAGTAAGATGACACTTTTTTTTCATGTTTTTTTATTGGCTTTATAATGTGGTCCTTTAATTAAGACATTGTATTAGGGTAGGTTCAGAGTCAGTTTAAATATGATTCTTTAAATAGTCCGTTAGTCCGGTTTTAAAGTACTAGTTTAATAGTTGTCGTCAAGTAACTGTCGTGTTGTTTTTACTGTCTAGTTATATAGTTGTTATTAGATTTTTAATTAATTAAAGTGCTTTTATTTATGCTTTTATTTAAGGGGGAAGTTATTTGTTCTTTGAATTTAATTAAATATTTAAGCCTTAGTAAAAGGTACAAATGATTCAGTGCCTTAATTTAACTCTATAGTCTAAGACTTTGTTGTCTATAGTATAAATTAACCACTAATTAATGTCAATATAATACCGGTGAATCACGTAAAGATATATTAAAGTAAAGGGTTAATATAGTCTTTAATGAAATGGGTAATAAAATCTGTCTTTTATTAAGAAAATAAGAGAGATCCCTTATTATATACCCCTTTGAATGACCCTTATAATAGGTCCGTTATAACACTAATTGCCCTTTAGAACTATCAGATCTATTACCTTTTATAGTCGAGGCATTACCCTTAAAAGCTATTATAGTATCATTCAAGTGACGCTCCCTATATAACATGATGAGATTATATAACCCCTGTGGACTAACATTAAAAGAGGTTTATACTTTACATAGCGTATCAAGAAAATATTTATATAACAGGGGATATAGTTTCTTTAGCTTAATTAAGGCAAAGAGGCATATAAAAGAAAAGCCGGAATTATCAATTTCTTTAAATTAGTCAATTGTTTAAATGCCATTTATTAAATTATACTTAGTATATGCCTTCTTTATAAAGAACTTTTTTCATAATAAGAGTTTATAAAACAATAAAAAGAGGGGAAATATTTATTGTCTTCTTAAACGAATGAAAAAGAATTATAGATAATATGACATTTACCTTATAAAGAGTAATACTAACGTTATAATAAAGGCTTCATATGTCAAATAAAAGGTAATAAAAGTAATTAAGATTCTTTTAAAAATTTATAACTAAAAAGGAAAAAAGTAAGGGGAAAAAGGGGGTTATATATAAAAAACGTTATTAAGGTAATCTCGCTTGGTTAGCTTATTAACACCTAAATAAGAAATCCCATCCAAATACCCTCTGATCCATGCCAGTCGTCACAATTATTAAAAATAAGTTGTTCATTTATTCATTTATTCATTTATTCATTTATTCATTTATTCATTTATTCATTTATTCATTTATTCATTTATTCATTTATTCATTTATTCATTTATTCATTTATTCATTTATTTCATTTATTCATTTATTCATTTATTCATTTATTCATTTATTCATTTATTCATTTATTCATTTATTCATTTATTCATTTATTCATTTATTCATTTATTCATTTATTCATTTATTCATTTATTCATTTATTCATTTATTCATTTATTCATTTATTCATTTATTCATTTATTCATTTATTCATTTATTCAACTCTTATTTTATTAATTGTGACGTCATTTCTCGTTATGTCACGAAGGTTAATTAATGCTTTGATATTATACTATTATCATAAAGACCACGTATTAAAAGAAGTATAGGACGGCTTGACTAATTAAGTATTTGAGTGGTTTAGTACTCACTGGGTGGGCCTGATTAGTTTAGAGAGGGTTTTTAGAGATGCCGAGGTTATATACTTTTAATACTTTTGGGGGGAAGTGTCGTATAAAATAAAGGGGATTATATTATTATAAGTGTCATACTATACTGAATACTATAGTTTATAACTGCAGGTCTGCTTTTGTACCACAGATCTTTTATTTCTTTTATAAATATAATTAAGCTTTAAAAATCCCGTATTATCCAAAGTCTGATTATATTTATTTCGGCCAATTAAATTAAATAAATCTTAAATTTAAATAAACCCCCATTTTTCAAAAAAAAAATTGATCAACGTTCTTGTATTAGCTAAGGATTTAACTCATCAATAGTGATTTTATGTAACATTACATTAATTATAAATATTATATAAAATACTAATACCTAGAATTTATTAAAATAATTGAAAAAATTTATATATACTATTTTAAATCTTAAAAACTAACAATTAAATCAATAACTAATAATTTCTTTATTATATTACCTTTAAAATAATACTTCTATATTCTCAATTGAATTTTTATATTTCTTTTCCTACATCTAATTTACCTTTTGCTTTTAAAATCCCTCTTTTATTGATTCCTCAATTTATTCTTCTTTTTCGACATTTTACTAAATCCACTAGACTTAATCAAAAGGCTCCAATTACTCCTCCACTAAAGGCTAATAGCATAAAGAAAATAAGATATATTTTAAGCTAATTCCCCCTATAATTAAATTTCAAATAACTTGTTTTATTGATAATTCTATAGGGAACGCCCTATCGGCTCTAATAATTACAAAAAAGTTACTAAAACTTCAAAAGCTATTAGCGCTTTTTTCAAATATGTAATTAAACAAAAGTTGACCCTATTTATAAACCACAAAAATTAGTTAATTCTCTTTATAATATCTGTTTTATTTATTTAATATTTTTAATATTTTTAATTTCTTTTAAAAAGAAATTTATCAATATCTTATAAAATTATTCGTCAAATGACCATCTTTCTCAATAATAAAAAACATTTTGAGAATATTCTTATAAAAAGTATACATTCTTTAAGTTCTTTTTATATAACTTTTTTATTAATTGACTTTTTATAAAAATCTTTTTTAAAAGCCTTAATTTTGATCTTTCTAAGTTCAAAAGCTTTCCAATTTTTTCCAAGGCCAATCCTTTTAAAAAAGCTTAACTTTTTATCTCGAAGTAATTTCATACGATTTTATTAGTAAGTGGTTTTTTTCTTACCTTTTTTTATAGTTCTTTTACTAATAATTTTAAAACCCTTGTACCCTGGGATAACTTATACCAAGCCTCCTACTTCACAAGGGACTCTTAAGAACGCTATTAACTTCAATAAGAAATTCCCTCTAACCCATCTTTTTCTTTCTATTTTATTGATTTTTTAACTTAATAAAATTTATAAAAACCCCAAGATTCGCCGTATTACCTCTTAAAAGGTTTACCTTTAATAATAGTAATATTATTTACAATTTTCTCAATATCCCGTATATTCCACCTTATAAGACTTCAATTTTTGATATTACTACCTCCAGCAAAACTTATACTCCTCTTTTTCCCTTAAGTAAGTGTTTTTATATTCCCTTTTATAATTTACTAATCAATTATAAGCAAATCAAAAATACAACAATAATCAATAAACATAACTTTAAAAGGTTCTTAAAGGATTTAAGCGATAATTAGCTGGATTCAATTTAATATATCTTACTCAGTATTTTTTCGACCCATTTTTTGGTTTTAAGCCATTTTATATTAAATTACTATTTCATAAATAAAATATTGAATATTATTAATTATATATATATTATTTTAATTAATTACTTTTAATTGTGATAAGCAAGCTAATCAGAGCCTTTAATTCTCCCTTTAATCTTAATCAAATCCATTTTAGGTTTAACGCCAAGCGTACTTAAATATACTTAAGTACAATTAAGTACGGCCTAAGTATACTTGAGTACATTGAGTACAACCCCGTACTCGTACTCAGCGTACTCAATTATTCCGCGTTACGCCCATGGCACGTGGGCCGGAAAGCAGAAAGAATGGAGGCGAATCCTTGGGTTGCCTTCCCGGTCTGGATCTATTGGATGAGGGTCTAGTGGATCGGAAACGCTGATCACTTGAGCGTGGTGGCAGACGTTGAATTCCAGGTTTCGGGGCTCAAAGCAGATGGTTTTGTTGATCAGGGCTCCCATTTCTTAGGGAAGGAGTGGAAAGCAAGTGGATTTGTTGAGAAGGGTGGAGTATCGTTCTTGACTTCAGCGCTTATAGTGGGAATGTTCTGCGCTGGATCCTTCGTGGTGGTCTGAGGAGTAGGAGGAGGTAGAGCTGTTGAACTGAACCAGGAGCAGCATCTCTAGTTCTTCTTTGGGCTCGGGTGAGAACCATACCCTCAGACTGTGATGCGGACTTTGAGATGTGGCGTTGTTGGCTGGAGATATTCAAGAGCCAGAGGGGAGCGTATACTTATAAGGTTGTGAGTGGTACTAAAAGAGCGCCAAAATAAAGGAAATGGAATCGAACGAGGGGAAGAGTGTCTTTCGATTTTCGCTTAGCCACTTACTTAGAGACATAACAATGTTTATCGTCTTGTAGACTAGAAAGGTCTATAGAGATTGAAGAAATAGAATGGAGATTGTCCACTGCTTTCGACGACGCCACTAGAACCTGCAGCCACCCGAAACGGACCAAGGTAAATTATCTGAGAATGAGAGAATCACTTAGACGTTAATGATAGAATTTCGTATTCTTGACCTACATTCTACCTGTAAACTTTCTGAGACAGCTCTTGAGTGGTCATGAATAATTATTTCGCTGAAAAGTGATCGTCCTATTCCCGTTGGGTGGTCGTTTGTCACCAAAAAATAGTGACTAGACTAACGAGCCTGGAGGCACGGGTCCGTGCGCTTCAGGGCATTTCACCACAACAACATTATTACAGTGATTCAAGACAGCATTTAATTAAGAGTAAACCAGCCATAGCGCTTCATAAGTACATTGACCTAATGCTCCTACTTTAAAATCAATTAATTAATCCAATTCTAAGGTATAGCCTCCGACTCCTCAATTACAGCTTAACGCATTTCCTCAACCATCATAAACTAACATTAACGTTTATATAAAACTTACTTTATCCAACGCCAACATTTCTCTATTAAATTCATATCAAGCGAAATAAAAAGGTAAAGCATAAAAATAATACCGTGTTTAGTCCTAAATCATACACAACAATTAGTTATAGATTTATACCCATAAACAGCATTTCCATCCTCCATAAAAAGAGGCTCCGCAAAAGGCCGTAGAATATATATAATAAGTGCAAAGGCCTCAAAGATTATTTGTATATAAGGCTCAAGCAATTACTTTAAGTAATCCTTTTATAAGAAGGCACCGTTCTTGCCGTGACTATCAATGAAATTAAGGGGTAATTTATATCCATAACCAATAGTTCCCCATACATTAACAAGAGTCATATAACCTTTGTGAAGTTAATGTTACATACAGGTCTCATAGAACCTCTCAAAGCACCCTTTATTCATATTCTTAGTGACCTTTTTCTTAATTATACGGCCTCTAATTAAAAAGGTAACTTTGTTAAACCAAAGGACCTTCAATCAATCAACCGTTTAAAAGATATGTACAATTACCCACAAAAATCGTACTATAACTTAAACTAAAGTCAAGTATGGCTTTTAATAAACAACGCAACGATAATAACCTCACTAATGCATTCAACGTTTAAAGGTATTCATAGAACAATTTAACCCAAGCTTTTCCTTCAACTTCCACCAGTTCATTATACGATGCTCCCAACTTTACGCACAATATAAAATAACCTCATCAACTTCTTAATCAAAGAAAAGGAATACAAGTCCTCTACGGCTTACGCAAACTCGTTCAAAGGCTAAATAACCCAAGATCTTCTAAATAGTGCTTTCTTCAAGGCGTTAACCGGACGAATCTCTATATCACTACTACAAAGCGCAAACCGGGACCTTTCCATACCAATACAATTGGCGCATAGCCTCCTTATGCTTCGTAACTATCTCATAGCCTTCTTTATAATACCAGTCGTTGAGTAAGGGGGTAATTAGAGCCATATTCATAGAGTTAATAAGATTAAAGGTAAAACAACTGAAAAGTCGGCAATTTGCCCTATAACGCACGGACCCGTGCCTACAGGCTCATAACGAGCCTTCACTATTTTGATTCTTGAAGCCTAAGTTAACCTCATCTCAGCATCACAAACCCAAAATTGCGCATCAACCACCAATGTCCTGTCACCCTTGGCATCTTCTCGAAACAATTAATCCATCGCGGCTCAGCCATTACAAGACTCTAGATGAAGCTTTGCACTTTTCACGCGCCGATGCTGTCAAGTGTCAGCCGTCCGGCAGCCATGCCGGACAAGATATCAGCAAAACAGTTGAACATTATTCAAGGACGGGAAGATACGAAATGCATCGATGGATCTTCTAGTACTGTTCTCTGGTTCTAAAATTGCGGCAGTGCAGCGTCTCATGATTGAACGCTCTCAATCCTGCCAGGCAGCCTCGTCGCCAGATTTCGATGTTCGCGATGTCTTGCAGTTGCTCAGCCCCCAACCAGGCAGACCCGAGACTCAGGACCACCACCCGCCATCATCCTCATGAGTCTTAGGGTCCGGCAATATGCTGTGCTCTCGGTAAGGATTGAAGGTGTGCTGTTCTGGTGCGTCCTTATTCGCTACGCTGGCTTGACCGCAAGGAGGCTGTTGTTTGCTGTCTCTGGTATTGAGAATGCATTGGGTTTAGTACTACTTGATGTCCGTGGCTATGAGGCTAGGGCGCTCCTGAGAGACTGACTTGCGGCTTTTTGCACCAAGGAGGAGGATGAGACATTCAGATTGGTTAGCAGTGCCCTGCTTGCTCTTTTCATATCAATGCACTTCCTCAAACCTCGAAAGTCATTCACTTCGGGCGACCATAAACTTCACCGCGCGTTTCGACATTCTGCGACATTTTGAGTCATAATAATAATAGTCAGTTAGCTGAGATGATGACTGAAACAAGGATGCCGGGCAACTGGCCGATTGAAAATCGAGAAGAACCTTCAATGAGCGGCGGACTTCGACTTAACACAGATTTCCCGCAGGGTTTCTTGCGAACTCCAACTATGGTCTCTGCATCTTCATCAAGACAGAGCCGCGATGAGCTCTTTTTCGAGTGCACACCACCTGCAGCGAGCACCGAACCGAGCGAAGAAGCATTTGCTTCATATCTGGCGTTCGAACCTGTGGTCGAAAGTGTCACCAGCGATGAGTATGTAGATTGGCGAAGGTACGAGCCGCCGAGGGAGTTGCTGGAGTATCAAGAAGCAACATCTCCAATACTGCAGGAAATCCTTCCAGTGTCGATCGATAGGTTGCGGATGAGGCATGAAGAGGAAGAAGAGAGGCGGGCGGCAGCAGCGAGAAGAGAACGGCCTATTGCGAGAGTCGGGAGAGCTTCGGTGAAGCCACGACGAGACCGAGAGGTAAGAGATAGCACCCATTCATTACATTAAATCACTGACACGAACCAGAGTTCATCTAGCGATCCCCTACTGGACACGAATTTTCTCAGTGCTGGATCATCTCGATTTAGTGGCGCCCGCGCGACATCTTTCTCCTCGAATGACTCTGGGTATACATCTATGGTGATTGATCCGCATCCAGGCCCAGAGCCTACCGTCAAGCCCAAGCGAGCCTCGAAAAGGACATCTGTATTTGGCTCTATCTTCCGTCGAACATTCGACTTCAGTAGCCTTCCTGAGAGCAATGCTCCAGCCTCATCGAGTGTTTCGCCAATACCTGAGCCAACCAGACCAGTACCCACTGTACAACCAACGACAATGTACGTACTCCCCTGGTCTATTGTGATGCCTGAGCTTACATCAGTAGTGAATGCGTGTCATGTTTGGACGACTTTGCTACACCCCAGATGATTACATTGAGTTGTCACAGTTACTGCGCTGAATGTTTCCAGCGACTCATCAGGTAATGTTCCACTATCCGGCTCCGTAACACTATCTAACTCCAAATCAGCACCGCCCTTGAATCAGAAACCCATTGGCCAGCAAAATGCTGTCTAAACCCCATCCCTTCAGAAAACATCCTCCCTCATCTCGACAACGCCACCAAGACAAAATACCAGCAGCGCAACGCAGAATGGTCCATCCCAACCAGCGACCGCGTCTACTGCACCCACGCCAACTGTGGGACCTGGATTCCCCCAAAACAAGTCAACGCCGGCGCCGCCCGTGACTTCGCTAAATGTCCCAAATGCGCAAAGAAAACTTGCACACTATGCAGAGGTCCCTATCACAACGGAAGTGACTGTCCACAGGACCCCTCTCTACAAGCTACAGCAAGCCTAGCAGAATTGGAAGGTTGGAGGAGATGTTACAGCTGCCATGCCTACGTCGAGCACAACAGAGGCTGTCGACACATGACATGTCGTTGTAAAGCACAATTCTGCTATATCTGCGGTGACAGATGGAAGACTTGCGCATGTACGGAGGAGCAGCTTGTTGCCATGCAGGCACAAGTCGTCAGTAGACGCGAAGAAGCAGCTGCGCAGACCCAACGTACCGCAGCAGAGAATGCGAGACGGGCGACAGAAGAAGAGGAACTCCGCCAGATCCTACAGGAGATTGCTGATTTCGAGCAAGCCGAAGAGGAGCGTTTTGCTGCTGAGTTGGAAGCCGGGAGAATTGCAGAGGAAGCAGAGCAGCGTATCAGAGCTGAAGAGAGGCGGATAATGGAAGAAGAGAGACTCGCAGCTGTGCATCGCAAGTTCAGAGAACTCAGCGTCGAGCTGGAAATCCTGACAGATGTCCAGCGTGTCCTCATGGCCGAACGCTATGAGTTCGAAGTCGAGGTCTTGAAGAAAGAAAAGCAAGATGCACTCGATACACTAGCCATCAAGCACCCAGCCGAGATGAACACCCTAACCACAGAATCCCAACGCAGAATCACAGAATCAGAAGCTAAATTCGAAGACGAGTACCAAGCACGACTCGAAGACGAACACCGCATCGAAGATGACTATGTAACGCAACTCCGGGCATTCTACAACGGGAAACCGGAATCCGAATACCGTGTGCGTGAAGCCCGGGATGAGTTGCGAGAGAATCAGGTCAAGGAGTATAGGTTCTGGGATACTTTTAGGAGGAGGCAGTTGGCGGCTGTGAGGGAGGGAGAAACTAGGAAGGTGGAGATGTTGAGGGTTAGACAGGACAGTGAGAGGAGGGCGGCGGAGGGACGCGCGGGTATCGATAAGGTGGAGTGGCAGAGGAGGGTTTGGGCGGAGGGGATGTGGGTTGATGCTGTTGTTGCTGAGAGGGGTGCGATGTTGATGGAGATGGAGCAGGAGGACTACGCGAGGGGTGTATAAGCAAGCCTCTTTTTTGTTGACTATTCTAGTCTTTAGCTTCTGTAGGCAACGGACTTACATACTTCTTTCACGAAATGCAAGGCATCGTTTCATTTTTCATTCTGTCTCCTCTCGGAACAAGCAACGAGGATCCACAGCACCATATCCAGACCCACACGCAAGCCACTGTACGACACCATACTACCGAGACCCATTAGCACAATACTGATATAGGATGAAGCTTACGGCCCCATTGGCTCGGAAGCAGTACCACCATACCATCAAATACCTACCTACACCTTAATCCACCCATCGCTCGCTTCACCATCATCCATCCCCCCATCCATCATTCCCGCAATGCACTGTAACCACGGACGCATCGCCCCCATCAAGCCAACCGAGCCTGCACAAGTCAAGTCAATATAAACAACCGCACTTCCCCAAACCGCAGCACATCATCGCGGTATTGTACTATAATCGGCTAAGTAGTCCACGTGTGCCTAGGTACATATCGCCAATCAATCCTCACACGCATGTCCGTCTCAATCTGGGTAACCGGCAGTGGGTGTTGTGGGGTATTAGCCGGGAGTCGACGGCGGTGGTGGTCAAATGCGGAGAAAATTAAAGTGACAGTCTGGGGAGAGATGTGTTGACTCCGGATTTTGGCTTTAAAGTTTGGGGTTTGGAGGGCTGGGCCTTTGTTGAGGATGGTGAGTGGTGCTATATAGTGCGTGGTATTGTATTGTATGGTAAGGAAAAGACCATCCTCGGAAATGGAGTGCGACGGCCCGGAGGCTTGCAGTGGTGGATGGGTGGTAAGTGGTGTTTTCACTGATTTGAGATTTTGACTATAACCTGGTTCTGGTCTACATACAGTATCATGAGCCCAAGAGGTATTGAGATAGGATAAAAAGGCAGGCTCTCCTCTTCCGTGTAGGCCTTTCTTGATATTTCGTCTGGGATGTACTTAGGTGCCTACTAAAGACGCCGAATATCGCTCAATTAATCATGTCACTCATCATTACCTTCACAACTCTTCTGCTTATCGCGAGCTTGACGGATGCTCGTGATGTGGTGCGGAATCGTGGTGGGGATGAGAGGCCGAGTCGTGTCAGGAGACAGCTTGTGGGTTTGTCGTCTTGGACGAGTCCGGAGTGTAAGACTTTCTAATATTTTCTTTCTTGAATAGTGAATGCCGGTAAGAATAGAGGATACCAGAAGCTGATTCAAAGTCTAGTCTGCACCATGACTGGTCAGATTGCTGATATGGCGAGCTTGATGGTACATCCGTAAGTCATTTCAATAAATCATTCAGTCTGCCGCCAATCCAGAGAATGAGATAGAAGAGAGACTGATACGATAATATGTCAGACCGCCATCGAAAACACTCGACTACGAATCTCTGTGTTCCGAAGTCCTGCGTCCAACGAACACCGTCTCAGTGACTTCGACACTTACGGGTGATAGCGTGATAATGGTGACATCTACAGCAACACTCAGCATCTCATCCACCACATCCGAATATAGGTACCCTCTCCCCTCCTCTTCCATACCCTCCCAAAATCCTAACACCCCCTCCCCCCAGCCACAGCACAACCACAGCACTCTGCTCGCTCCCCACGCCCTCGCAACGGTGCAACATCCCCGGCCTCGGCTTCTCGCAAAACATCCTCTACTATAAGAACAACCTCTCCGGCATCCAATGCCACGAACTCTGCTTGCGCGACAGAGAATGCAGGAGTTTCCAGATCGTGCCGCAGGATAATGCGTTTCTGAAGTATTTGAGGTGTAATCTGTATAGGACGAGGGTTGATGGGTTTGTGAGTGAGACGGTCGATGGTGAGGGCCCAAGGTTTTGGGATAGAGGGTGTGGGGAGTTGTTGGATGTGAGTTTTGATGAATTCTTTTCTTTTTGGAGCGGATGAAGGGTGTTGAGGGGGATTGGACTGATTTGTGGATAGCCTGGTTGTGCGAAGAAATTGCAGAAGAGGAAAGAGAAACGGAGGACGGAGCAGGACTTGGGTTGTTGCAAACTCATGAAGTTGCCGAGTGTCGGACCTGAGGAAGACACGACTGATCAACACGACTCACCATCGCTTCATCCAGGAGATGAAGAGTCCCCGTCAAACATGGATGATGGAATCAGAGTCCGAATAGACGACTCACAGTCTTCAGATGCTGCCATGGAGGATACACTACCTCTCGAAACAAGCGAAGACATCCGTGTCCAGAAACGTTCACGCCCCTACAGACTTCCTCTCCCTCTCCCTGAATCCGACTCAGAATCGGAATTTTCCGAACAAGCGATCAAGAACGGCTATAAACTCCACCTCCCCAGCGAAGAAACCGGCCACAGACCCGCCGCCCTCCAAAACGACGACGAAGTCCGACCTACGAGACGGTCCTTCCCATCTCGAACTTCTCCTCGTGCAGGAACGTGGTATAAAATCCCTATTCCAGAGGGGGAGGAAGAAGACGAAAAAGAAACACGAGCGGGAGAAAAAGCCAAACCTGGACCAGGGAAACGACACTCTCCTTCTCGACCTGCGAGGACGCCGGAGCCGCGTATACCGTCTTGTTATAAAATCCCCGTTGCAGAAACAGACGAAGTAGACATCCACCTACATAAACCAGTAACCGAGACGATTCACATTGAGAGAGATGAAGCTGCTGATCCGCTCATCACACCTGGACCTGATCTTTCTTTAGGAGGAGGAGAGAGCGACACTTCTGATATCGATCTTAACCTCGATGGAGCGAATGGAATTAGAGTACAGAAGCTCGCAACATGGACAACGCCTGATTTCCTGACATCGTCCATCCCGCTATTCATCACGCTGGCTTGTTCGTGCTTGATTTCTAGTGCGGCGCCCGTGGTGACGAGTAGTGTGACGGAGGTGCGGCAGATGTGGAATCATACTACTGTGAGTTTCGTTTTTGTGTTCGTTTGTTGTTTGGAGGAAGTGGATGTGTGATGGATGTACATGAGATGGATGGATGGATGGACAGAGCTGATGTGATGTGATGTTTCTAGACTATTTCGACGAAGAGTGAGGTTTATCGGTTCACGGAACATCCGGGTTGGACGACTGTTCATCGGACTGTGGGGTGAGGGCGAATGTTGAGAGTTAGCAAGGCTGTGCATGTTGACTCGGTGGGTGGGGGGAAAGCCCCGGAGTTTTGGGCAATACGATATTGCCCTTTGCATATTGTATTAACTGGTTTTAAAAGTTCTGCAGTAAGTTGGCTCATAGTTTTGAGTACAAAAATGAAATGTATATACATACCTTCAAGACTTGCACGATTTCGTCACCTTCTTTACAGCAGGACGCAAGATATGTAGCGTGATGGTCACTGTATCGGAAAATTTGATATTACACGGTAAATTCCTCTTCGTTTGGCACAGAAAGGGAGAAAAGAAGGGAAGGGAAGGGTGCAAAATGACGGGCTGGGACAATCGGCGGCACGTGATGCTTGGTACTTCGCTTCGGTATCTTCGTAGCTCGAGCGGCACTTGGAAGCTCCACCTTTCCTTTGCCTTCTTCAGCCTTCAGCCTTCATCCAACTTCATATCTGATTTTTCACAGCTACCTCCGCTCCTTATCAACAATACGAAATACGCCCATACTCCCCCCCTCCTCCCCTCAACACCACACCCAAGCAATTGCCCGTTAGACTGAGGCACAGCGATGGCGATATCTCGATGCAACGCGAGTCACACCCACGATCGCCAAGTCCAAGTCGGCACACCAACATCCGAATAGGATTCCGAAACCCAGAAGCCGAGCATTGGCACGATGCCGTGATTGATTCGAGCACCCCGTTCACCCACTTGGCGGCAAAGATATCTGGAGAAAAGGCTTGGAGATGTCCTGGGCTGCTTACTCGGCCTTCGTTTTGCTTTCTTCGCCTTCTTGTTGTCGTCTCTGCCAATATGACGTCTCTTTGCACCTGCTCTGTAGGGCCCCCGCTAAGTAAGAGACGATGTCAGTGGGAATGAACCGTCCAGCATAGTGTGCTTGGCCTCTCTTGGTGTTCACTCACTATGCGCACTCTCCAAGCATGGCACGAAAACATCTCGTTGGTTTATCTCTTGCCAAGTTTCTAGAACCACAGAAATTGTTCTGGAGGGTCGTCTGAATATCTTGGCCCATGGTTGACTTTGTCGCCGTCACCCCGCCATCTCACCTCTCTACCACCGCTCTACCACACTCTACCGCACATCTCCCACTCACAGTCCATCCCTCAACACGGTGCCCAGTAGCGGGGTATTAGGTTGGCCTTATCATTTGACAATGGCTAATCTACTAAGCCGCCATTATCTCCAAGAATTGGCTTCTTGGTACGCGACCACTTGCCTACTCATGGCTTTTCACCGGATTGGCGCCATGAGAATGACGTTGTCTCTCACGCGAGCGTGAACAAGTATATTATTCTCTAGGTCCCCTCTCCCTTCTTCATTGCTTGTTTTTCAATAGTCATTCTCTTGAAATTCCTTCCTCTTTCTCTACCAACTAATCTTGGTAAGATTCTGCTACAATGGCAGACCTTGCGAAGAACTCCCCCCAGTCTAAGCCTCAAGGGATCAGATTTCAAGATGCTAAGCCTGAAGAAACCAAATCTCAACAATCACAACAATCACAAAAGTCCGAGGAGAGTAGACCTCAAGCCATTGACGGTCATGTTTCTGGACAATCCAACAAACCCATGTCCCTCCCAGCTCATTCATTGACTGGAGATGTACTGGTTGAAGAACTCAAAGTTGATACTGAGAACGGTCTCACATCAGCCGAGGCGAAGACCAGACTGGATGAGTATGGTCTAAACAAACTCAATGAGGGTCCAGGAGTGCAGCCTGTGAAGATCTTGATTCGACAGATTGCAAATGCAATGATTTTGGTAACGAATCCTCCTTCCATTATATTTTGCATGGCTGACTGAAATCCTAGATTCTTATTATTGCCATGGCTGTCAGTTTCGGTATCTCTTCCTACATCGAAGGTGGAGTCGTTTCTGCTGTCATCTTTCTCAACATCGTTGTGGGATTCATCCAAGAATACAACGCCGAAAAGACCCTCGACTCCCTTCGATCCTTGAGCTCCCCTACCTCAAGCGCCATCCGAGATGGAAAGAACGAGACGGTTGCAACAGTACACTTGGTTCCTGGTGATTTGGTGGAATTGAAGACTGGTGATCTTATCCCAGCAGACATTCGGTAAGTGGCCTTTTGTCAGCACGACAACATGGCCTAACATATGTAGATTGCTCGAGGTCATGAATTTTGAGACGGACGAGTCGGCTCTGACTGGAGAATCCCTTCCAGTTGTGAAGGACTGCCGTGCCACCTTCCCAGCGGACCTTGGTCCTGGAGACCGCATCAACATTGCATTCAGTTCCACCACGGTCACCAAGGGTCGGGCCACAGGGGCGGTCTTTGCTACCGGAATGCACACCGAAATTGGTTCCATTGCTGCTGCGATACAAAAGACAGATGGCAAGACGAGACAAGTCAAGAGGAAGGCCGATGGAACTGCAAAGCCTCATCGCTATCTCCAGGCTTGGGGTTTGACTGCTGGAGACTTCATTGGCCACTTCCTAGGAGTCAATGTTGGAACTCCACTGCAGCGCAAGCTTTCCAAATTCGCTATTCTCCTGTTCGGCATTGCTGTTGTCTGCGCTATCATCGTCATGGGTGCCAATAACTTTGCCAACAACAAGGAAGTCATCATTTACGCTGTCGCCACAGGATTATCCATGATTCCTGCCTCCCTCATCGTCGTCCTCACTATCACCATGGCAGCCGGTACAAAGCGAATGGTAGAGCGTCAAGTCGTCGTCCGTAAGCTCGATTCTTTGGAGGCTCTTGGTGGTGTTACAGATATTTGTTCCGATAAGACCGGTACCCTAACCCAGGGTAAGATGGTTGTCAAGAAGGCATGGCTCCCATCCGCTGGAACATTCTCGGTTGGCACATCAAACGACCCTATTGACCCAACTCAAGGCGACCTCTCCTACACACTCATCCACCCTTCTCAATTGACCGGTAAACAAGAAAACAGACCAGCCGAGAACGACCAAGTGAAGCCTTTCCAAGAGCTGTTAGATGATCATCCACAATTGGAAAACTACCTCAACATTGCTTCCCTCGCGAACTTGGCTAAGATCCATAAGGCCGAAGGTGGATGGAAGGCCACCGGCGATCCAACTGAGATCGCCATCCAGGTCTTCGCCAGCCGATTCAAATGGCAAAGAGAGCGAT
This sequence comes from Helotiales sp. F229, assembly GCA_002554605.1. Taxonomy (NCBI): domain Eukaryota; kingdom Fungi; phylum Ascomycota; class Leotiomycetes; order Helotiales; species Helotiales sp. F229. The sequence continues at coordinate 1,671,861 of MXAW01000017.1, forward strand.
GGACTGCCGGCGACTCGCCAAAGTGGGAACAGGTCGCCGAATACCCTTTCGACTCCGACGTCAAGAAAATGACTGTCATTTTCAAGTCTGCCGAGAAGCATATGGTTTTCAGCAAAGGTGCTGTTGAGCGTGTTATCTCGTCGTGCTCTCACATCCAGAAGGAGGCTGGCGCGGAGCCGGTCGATCTTACTGAAGACATTCAATCTGAGATTCTTGCAAACATGGAAGCTCTCGCTGCCCAAGGTCTTCGTGTCCTGGCTCTCGCAAGCAAGGAATGGAAAGACAGCACTACTCCAAGAGAGAAGAACGACCAAGCTCCTCGCGAGGATGTTGAGAAGGGGCTCATTTTCCAGGGTCTTGTGGGTCTTTACGATCCCCCACGTCCTGAATCCAAGGGTGCCGTTCAAGAATGTCACGAAGCCGGTATTGTCGTCCACATGTTGACTGGTGATCATCCCGGAACAGCCAGAGCCATCGCATTGCAGGTCGGAATTCTCCCAGCTGACATGCAATCACTTGCAAAGAGAGTGACGGACTCTATGGTTATGACTGCTAGTCAGTTTGACAAGCTCACAGATGACGATATCGACAATCTCCCTGTCCTTCCGCTGGTTATTGCAAGATGTTCCCCAAACACCAAGGTCCGCATGATTGACGCTCTTCACCGAAGAGGATGCTTCGCCGCCATGACCGGAGATGGAGTAAACGACTCGCCCTCATTGAAGCGTGCTGACGTGGGTATTGCAATGGGACAGGCTGGTTCTGATGTTGCAAAGGATGCTTCCGACATTGTCTTGACCGATGATAACTTCGCATCTATCCTCAACGCCATCGAGGAAGGTCGCCGTATGTTTGACAATATTCAGAAATTTGTCCTCCACCTTCTCGGTCAGAACATCGCCCAAGCGTGCACCCTCCTCATCGGTCTTGCATTCAAAGACAACGAGAGCCTCTCCGTCTTCCCCTTGTCACCAGTCGAGATCTTGTGGGTAATTATGATTACTTCCTCGCTTCCAGATATGGGACTCGGTTTCGAGGTCGCCGCGCCAGATATCATGCAACGCCCACCTCAGTCCCTGAAAACAGGTGTTTTTACCTGGGAAGTGATGATCGACATGATGGTCTATGGACTCTGGATGGCCGCCCTCTGTTTATCCGCCTTCTCAATCGTCTTATTCGGATTCGGTGATGGTTCCCTCGGCGTCGGCTGCAACAACAGCATCGACCAAGGCTGCGGCACCGTCTTCCGCGCACGCGCAACCACCTTCGTATGCATGACCTGGTTCTCTCTCTTCCTCGCCTGGGAAATGGTCAACATGCGCCGCTCTTTCTTCCGCATGCAACCCAAATCCACCAAGTACTTCACCCAATGGGCTATCGACATCTGGCGCAACAAGTTCCTCTTCTGGTCTATCGTCGCTGGCTTCGTCACCGTCTTCCCAACCCTCTACATCCCCGTCCTGAACGACCGCGTCTTCAGGCACATCGGCATCACTTGGGAATGGATTGTAGTCATCATTGAGACAATCCTCTTCTTCGTTGGTGTGGAAGCCTGGAAGTGGTGCAAGAGAATCTATTTCAGGCGCATGGCGAAGAAGTTGAACCTCAATCACAAGGATCTGTCACAGAGTGTTTTCGCGAGATATAATACTGAGGAGGTCAAGGATCAGGTTTAGTGTCTTTCCTACCAAGAGGGCTTCCTTTTGGATGGCTTTGGTGTTGGTGGCGTTCCTTCTGGTGTTTGGAAATGTAAGATTTTACCTGTTGCCTTGGATTTGGATTGCCGAGAGCATGTTCAGGTTGAGGGCGTCGGTCTGTATATAGAATATGTACGCTTCATAGCTTAGCTGTCATGAATTTCTTTTCAAATTGAATACATAAAATACTCGGTTCCTGTGTCTACTCTCCTGCGGACTCCATGTCGTGGCGCCCTTCTTATCTCGGGTCTCTCTTTCCAAAAATCACTCAATCTCAACTTCCATTGCATCCAATCTACCGCCAGATCGCTGGTCCATAGAAAAGGTATCATCCCTCACCATTTCCACCACCATATCTCCGATTCACATAGATGGTGCACCACCGCTATTGCCCCCAAAAATTACAACATATACATAAAAGATCAACCTTCCCATCCATTGACCATTGAGCGATACACAATATCATCTAACATCACACCCTCTAACAACCATCTACTGAAGTCCGCTTTATTCAAATTGAAAATCTGAATATCAATTTCGTCTCAGAACGCACGCTATTGTATAATCAGACAGTATTCTGCACATTTACATTGATTTCGGATTGGGCGGGGAAACACACAGCACTTGAACGAGGCTGGTTGACTTGCTGTACTCCTTCAATTTGATCTCATCTCATGTCAAGAAGCTTCTTAGTCTTGATTAAACCTATCTATCGCGCACTTGTTTGGTGTCATACTCAACACTCCGTTCGAGGACCTGGGCTTATGTCCATGATGAGGTTGGTTTCGTTTGTTAGGGGAGTGGGAGTGATGTGTATATGTTTGAGCTAGAACCACATCATAAGAAGTCTCCGACATGGGTTTCTCAGTATATAATAATTGTTCTCTCGCTCACTACTCTCGCTCACTACAACACAGCACTCTGGCTTTGATCCCTCATCCCCTCCCTTGTTTGACCATCCCATCTCAAGGGTCTCTCCAAAACAACACAACCCACGAGGACATCCCCCACGCACACCAACCAATCCATGCTTTGCATATATCACGAAACAAACACCTGCAGAGCCGCACGTCTGAAGCAAACAAGCTGTCTAAATTCCTAGATCTCTTGCACAAATTGCTTAGTCTGAGAAACAACCAGACTGGAACCAAACTTCCAAGGCCTCGCCAGAAATCGATTCGTACCGGGCTGCTCTCCGGCTTTGCTGTAAAACTGAGCGAGGACAATGAAGTTATTCGTCCCGCTAAGTAATTGCGACGTTTTGATTTGATTTATCAGAGTGATGCAGCTCTCATCCGACTTTCTTACCATCAGCCCAAAACTACCGACCAACCTCAAAGCGTTGCCTTATAACATTTCCAAGTCAACAAAGCATTCGCTACACGTTTCATCATGAAGTCCAACCCAAATACCCAGAACGCGTCAACAGGAATCGGCATCAGATAAATATCTTTCAGCAGATCGCTTTAAAAGTCCAAAAAATGTTTCAAAATCAAGAAAACCAAGACCATCCGCCTCAATCATACTCGCCAGCGACCCAAGCCAGACATCTCAAAGCTCTGGGCACTATCCAGTAGCATCTAACTTACCGGAGACGAATCTATTTCGCGGTAGTGAGATTTCCAAAATATCCCTCAAAGCTCCATCTCAGATCAAAGAGTCAACAGACTCGAACTTGGGATTAGCTTCAGTTCAGAAGATCCTTCGGTTCAGAAAACCGATTATCAAACTTCCCATGAAGACCCAACCCAGCCCTTCGAAATGCTCACTCATCCACATCTCCCGGTACATCAACTCCACCATCAGAAGTATAGGAAGACGACGAACCCCTCCATCAAGGCGCCTCCAATCCACCAGATATTTCAGCCAAATCCCACCTCACCAAATCCCCCTCTCCCGCTCCATCCTCCTCCTACAAGTCCGCAAACGCAACATACAAGCCTTCTTCCGCGCCTGGGCCCATCCGCCCAATTCAAAGGCATCACTTTACACAATCCTTCCTCCTAGCCGTCATCGACACCCCTAACGTTATAGCAAGTCAGTGACCCAAAGCCCGCTCCTCCAAATCATCGATCTAATTAGCAGGCGGGATCATCAGCCCCGTAACCCCATTCTGGTTCAACGTCACCCCCTAGCCGTCTCAGTCAGCGCGAAGCTCTGAGCTGCTGTTATCCTAAAAAGGAAAAACGAAATTATATTTGCGCAAGGTGAAACGTGAATAAGAAGATATTTAAGCCACAAGGTTTGAAGATCAGTAGTGCGTTGCATTTATGCTCGCGACGAGGGAAGTTTTTGAGGTGTTGTTTGGGAAGTATGCCGGAACTCGCGTCCTGTATGATGAGGCGTTCCTTGAGAGTGAGCGCTGAGAGCCGTGGCGCCGTAAGTGTAGTGCAGAGCTTGAATTTGAACTTGATGTCCCTTCGCCGACGGAAGGGAGAAGATTACGATGTTGGCGAAAATGAGTGTGAAGTATGGTAAGTTACTGAGAAGGGTGGATGATTCATGGGAGGTTTAAGGTAAGAGGGATGAAGCTGTGTATAAGGCGGAGAAGAGGGAGAGGGAGGCTGAAAGGAAGGCTGAGAAGTCGGAGAGGGAGGGGAAGAAGCCACCCAAAGAGTCTGGGAGTGAGAATAGTAACAGCAGTATGTACAAGCAGCAGTGAAAGCGAGGATGACGGAAATGTTACTAAGACACTTTCTATGGATGGGAATGGAAACGTTAAGAGGAAGAAGGGTAATGAGGAGAAGAAAGCGAGGAAGTCATTGTGGCTTGTGGTTGAGAATATTTAGATTTTGTAGTTTTGGTCATGTTGATATGTTGAGAGTACGAGTGATGCAATGGCTGCATAATCAAATTTGCTGGCCCATCAAGAACGAGGCACATTGTTGTCGATCAAAGAAAATCAAATATCCTGTGGCCTTTTGCTCATTGAAGTGAGGCGAAAGCCTCCCTGATTAAGCCGGCCTCGCTAAATCCGCCCATCACATCATGCTTCGAGGTGGCAACACGAGCTTGCGAGATGGAGTTTTGCTTTGAGTGCTTCATTATTATTATCATTATGTCTATATACAACCATTTTCTGAATTCCATTACCGCGTCAAGCCTCGATTTTCAACTCAGACATCTGTGCATTTACATCTCCCACCCGCTCCCCTTCTTGCCTCTTCTCAACCGTCATAAAATTCCACACATCCCTCGCCGAATCATCCAAACTCTTCACAGTACACCACCCTAACTCCTCCTTCGCCCTCGACACCTCCGCAACACAAAACCCAACATCGCCATCTCTCCTCCCAACCCTCTCAGCCGGGATCCTCATCTCAGACACCTTCTCCAAACTCCGCAACACCTCAACCACAGAATGACCCTGCCCACTCCCCAGATTGAACGTCCGGAACGAGCCTTGGATCTTACCCCCGATAGCAGCAGCGAGTGCGAAGATATGCCCACGTGCGAGATCCACTACGTGGATGAAATCTCGAACTGCGGTGCCGTCTGTAGTATCCCAATCTGTGCCGAAGATCTTGAGAGCGGGTGATTTCCCTCGCATTACGTTGGCGATGACTGGGATCAGGTTTGTGGGTTTCTGGCGAGGGTCGTCGCCGAGGAGACCACTCTCGTGGCAGCCGACTGGGTTGAAATATCGAAGGGCTGCTATTGACCATGAGGGGTCGGATGTAGCTAGATCTGAGAGAATTGCTTCGGCCATCCATTTCGTGCGGCCGTATGGTGATGTGAGGCCAGATACTGAGGGTGGTATAGTTGATGATCTTCCATTTGAGTCGGTTGTTGTGATGGGCTGGTGGCTACAGTGCTCCTCTTTCAGGGGGACGCCATTATTGGCAACCGATCCGTAAACGGTAGCCGAGGACGAAAAGACAAAAGTCTTGATACCGAAGTCTTCCAGAGTTGATGTGAACTGAATGAGCCCACTGATGTTGTTGGAGTAATATCTCAATGGTTGCCGAATGGATTCCTCAACCGATTTGAACGCAGCAAAATGAATGACACCAGCAATTCTCGATTTCGGTGTGTCCTGATCCGAACTCCTGGTTGACGGTAAAGCATATTGAGAGAGGATTGACTTGACAACTGGACTTCGGTAATCTGTCTCATGAAATTTGAGAGATGGCATCGACCGTTTCTGGGTAGCGAAGTAGTCATTCGCTAGTTTTTGAATGCGGTGTAAGACGTTCAGATATGCATTACTCAGGTCGTCTAGAATAAGCACGTTGTAATCCGCTTTGAGAAGTTCAAGAACTGTATGGCTTCCAATGTAGCCAAGGCCTCCCACTACCAAAACATATGATTCGGCATCTGGGGCATCGAGGGGAAGAGTAGTCTCATCGACGGTATCGTTGGTGATTGCCGTATCAACAGAACTGGCAAAACTCATTGGCGAAGAGGGAGATGCGGGAGAAGACGGCGAGGAGACTTCAAGATGCGGATGTGACATGGTGAGGATATTTCTGGTGTGATTTTCTCTTTGAGTAGACTGAAGCGTCTCACGCGGGAGATTGGATGTTGAAGAGGACATTTTGTATGGAAGTGAACTGCGATTGATGTACCTTGACGTCACCCGCGCTTCCTCAATAACTTTGAAACGAGTTTTCGATGCTTTGCTGAAGCTTTGATTCTCGTATCTAAGCGTCTTGGTAAAAGCTTCCGTCCAGACCAACTTCGAGCGAGTGTAAGCTGTCGTTTCAGGGTTCAAAGTGCAGAAATCCTGGTTTTGAAGGTCCCAAGCTCCCCTTATACTCTTCTCGGAAAGGCCTCATCTATCAGTTCGCCATTTCAAAGCTTGTGAAGAGCTGCTTGTTTTCGCTTGGGCAGTTGGCATAGAGCCCCATTTCCTTGATGAATTGGATCTGGCTCAGGGGTTCGAGGGGAGCTTGAAGAGACTTTCGGCAGGCGGACCAAACTCGGTGGATCATTTATCGAGGTCCCCAGTACGGAGAGCGGATTTTTATTACCGACCAGGAGTTGCAGAATCATGTGTCGAACATTCCGAGGTAGATTCCCTTGACTCCATTTTTGAGTGTTGATTCTGCAAGCTTTGCAGCGTATGGCGTGCTGAACAGGGATAGAGCCAGGTGTTATTTCCTCCGTCGGGATGCAAGTTGAGGGATCTTTGCACAGCTGAGCCGCCCGTCCACTTCTTCCATCTTGTCCGGAAGAATTCTCACGGTCGATGCCGAAAGGTCTTTGTTCTCTTGAACTCTGCCGACCTAGAAACTCTGCGAAAAGGGCGAAGTGACCTCGATCTCCTGCGTCTCATTGGACCTCTCGCTTCGCTCGAGCACTCAGGACTCAGCTCATGGAGCACGTCCGACCAGTTCTTGGGAGCATCCACGCTCCCCTCTTCACTCTCGAAAAGGGAAAAGTTGCTCGCGATGTTGTATGAATTCGCTAGTGGCTCATGACGAGGGTCAAAGTGCACGCCACTGGGGGCCAAACAACATCTCAGGGGCAGCGGCTTGGCATTTGCACAAGTGCCTTGCAAACCCACCAAAAACTGGGACAAAATGGTCCGAGAAATGCATGGCATACCCGTTTCGAGTGTGGGCACCGTCCCATCCATGCGAGCAAATCATCAACGAGACTCAAAACAATCACATCCCCCGCTGCGCCGCCGCACGGTTAGAAATCACCATCTCCTAATCGGGCCATGAGCAAATTCAAACAAATTGCTCCTCCCCAAAGAGATGTTAAGACTGGTAGTATTGCATTAGTCGCTTCTAAAACAGGATCTGTGGGGTGCATGTTGGCCCTGTCGTGCGGGCTTCGGGAAAAGAAAACATCAACAAGCCAACAATGCCCTCGGAGAGTTACTTGTATGCCCGTCTGAACCCTGCATTTCCCCTGTACAGAATCGTGGAAAAGTCTGACTTGACGGCTGTCTGTATGCAAAGGGTAGGCGGGGCCGGTTCAGCATAGATAGGTCTGGATCATGCTTCGATTCGTGGAGGGGCGCTCTGGGGAGGGGTCCATGGTGAACCTGTCAAAGCGGCATGCTACTTTACTGGCTGGCTGGGCTTGCGCCCAGGACTCGCCAATTCGATAGGCTCAGGCTGTTCTAGTGGCGTGATAGCGAGTTAGGTTTGTAAAGCCACTCAGGGTCGGTAAACGAGGAAAAGATTATGTTGCATAAATTCGGTACCAAGAGTTGGTTTACCCCTTTTCATAACAGTGAGCAGAAGAGTCTTGCACGATATGATTCACTGATTCAGAATGATGTCAATTGAAGAAAACATTCCACTATGGTATATTAATATGTATGTTTTCTATCTATAATCTATGTGTGTGTTTTGTTTTTTTGCTTGCTTGCGCTCGACTCCTGAGGTTACTCAAAGAGTAATTGGTGTAGCGAGACGGAGAGAGACTGGGGATCCGGTCATCTTCAACCAGATGGTCAATGGGTCGGAGCCAACCTTTTCTGATCTGCCAATTCTGGATTGCGTAGCGATAACTGGGCCTGGGAGAGTAACTGGGACCTCAACACCGCAAACGTTGCCGGTGGTGGTGACAGTGACTCCAATGATAGTCTTGGTTGTGTTTGACGATCCATACACCAGAGCGACGTTTGGAGCACACTTGTCACGAGCCATACGCGAAGCGAATGAGGCCGCAATGTCGTCATGCTTCAAGGAGATCAAAGGCCACTCGGTAAGACGCATCATCTCTTGAGTGATAACCTCAACCCACATCATGAGCAAGGAGTACTTGCCGACAACGCCGTTGACTGGGATCTCGGCAACATCAGCCCATCTCATGTTGGCTTGATGGAACATGAATCTAGTTATAAAGTTAGTTAGGAACCGCTTGAGACTTGGTGGAAATACATACGGATCGTGATGAAGGGAGAGCAGATGCTTGCTGTTGACCTCAACAGCATTGACCAAAAGGTCTTGGATGTCTCCAGCACCGGCGGATGTTGCGATCCACTCGGCAACAGTGCAAGCTGGCAAGTCGCAGTTGTAGTAGATGGTGGTAGCCCAACGAGGGGTGATTTGGAATCCGGCGTATCCGTTGCCTTCAACAGTGGACATCAATGGCCAATGTTCATGCTCGGCGTTCATGAGGACTGGTCGAGTGTTGTCACCAACACCGTTGACAATGCCGTTGTCCATGAATCCCTTCAAAGCATCACCGTTGTGCATACCAGTGATCGCACTAAAATCAAGTCAGTCTTTGGCTTGCAAAAGAATAAATGGTATAGTACTCACGGTGGGATGAGACCAGTGCCGGAGAAGTGCTTGGCTTGATCGATGCCGACCTGTTTGAGCCATGCTTGGTTGAAAGAGATCTAAGACAAAAGATTAGCATCAAGGGAGTATAAGTCAGAGCCGAGTAACAAACCTCTTTGCTGACATCTGCGTACGTAGCATTGTTGAGGCCTGCATGGGAGAATGTATGGGTGACGTGGGCAAAGACATCGCGGTTTGCAACAGTAGTCCACCATTGCTGAAGGGGATCGAGCTTGGTGCAAGCCAAGCTCCAGTCGTAAGTGGTTGGCGAAACTGGCCAGATGTCTGTACCAGATCCCAAAGGCTTCTGGAACTCCAATGGGGTGTCGATCTGCTCGTCGTATTCAATGGCGGAGTTTGGCTGGCAGATTTCATTTGTATCGACGCCGAGGGAAGCCTATCCTTGTTAGCCGGAAGTCAAAATAAAGGATAATAAGATGATCATCGACCCACCTCGATGTTACCGTTGCCGTTGTGTCCCATTTCTGCGAAGTATACACTTCCAGCCGGTAATTTGGCATTTAGAGCAGCGGTCCAAGAAACGTGACCATCGAGATCAGCCGGCTTGACACGGAAATCAACATCAGCAGGGCTGTAGAGGGAGGTTGCCAAGAACATATCGTCGACTAGGACAGGAAAGTTAGTACAAATGGTCACCACATGCTTATTTGATGCATAGCAAATGGCAAGTTCCGTGCAGCCAATTGGTGAAAGAAGGGAAGTTTGCTTATTGAATTTAAACCACAGAAGTATGCTTCCAGGACGAAGAGAATGGCGCTCATAAACATCATCGAGGAGAGTTTCATACTCTCAAAAGAGTTATGCAGGCATGTATCGGTCGATGTTACGGTTTATAGTTCGCCACATCAGGGGCATTGGATCCTTACCTTGAGTGCTGAAGTAAACTCTGCGGAAACCGACGTCTGCGACAATCGTTAGCAAGCAGAAGCGAGATTTGTGTAAGTATCACTTACATAGACCTCTGGTCATCCATGTGATCCAAGCATGTTCGAGGTAGGTCGAGGTGGGGGACCATTCGGCAGCCCAACCGATGAACCAAACCATCTGCTCTCGTCCTCCGATGTTGTTGATAACCGCAGCGGTGGTGTCTTGGGTGAAGATTCCAGATGGGCCAAATGAAGCAACTGTGGTGGCAATGCTGCTGTTGGTGATGACCGATGGGTAATGGTACAACCCTTTGGTGGACATGGTCGCTCCGCTACAGTAAAGATTAGCGCTCTGTGGAACTCAATTCTACCATTTCAACCTACATCTTCATGCCAGCCTGAGCAAAAGCACTCGAGTTGCTGATGGAGATGAGCTGCTCAACACCGGTTTCACAGCAGCCTGGGCTGGTTGCGGAAGCTGGGGTGGTTCCTGAAAAGGTCAGTCGAACATCCCTCGCCCTTTCTTCGATAATCCTTACCGAATTGTTCCTGTGGGTAAACATCGATACGGGTCATACGGACTCCGAATGAAGTCTGGTAATTGAAAAGTGCGGTCCATTGCTCGGCGGTGAGCGCGCTGGCAAAACGGCCACCCTCATATTCGTAGGAAACCTCGCTCAACACCACGATTCCTCCAAAGTTTCCATCGCCGCTCGCAGTGCTGAGTTCGGGGAGTGCAGTTCCAGCCGATGGAACCGTCAGGAGCTGGTATGGGATTCCGTAGGCAGTCAAACCGGAGGTTGCTGAGTAGGATGAGGTCGCATCTTTGGCAATAACCAAGACAGTGCTTTGAACGCTGAAAGCAAAAACAGTATTAGATAGAAGTAGCGCCGAAGCGGAAAGAACGTTGAACAGCATAACGAATGACTGTTGACTCCTGAGAAGGGAGTTGAAGAACGAATGTAAGGACGCCTGAAGCTGTCTATATCATCAAGAAAGATTTCAAGAAGAAAGATTTCGAGATGAAAGCTGAAATGCAATAGTTCCAAAGGCCCAGAAAGTGGGTTGGAGGATTGATCTATTCATCATGGCGTAGCTGAATTGTGGAGAGTGAAGGGTCATGTTTGACTGGGATAAGACGCATGGGACATGTCCCTCTTATCAATTTTCGTCTGATCCTCAAACATCCTAGGAGTTTTTGGACAACATTGCAACGTTAAACCCTGCCATTTCGGTCCCTCGGAGGTGAGATCCTTTGCATGCATGGCAGTTGGACAACACCCTTTATTTTTGAAACAACTGCTGTGGAGGCCTAACTTTGAAAACAACGTGGATGCTTGAAGTGGGCCAAATACGAGCGCTCGTTCATTGGTCATCCCTTATTTTGGTCGCCTAGTGTGGAGTGTTGTCTCCTACAACCTGGTCAAGAACCTCGCTTACCTCTAGATGATTATGCATCTAGCTTCTCGACGTGTGGTTGTGGATCAACAATAACATCGCAGCCATGCATCCCAAAGACCGAATTCTAGCATGAATAATCTATTCATCTAGTGAGTTAAAAACTATGACAAAGAGCCCGCCTTTCGCAGAATTTGTGCCGCCTCCGTGGCTTCAAATAAATGCTTGCTTAACCAAATAGGGGAATAATCTGAAAAGGGGCTGTTTTGTTCAGAAGCGGCTTAGTGTCTTGGTCTTTACGGCGTTAAGCGAGAATTCCCTCTGCTGCCGCTGCCGAGCCGGAGTCTCCTGCACGCACTCACGAGTCACGACAACCTAGCCACGACAACCGTGCCGCCCTTGTCTTTCACCACCAATGGAAAATGGCCTGATAGCAATGAGGGCCCAGTGTTCTGCTCGACTGGCTGCAAAGATCCCAAGTCATTGGCAACATTGACATTCTGGCGCTATCGTGGGTCTCACAGTGAGGACGAGGGGCGTTTACTTATCTTTTTAGTCACTCAGCCACAACTCTGGGGACAAAGTCTGTTTGAAACATTAGGTCGGTCCAAGATCTAAGCGTCTCCTGCGGTGTCCTAAAATACCTAGCTGCCTCCATGGCTGCATCTAAATACGATGCACAACGATCCATTATCCATGTGGGTGGTCCGTGGCACCAAGAAGAACCCTGACCGGGTGGACTGTGGATCAACAAACATAACACTCTCGGGGATGGGCTAGTTTGAGGAAGAATGGGTCAGTCATGAGGCGGGAGAAACAGCCATGGCATTTGCGATGCTGGGATCTGACCCCACCAACGGCGGAGGATCCTGGACCGCCGTTGATGTCAGTCGGTCAATCTTTCTTTTTCCTTTGCACAACACCACTCCCAGTATTGTACAAGGCATCTGTCTAACTTATGGATGACCAGCTGTTTCCCGTCATTCGTTCTTGTGTTTGTTTGTTGTGAGCGATCCTTACGTTTCCGTCTATTGTTTTCGTTTTGATGCCCTTGCCATTCGAATCATGGTGAACCTCTTGCCCATCGGAGAATTGGGTATCGGCCATCCATTAGAACATTGGTGGCAATGGGCTTTCATTGGTATTGCGGCTTCTTCAGCCTTAGCGGGGTCAATATCATTTTTCTTGGTGCTATTTAATATTATTAAAGACTGGTCAAAGGTAGTTCATTGTCATAAGTATACTCTCACTTGGAAGGTTTCCTGACAGTGTTGCAGAGAGAACGAAAATCCAAGACCGTACCACCCCGGTTAAAAGCATTTTTGGAATTTCATGAGAACGGTGCTCCTCAGATCACCAGCGAGAAACCACCACTTCCAGCATCGTCTTTTGGAGTATACCTCGGAGCATTCGAAAGCTTCCCGACACAAGCGGAAGCCGGACTCTTAACGAGATGGGATATCTTGATTCTGGACCCTCTACAAGCAGGAGTCCATGAGGCAATCGCAAATGTGTGCCCATCCAGCCAGTACACACGAATTGGGAGACTGCATCTTCGAGACCTGCACGCACCCAAGCAACGACAAAATGACCAAGACATCATTGTCGCTGTCGAGAAAGTTCGGGAAGTCATAGAGAAGCGGTTCAGAAAGTCCAACACCCAGTCTTCGGTCTTTTCGGGAATCTTGCTTGCAGGATGGGAGGATTGGTTACCTATGCCAGTATTCGATGCCCTGGTGCAGTATGTGCATAGCAGTGGACTGGATGTGTATCTCGAGATCGCGCCACCGAATTTTCTGGGGAAGGAGAGTCCAAACATGGCCAATTTTGCGGGAGTTGTTGTCAGGAATGGGACAATTCTAACGAGTGGTCATGTACGAGACTATTTCCAGATGGCTGTGATGAAGTCCACCGTGAAGGCGTTTGTGACACAAACTTGCCTGCGAGACTTTAGGGTGATGGTGTGGGAAACGGTGGACGACGAAAAGTCACTGTCGCATTCGGTGATTAAGAGATGTTATATCTGGTGCAGATACTATAGCGCCATGGTCTTCATCAATTCGAAGGGGGCGTTATTCGATGCTGCAAGCGAAGGGGTTCCGGAACCGCTGGCAGCTTTTCAGTGGTTGAAGGACCAACGGGTGATGAAGATACACAATCAGTGGCGATCTACCCACCAGGTGCGTATTTCCATCAATACCAACTCGCCGTGTTTCATTGCTGATGTTTTTCGTAGCTCGTGTCAAATCCGACGGCCGGCGTATCGACCTCGAATCTCGAGAAAATCGTTCCGAGCTTAAAGTACCTAACACCAGGTTTGGATATTTCGGACAAGCCCCAGAAAACTCACAGGGCGGATACCAGTTTGGATCTGGCAATTGTCGACCTCAATGCTCGAGATGAGAACAATGGAAGCTGGTTCCAGAAAATGCCCAAGATCCGGGGGAGTCCGTTATCGTTTTCTCCGACAGGGGAATCCTACAATTTACTTGGATGCTTTCCAATTGGTCTTCATGCTTCCCAGGACGACTACAATCAAATCGTGCAAACACAACGCCATTTGCTTCGCACAGGCAAACTGGACCAGGTTCCGCCATCAAAGCTCCGCACCCTTGGGGCCTTTTTCCGGAAGCTGCACCATGATGGATTCGCCCACAACTCGAATCACATCGACAACAACGCCCTTCAGTCGATTAATGAGCTTGCTCAATCTCTCTGGGCAGCTTCTGATTCGGATGAAATTCTGGATCCTATTGAAGTTTACATTGGCTTGGACTCCGGATTCCGTACACCAGGTGGCGTGCAGTTCTGGGCAGTATCAGACGTTGATGTTGAGACAGGCTCACTCACCATTTATGTCTCTAGATATGCCTCTGACCTTCAGAACACTATTCTCCATGCATATCTGTCCAATCGGGGATGCTCACGCCACGCTTGCTTCGCTACCGAAATTGGTGTAGCCGAGTTCGCTGCCGGTCGACCTCAAACAACTCTGCCGAAACGATTTCTCCAGGATATCAAGCTGCTTACTCCTTCTGATATTATTTACTTTTTCCAGCATTTGAAGGTGTCGGATCCAGAGAATGGGGACATGTTGGTGAGCCAGATAAAATCTCTGCTCGAAGAGCAGATTCTTGATGGGCCATCTTTTGGACAGCTGCGAGAATTGGACACGGCAGGATATTTGAGCGGCAAGATTCCAGAGCAGATGATAATCGAGTCTCGAGGACTTTGGTACGAGAAGCATGGTTACCAGCACTTCGACATTGATGTGGCCCTGAAGGTTTTCCGAGACGTAGCATCGAACTTTGTTGACATTTTATGCTCGAGACGACACGACGATTTGGAGAAGATCACAGATGTCCTCGAATCCGTTATTACAGCTGATGGCTTCGACGCATACTCGGATATCGTTGCACTAGCAATATTCTGTGCCGCTAGAAAGGCTGCTTATAATGAGATTTACCTCGAGGTATCAGATCGGAATCCGCTTTTCAATGAGTATTCGGATCAAGCGGGAGCGTTCTCGGAGTTGTTTGCATTGGGATCGAGGTGTGAGGATTACTTTGATCTCACTCCTAGCGCGTTTGGAAAGCTACTTTCAGACCGCCATAGAGAGCATTACAGTAAACCGCACAACCAGCCGCCCCTTCAGATCGAATACGCCACTGGGTACGCCTCCTCATATGCCGTCGCCCAAATCGATATCGATGATACCGTCAAGACAGCCGAAATGCCTGCATACCAACGCCTCACGTTTCTGAGTGTGTTTGCAATTCCGGGTAAGCCATACACATCACACATCCTTGTGAAACCCCCACTGACTTGATGTCTAGCTTTCATTGATATCATGTTATTGACCACGACTGGCCACGGTCTTTACCTCAGCTCGTTCATGTCCGACCCCGAGAAGAAAAGTGCAACCATCGCTCTGATGATTTCTCTTCCACTTTCAAGCGCTATTGGAACTTGGATATCCATCGGAGGCAGCTACTATCTCAACTCGGTGGCTTTCCCGGCAGCGAATATGTATGTCGTCACTCGCCTTGTAGGAGGCCTGGTGCTTACATTTACTGCGGGCATAATTGGCTTTGTGCTGGTTTCTGCTACCTATGCAAGTATTCAAGACGGCTTCGTGTTCATTCTGTATTTCCTCGCTTTGACATCGTACTTGTCGCTGTTGGCTGTTCTGTCAAGTTATCAGTATCTAGGATCCGCATTCCAAAACGGCCGAACTGTCATTCTTACGGCAGTTCCCATTCTTGGCGTGGCTCCAATTCTCACCATATTTGTCCCCGGCTACGACACTATCATCTACCTTATCGCCCTTTACATATTCATCGGTGTTCTTGTCATGGGTGCCAGAAGGGTCGGATCGCAGTGGGTAACTTGGTACCACAAAATCAACGCCATTGACGACAAGAAGCTGAAAGAGTGGTATGTTGAGGCCAAAGGACAAGGCAACAAGGATGTCTTCAGTGGAATGACTGATCCTGCTGCTTTGGTCCTCGCACGAGCCGCTCTCCTCCAAGATGTCAAGAAGGAACGCACACGAAAGCTGTGGATGCCAGCAACATCGGATCCGTTAGTCCTGCAGCTTGCCAAAGGCTGGGATGCTACCATCTTTCTCCTAGAATGGTATTGCCGTCTGCAAGGCTCCAAGCAACCGATTCCGTACAGCTCTACTTGGAATGTCCAAGTCAAAGTTGGCCTTGCGAGTTTGATCGAAGCTCAGAGGGGTATTCGTCTACACAACGGCTTCGTTTTGTGGCGGCAAGCTGGAGACGAGGTTATTTGTGGCGTTTTGTATTTCTTGATCGCGCTATTCGATCGTTGGATAGAACTTCTCACAGGCGGCAACCTCCTCGGTCTGTCTACAGGCGATTCGGACTCTGTTCGTAAAGCCACGGGATTGGGACTGGCATACTATCTTATTGGATCTGTCATTTTGGACTACAAAGCGTACTCACTGAACGGACTTATTGATGCACAGAACCCTGAACCAATTCGTTCCGCTGCATACATTCGGGAAGCTGTCCTTAAGAGTGCAACGGCCAGGCAGAAACTATACTTTTCAACATTGGCCAAGTTTGTTTCTGTCCACGTCTGGTCATTGGCGCTCACCACAGCCATTCTTTTCGTCTTGGATGGCACCAGAGAAGGGCTGTTTACATTCTTGGCATTTGTCGGCGCATATTCTGGTCTGTTGCTATATCAGGTAAGGATCCCAGATTTCATTTTGCAATGCATTTCATGCTAACCTCAAACAGTACAACAAAGTATTCTCTGGATCTCGAACCATGAAACCGCTGCTCATAGCGATCGGAGTCGCGCTTCCCCTCGGACTCGCCATCAAAACAATCTATCCAAAGTTCAATTACAATACAGTCATTCCACTAGCCACTGCAACGTGGATAGCCGCACTCTTGTCAATACGAACTGCCAAAATTGGAATGCCCCGAAAGCCAGCCAACAACGACCCGAGCAACCAGGGTTTGTTTCATGCCTACTCGGGGCTGGGAGAGGACCAACATTGGAGTCAGAGCGAGCTCGCGAACTTCTTCAACAACATCTCAGCTTCTACTCTGGGGCTCACTACCAGCACGGAAGCGAACAGTCTTTTGGGGATCGAGGTTCGAGCCGTTTTGATGTCCTGTAGTCAACAGCACCTTTCGCAGCCAGCCGCAAAAGCATTCCCCGACTCCTACAGTCTTGTCGGAGAGATTAGCAAGAAGTGGAACGATGGTACCATTAGGCTGCAATTGGTATCGATGCAGCGATACATCCCATCAAAGGCGAACATCAGAGCGCTCAGCTGCTTCAGTAGTGATGGCAACCTTCACATTCTCGTCAACATGCCGGACGAAGGAAACTCCAAGCGGCGACCATTTGCAGCCAATAACTATCAATTCATTGCTGAAATCATGCTTCATGCAGGCTCTGAATTCCTCATGGGTATGACGCACGAGACCAGCGTACTTGCGGAATCGCTTCCAGCTTGTCGACAAGTCAGCGGCCACGAGAAATACAAAGTTTCGGAAAGCGTCAGGAGAGAAATCGCCCAGGATGAGTCTCCGGAGAATCGTACATTGGCAATTTCGAATTCGAAGAAAGAATTGCTCCAACAATCTTGCTTCGGATTTGATTGCGATCTGATGTGGGACAAACTACCCGGCGAGATCAGGAGCATACTGTTTCGCCGATGCTTGGGCGAAAGCTACGATCTTACTTCAGCCAACTCTCAATGGCTCAAGAGAGCCCTCTTGAAGGAATCCAAAATCGATCTCCACACCTTCATCGCTCAATGCGATTTTGGCGTTCTACTAGCAATGAATAAGCTCAGGTTCTTCAAGTCGCTGAAGCCAGATGAGACGCTAGAAAAACTGGCTGGGCTGTTACGGAGTAATATGCAGTCTCCCAACAGCGACGACTTCCAATTCGATGCCGAACCTACTTCGTACAAGAAGTATATCATAGACCCATTACTCGGCATTTACCACGGAATAGGAACCTCGCTCAAATTCTTCATCGTGTCTTTGGTTGCAGACCCGGAATTCCATCGAGAATTGAGGTTCACATTAGCAGTCAGATCCCAGATCTTCTCTAATATTGCTACTTTTCTGCTATCAGCAGTATGGATTGTTGCAAAGAAGACACAAAATATACTGCTACCGTGGTTTTTGGTAAGAAACGCCTGTTCTTTTGAGTCTGTAATTGACTACTAACCAGAATCATAGTTCCACAATCGGGATAAGGCGCAAAAGACATGGGACGGTACAAAAGGTACTGTCTATCAACTGAAGAAGAACCGAATCGTCATCAAGAGTCTTGATGAGACATCAACATCGTTCTTCCATGTCCGCCCCCAGAAGGACTTCAAGCTTTGCAAGTATGCCAAGCTTCTCGACAAAGAGCCTGAAGGATCCGTAAATCTCCAAGGTGTAAGCAATTTCTCGAAAGACATGCTTTTGCTTTCTCGAGAAGTCTATGGCAAGGATGGTTTGGTGAGCGAGTTCCGGTACGAGTACGCAAACAAAATCACAGGAGGTGTCTTGAGGAAGAATCGCAACCCTCGCATTCCCCTCTCTCGCACATGCACTTCAGGAGACGACGAGTTCCAGACAGTGCACTTCAACAAAAAGGGCTTTATCGAATCCGGAAGCTATGTTTTCAAGGACACGGAGAGTCTTGTGCGATTCAAGTACCATTACAGAAAGAATGCGCAGTTCGACGATGAGCTTCTTAGAGCCGAGTTTGTCTTCCCCCACGTTACCTGCAACATCAATTGGTGCGCGCCTCCGGCAAGGCACCCAGGCAAAATGGAGAGATGGATCCCAAATTCCCGCGTTACAGAGGCTACATTTGTTCGTGGCGAGGACGTCTACGAGAGTTCTTGGTTCTATGATCATCAACATCATCCAACGATTACAACTATGCTAAATGGAGAACGATGCGATACTCCTGATCTGATCCTCGAGGATTGGCTTGGTGTATTGAAGAAGCCTACCAATTGCAATTTCAGGATGGACAACCCCCTTCTCGACTTCCACTCCTTGAAGACAAACTTCTTCTCTCGTCAACTACGATTAAATGTCAAAAGATCTCCAATTTCAACATCCCGAGCCAGATCCCAACTTTGGAGAGCTTGGAAGAACGACAAATATTTCGATGGTGTCCTCACGCGATTCCTCGACGAGAGACTCCTACGCGAAGAGCCTCTATTGAAGCCTTACTGGCAAAAGCGAGATCGCGGTGCTCTGACAGGTGCTGAAGGCTACTTGATCATGCATACCGATGCCATCATGGCCAGTTCTGAGCTTTCCAACGATATCAGTTCTTGGACTCCGTTGGCCATCAAACTCGGAGATCTGCACGGGTTCGGCCAAGGAGGAGACGCTTTGATGTTTACCAGAAGCCAGACTTTGCAACCGGATACCAACGATAATTTGCATGTCATGGCTGTTGATACTGGAACTTGGCCCAACGAAGGTGGTGGAGTCTCGGCCTGTCGTCGTGATATGGTCAACAACCTGAAATCCATCAAGTGGCATATGGTCGTTGAGTCTGCTAACGATTTCGGTCTCGTAAGTTTCTGCTCAGAAATGCAATACCCGATTTCACTCTTACTAACAACATCCAGCCAAAGCATCAGATCGAGGAGAACGTCCAATCGTTGAAGGTAGTACCGCTGTGGGGTCTGGATTTCTTGCATCCAGTACACGGGTTTGTTAACTCCTCCCTCGCATCTCAGTCCATACTAACAACTTAGTGTTTTCCACAACAAACTGGACAGTGAAATCAATCCTGTCGCCAGAAACGCCAAGTTCGAAGACATCCAGAAGACATTCATCCCAGCTTTGACCGCACTCGTCAAAGCTGCACGTGCAAAGACGCTCTCTGCAAGCGATATCCACCAAGCAACACGGGCACTGGTAGATCTCAATACTTACTTTGAAGGACCCCGCCATTGGGCTTCCGTCTGGACGAGTGATGCAGTCAAGAATGCATGGAGAAATCTTTGGTTGTCAGAGACACTGCCTAACACCAAACCTCCTTCCGAATGGTTTGAGACTGAATTGCCCACTCTGGGTCATCTTGATGCAGCTATGGATTTGTGGTTCAGATGTAAGTGATTCCACTATAAATATTTGACAAAGCTAACCCCGCCAGATCTCTTCATCTTTTCCATCCCCGTCCCAGAAGAAATCCCCGCAGTCTTCCAGGCATCTCATCACAGTGTCTCAGCCTCTTACGGTGTCGTCTGTAAAATGAAGAGGAACTGCACCCTTCAAATTTGGGATCACGCTATCAGTTGGCGTGAGACTAATCTCTACTTGTCGTCCGCATTGTGTGTCCTGCAACCTTTCGTGCGGAACTCCCTTCTAGGGTTGATGAGAGTAACTGCGGTACTGGCTTTGCACCATGCTGATCAAATCCTCCCCTGCGCTGATTTCTTCAATATTGGATGGGAGATCGAGGTAGGATCTCACTACGGAAATCTGGAACATCGGAAGAAATTCGCTCGCAAGATCGATCCCGTTGTCAACGGTATTCCAGATATGAAGGTGAGTTTTCCTCATCTCCTGCCTGGCTATCAACGCTAATATAATCCTAGAAATTCTCGCCGGTCGCAGAAATTACGACTGAGAAGCCAACAGTCACTATGCTTTCCCACGTCTGGTTCGCAAAGGATATCAAGACTGCTATTCTAGCTGCTAACGTGATTGTCAATGAATGGGGCTTTAAAGATTATCAACTGCACATTTATGGTGCTTTGGATAAGGATCCTGTGTACTCGGCAGAGTGTCAGGAGATCCTGGCGTCGAAATCACTTGGTGAAAATCTCACTCTCATGGGAACAGCGGATCCCAAGACTGTGCTGGCAACCTCGGTATGTTCTTCCATTACTCTACGCATTGCAAATCCGCTGACTGAAATCAAAGTGGCTCTTCCTCAATTCTTCCGTTTCGGAAGGTCTCCCCCTAGCCTTAGGAGAGGCAGCACTCACTGGAGTTCCCGTAGTCTGTACCGACGTAGGAGCATCTCTCAGAGTCCTCACGGACAAAGACGATGGCTCACGATTCAGCGAGGTCGTCGCTCCCAACGATGCTCAATCCCTCGCACGAGCCCAGATCAACATCCTCGCCATGATAGGCGAATGGGCCAAATACGCAGATGACAAACCCGGCGAGAAGGCCCCTATATTGCCATTCAAGCCAGGCCCAGAAGACGTCGCTATCATAACAGCGCGCATGTACGAGAAGAAGACACAACGACGAAAGCTCGGTCTGATGGCACGAAACATTGTGCAGAAAGCGTTCAGTGGCGAGCGATATCTCCGTGAGCATGAACAGATGCTGTGGATAGGAAAGTGCACATCTGTGCAGAAGAA
Organism: Helotiales sp. F229; assembly: GCA_002554605.1. Classification (NCBI taxonomy): domain Eukaryota; kingdom Fungi; phylum Ascomycota; class Leotiomycetes; order Helotiales; species Helotiales sp. F229. The sequence goes on from MXAW01000017.1 coordinate 1,692,982, forward strand.
GGGCGAGGATATCGAGGAGTTCAGCTCCGGACACCACGAGGTTTTCGATCCGGCCACGACTCTCATCGCTCCAACCGCTATGTGGTCTCGTACCCGGCCATCGTCTGGCAGAACATCCTTCTCCAGTGTCAACGACGACGATAACAATTCCATCAGAGAATCTGTTTGGGGTAACTCGCCAGCTTGGAATGGTTCGAACCGCCCGACGTCGTCGCATAGTCCTCAAGGCGGAACACCGGGTGGCTTGAGTCCGAATGGCTCGAGCGAGAATCTCCCACTGTGGGCGAATCGCCCGAGGAGTATTAGTAGAGGCAGGAGTCCTAAGCCGTGGACTAAAGAGCATTCTTACTCGAGGAGTAACTTGTCAACTGTCTCTACATTTATTTGAGTTTTGGAGTTTTATCATGTAGCAAAAATGTATGTAAAAGTTAGAAGGTCGGCACATAATTTAATGAACATCTGAACGATCTTCCTCCCTGGTTTTGATGCCCCAAGAGCCCCGCACTGGTATGGTATGTGAGCACATGGGATGAAATATGGATTTCAACCTCTTAGCGGCAGTCACTCAATCGATTGCTCCTTATCAGATCAGGCAATAAACTCATTTCACCTCTCACCTCAACTGTGTTCTTAAGACCGTTTATCATGGATATCACAGGCAGCTTAGTTTCTCTATGTGTGCTTCATTCTGATAATCAGTTGTAGAGATTCTGGGTTGTAAGCTTCCGCTTGTGCCAAGAACACAATCGTCGTGAGCGTAGCATCAGACACATCAGTATTACTCTTACCTCTCATCTCACCATAACCAAGAAGCCCAATTCAGACGTCTGTATCAACAACCTCACCTCAGAGCCCCACAAGCGCGCAGCAGAAGAAAGTATCCAATTCAACAGCCTCCACAGCGCAAACCAACCCATACAGCCATGACGCGGTACAGCCAGTCCAAATTCGCTAATATTGTTTCCTCCAAGGAACTTGCAAATCGATATCCGTCTCTCACAATAGTGGCCGTTCATCCCTAGCGTCGTGAAGATTAATCTGCAGCTTACGATGCGTGGGAGTTTTGCCAAGACTTCAACTCCGTTTTTCACGTATTTTGCCGGTATGGAAGTTTTTGAGGGGGTGTATGATCAGTTGTAGGCTGTGACTTAGAGGGAAGTGAAGACTGGGAAGCCGGGTTATCCTGTTGGGCTGGGGGTTGAACGGAGTATAGTGCCGGGAGAAATGGTGTTGGCGAGGAAGTTGTGGGAGTTGAGTGAGAGGAAGTTGAGTGATGGGAGGTATAAAAGTTGAATAAATAGGAATATTCCCGATGTTTTTTGAGTAGGGAACGAACTACATCGCATTGCAATGTCAAGTTAAGTTGTACAGCAACCTCTTTGTGTTTCTCCTTTACCACCTAGGGGTTGGGTTTATTGACTCGCTTAACTCCCACTTAGTCTGAAACGAAATCTCGATCGGATCACAGTTGCGGCAGCACGCTCAGATCTTCCCGCAGAGTACAGTCTACGATCGATCTCCGTTTCACACCTCTTGTCAAAATGCTTATTTCCGCCCCCAAGTCCCAATCGTATCTTTCTCACATATATATCTGATACCCCGCTGTGACAGCCAACAGCTCATCTCATCGCTAGTGAACGGGGATGAAGCTTCCACTTGTAACGTGAGGGGAAACGTCTTAAAGTATCTTGGATATCGTCCCATGCATTTTCCCACAATATTTCCTCTTTGATAATTATCAACAGGAGAATACTCGATAAATATAGTTTCTGAACAGTGGTAGCCAAAGATGACCGACGATACATCCCAACCCCAAGATAAAGAGCTCTACACCTGCACCAGCTGCACGCATCCAATACTAACCCATCTCGCCCGCGTAACATGCCACAGCTGTCCTAACCACCACCTTTGCGCCAACTGCCACGTCATCAAGTCTTTCACTAGACCACACAGCAACTCCCACTCAACGATGATCTTCAAACAATCCGGCATCGTTGTTCTCCTCCCACCAGGATTCGCGCCACGCCCACCACCTGCACTACCACCGCGGCCAAAATCAACTGTCAATGATGATGTAGCACAAAATGGGAAAGGAAAGGGTAAAGACATGGAACAGTTGGGAGCTGCGAATTGGGGTGCATTATGGAGTGTGTTGAAAGCGCCGCTGGAGAAGAAGGGGAAGAAAGGCGCGAAGGATAGTGGAGGTGTTGATGAGAAGGTTGAGGGTATGGAACCGAAAGATGTAACTGGCACTGGAATCTCTGGCGATGGACCTCTGCCTTCAGGGGCATCTCCATTGCCGCCTTCACCACCCAGATCTGTTCGAAGAGGTGTTGAGGGGGTAGATAGTATGGCTGCTATGACGCCTTCGTACCCTCAGCCAGATAAATGGGAAGCCTTGTTTCAAGACGATTCTACACCAACCCCGATTTTCATCGCGTTGATGAGTACGATTTTCGCGCAGCTGGATCCGGAACATACGGGGTTCTTGAAGCCGGAAACGTATTCTGAGTTTCTTGATATGCAGGGCTGTGTGGAGTCGAATATTTGTAAGTGATTTTCCAGTTAAATTGGGAACCTCCATTCTTTGGAGACATCGATATGCGAAACAAACTGCGAAAACTGACAGTACAACTCACAGGGAAAATAGCTCTCGACGGAGAAGAAGGCGAGCACAGTAAAGAGGTCGCCGATCTGGAACTGAGCCTCTACTTCAGCGACCGCGTCATTTCCCACACCCTCAGCGTCCGCAATCACGACTTGGCCGATCTTCCGGACGAGGAACCCCATTCTGCAATTGAAGGCAAGATCAGGAATTCCATGCGCTTCAATGCAAATATGCCGATGATTTCCAGACAAGGGTTCATTGTTGTATGTGCCGTTGAGTACTTGAAGGATCCGGAGAAAGGGCATAGGTATCTTGAGAAGGCGGTCAAAGAGTATGGTATTTGGACGGAATTGGGGGAGATGCCGAGGGAGGTTTTGCCGGAGAAGTCGATTCCGAGGTTGTTGAGGAGGGATACTGAGATGCGGGATGCTGCGAAGGTGGTGGAGGAACAAATCAGGTGGTCCAATGAAAGGAAGGAAATAAATCCAAAGGAGACCATCGCCACTGATTCGACCGACGTATTGAAGCTAGAAGAGACACATGGAGACGATGCTAAAGCCCCAGAACAAAGCAAAACTCACGAAGAGCTAAAAATTTCACATATTCCCGCACCCATCGAAGGAGGAAGGCTCGTCTCGCCAATAACTCTTGGATCTCCCGCCCTGCCATTCCATGTCAGAGGAGGAGAGAAGAAAATCGACGCTCTGACGAGAAGGGAAGGATTTGAGCCTTTTGAAGAAGAAGAAACCGAGAAGGAGGACGATACAAATATGACTAGTATAGCATCGACGAGAAACTCAGCGAAGAAGATAGAAGCAGAGGCGGAGAATGGCTTGGGAAAATCACCAAGTGCTGGGCCGTTGAAAACAGAAGATGAGCTGGAGAAGCAGGACGCAGAGATATCTCAAAGCGGGGAGCCGGGAGCGAAGAAGTCTTCTGTTGAAGATTTGTATGGAGCTGGTTAGGAGGGCTTGTAAGTTAAGAGCGACCGAGTTCATAGGCGAAGGAAGGCGTTTGAGGGACTTATTATGGTTGAGCGTTGGTCTCGCTTAGCCTTGTAGCTGACTTTACAAACGATCGCTTCACGAGGAATGATTAAGGTGGCACAGAATCCAATTGGGGACGGGAAAACGATCATATACAATAAGACAGGAACAGATGTTGAAAGTTACACAAGATTCTTCTCTACCTGCAGGATTGGTTGCAAGTGAATGAGGCTGCTTGGCTGTGCAAGCCTCATTATGGTGTAGCGAGAGCTGAAGTCTCTGCCACAGGATTTCTCGTGTTGAGCAACATCAATGAACATGAAAGCCAGAATGTTGGTGGCTTGACTGTGGGCATATAAGTCTCATAATATCCAGATACCAGCCCTACCCTTGACTTGGATGAGAGATGTATGAGCATAGGACATCACTCAGCTATCATGATGGTGGACCAAGCTAAAGAAGGCAAGGCCGCCTCACCAAAAGTCTCAGTACAAACAGAGGAGCAAGAAACAGCCTTCTCCTTTAAAGTCACAGACGAGTGGCAAATCTCAGATAACTGGACACCACTCCACGCCGCGGCGGACGTTCTCGACATCGTCAAAGTCCGTGCAATACTGAGCACATCGAATCTCTCCATCAACGCCACCACGAAGGAAACGCACGAAACTGCCCTCCACAAAGCAGTTCAAAGCTGCGATACCGAGTTTGGCAGTGACAAATTAGGAATCATCAAGATTCTTGCAGCACATGGCGCGGATCTTAATCCTCATGACTGTGTTGGCAACACACCGTTGCATTATGCTGCGAAGGAAGGGTATCTGGATGCGGCGAGGACGTTGATTGAGCTTGGTGCAGTAGTGTATGTTAATAATATGGAGCCAGAGGATCATCAGAGTGGATGTGGATGTGGTAGCGAACACGGAGTGGCGAGATTGCTGTCTGAGTTGACAGGTGGGATGTTCAAGAGCGGGAAATTTAGGGAGTTCAGCACACCATTGCACGTGGCTGCATCGGCTGGTCATGTTGATCTCGTCAAACTTCTACTTGAGAAAGGAGCCAAGGTTGACTCGTTTGATATCGACGATGGCACGCCATTGACTTGTGGTGTTCTTGGACGCAACCTGGAGGTCTGTCGTAATCTTCTGGAATGGCCAGGTGGACTGGCGTCTCTGAATGTCAAGCAGAAACAAGGGCATCTGCCAATTCACTACGCAGGAACCGGTAACTCAGATGTGCTGGAATTGTTGATTGAGAACGGCGCGGACGTTGATGTCCAGATCGATCAGCCGGATTGCTGGGCTCATGGTCGAACTGCATTGCCAGCTGCATGCGAAGAACACAACATGGATACAATCGAGGAGAATGTCCGCATCCTACTCGAAGCAGGCGCAGATCCAAACCGACAGCTTGGGAAGAAAGGAACGCCATTTATCCTTGCACTACATTCAGGAAATGTCAAAGCTGCAAGAGTCATCCTGGAGAAAGGTCTTGCGGATCTTGAATCTACCTCTTTGGCTGACGAAGCACCACTTCTGGTAGCAGCGACAAGAGGACATGCCGAGGTGTGCAAATTGCTAATCGAGAAGGGTTGTGATGTTAACATGAGAACGTCATATGGCGATGAGTACACTCCATTGCACAACGCAGCTGGATACGGGAACGCTGAGACTGTCAGAGTCCTCATATCAGCCGGCGCGGAAATCGCAGCTCGGAACTTTGATGGAAGGCGTCCTCTGCATATGGCTTGCTTCAAGGGAAAGGTCGAATGTGTTCGCGAGCTTTTGGAACTTGGTGCCGATACTGAGGCCGTGGATGATAGCGCGTGGACGCCTCTGCATTTTGCTGCGTCGTATGGACATGTCAAAGTCGTTGATTTCCTACTGAACTTAGGAGGGAGGAAGCTTGTAGTGCTTAATCAGAGGACTACTGGTGGGCAGGGAGGAGGAGCTTGTACTGCAGCGGATCTGGCGAGGATCTGTGGCTATGATAAGGTCGTTGAGATTTTGGTGGCAGCTGGAGATATGCTCTCCTCAGCGAAGGCTGAATTGGCTGAAGACTGAAGGCAACCAGTGCTAGAAGCTAGAAAAAGTAAATGAAAATAAAACGAAGTCAACAAGGATCCATTCAGCGCGCTTAATAGTAAACAAATCCAATAAGGGGCGAATCAGTATATCTGGAAAGGAAAAGTTGATTGTTCTTGATTGGACATTGTCAACAAGGCTGACAATAAAAGCAAGTGGGGCACTGTCAAGCCAGCCTCGAGCCGTCGACGTCACCTCCTTTTGGCGGGGGGCCATCGATCTACCACCACAAGTGCAAACAAATGCCCTGCTAAACTGACAGATGAATTGCCACGCTCCAGAACCCCTCATTGACTCAATTCGAAATAAATAAACACAAACACAGACATAAACACAAAACCCATTACCAATTCAAGCAATCAAAATTCTACCTTCCCCAGGACTTCTTCTAATCCCCGTTCCTCGAAAACAACATACGCATACTCTCTTCGCACATACCTCGTTCACCATGTCCGCATCCCAAAACCAATCCAGCCTCAACTCCGCCCGCGGAGCAGGCACAACATTCGGGCCCTCAGACACCAAATCCTCATCAACAGCCACACCCGCAACCTCAGTCGGATCCGCCACCGCAGCCGGCCACGGTGACCACCCTCAAGACAACGCGGACGACAGCAATGCCGTTTTGCCAGGATCGAAGGTCGGCCCACAGCAAGAGGATCTCGACGGCGAACAGATGCGCGCTCCTGGAGAAGGAGAGGTCATGGATGCGCAGTTCAATAAGAAGAATGCGGGGTGGGGAGAAGAGGGGAGTCTGACGAGTGATTTGGATAGACAGAAGGAGGAGCAGAAGGGTGCTCGGGAGGAGATCAAGGCTGCGAGGAGAGAGGGGGGAAGTGTGGATGGGGGAGCTGGGAATAGAGTTGCCAATGAAGGGTTGAACAGCGTATAAGGAAGCTCCGGAACACATACCAGGAAGTGATGGAGAAAAGCTGTATATTGGAGGATTCGAAAGTAACCCAAGTTGTCTTGTTTTGTAAAGGGTATTTCCAGATATTGTACACATACCATACCATCCTGTCCCCGACCAGCCCAGCCTAGCCGTCCAACGCCGCGCAATGCAATGCAAAGTAAGTAGAGCATCATCAGAATTCCATATCCTCCATAGTGTCATCTAGTGAGCTGAGAGCAGACGATTGCCGTCGAGAGGATTGCATAGATATACTCGGCGCCGGTTTTTGCAGTCGTTCAGCCCATTCCTTGACGCTGCTGATCTCGCCGCCTTCGACCTTGACTGCTCGTAGCTCCGATGGTTTGCCCAAGAAAGTGCCAGTGTATCTGGAATCTTCGTCCGCAGCAGCATGTTTTTGCTTGAGCACTGTAAATGGTCAGTATAACTTCCGGACTTCTTGAACGTGTTCAACAAACCTGCCAAATAATCATCCTTGGCCCCCTCCGCGCCCTCGAGCGCAACTCTCCTGATCTCACGATTGCCCGGTCCTCTTGCCCACGTCAGGAACGCATCGACACCTCTCGTATCCTCTACGCCCTCCCATTCCTGCTCCTCGAATGCCTTCTCGGGTCCTAGAGCTCCACAGTCCTGCATTGCCATTCTGACATCCTGAATTGCGATCTCGAGGGACAGTTCTGGCGCATTGTGGTTCAGGGAAGCATGATTCGCGGTGGTCTGCGCAAGAAGGAACATGTATCGCGCCGCCAGATCGGTAAGGGTGTCGAGTACTGAAGGGCGCGTAGAATGATAACCTGCTGCTCGGAGGATGTGGAGGACACAGGGACGCAGAAGGGAGTGGTGAAGGGCATGAGGAGTTGCCATTGTATTGTCTGAGGGTAAGACTCGAGTGCGCTGCTCAGGGGGGAGGAATCGAGGATGTAGAACACTTCATGGCCGAACGTTGCAAATTAGAGCCGTAGATGTAGCTGTTTGTAGAGAAGGCTGGCCGTGACTGGTGAATTTGTTCAAAGTTCTGGAGTTCACCTACAATTTCAAACTCCGCTACGTCTTTAGTGTTTGTCAGCCGCCGTATCGAAATATCTCAGCCGCGTCTCCCCACGTTCTGTCCACTCCATACTTTACAACTCCAGACCATTTTCAACCCAAATACACCATCCTCGATCTCACTCTCCCACAACTCCGAACGCATGCTCTGGATACTCGGAAGGCATCTGGTTTGCGCACTCGAACCTACCCACAAGGGCCCAAGTGCCAGGCTCGATCAACCGCGCATCGACGCCTCTACCCTCGAACGAACCCTACATCAACGAAGAGCGCAATCCACACCACGATCCCGTCGCTCTTGGACGGGCCCAACACCGTCAAGATGAGCGGCAATGCGTTTGCGAAGTTCAAGTTGACGACCAAAAGTACCAAGAAGGAGCCAACTCCAGGTCTCGAATCCTCCTCTCAGAGCTTCACTGGTCCGTCGCAAAGCACACAGAGCCACCCATCGCAAAGTACACCTCCTTCCGATGTCCCTGTCCCCACGAAGGGCAGTCTCAAGATCAAGCTCAATATGAAGGGAGGTTCTATGCCACCTACTCCAGCAGCAGCTGTCGAACCAGTCAAGCCGAAGAAGAGCAAGGCCGGCCGCCCACCAAAACCCAGCACGAAGCTTCTCGAGAACCGAAAGCGACTAAAGGAGGATGATCACGGTAGCGACGCAGAGGGCTCAACTATCCAGGTCGCGCAACCTTCCAAGAAATTGAAGCTGAGCACTGGTTTTGAAAAAGCGAAGACCGTGAAGCTGTCCTTAACGAACAAGACTCCAATTGCAAAGACTCCCGCCACCCCTTTCTCTGCTCCCAGCATCAAGCTTAAGCCAAAGGGCAAGAAACCCTCCAGACCTCCCGGCGATGGTTACGATTCGGAGGCCAGCGACCGTGAAGACGACCCTCACATCGAAGAACAGTTTATTCTGCGAATGGTACCGGGAGATGATTGCGAATATGTTCGATACTGTATCGAGAAGAAGTTGATTGGACAATCGACGAAGAACGGTGGCGCGGAATTCATGATGAAGTTCTACGAAGAAAACGGACGACGTGGAGCTGTTCAAGTTCGTGGGAACTGGTACGCTTCAACCCTCGTGGACCTCCCAACAATTACCGAAGGAATGAAGAGCTGGGATAGGAGGGGCTGGTGGAAGAGTGCAGATATCTGCCAGATGCTCTGGGTCTTTGCCAGGGTCAGAGATGAGAACGAAGCCAAAACCATTCCTCTACCATCCATCATCGACCCAAGCAACTACCAATATCCCCACGGACTCACAGCTCCCATGCACAATTGCCGCAAGTCTCGATTCCGAAAGCGGATTCATAGAGATGAGATCGAGAAGACCGAGAAAGAGGTTCAGAGACTACTTGACGAAGACAGAAAAGCTGCGTCCTCAAGATATACAATCTACGATCCGAATGATCGACAACATAGTCAATCGTACAGCCGAGATGGAAGCACGCCAGCCAGATACGGTACAGCACAGCCATATACCGAGGATGAAGAAGAGGATGAGGAGGAGGAAGAGGATGACAATGAGGATGCTGAGGGTGAGGAGGACGATGGGTACTTTGCACAAAATCACGGTCAATCCGGCCAGACTCATGTTGAAGCCAATTTCGGAACTCAACCTGACGCTGACGCTGATGCCGATGGTGACATTGATGCCGCATTTGGAGAAGATTTCGAAGCCGAGTTCGAGGCAGCATTAGAGCAGAACGACGACGAAGTCGAAGCCGCAACGCCCATGTCAACCGTTGCAGCGACTCCCGCAGCCGGTGACATCCTCCCCGAGCCCGAAAACCAAGAAGACAGCGTCGGCGAGTCTTTCGAGGACGACGACGACGATGATGACGACGAAGCTAGCGAGATCGATGAAGAGGAGAAGAATAGACTGGCCAATATTACGGGTATCAGGGAAGATATTCTGGAGATGGAGAAGACCCTCGCTGAGACCCTGGGTAAACGTGCTATCACCAGTAATCCGATTTTGAAAGGTCGTGTGGAGAATATCATTCGCAATCTTAAGAATGAGATTCAGTTGAAAAAGTCGTCCATTGGAGAGGGTGAGGGCGAGGGAGAGTGAGGGGTGTATATGGTTGGGGAATTGCATGATACTAGATTGGGGAAGTTCATTGCTTGGGGCGTTTGATATGGCGCATGGTGATGGATGGAGGCCTTGACTTCCATCATCATGATATGACTTGAACTCAGGTTTTGCGAGTCGAGGATACTCGTCAAAATATGAGTTGAACTGAAGACAGGGCATGGTTCATTTCGCCAGCTTAATAAGTCTTTGCAATAGCAAAGCAGAAAGCTGTCATATTCAAAAACAAAAACAGATACATATACAGATGATCTGTGTGACCTCTGGATGACCATGTTTCACTGAAGCTAGGTTGACAAAAACAGGAGTACGGTTATTCATCAAGTCAAATCCGTGTACCAAAACCCCCTCCTCTCATCTCTGCAGCCCAATAAACCAACTATTGTATTTATGCCACCCAGTGAGGATGACTTGGAAGTCCTTGAAATACCTACCTACCTTCTGAAGTCGGACTGGGTTAAGCGAAGATCTTTGCATAGAAGAAATCGAGAGCAGTATTCTCGTCTGATCTTACATTCTCTTCTACTTGGGACTTCAGCTGGATGTTTAGAGTTGAACTACTCTTGATGATATAATGTACAGTCGATTTCCCTTCGTCTATCGTTCCCAGCTGTCTTTCTGGCTATGCATGTAATCCTACACTTGCTGTACAGTGCATGTACAAAAACCTTTCCGTGCTCCTCTCAACACAAGTCGGCTTTTAGGTCTTGAGGGCAAGCAATATCAAGCTCAAGCCCACCAAACTCAAACAAGCATCCCCTCCAACGTCCCACCCCATTTTCCCTCCCCCATTCCACCACCCTCAAGAACACACCACCGCACTTCACATCCCCCTCAAGAAATTCGCCTCCTTAATCCCCTTCCTGCGCTCCCTCCTCATCGCACCCCTCAACTCCTCCCGCTTACCCTCCGCATCCAGCGCGCCCTTCGTCGTGCCCTCGCTGTTAGAAGGTAAGTCGATCGATTGTTGCGTTATAGGGATGCGTGCTTCAGGCGCGGCTTCACCAGATGCGAGGCGCATTGCTTCGAGCTTGCGGGCGCGCTTTGCGGCTTTGCGACGGAGTTTGGCGGATTTGGCTAGGTGTGGGTGTTAGTTACTGTACTTGTGGTTGTGTTGATGTGGAGATAGAGAGAGTATAGAGGGGAGAGGACTGGTATGGGGGAAGCTGGGAGGGGGAGAGGATGGGAGAGGGGACTGTCTGGTATATCTGGTACATCTGAGGTATTTAGAGGAAGACAGGAAGAGCAGAAGGCAGTAACAGCTATCAAGCTGCCCCGATCCTTCGAGTCCTCTGTCTCCAACTCAAGATCCAGCCAGCTCATACCCCAATATCCCTATTCCACAATCCCATCTCTCCCCTCCTACTCCATCACCCTCCCCATCTCCCAGAGCAAACCCAAACCCCCAAAGTAACGTAAAAAGAAACACTCACAAAACTCATCACCCGCTGCACCCCCTTCCTCTCCTTCTATCTCCTTCTTATCAAGACACGTCCACAGCCACTCGGGATATTCCTCCTCCGCCAACGCAACGGGGTCATCTCTCCCCTTCAGATAATTCAATCCCTTCAATGGCGTCCCAGCCGGACAGCTCGATACGATCGCTGGGCCTTTCTTACTTGATCCTACTCCCGCTGCTGGTTGTCCCGGGGTAGAGGGCGTGAGTGGTGTGCTGAATGGTTGTGCTAATCCAGGAAGTGTCGTTGCTGCTGGCGAGGAAGAGGATGGAGAGGGTGAGGTGTGCAGAGAGGTGCTGGTGCTGAATGTGCGGAGGAGGGCTGGTTTTGATATTGATTGCGTCCGTAAGGAGGGCGAGAGCCGGAGACAGCGTGTACAGATCATTGTTGCGATTGTGGTTCGGAATGGGTGGATGGAAGAGGTGTTGCAGTGTGGTGAAGCTCGAGATATTTTTTGTACGGGGGCCGAGTAGGGCGGGGGGTGCTGTGCATATCAGATTTGCTGGGATGCGGGAATAGGTGGACCGGCATGAAATGGATAGGAAATGGAGGATTGGAAAAGTTCAATTATACTATACAAGCAGTAAATTTGTTGTGCTTTCAGATTTATATATTCTAGTAGTAGTGCATGATTGTCGAGGCTATTTGTTCCTATTCCACATCAGAGCTTCATGTAGAGCCGCAATATCTACTTCATGTGTCACAGCAATGCAAGCATCACGCAAGTTTAAAAGGCTCCAAGTGGTGTACAGATTTTAGTATTTACAATTGCAAGAATTGAAGATCTGTTTCTCTTCATATCCCACATCCTGGCCAGCATTGGTAGCTTGAACTTCTACTCCCAGCACAAACAGCTTCCGAAGCACCCTTCTAAAGCTCCTCACTTGCTCCCGGGAAGGTTCACAGCTCTGTAAAAGCATCCAAACTCCCATACCCTTCCATCGCCCAGCTTATTCAGTCTTTGGTATGTAGTTTTGTTGTTGGAATAGGTAACCCTTGATCTTGGACTCCTTCAACAGCTCGAGGTATCGTTCTGCGAAATGTAATTAGCCACACGAACTCTACTAGCCATCATCTCCAGCTTCCCATCCAGAGACGTTCCAGCAATGCTGCCTGCCCTCTCCTCCACAAGCTTACCTCTCAGTGCACCACACTTCTCCAAATGATTGACGCCCTCCCTGTAATAGCACTTTCCCATCTCTTCTCTAACCAATCGTGCCATCATACTCCTGACCCATTGTTCGCGTATAATGGCATCCTGTGCTTGCTTTAATCGTGGCGTATCATCGTAGTCAACACCGTCGAAGGTCGGGGGAACCGTGGGTTTCTTTGCTAGGAACGCGGCAGATTCGGGGGTTGGTGCCATTGTGATGGATGGCCGTGAGATTTAGAATGTTGAGAAGAGCGATTGAGTTGTGTCGAGGTGGGATTGTCTAGTTGTGAACCTCTGGGCGCAATGAGGGCATTCGGAATTGCCAATTGAAGCCCAATGATTCGGCTTGTCACGATTCAAGATCTCTGCCTCGTTTCTGCCTGAATACCTGGCTGCACTTGCCCGCCACCGCCGAACTTATTTTCCACGCTAGTGTCTTAGCGCGGGCCTACGATACGCGAGGAAGAAAAAAAATCCAGATAAGAGCTTTCCTCCCACCGCCGACTTTTCTTCTTTCCTTCATCCTCTTTACACCCCCCAATTTCTTCTCTCTACCAATCTTCGAAGCATTCTTCGAATATTTCTACTCACATCCTTCTACTCTCCCCAATCCTCCTTCTTCACCATCACAATGGCAAAGACCAAGGACTCCAAGACTTCTAGCAAGTCCAAGGCTGAAGTCAAACCCACCAAAGTTGTCAAAAATGCGTCTGTCACTAAGCCTTCTCAGACTCCCAAAGCCCAATCAAAGGCAATCGCAAAGGAGACCGCTTCCAAGGTCAATGGCAAGAAGGCTCCCAAGCCAGTTGTCAAGGCCGCTACCCCATCCGACAGCGAGTCTTCCGACTCTGACTCTGCCAGCGACTCCGAGTCCGAGGCTGAGGTCAAGAAGCCAGTTGCCAACGGAAAGGCCAACGGCAAGACCAATGGAGCTGCCAAGAAAGAGGTAGATTCCTCTTCTGATTCCTCCTCCTCTGATGCCGACTCCGATTCCTCTGAGGATGATGATGATTCCGATGCCGATTCTGACTCTCCCAAGTCAGCTGCAGCTGCCGCTTCCGACAGCGATGATAGCGACTCTGCCTCTGACTCCGACTCTGAGGAGGAGAGCAAGCCAGCTGCCGTCGTAAAGGATGTCGCAAAGAAAGCTGCTGCTACTGGAAAGGCTGCTGTGAACGGCGCTGCTAAGGCCGTCGCAAAGGCTACTGTAAGTCGATCCGTCATCGCACATCCTTGACTTCAATTGCTAACTATGCTATAAGGAATCTGATGACTCTGCCGACTCCGATTCGTCCGACTCCAGCGAAGATGATTCCGAGGGTTCTGACTCTGGCTCAGACTCCGACAGCGAGAAGGAGGCTGCACCAAGCAAGAAGCGCAAGGCCGAGGATGAACCCGTCGCTGCTACAAAGAAGTCAAAGACTGAGGAGACTGCTGAGGATACCGGATCCAAGAACTTGTTCGTTGGTAACTTGAGCTGGAACGTCGATGATGACTGGCTCCTCCGCGAGTTTGAGGAGTTCGGTGAGATCTCTGGCGCTCGTGTTATCAGTGACAAGGCCACTGGTCGCTCCAAGGGTTTCGGTTACGTTGAGTTCACCAGCTCTGCTTCTGCCGCTGCCGCTCTCAAGGCCAAGAAGGGTAGCATGATCGATGGTCGTGAGGCCAATGTTGACTTCTCCACCCCCCGTTCCGACGCACCACCAAGAGACCGCGCTCAAAGCCGTGCCCAGACCTATGGCGACTCCCAGAACCCTCCTTCCGACACTCTCTTCTTGGGTAACTTGTCCTTCGATGCTGATGAGAACACTGTCGGTGAGGCTTTCGGCGAGCACGGAACTGTCATCAATGTCAGACTTCCAACTGATATGTAAGTACCTTGACTCATCCCTTCTTGACAACTCTAACATCTTTCATAGGGAGACTGGTAACCCCAAGGGCTTCGGATATGTCACCTTCTCTTCCATCGATGATGCCAAGACCGCTTTTGAGGCTATGACCGGTGCTGATATTGCTGGCCGTCCCGTCAGACTCGACTATGCCACTCCTAAGCCAGATCGTGGTGAGGGTGGTGGACGTGGAGGTGGACGTGGCGGACGTGGTGGCTTTGGTGACCGCGGAGGCCGTGGCGGTGGCCGTGGAGGTGGACGCGGTGGTTTCGGTGATCGTGGCGGACGTGGAGGCGGCCGAGGAGGACGTGGTGGAAGCACCAACAGAGGTGGCTTCGGCGACTTCAAGGGCAAGAAGCAGACTTTTTAAGTCTGGCATGTGTGAGGACTGCATGCCTGTCAACATTGCCGCACAAACTCTCCTCGTGGAGAGAGCGTGTTGACTTGTGGGTTTCGTTGGCTTTGTGGGTTGTGGGCTCTTGACTATACTCCTTCCTAGGAGCTGTGGGCTTTGAGATCAGACTTGTGGGCTTGAATACTTTCACCAGTGGGCTGTTGGCTTGTGGCTGTCCCGTCCGAGGCTTTTTGATACGATCTTTGCATTGTGGGGCGTTTGGGATTCATATTGACCTGTTCCGATCTGTGGGCTCTTTGACTATACCGAAGTCGAGATGAAGCTTGATTTAATTACCTCTTCTCATGGAGTTTGGTGATAATGAGTGGATCGATCTTCATGTGGGCTTGGCTACTGAGGGATCATATTGTCGTCTGTGTGCTTGGGTTGGGAAAAAAGTTCTTTATTATTTCGTTGGCTGGGCTGGATTGCTGGGTAGCAAGGGCTCGTGGGTAGTTACGGTGCGGTAGTTTTCGCATCCTTGTACCATATTGGTGAGTAATACCCTGCTTGCTCTCTGGACTAGTTACTTCTCCTCCCCTGCAAAATAAAACTTCTTGACAAATCTGCTGTCTCTTGATAATGTGTTCCTTTGCGTGTGACTGCAATCAAATGTCTGTGTTAAGCTGTATTCTCAACTGGTGATCATCAACCACCTTGTTCTCGCTCCAGGCCTTCCACTCACCACCACCCATCATCTTTCTCACTTAAACAGGTGCAAAGCCCCTACTTAGAGCTGGTAGGGAACGTCGGTTCGATCGTATCTCCCTGCTCAGTAACCAATCAAGAACACCTAGCACATTATCGGAGGAACTCACCTCCTCCCTGTAACGAGCGGAGTCGGTATTGCTCCAGTGGCCGAATAGCACTCCGCCAACTCCTCATCTTACACACCATTAATAACCAGGGATCACTAACGAAACCTTCCCTTCCCTTCCCTTCCCTCCAGTGGTATAAAGCATCTTACAAAATCTTTCCAGTCCCGCCCGTTTGCGTGCCTCTCTTGAGGAAAAGGAAAAGTTGAGCGAAAAGTCCTCACCAGCGCCCTGCGCCCTGCGCGCAGAGCAGCAGGGACTTGGTATGTTGTGGTTTCCGTTCTGCTTCTCCTTTCCAGATGCGTTCTTTTCTTGCTTCGTGCTCCCATGACGGGCATTTTTGTTTTTTTTTTTTGGTATGAAGAGAGTATATGTCTCTTTTTTCTTTCTCTTTTGTGCTTGATCTTTACTCTACTATACGACCCCATTTTTCCGTCTCATCACTATGAGATCCAGCCAAGTTAGCGATTCCATCTTCTTTGCTGTATTCCTTTGCTTCACATATGTTTCTCGAATTACTGCATCGATCGATCACTTTGCCGTTGGGTCTACCCAAACATAGTGGGTAGAACGACTTTTTGGTTTTCGTACCTCTGTTTACCAACCAACCGTCTTGCTCGATCTTCCAAAACTCAAAGTTCACCCCAAAAACGCCAGACAAGAAATCATCTACCGTCATCCCATCACTCCATCATGATCAATCTCCCTTCCAACCCATCACTTCTCAATCCACGCTCCCCGCTCCCCCTTCCCTCTCCCTACATCCCCTACCCAACTTCCACCCAACCACCTACCCACCAAACCCACCACCCCTCCCATCAAAAAACCCCGTCCCCATATTCGCGCTCGCACCCGCGCCCTGCAAATCCCACGCCTCAGGCCCAGGAAAAGACCCCATATTAATAGTCTCCATACCCTCAAAGCCATCCGCTGCGTTCACAGGGATATCGAAATTCATTTCGTGTTCGGCGAGGTTCGGATTGTGGTTGTGGTGTGGATATATGCTCGTTCTGTATCCAGCACCACTTCCAGCGCCAGGTCCGGAACTGGATGGTTGGCCGAGTATGGAGTGGCTAGGTATAGGTGAAATGGATGGTGTAGCCGATGCCGGGATTTTACTTTTGCCTTGCTGCTTGGTGCTAGTGCTAGTGCTGAGATTGGGATTGGGTATTGTGTAAGGTTTGGTATTTGAGCCGGGACTTGGAATGGCGTTGGAGTTCGATCCAAACCCAGGATTCATGTCTGTGGTACTCGGCGTCGATGAATGCCGTGGTCGTGAATCAGGAGGCGACATGCTGTCTTCTTCTACCTCAACAATTCGAACCATTGGCGAGACGTACGAGATCCAATGTTTTGCTTCTTCGGAGTCGGAGAGGGATATTCCTTGCTGAAGAGGCCCACGTGGTCAGTAAATCCTTTCCTTCTCTTTTCAGACTTAGGAAATACTTTTGCTGATATTCTCTGTCATAGCTTCTTCCACGGCCATGGTTTATTGCTCCGTCATGCCAGGGAAAAAAGAAAGCAGAAACTCACAACGCCGCTCTCCAACCCCTCCAACCCAAACATGCTCACATTCTCTCTCAGCGACTCCAATCCCAAATCCTCCATATCGAGCTGTGCAAGATAACTCTCGACCAGCGGATTTACCTCTTTCATCGCCACTAGTGCGCTCAAGAGGAATCTAACGAGCGAGTTCGCGTTATCATCTTGTGGGTTCGCTTTGGCCATTTGGGCGAAAATGCGTGTGGATAGATAGAGCGGGAATGGGATGTAGGGGTGGAGCTGTGGTAGGAGATGGTGTTAGTGTATGTCTCTCGCAATTTCGCCCTTCCTCTCCTTTTCTGGCTCGGTAAGTTTGTTTACTCCTCCTCGCTTGCTCACACCCACTTCACCAGAAGCATACCCTTAAGCACATAGGGAAAAGGGAGCATGAAAAACGAATTAACTCACAGTCGACAAATCAAAATGCGCAATCCTCTTCATAATACTCGCAATCTCACTCGCAGCCGCCACACACCTCGCCCTACTCTCCTCCACCACTCTACCTTCCTGACCCGCACTCATCTTCTCCGCCTTCGCAATCGCCGCCTGATGCAAACAGATCGTCGCACTCTGCAACGTGAAATTCAAAAACACCGTATTGGAATTCCCCGCCCCGACAGGCAGTCGCAGGTGACTTGGAAGATGGAGCACCATGTTCAAGAGCACGTTTTCGATCTTGCGGTGTGAGCGCCAGAACTCACTGTTCGGGTCGCTGTCGATGTCGGACGGGTTGGGGCGGGAGAGGTGCTCGAAGATTCGTCCGATGAGACTGCAGACTACGATTACGCCACCGAAGGAGGAGAGAGATGAGGCGTGTTGGGGTTGCGTGGCGTCTTGAAGGAAGATCCCGGGTTCTTCTTGGCCGGTCTCGAAGGAGGATTCGGAGGAGGGGAGGAATGTTAGGATCTATTGAGCGCTCGATTGGTAAGTCCTCTGGCAAAAACATGGAAGGTAAACAAGAACCACACAGGAATCAACCTACATCCCTCTCATCCACCACACACGGCCATCCCGTACTAGCCGCCGCATACCTATCCATTCCAAACGCCATCCAAAACGTCCTCCTTCGTTCCTCCTTCTCGGTCACATCCCCGGGCTTCCCCAACACCTGCCTATGACCCAGTCCCCTCCCATCCAATCTATGAAGTCCCAGCATCTGGCACAATCTAACCGCCTTCCCGATGCTCAACCAACTCTTCGGAAACATCAACATCTTATACTCGTACGTACAGATCAAGATCCAGGCTTGCGCGTGTCGGATATTGATGTATTGACTGCGCGACCCGGATTCGTCGGCTTCAGCGTATTTGCGGGTGCGGTGGTAGAACAGCGGAGCGAGGTGTTTGTGGGCTGGGGAGATTCCTGCTGCGAGCGTCCACATGGCGTAGCGGAGGGAGATGGAAGGGCGGGCGAGAGAGGAGAGGGATAAGCTCGCGAGAAAACGGGCTTGGTGGATCATGTCGTTGGAGGGGTGGATTTTGGCGAAGTAGAGTTTGGTTCTGGGAGGCAGTCAATTTTTGCATCCAGAAATTCAGTCCTCTGTTAGACTTTCACTTGAGAGCCCTAGGATATGAGTAGGACTTACAAGTCATCCATGATCTCCTGCGCCGGCAGCGGTTCCTGAACACCTAATTCCGAAAGCGCCCATTGCGATCCATCATTCCCAGATCCAGACCCAGCACCCGGATCAGAAAAGAAGATCTGATGCTGAAGTGGACTCGCGAAATTTGCATTCTCAGCTAGGTCAGGCAAGAAGACACTATTTCTCAAATACTCGTCTTCATATCCCATCGGTTGGGAGTATGCCTCGTAGTTGGGAAGCCCTGGCATGTTGGTCCCTATGGTTGGTACTGAGGTAGAGCCTGTGGTGGAGATGGAAGCTCCTACTCCTGGTCCTGTACCTGATTCTTTCTCTTTGAGAAGACCTTCAACTTGAGCTATTTCTGCGTTAGCCAAATATTCTCCTCACGATATTGTATCTGAGTCCTTGGTTTAACCTGCTTGGGACCCCGCATTCTCTTTCTGAAAAAGCAGCTCGGAACACGGAAGTCTGAGAAGGAAAAAATCACACATGGAGATGGAACATACCAAGTCTACTCTCCAACCCCTTAACATACCCCCTCTTCGGCCCACTCTTCCTCCTGCTTTCCACATACACACACTCATGCCCCAACCTCGCGCACCTCCCACAAGCAGGCGCCGCACCATCACATTTCAATTTCCGTTTCCTGCAGATAGCACAGGCGTTCCGGTGGAGTGGTTGAGTAGGAGGAGGAGCTTGAGATGTGGTGTTGGCTTTATCTTTGCTTTCGATGGTATACTCCGCCTTGGGAACGGTTTGCGAGAATGTGGATGTGTTGAAATCCAGGTTATCATTGTCGTCTAGGTCGTCCTCAATAGATGGCATGTAAGTGAACTCGAAAGTAGAACCAGACCCACTGAATCGCGAGCCCGTTTGCTGGGAATTCGACCCGTCTCGTGGGGCGCGATGTCCATACATGATCCTCAGGTCGCTCGCTCTCATCCAAAACAGGTCGTGCTTGCTTGATTCACAGTCGCTCTTTCTCTCCACTCTCGCTCCTGCCCACGTCTCTGGAACCAATCGGAAGATCTGGCTAGCTGCAAAGATCAAAACAACGCGATGATCCAAGCCGTCGTCAGAAAATATGAAGATATATAGCTCAACGTTAAATATCCGATCCAACTTCACAGAACATACATTCATGAGATGAAGCTAGACATCTACGGGTCACAAGCTTCCGTTACACAGTCAGCTCGCCTGTCGTAGTCCAGTATGCTTGGATGGGGCGGGTGGGATCGTTGTCAGAAATGCGGCGTGAATGTGGAGGCGTCGTCCTGCATGTCAGCTTCGCTTAGGGATACCTTTCCGTACCCTGCATACAAGCAAATAGAATACCCAGACTCAAGATTAATTTCCCCTTAGTTCCGTTTTAATCTCTAGATAGAAGCGATTACTGCTTCAATCTAAACTGAGGGTGAGTATTCCCAGCGTGAAAAATGAGTACATTGAGTATAAGTACAGGAGTGTATTCAGCGTACTCAAATATACTTAAGCCATACTCAACTGTTCTCAAGTATACTTTGAGTACATTTTGAGCAGACTTCAGTATTTTCAGATAGACTTGGCGAGGATTGCACCTCGCGTTCGGTAGCTATGAAGCATTTAAATGCCAGTTCTCTCTTCTCCCCTAGGTGTAGTATCACGCATTGGATACCAATATCCTATCCACTCCGTTGTCGAATTTGGTTTGTTCTGGACCAAGAGAACTCAATGTATGCTTGGGGAACTGTGACGAAGATTAACCTGGTGAATGGTGTGCCCATGGCCCTGGCATGTGATTGGCAATGGTCTTGACTGCACTTTGCAAGGGTTCAAACACAACTAAGCTATGAGAAATAGTGTCGGCAAGCATTGTGTCGCTTCATCTTATTCAGAAGAGATAGTGAGATACCTATCTGCGCACTTTTGGCCCTTGCACCGAGAGATTTCGCTGCGAAAAGGAACAGAGCTATAATATCACAACCTGTTGAAAGTATATGCCTAAATCATGGATGAGCTTACCTTAATCTAGGACGCATGATTTTCGTTGCTCGCATTAAGGCCACCATTAATCTGTTTCGTTCGTCAAGTCAGTACCTAGGGAAGATCATGCCTGTTGGCTGTCGTTGGTTGCGTGCTTCGCTGGATAGTAAAACTTGGAATTACAGATCAACTTCATTTACTACATTCCTTTCAGGATTCAGTCGGGTGGGGATATAACAACCATGAATGTATTGGTAGAGTTTTGATGTTCTCTCCCGTTTGCATATTCTGCTTCGTTCCTGGTGGAACGAAATTCCAGTCTGGGGTGACGTGACATCAATGCTCTCGCATTCCCACAGCCTCCTCAAATTCTCTTTGCCTTGAGATTACCGGACAACTTCTCCCTCGTACTTCGTTCTACCAGCCTTGCAGTGCCTCCCCCCTTCACCAATAAGAATCAGCAACCAGTGTACACCAGCACAAAACTTGCTCCAGCTTCGCCCCAAGCTTGCACCAGTAACTCCAAGGCCCTCGGAAGTGGCGTAGAATCGTTTTTATAGAGGATTAGAGTATGAGAAAGCCAGTGGCGAGGCCCCCAGGCGAGGAGGGGTTCATCCCAGTTTCGATGGTTTGCGGCAGGAGTGCTGCGAGGGAAGTCGAGAGAAAGTTGGATGCAGTGCGCGAGGGTTTCCGAGTTTAGCATTGGTGCGACACTAATGTATGGAATTGGAAATAAGGGGAAGAGAAGACGAGACAACTTCCGAGGTTCGCCAATTTGACTAATGGTTGTAGGCTAATCATTGTCAGAGTTCTCAGCGTCCTTCCCCTCCTCGTCCTCATTCTTTTCAGCTTCATAGACATCTGCCGAGAACGGTGATTGGGTCAAGGCCCTGAGCCGTGCTACGACTTTGTCTGTGAATAACTCCTCGTTGTTGCGATCCGCAGAGCAATCACAGAGCTGATATGTGCCGTTTCGTAATGCATCTCGGATCTTTCGCTGATTGCGAATGAAGGGAAGGCCGGAGCTCATCCCGGACGAAAGATCGTAATGAAATTGCCGGTGGTCATACTTCAACTCTTCGGCGAAGGATCTTCGTTTGGCATCAGGCGAATAGTCGTAGAGATATGATATGAGCATAGCCAAATGGTTGAAAAAACGGGATTCTGTGAGCGGGTCGTCGAGGAGCTTGTCGATCAGGCCATCGAGGAGGGCGGGAAGTGACGGTATGAGATTCTGGTGGCTGGTCTCAGGAAAAGTGTAGTTCCATTCGGAGGCTGGAAGAAGAATCGTAGTTGATGGTCCTGGAGGTTCTTTGCTTGGTAGTGGGGGTGGTCCCATTCCAGGAGTCCAAGTTGGCCTCATCTGGGCTGCATCGACCGCTGGCGTCAGGCGGCGATGAGCGCTTCGAAGTGGTGCATTGCCAATTTTGGTATGCGCATTGTCTTCGAGATGCCATCCGCTCTGGGCTAGGGCATCGGCGGCTTGATTAATGTTTGGTACGAGTAGATAGAGGCTGAAGACAGCCGTAGGAACTCCGTAGTGAGCAACAGCATCTTCGCACCACATAACACATGGGATCCTGTGCTCACGAAGAATATAGCACGGCTGATACCTGGAGACATCCTCTGTTGTGAAATTCGTCATCTTGATAATGTGGCTAGCTGCTCGAGGGGGCAACAATTGCGAACAGATCAGATCTTCCAGGCTGGTTGATAAGTTGTAAGTTGTTATATAGTTGTGGGTATTTTGTCATTACGCATTTTGGGCCAGGCCGGGGTGGCCAGGCCGTGGGGCGGGAGATTTATATGGCCGATGAAGGCACGCTCTAGATTACTTTTGCTACGGATGCTTAAAGTTACTACCTGCTTAAGGTAATAAAACAACCTTGGAACATTGAATTGTGATTCAGTTATTTTCAAAGCATATATCCTAACGGTGCCTTAAGTAAAGAGTTAGCGTGGGGAAATAGTGTAGTGAAGTAGTTGGATTGTTCTAGTGTGCCTCAATCGGCCATAAAATCTCCCCCATAGTGGGTGGGGAAGAGGATGAGGACGGGGAGCCGCGCGTTAGACTCGCACTTCAAGAAGCACAGAACCATTTATAAAATGAAGGTACTTACAAAACGAAACGATCAACGATAAGTCCAAAATCAGACCTAATATTCTGATTATTACAACTGAAGACGCATCGAACTACAGCCGCGACTTTCCTCTCTACGGTCCTGTCTTTCACCCTGGTCAATTGAATTACAGGCCTCGGAACTCTGTATTAAATTCTTTTTGTACGATTTTAATTTTCATCTAGAACGGATTCAGGACAATCTTATACGATTTCAATTTACTATTAAATCAGAGATTCGATTTCAATCTAGAACAGATTCAGGAAGATCTTACACGATTTAAGTTATTGTTAAGTAAAAGATTCATATTTAATCTGGAATAGATTCACGACAAAACTAATAATGTCAGAGAATTTCATCCTCCTTGGTATTTGGATCACAGGAGCAGAGCGAGCAAGTTCGTAACGCTGCCCAGGCCGTAGGCTTTACCTTGGGAAGTCAAGTCTATGCCGTTGTTGGAGGGGCAGCGTGCTTACTCCTTGGTTCAACCCGCACAACGCGAGATGTCGACATCGTCGTTCCCAAAGGAGCGACGAAGGAGACGAGGCAAAGATTGAGAACTCAAACAGACTACTTTCTCGTTGAAAACCGAACCCTTCACACCTACTACAAGAGCGACCCTCCTGTAGAAATAGAGATCCTTACGCCTCCCGTGATGTTCAAGGAGGACTTCTCCTCTTCAACTCCCGTAGTTGTCGTCGACGGCGTCAAGGTTATGAAACCAGCTCTGATCTTGAACGCCAAATGCAACTCCATCACTGGCCGGCCCTCCGAAGGCAAGAAACGAAATGACGCAATCGATATCCAATTTTTGCTCCGGTGGTGTGTCCAAAACAATGCCTTTCCTACCAAGGCAGAGGTCCCACGAGCCAACAAGGAATTCGTCGAGTGGTACATTCACACTTATGGTGGCCGGGAAGACTGGGAAAATATAAGATATGATTTTGACACTGGTAAATACTCTTTTCTAATAGCGTTTTGGGGGGAATTCCGCTAATTCTGCTTTGATAGGGTCGTTCTAGCCCGGGTCTCACGACGGAGATTGAAGACGAAACTTGAGGATTGGCAACACCTCAAGGAACGACAGTCACCTCCGCACATCAGGAATTTTGATTGCTGCTTACGTCATTGACTATCTGACATCGTATATTCCGCTGAATGTATTACTCATTCCTGTCTGGTGTATGGGAATATGTACAGGACTTGTAATTTATCCAGTGGGAAAGCGTTAGCTACTTATTTATTCATTTGGATTTGTGATCTTGGAGGTCGAGGGTTCTTCGACAGAGTGATGATAGGAACTAATTATATAGCAAGCAACTAGTGTCATTCATCCCCACATCTGCTGTCTCCTGGGAGTGAGAGGAGGGAAATGCCCCCCAAAGTACTGCAAGCCTTTTGAGACTTTAGAAGTGGCAAGGAACAACTCCAGCCTGATTTATGGATTCTGATATCCCGATATTTGGAGAATGTATGAACGCGCCATCATCATCAGGAAGTAGAACCTACAAAAGCACTAGAAATCCTACAGGACATGAGGAGAGAATAATTAACGCCAAACGGGGAGCCATGCCATATATCCCTCCTACTTCCCCGACGCAGTGGCAGAATCTCGTAGGATACAAGTACTGTACTCCGTACTACTTTCCGCACAATCCGGGTAGTCAGAAGGCAATTAAGGAGGATCATATATCCTCTTATATTAGGCGATGCCTCTATATGTGGAAGGTTTGATGAGAGGAGAAGAGAACATTGATTCATGATAAGTACTTGAATGTCCACTGTAAGAAGCCTCTCCTCGAGACGGGTTAATTCCTGGGCATGAAGTACCTAAGATTTTCAGGAACTGTATACAAGACCGGGATCAGTTGTCTGGCAGTAAGTGTATGTTCCCAAGATGTTTATCCAGATGAACAGTTGCAGTAGAAATTCCAGTCACAGAGATCACTTCCTCGCTTGTAATCTGTTCTTGGGTGGAAAATTGGTTGTTTTATTATTCCATGCCTACCAAACCAGCCTTTCAATTCCACTCAAATCGACCATGCTACCATTTCGCCTTGACCACCATTTAGAAAGAACTAAATTGGTCGGTCCATCTCCCTTTCATTCATTCATCTGCCTGACTCAATGTAGAAAGAGAACTCCAAATCCAGTACCAGCTCCAAACCTATGCCAAACGCCCCAAATGATGAGATGTTGTGCAGCTTGCATAGCTGCTTTCGTATGATGTGATGTGCCTCCCCAAGCCAAACGCCAGAATCCAAATCCAAATAAACGCTCCAATCATCCCCTTCATAATCCGTAATGCGTGATATCATTTCGTGATATCGTGTCGACTGTCATGGGTACTCTGCTCTGAAGTAGTTGAGACGTACCGGAAATCCGTGGATGTGTCCTGCTCGACGTTCTGGAAAATCGAAGAACTGGTTTTGTCTCAAGTCAGGCGTAGACAGATATGCAAAGCATGCTCTCTTCACAGAGATAGCATTTCAAGCCACGACACCTCTCGCAGCCCCTCCAATACCCCACTTGAATCTCCTCAAACTACCCGTACTACCCCTAGCAACCTCTCTACCACATCCTCCACCCCCACCAGCCATACTCGAGCCGTTCAGACCCGTCATGACTTCTCCTCTCCCAACCTCCCGTCCAATCACGTATCCAGCGCCAAATCCAACAACACTGACCAGAACCACGACACCCGCAGACATAACCCACGTCAATAAAGTCGGCGAGATCATACTCTCTTCTTCCAGAGCCTGCATCCGCTTCTTCTTCAACGCTCTGCTCTTCTCGCCCGCCGGTTTCGCAGCCGCCGGTTTCCGCTTGCCTTTCTCGATTGCTTCTTGGCTTGATATAGAAGGACTACTTCGTGCGCGTGTGGAAGGAGAGAGAGGACGAGATGTGTTCGCTGCTGCGGTAGGTGGAGCCAATAACTCCGATTCCGGAACGAAGCGTAGACCCATCGGTTCATTGCTCGTCATGGCATTGTTACTCTGGTTTCGCTTGGGCAGACCGCGAGCTGCTGCTGCGCCAATGGAGAGGAGGGTGTTGAGTGAGGCTCGGAGGGCTGCATCGTGGTCTACCGTATTATTGTAGCCTGAATGTTGGCGTGTGGTCCGAGGTGGGTATGATTGTCGCGTGTTGGAATGAGGTGGGAAATAAGAGCCTGGTACACCCGGTCTTTGAGATGGAGGATGGGAGAATGCATTAGGCTGTGGTGTAAATGCCTGTCCCGCATCTGTTCTCCGTCCAAGAGCCGTAGCATTCTCATCATCATCGTCGGAATCCGATCCAGACCCAGCCTCGAATTCTCGGTGTGAAGTCGTAGGCAGAATATGTTCGTTCGAGCTCGTCATTACTTGGTCGGATTCGCTCTCGCTCTCTTCATATTCCTCTTGACTGCTTGTACTGGTCTGTCTGGTCTCGAGGCTGATGTAAGATGGTTGGCCTGGCGCCCTACGCCGTCTGCGAGAATTAGGATTGTGTTGTACGCGTAAGCCGGTGGTGACTATCTCGTCGCCAATGGAGGAGAGGGAGGAGGAGGATGGTTGGGATGCTATCTCGACCCAGGACTCTGTAGATATTGTGTTAGTGCTGGGATAGCTGGATAAGAGGCCGTTCGTACCATCGTTCCGCAACCGCGCAACTCCTGATGAATGGGCCATGTCTGTAGTCCTCGCAGATCTGCTACCGGAGATGTATTCGCTGGTCTGTCGAGAGGGCGTGGTGTTGTTTCGAGGCGATGCCATGATGGGAGAGTAAGTCGATTTGAAGAATGGAGGTGGGGTTACGGAGCGGTGAGATTGCGCGGTCCGACTCGAGCAGACCAAGTGAATGAGGCTCCAGTCCGCAGATACCCTTGATTATTGTATTGTATATTCTCGTATGTCTGCCAAGTGAACAGACCGCTTCTTTGTGGAGGTTGGTAGGCGCTGCTTTGTTGTCGAGTCGAGTGAATATGGAGTGATGAGCGGAATCATGAGACACGGTTGAACTCCGGTCGGAGTGGATAATGCCGCGGGGTGGATGGATTTCAGTGGAGAATAAGATCAGATCAGATAAGATGGATTAGAAGCGCGGGGTGAATATGTTGAGGAAATACACATGGAACTGTGAGATGTGTCAAAGAGTGAAGACAAGAGTACAAATCTAAGTGAGGAGAGGATATTGAGGTGAGAAGCTTTGAGTGAGAATGGAAGTGATTGAGCCACACAAGGCCCATTCCCCGTCGCGCTGGCGATTGGAATCAATACGAGTACAGTACTGTAACCTACCTACGACGACAATCGTGCTCAGCCCAGGCCAGCCAGCCAGCCAGCCCCCGTGCCCAATGATGCCCCGTCGTGCCCTGTGCTGGCTGCAACTCGTGCCCCCATCCGTGAATGGTGACACGCTGACAGCCAGTAAACAACGAATGAGGGCATTCCTTTCGGCTGCTGATACTGTACCGCGATAACGAAGCCTGGTTAGGGGTCAAGACTGAGACGAGGAGGAGATGTGTGGAAGGACGGGCCTCAAGCCTAGACCAAGGGAAGGTTTACGATATGGCAGATCTTATTATGAGATCATGAAGTTATACTTTCCCAGATGTACGATTTGTGGGTGCCATCTACTCTTATCAAAGCTGATATGAATCAACCTAGGAGGCAAGCATTGTTTGCCTCCCTGTTCTCTTTCAAAAATGAGAAGGCTAACATCATGGTACAGACGCCCAGGGGTCTTCCTACAGTAGTCAGTCCCGTGGGCCGTGGCTCACAATGCCCTGTCACGCATCTCCAAAAGCAGACTTAAAAAGTATCGAATCACTAAGATGATCGACCTCTACTCCCATGATTGGATGATCGAATCGTTGTGTGACCCTCCATGAGATGATCTTGGAAACTCCATAATCATGTGCACATGTATCACGTGGAAGCAGCCATTCCCCGGGTACAAGTCTCTAGGAGTCTTTCACTTAGGACGAACTCACTGATATGTGAGTTTCTGCTAGTATTGATACCTATCTGAGCTCCTGACTGTTGCTGACAGTGAGGCTTCTAAACTAAAAAAGGCTTCACCGCGGTTTTTGCCCCACAACAACAAGGAGAAGAGAAGAAGAGAAGAAGTGGTCGAGATTTATATCCCAACAAACTCCAGTGCCCTCTTCCGTTATTGACAAAGTACTACATTTGGCGACAAAGAAGACAATTTTGAAGCTTCCTCATCCCTCTTCAACGCTCAAGTTTCCAGTTTCACCCACTAAGCCGCCCTACCAAAACAAAGCTCAAACCACGCAACAGTTTAAGCTATCCAAGCGCATCCAAGTGTCGAAACCACCACAGTACAAATGGGCATCTTTCCATTGAGGTTGACTTTTCAATCCAAAGCTCCTCCTGTCTGTCGCATTCCGCATGTGCATTCCAGTACCATTCCCATCTGTCTCCAGGGACTTTGCCAGGAAGTCAAATGTTCATGTTTGTGACTGCTTACGGCTTATGTGTTATATTATCTTAATATATGATCTCGTGCTTTTCCGATCTGCTTTCTAGAATCCCTCTCATCCTTTTATTTTTATCTCATTCCTGTTTTTGCTGTCACCGTTAAATCGTACATTTGAAGCTGCAATATTGTTTTTATCATTGTCATAAGGGAACTCGATAGTATCGTCTAAGAACTTGGTATCAGTCACCAACACCATCATTCAGATCCTCGATGGGAATGCATTCGCTTCTCTCAAATACAAATCTTCCAACATCCCTATAATCCAGAAATAGTCGAGAGCAAAGCAAGAATTTGAATTTGAGATTCACGAACCAGTTCACTCTAAGACTGTGACTGAAGAAACACCGATACTTCAACCACTCGACATCCCGAGAGCAGTCCATGCGACAGAGACGTAGACCACCAGTGAATGGACCTGTTGTTGTATCTTACCCTCTCCATATTCCGAGATCAATGCATGTTAACCCTGGTCAGGTAGCTACTCAACCAGCTTCGCGCCCAGCTCCA
Organism: Helotiales sp. F229; assembly: GCA_002554605.1. Classification (NCBI taxonomy): domain Eukaryota; kingdom Fungi; phylum Ascomycota; class Leotiomycetes; order Helotiales; species Helotiales sp. F229. Next base: position 1,721,620 of record MXAW01000017.1, read on the forward strand.
GCGCCTCCTTTTCAGTCATTTGAAATTCCAAGGCAAGTCCATGCAAACAAAGGAGCGAGTCCAACGAAGAAAGACAAATCAGTGCCAGCAACTGCCCCAGCTGCAGCTCAACCTACCAAACCACCAGCTCCGACAAACGAACCAACACACCAAAGGTAGTCTCCCAAATCCCAAATCCAGTAGCGACGAACTTCCCCTACCCACGACGCTCAATCCATCCTCTCTTCCCACCATCCCAAACCTACGGACCTCCATCCGTCAAACCCGCATTTTCCATTCCCTCCACCAACTCATCTCGCGCTCCCTCTCCGGATTAGACATCCTACCTATCATCATCGCCTTCCTCATACACACCCTCAAGAGTCAAACCCCGCCTCACACACCTCATCTCTATTTCTCTACCCACACTCTCCTCTTTCCAAGCAGAAGTAGACCGACGCGCCCAAACTCCGCAACATCAACCCCATCGCATGGACCAAGCGAGAAATCCAGAGCCAGAGGAAATCCGCATTCCCAGACATCGCAGCCGCTGCCGACGTTGAAACTCCTGCGGATTCTACAACCAAGGATGATTATGTCTAGACTAGACAAGCTTCTCGTTGATGTGAGGCATTATGCCAGGAGAATATGTTTGGACTGTGAGGATATAAACGTCCAGACTGGAGATGGCCTTATCCTGATTTGTGCACGTGTATGACCCAAGAGAATACACGCTGCTCAGCCGTGCTCAGAGAATGGTAAAAGAGTAAGACTCAGTCGGTGACATTCTATTCGATATCCAAGCGAGAGCTGGCTCATCTGAGAAATCTAAAGAGAAAGAGGGTGAAGTGAAGAAGCACAGATACCGCGTGTTGGTGATGCCGGGCTTGATGCAGAGCTTAGTGGTGTATTGTAAGTCTTACGAAGGCTGATTATTCACTTGCGATTTGGCTTTGTAAATAGGCCTTTGATGTTTGGTTGGTTGGGGGGACTACTTGTGCATCGATACCGCAACATGTTGAGTTCAAGATAGGGGATCTTAGGATGTAGAGTTGGAATGGTAAGTCAATAAATCCTTCCCCTTAAATATCAGAATACACCTCGAACTTCAAAATTCAAGTCATAAATACTAATGCGTGCCTCCCACAGTCCAACACAGCGAAACCCTCGACCTCCTCGCCCAGAAAGCCCACGTCCTCTCCGAAATTACCTTCAAACTCAGTCTCGTCGCCGACTCCCAAGGCAATTTCCTTTTATATCACGAAATATTTTAACCAACCTCATTTACTACATAACAGCTTTGGCTTCCACGTTCTAAGCAATCATTGTAGATACGTTGACTTGTTTAGAAAACCTACTCATCTCGACCTGTACTGGTATGTACATCTTACAAGATTCATGCCTCTGTCATCGGCTGAATTTCGCGTAGATATTGAGCCAACATCCAGCCGGGTAATCTAAGACGCAACAAAAGTGGGCAAACATACCAACTCAAATAAACTCAACCGGGGGCATAAGGAAAGAAAATACCCTACTTAATCCCAATGGGTCACAATCGGAAATCACGGTAGCCTGAAATCGACTGCCTTTCCAGATCAAGCGCGGGATTCGAGTTCCGCTTCGACTTATCTCGTTACATACAACCGACGGCGATGTAAATCCCAAGGAAGGAGAAGAGAACGCCTTTACAAGTCTGTTGGTTACTATAACGATAAGCTGACTGATATCCCGGACGGTCGGTAATTATGGTACTGTACCCCTTTCATTGGTATCAGGAAGTCACTGCTGAAGAAAAGATAGGCAGCAGGAATTTTGAACACTCAACATTCAAAGGACGAAAATGTAGATGCAAAACGTGGGACCATAAACAAAAGCTTTGAAACAAAAGAATTGCAGTCTGTTTCTGCAGCTCTCTACTCTAGAAAGAGGACAAACGAATGCAACGGTAGATTTACGGCATGGCTTGTCTATCTTGTGGAAGTGCCTAATTACAAAGCTTGAGGACGATTCAGCCCGTCCATATCGTTTGTCCTTCTGATATGCCACTACGAGTACAAAAGCCGCTAGGAAATGGAATAGCGACAAAATGTCATCGAGCTCAAACATTTCAAATGACATTGCTTAAGTGAAAATCGCGGCATTCTTACATTTTTGCGATCCTGATTCCTTGATACCTAGAAGTAACCGCCAATTACAGGGTAAGCAAACTCTGTCATGGCTGCAAACACACCGATCAATCAGATCCTCACACCGCCAGTGTCTATATCTGGGTCGCATATCGAGTAAATTAATCAAATTGAGTTCTAGAATGGGACGAGGCTTGTATTCTTGACACATGTCACACAAGTCTCGACATCATCCCGCGAAGAAATATTACCTTTTGTGCCAGCTTTGTACTCCGGTGGCTGCCTTGAGGTTATGCCTGCTTGAAGTGTAGTTGTTGGAAGTATGTGAGGTCCCCAACTGATTCTGCTTGTTTATTCGACGAAACGAAACGGAACATTCGTGAAAGGCGTCCAATACCTCACCTGCAGCTGCATATATCCCGTGAGGCTTCAGCACTTTCTGATTGTTGAAACCTGAGGTTGTTTAGGGTCCGCACAACAACAAGAAAGTAGCCGGCTTCCCACCGAAGAAAAACACGGAAGAATTCCCTCTCTCTCCGGAGCTCCATTCCGGGTTGTGGAGATGACCCCGTCGTGGAGGTTTCAGATTGTCAATGCTCCACCTTTTGAAATCGAGCCACTTCTGCGTCCTGACTCGGTGAGATGAGACGAACTTGCTCTGGTATGCAAATCGCTGACGGCCACTATGCACTTTGTGTTGCAGGCATCTTGGATCCTGGCGTCACGTTAAACATTTTTGCCTTCCCGCTGCGGTAACTCTATCTCCGATGTGACATTGATCCACTACAGTTCTGCATATTGTATGCAGTGACTAATGAATCTACAACAGCAAAATTCTTCTACACAGCTCAACGTTGCATTAGCTATTGGCCTCCAGACGGACGTTAATCATTTATCTTGCACAAAGTCCTAAAAACAGGCCATTTGCAAGTGGTGAGAGACGTCCACATACGGGTGATTCCCGGAGCTTGAAAGAGGCTCATGTAGCCAAGTGGATGTGAAGTCAATCCCAGCACGTCCCCCTTTTATTTCGCAAATCTTCCCGATGGCGACCAAGGACCCCCGCAGAACTTCGATCCAGCCTGCCATCAGCTGATAACCAGGGCATCAACCTTGCCGCCAAGCGCCCGCGTCTCGAAGCCTCCAGTCAGATGAATGGTGAAATGCCATGGAGTTTTCATATAAAGTGCTTATGGGTCCTGCCAAGCAAGCAGTTGAAGGCGGACAGGAAGCTGATCTGGAAATGGAGCATTCGATGCCAAGGCGTACCTGCCAAGCGGAACGGAAATTCTGTTCTCTTTAAGCTTGCCTGCAGAGGAGTTGCCAAGAGGCATCTCGCCAGTCAGCTACACGGAGAAAACTCCACTTCGAGATATCTGACAGTGGTGTTTATAGGGTCAAGAGAAAATGAAGTGCTGGCGCTGCTTGGCTGACAGGCACAGGCACTCGGTTTCTCCCCCTTAACTGGTTTTTACTATGGTTCCTCCTGGGGTTCGCGAGCCCAGCGAGGCTGTTTAAGCTTCGTCAGGCCTGGATTGTGCTGGTGTTGGTACACATGCTACACTTGCTCAATCTTGCTCGGGTTGTCAGGTATAGTGCTTGAAATTTGAGATATTGTCCAATACGAAGGACCCATTGGACCGGGTCAGACCTGAATATCGGTAGCGATCGACCCGAGAAACCTCAGTGAGGCCGACGATGGACTCCTTGGTCCATCTGGTATAAGTATCAACGGTGCTGCTCCCATTACAGTTTCTTTCCTCATCAGCTTCATTCATTCCAGCTTTCCACATTCGTTCAAATACATTCACACTCTTTTGCCAGATCTTTGCATCTATTACATTCTTTGCTCCAGTCTTCATTTTCTGATACTCAAATCAACCAACACAACCAACCAACCACCTTTTCAAAATGCAGTTCACCGCTACCGTCCTCACTGCCATCTTGGCCACCATGGCCTCGGCCCAATCCCTTAAGATCCCAGCCCGTGTTGGCAGCATCGTCTCTCTCTCTAAGCCAGAGACTGTTACTGGCTCCAAGGATTACGGAAACAAGGAGTACGACCGTGGACGTCCTTGCAACTCTGACAAGGACACTGGATCCAACAGCGCTGTTTTCGTCCTCGAGAACGGAGCTTCCATCTCCAACGTCATCATCGGTGCCAACCAATTGGAGGGTGTTCACTGCAAGGGTGCCTGCACTCTTAAGAACGTCTGGTTCCGTGATGTCTGCGAGGGTAAGCACTCCTCCACTCCACAGTTTGTCCATTTCTAACATACTTGCTTCACAGATGCTGTCTCCATTCTCGGTACCGGAAACGTCTTGATCCAAGGTGGTGGCGCTGCCAACGCTAAGGACAAGGTGGTCCAGCACAACGGAAAGGGAACGGTCACCATCAAGGACTACACCGTTGTCTCCGTTGGCAAGCTTTTCCGCTCATGCGGTAACTGCTCCAAGCAATTCGGACCCCGCTCCGTCACCATCACCAACCTCAAGGCCAACGGTGTTACCGCTGACATCGCCGGCATCAACTCCAACTACGGTGATGTTCTCACCATCTCCGGCTCATGTGGAAAAGGTGTCAAGAACATCTGCCAGGAGTTCAAGGGTGTCCTCAAGTCCGCGAAGACCGAGTCACCAAAGGCCAAGACCAAGAAGAACTGCCAAGGTGCTCAGGGTCAACTCAAGACCCTTCCATCGTGCTAAATGCTTTCTCCTCGGTGTCGGACCTCATGGTCTCTCTGTCGGTACCTCTGTCTGGGATTGATCTCAGTTGGTGGTAGGACGCGGTGGAAGTTGTGGTTCTTGATTCTCGGCTTGGAGATGAAGGATACTGGGGTTCATTATTCTGTATCTACTTCTGTCTGGTGAGCACACTTTGTTGCTCATCGGTACACACTCTTGTGTATATTCTTGCATAGCATGGGTTGGCGGGTCTGGCTTCTCGTATGATCACACGGGCTGGAATGAAATGAATGATATACACATTCAAAAACTACTCGCTGTACTTGGCCTGATTGATTGTGAGTGAGAACCTTTCCACTGAAATCGCCATTACTCTTTTCGCTTCTTGTCGTCGAATGAGTTTCGAGGATGAACAATTGTTTCCCAACTCCTTGAAGACCACGATAGAAGGCTGTGTAACGGCTACCTGGGTCTCGTCCCGACATTCTTTCCAAGTGACCGTGACTTTTCAGATGTAGCTTCCACAGGCCGTCAGGATGTTACTGTATGCATGCAATGTTACGCACATTTTCAAATGTGTTAGCCGTTGGTGTCTTGGCTTCGATGCTATTTCATCCATCAAGTAGGTTCCAGCCCAGGTTTACTGAGGGAGGCCTATTTAGTTTGAGAACAACCAAGATGCACTTTTGTAGATAGCGAGAACAATGAAGCGAGCAGTCAAAGCTACTGAAGGAATCTTCAACTCACAGTTCCAGCAAAGCTTAAACCTCAACGCCTCTTCTGGAACGTCATCATTGTGTCACAGTATGATCTCAAGAAAGCAAATTTCAATATTTCGCTACTGTTGTCGTTGATGTTTATTGATTCCTTGCCCATTCGCCTGCAGTCCTTGGCGAACCTACAATGGCGGGGCGGGATTACAAGCTTTCTGACAGGGGGTTTTAGGGGGTTTTAGGGGCTTAGCCTGAACCTTAGCCCGAAGGTTTTCTTTTCCCCAGTTCTATCCTTTCTAGCTCTTCCTTTCATTACTTCCTTCACAACCATCGATTTGTTATATTGAGGTTTATTTAGCGCCATCATTCAAGACGAGTTATGAATCTACACAACATGTTCCAATCTTTGAGCTACGACATGTCGAGAGGGTGGAATGCCGTCGCAGGAGGCAAGAGTACCATCCATCTTCATTTCCGTCTCAAGTCGGTGCCATTCGCTTTCTACCTTCCTCTCGGCCAATGTGCTAATATCAACGAAACTCTCAGTTCTTCTTACTAGAAGATCCGCTTTGCCTTTCTATAAATTTCCTCAATGCTTGATCAAGAGCAATTCACACAGTTCCACCACGACGAGATTGAGTTGCTTTCAGACAAGCAGAACACACACTTCATCTCGCAATCAGCCTTACCGAGAACCATTCAGCGAGCTACAACGCCGTCAATATAAAAGCACGACTCAAAATGACATATTAATCGTAGCAGAATGGTCTGACATCTCCAGTGTCCGGCACGCCCTACATTCGATATACCGGTAGACAACATCTTTACTGAGGCTCAGGTGAAAGAGCTCATCGAACCATCAGATGCGGCTTTGAACAAGGTGCATGACTTAATTCACAACAGTGGATTTCAAATCCGCAAACGGAAACTCGTCTAGCAAAGAGACTAGGTTATCGCTTTACGTCTTGCGATGGCTTTCGAACGACTGTTGAGTCCCACGTTCGCCATTATCGAGCACGTTAGATGAAGATAATCCTGACACAGAATCAACCTTCGAAATTCCACGGGCTACTGTATTCATCGCCCATAGCACTGGAGGAAGGATAGTCCAACCTTCAAGCCTGACTTGACAGCACACAGAAATCCGAAGGTCTTTACAATTATGAACACCGTGAGTAACTAAATATCGTAGCACAGGCTTGCCGATATGCCACCATTTGAAGTTGGGTATTCACTCGCCCTGACAGCATTTCTGCAGGAGCAAGACAACATCTTTGATGTTCAGTCTTGTAAGCGATGATCTCGTTACGGAGGACAAGCCTCCATAGGCTTCTCGAATTACTGGCTCTATTGTGGCCATTACAGGACCATTATCGACGTAATTAGTGGGACTCCAACTGACTGCAATACACCTGGATTTCTAGCCCGAACTGGGCATGATATTGGTACTGATCATATTTCTTGTTTCTTCAAGCGGACGAAGTGTCATGTTGGAGCAATTAGTGGTGAGTTTACTTCTTGCTCCTCTTTTCCTTGAATGAACCGCCTCTCTCCAGCTGCGCTTCATACTTTTTCAGCTTTCCTCGTACCTTCCTAGCTTTTTTCTTGGTGGCTGTTAAAGTTACAGTGCGTGTGTTGACTGAGCTTTGTAGGAAGTTGTGCTCGAAGAACAGTGAGATCTTCACAGGAACAAAGCTCTCCTGCTCAGCCCGCTCCCCTTTAATCTTTCAGTTTCTTCATAAAAGTCTACCTGACCTTACCCACTCTTGATAATCTACCCATTCCAACAACAACAAGCCACAAGACTTCCCCTACCTACAAAAGGCATATCCGTCATGTGTGGGGCACTCAAGAAGGGGGGCAAGAGAGCATGTGTCGCCAAGTACATTGGCAGCCTACAGGTAAGCAAGCACCTTTACCAACTCACTGAACGTCCTCCTCCCCAATAAGACAATTTAGACAAACTTGCAGCTTCAGTGGCACGCATCAAATGAGGTAGCCAAGCGGGCTTCCAAGACACGTCCCGAAAGTCACCCACCATCCTCCTTCCCCAGTTCAGCAAAATGATCCAGTGATACGCATCTCCCAGCAGTTGTTATCGTTGCAGATGTCTGTCTGAGGTCCATCACATACACAATGTGAAACTCTGGACCTGGAACTCAACATTTGGAAGTGCTGATTGGGCACAGAAGTAGTAGAAGAAGGGGGATGGTGCCCTGAAATGCAACGAACCAAGCCCATGGGAAGAGGTTGTCCTCGGTGCTGCCGGCAAGTATCGAGAAATTAAACTTGTGTCCTTATCAGTTATCGTCATCAGCCTTGCGCGTCTTCAGATATGAATGGGTCGAGAAGTCAAGGTTTTGATTGTGCTTAGAAACCACATATTCCCACTTCTTTTAACTGTTCAGTTCCGCTCCCTTAGAGACCCGTTAAACGCCCAATTCAAACGTCAAGTTGTCTAAAACTTGTGCCTGCCGGTCACAGTTCGGCTGAGAGACGATATGGCGGACATTACTCCAGTGACAGAATGCCGGACTATGCGATCAATCCTTAGGGAGGAGATCCTTTTACTCAGGATTTGGATGCACCATATGACAAGGTACGAGAGGTTGATAGGTGACATTTGGGTGTTGACTGACAAGAGTCAGGGAGACATGTACTGGCAGCTTGTTGTACCATTTTGTGCTGGTAAGTGTTATCAATCCAGCCTCTATACTGCGACGGGGATCATTTTGGCTGGTGCTATGCTAGAAAAAGGTCGCCTGGGTACGACAATGTTGTTCTATTGTGTTGCTCGACATTTGTTTATTAGATGTAAGTTTTCCTGTGTGTTCGACACAAAAGAATAAGCTAACCCAGAACTTCAACGAAGAAGAACTGACCTGCTGACTTGGAATAGTATTGGAGGTGGAATGCTTCTGTATGGCTGTATAAACTTGGTATTTACGATTTCGCTGGATCAAGAAAGACCTGTACACATTGCCAGTGGTTTTGCTACTCTCGCTTGTCATTGATATTGGGCTCTCGCAAGGATACTAACGCAGAATCTCTGCACCCTAAACTTCCACACTTTCAGACCTCACAATCCTTTCTTGGTTGACTTGGGAATGATTCTAACTTGGTTCGGATGGTTTTATTTCAATGGTAAGTGACGTTCAGCCTTGGACGTATCATTGCTGGCCTTGTTGGAATCACTCCAGCAGTAGGATTCGGTTCGTTATTTCCTTCCCACCGCTAAGCCCTATACTGACTACAAACAGTCCCAGTCTATGTCTTCGCTCTCGTAGGTGCTCTAACTTCCACATGCTGTTTCTTCACCACCCGCTAGAAGCATCTCATTTCCATCGACGAAGGCCTCGATTTCTCTTCCCTCTTTGGCGTCGGTGGATAAGTTGGTGATGTTCTGACCGGATTCTTCGCCGCATCCTTCGTCCCCGCTCTCGACGGCAAGTCCAGTACCACATATAGTGGAGGATGGTCGAACCAGCAATGGAACAGATGGGCTACCAGGTCGCAGCCGCCACAGTTTGTGCTGCATGGTCTTTCATCATTACGCGTCCTGCTCTTCATCATCGACTGAATTCCATACTACCATATGATCCATATCCGTTGCGACGAAGAGGACGAGCTGACGGGTCTTGATGCGTGCTGCGCAGAGAACGACGACGGTGATTCAGGAAGAGACGGTTCAGGCGGATGGAGAGAAGATTGCTGTAAAGTCGGATTGAGGAATGAATCGTGAAGGAACTGGGGGCAATGGTTGATTTTGTTTTTATTGCGAAGCTATATTAGATTTGTTTCAGTAATGTTAGCGACGGCCCAGGGTCTCTGAGAGAAATGTCTCAAATCTTCCGCTTGTATGCCTTTTTTTGCCTTTGTGCGTAGGGAACACAACCTCCCGCATGACAGTTCCAGCACACCGCATCCTTCACGATAGTCGCACGTGTGCTCCCATCAATTGCTCTTCTTTAGATGAGGCCTACCGATTTTTCACAGACACCCTTCCACCATTCTCAGCCCCCCACACCTCCCTCCCGAACACTGCCAACACATCGCCTCCACAAACCCAGAAGGATAAACATCAGAGATCGAACCCGAAACCTGACTCTTCAACCTCTCGCATTCCAACTTGTCTCTCCCGCCACTCGCACTTCAACCTCTCATTCTCCAACCTATCTCTCTTCACCCTCTCATTCCGCTCTCCCAAGTCCACATCCTCCATCCTAGCAAACTCCACAAAATCAAATCTCTCTTTCTTCAAGCCCCACCAGAACTTCACACAGAAACACTCCATACTGCTATGGATCCGACATTTCTCACCTCTCAGCATAGCGACATCATCGCCGTTATACCCCATCACGTTGTCAGTGTCTTTACCAAGTGCCGGGCAGGATTCGAATTCCCAACACCATAGCTTGTGGTGGACCACCGCTTTATCCCAGATGCCTTTTTGTCGCGAGATGACGAAGTGGCGCCAGGTTTTGTATCGGCACTGTGCCTTTGAAGGCACCTTTGGTAGTTTGTACGTCTTGGGTACTGTGGTCTTTGAGTCTGCTTTTGTGTGTGTCTTCTGGTTGGTTACTTTTTCGGATACAGGATATGATTTCTTCATGCTTGGCTTGGGTTTCTTGACGCGTCGTGGGATCAAGGGCTCCCATTTGCTGGCATTGTTGTATGCGATTCTTCGTGTAGACATTAATGGCTTTTCTTCGTCGGAGTGGTAAGCTCTATAATTGCCATCATCAGAATCATCTTCGAATGATTGACGCATTGCTGCGCAGTTGTCTTCAAATAGATGCTTCTCCATGGTGTCGCTGTTGTGCAATCACTTGGTGTAAAATGGATGTGGAAGTTTGAAGATGAAAGGCGGCTTCCCTAGGAAAATTTGAAGTTTAAAGAAGTGTGTGAGCTAATTTTAATTACGTCCTAGACTATGGCTACGGTGCTATCGTCAAGTGTCATCCGAGAGACAGTTGTTTTGGTAGCGACGCTAAGCGAGGACTCCTGAGTTAAATGCCACGACGCAAGAATCGGGACCATAATTTTGGTTTGACAGTTCCACCAGATGGCATCTTTTATTTGTTTATTAATGTTATTTGGAACCTGAGCACTACCCATGATAATTTCCAGGATGGTTATGCCTCAGATGCAGTATAGACGAAGCTGTTGGTATAGGTTGCCGCTTCATGGAGGTACACTTGAGCCGGACAGCTGATGAGGGAGGAAACGCAGAGCGCATCTCAACTCTATCTCCCACCTGAACCATCCTTAAAGAACAACCTGATTGGTAGAATGTCCGAACAATTGAAGCTAGAATCATATAGATAGCTCTCAGCAAGACTTGGCCATCGCACTTCTACTTGACTTTACTTTTCAATGAGCAATAATCTTTATTCATTCTTTTTCACATTAATTACTCAAATAAGAAATAATGGTAAATTGTAAATTGTCGTAAGTTGTGAGAATCTTTAACAAATCTGAAATTTTCGTTTTTTAATTGTGAAGGCTATACTTACCACTCCATAAGCAGGCAGGTGTCAACCCCTCGCTTAATTCCTTTCGCCCTGCCCTTTCGGATTAACGTTCTTTTCTCTCCTAATAAACTTGCCGTACCCTGCCGGTTCAACTGATACGTCTTGTATCTCTTAAAAACCCCTTTTGTCTTTAAATAATATTACTTTGACCCTCATTACCATCGATAATCAGGAACATATCTCGCGATTCTTTCTCCTTCCTATTCGAGTGCAGTCTTTTAAACGACGAGGGCGATGTTATCGAAACCCCACTTGCAACTGAGTCGCGCTAAAAAGTCACGCTCTTTACTAAAGCTAAGTTGAAGAATAGGTCAATAGAAATGGCATCGCAACTTCTGAAAGCTGCGCGATCAACAGTTGCAGATTTATCGACTCTACCCATGATGTTATTGCTGTTCAAAGTTGAGGGGTTTGGGGGGTAAAATTCTACAGAAGTATTATTTTGATGAGTCAAGATTTGCATAGAGATATCGGGGTTATGTGCACAAGCTCCGATGATACTGTACTTTACAGAGCGAAATTAGAAGACTTTCTTCGCCAGGGGGTTTCCTCAGATACCAAATACATTATAGCTGGGGGGGTTGTTTTAGAAGAGGCGTTGCGATGTCTTCTGCTGGTAAAGAAATTTTGGATGATGAGGTATATATAAATCCCAAGTACGTTCAGCCCAAATGTTAATCAAATACATTCCGTTGTTATAAAGACATATTTTAGTTCGGGCATAAATTCGGCAGGTGAGTGGGGGAGGAATTGTTTTGTTCATTAATCCATTGTTAGGTTATGTCTTAAGCTGACCTACCTCTTACATTGCTACCAACAGTCCCGTGCCCTCATGGCAGGCAACGTATTCGAAAAGCTGCTGCTCCGACGTCAGCACCAACACTTCATGGAAAAGCCGAAGCGTGACGTTATTGTTCATTTTCTTGGCATATTGCATGAAGCCTCCAAAGATCTCCAAATGCGTTGGATGTTTCTTGCTCCACCCTTCCAGCGAGTTAAGGTCGTCAAAGTATGCTAGCCCAAAAGTCCGATCCTTGTCCGCCTTCCTAGTCACCGGATCAATGATATCCATGAACCGGCAGCTATAGCATCCAACCTCGTCCCCGTGGTCGCGAAGGAAGTCCATGCCCTTGGTCAGGACCGGATGCAGCGTATTCAAGTAGAGCTCTCGCTCTTCAGGAGAGGTGACGCTCCAGTCTTGTCCCGAGCGAATGACGGCGATATTCTGCTTGCCGGGGACGCGGACTCGACGAGGCGATCCCGACAGCCGAACTGTTTTGTTATCATTCATCCTGGCTTTCTCTCCGACAATTGCATCTATCTGAGCCACTGGGAGACGGTCTCGCATGCTTCCCCAGTAAACGTGCTCCTGGATCGGACCGCTCACGCTTTCTTGCATGTGTGCTGCCCCTTCGGGAACCTCGATGCTGGATAGTACAGTCTCGAAGCGATCCAACGTTGGGAAAAACACTTCCAGGAACCAGCCATGTCGCTGTTCCTTGGGGTCGAGCTTGTCCCACCAATCTCGAAAGCCTGACGCTACTACCCATTTCAAATATGCCACCCTGTTTGGCCAGTACGCCAGCATGGCGACATTATAGAAACCGTGCCGGTCGGTGACAGAGGACCATTCCGAGAACCCAGGACTGGCTTCCGCCTCGACTGCGGGCGATGAGACAAAGGCGGATAACTTCGAGACAGCATCGCCATCGTCGTCCTCGATGGAGGCATACTGCGCGCCGATGACGGCCATGACAAGATCGGCGGCATTTTGGGGAAAACGAGCACTGTATGCAGGGAAAGGTGGTTGATAGTCGGGCGGGGTTTGGACTGGCAGAGTCCGCTCGCGACGGAGGTGGTCTGGGATGGCAGAGTCGAGCATCTCGCAACGAGTTGGCTGTAGTTTGTTGGGAGGAGAGAGTAAACAGATGGCAATATATTGAGTTATAATGTTGCCAGTCAACCTGGCCATGAGGGGAGGACCTCGCTCTAGGAGGAATCTGATCAGCCCTGTCCCAAACTCCATGCATTGTCTGAACGCGAATCACAAAAAGACACGCCTTTCTCGGGTATCAGATCAGCCACTCAAATTCCTTGTGCCGAGAGCCTCGGATCGTTTGAGTTCTACTGGCCGGAAGCTTTGGCTACCCTATTTAAACTTTGGCTGAAAAGCTCGGCTCGTCTCAGCTCGCTTTCTTAGGAGTCACCCTCCCTCCTCCTTCAACACTTCCTGCGATATTCAACTACTCGCAGACCGTCAATCCTAAGTAATTATTAAGTGTTACGCGCAATTGGCTGTAGTTTCGCTTAGCTTCGCTACCCCTTTTCAGCTATTAACATCTCTAAAAGCAGCCAACGCCTTCATCGCCCCTCCAACACGCTGGTACTTGTGTGGAAGTACTCTATGGCTGAAAATGAACATATTTGAGGCACCGGATAAAATTCAAACAGGACAAGAGGATACCACAACTTTCTGGGGTGTTGTCACAGGACATATGCCGAAGCTGACGATACTCCGCTCCAGCATTTCAAACTTCGGTGTTCAGGGCCAAGATAGCTGGATACACGATGCTGCGAAATTCCTTGATTAAATTAAAAGATCTGCGGAGAGGTGCGAGATACAGAGCTGGGATTCGAAGTGTTTAAAAGAATTGAATAAGATTGAGAGATTTTGATGTGGATGTGGATGCGAGGAAATCTGGAAATGACAATACTGCCGGGGCGGCTGATGGGAACAATCTCTGGGCATGTACTTCGTATATGCCAATTTGATGATGTGGGACCATTTGATATCTTTTACTGACTTCCACACTTGTCAAAGCCGACAGCAACCTTCTCCACCCTCTCCACCCTCTCCAATATTCCCTCCCTCTACACCCTCACCCTTCAACTCATCCTTCCCACCCCCGAAACTGCCCCAATAGAAAACTAAGCAACCCAACAAACGACATCTCCTTTGGGTCATTAGGAAACAATCCTCTCTGCCGACTCCGCAAAGTCGATCTGGTCGTCAAGCGATGGAATTTTAACGGAAGAATCGGATATCCGAGGTATAGACTAATAGAGCAGAGTATTTGGGCGATGGTTGTGAGGTCGGGGAGATGATGAAGATGGGATGGAGAGAGGGGATTGAAGATGGAGCCAGTGGAGTGAGAGGGGTGTTAGGTTGGGGGTTTGATTGGATGTGATGCATGGTATGGAATGGGTCGTTCGTTCGCTGTTATAGGAAGGATGTTTTCAGTGGTGGAAACTTTCTCAATATCTTGTGCATCATATGCCTCTAACCCATAAACCCATTCATCACGGTGAAGACACAGGAGATTTAAACAAAGCCCTATCAAAATAATCCCTCCAATTTCGCATCCTACACAGCCCCACACCGCCCATCTCCCTCTCCGCCAACCCTCCCTCACCTTCCCTTCACAAAATCTGTGCATAGACAAACACACCCTCACACCCCTCATCCTCACCATACTCCTCCACCGTCCCAAAAGCATGCACCTTACTCCCAATCACCCACTTCTTCCCCTCCGTCATCTTAGCACAGAATTTCGCCAATTGATCACCCGTCTCGAAATACTCGTTGGTCAAGTCAAATTTCGGGTTCGTGTTGCCGAAACCAGCGGGCAGACCGGTGCCGAGGCCTACACTAAAGTGGATAAAAAATGTCAGCTTAGTCACTGTTCTATTCTGTCTGGTGATAGAAACAGATAGAAAGCTTGAAAATGGAAATGTTTGAAGGGGAAGCTGGGTGCAAGTACCGTTGCACGGATATCGTGGTTGTAGACGAGATGAAGACTGTGGCTAGAAGTTTGGACTTACCCCGAAGACCCAACACTAAAGCGCCCAGCGACTGCGCCCTCGATCTCAGCCACACTATACAAGAACTCCAACGCCGCATATCCAGCTAGGAGGTCGTAGAGCGAGGATCCGAAGTATGATTGTGGGTTGGATGAGAGCGATGTCAAATATCCCTGCGGTTGAACAATACTGAATCTTCCTGCTGTAGAAGCGGATGGCACGAGTGCACCGTCTGCTCCCAGAAAGGCTGGCTCGTCGTAGGGTCCGTAGAAAGAGTTCTTGAATGTGTATTCGAAGGGCGTGAATTGGCTGGGTATAATGTAGAGTTTGAAGGATGGACCGAGGGTCGATCCAGTGGGTAGTGTTCCTGCTTTATGTTAGCAATTTCTCGTATTGAGTCTCGACAGTTCGTTATCTTTGGTATGGAGAATCTGTTTGGGGATGTACCGGGTGGGAGATTAGGAGATGGAGCTGTGTTTGGTGTAGTTCCTGCCGGAAGATCTGGACGGTTCTGGACTGGTGGAGGATTGTTTGCGTCTGGGAAGTCGGGCCGTGAAGCTGGGTCGGGAGGAATCAGATTGGATGCTGGAAGAGGTGCAGTCCCAGGTGCAGGGTTTTGATTTGCTTCTGGTGCTGGAGCTGGAGGAGCAGGTATAACTCCGCCAAGCACACCTCCCAGGCCAGCTACCCCATCAAGACCAGGAATACTAAACCCATCGTGAGTAAAGAGGAACCCAAAGAATAAAGGAGAGACTCGGGATATACGTACATCGCAGCGGTGGCGAGTGAGTGGAATGATACCGCATAAGCGAGAGAAGATACATGGAACTTCATCTTAACGCAGTAGTAGGTCGGCCAATCAAGATATTCCAATCGAACGAGTGATGAACAGGAGATGCGAAGACACTTTATCTACCACCCAGCTGGAAACACGTTCTTTCTGGAAACTAACAAGACTAGTGAGCCAAGATCCCTACCGGCCACAAGATTGTACAGAATCCCCATCACGATATCTGTCATTTCAACAATCCAATAGACCCGTAGGCTGGCTGTGAAAGATCCAGCTAGGTGAGAATGACCTCGGCATTATTACCAACACATACCGAAATGTCGGATCTTGAGTAACCGGAAATTTCATTTCATCTCGATTGTATTTGTGTTCGCCGATTATACAGTGGAGAATTTGTCCAACCACTAAACCGTCGATGATCTTCACGTAGCGTGGAGATGCTGGAACAGACTTCCACCTCGGGTATCGTGTGCGACATGAATGGGATACTGCCTAGGAGAAGTTGGTGAACTGTACATAGGAGAAGTGGATGATGGTCGGTTTTTGGAATGGTGTGGCTTTCACATAAAACCGTGTTATTCCACAGTGAGAATTCTCGGGTGATTTACAAAGCATGCAACAGGTAGCCAGCACCCTCCTGTGACCCTCGGGGGGAAGCAAAGTCTCTGGAGCCTACACGAGTTGAACCAGTTATCATAACCAGCAGAAGATAATTGAAATCCAAATACAAACGCAAAGCAAATGACAAAAAGGAAACCGCAAATCAAAGCAATTGAACTGATGTCCAACGCAACTCAATTTGGCTTGAATACTGTCTCATCGGCGATAGAGCGCATCCTTTTCGCCGAAAAGCCGATCCAAGGGTGACACGTGTGGTACCCCGGAGACGGTTTGAGCAACGGGCTACTTCACTCCTCATATGATTGCTGATCGGGGGTTCACCACTTACCTAGACATCCGCCAAAAGTGTATGAGACATGCAGGATCTCACCTGACTCTCCGTAATGTTCCGCACCTCGGTGCCGCGTCCACTTTAACCAAGATGTCCATCAAGCAGAGATAAACTTATAATGTAGGGAAAACACTCAGATGCACAGCACGGGGATCGCAGGTAAGCGTCGAAGTCGAGGCTCCATCACACCAATCTTCCCTCACTGAAGACTGGATCGACATCCAGATCAGACACTCGGATGTCGGTGGCACTGAGAAGATTCAAGTTGGTAAAACAAGGATATGGCGACGAGAATTCCGGGGTTATCAGAGTTATTAGAACGGATATGGAGACATCCGATCTGCAACTCATGTTGGTCTAACCGTCTCGTGCTACTTTGTTGGATGATTCAGTTGGGTTTCAGAATGACGGCCATGTGTGATAGCGGCAGGGAGCTGACTGGAGATGTGTCGATGAGATGGGTGCGCAGGAAGGTTTTGCGTCGAGGCGGCTTCATACATGGGGCCTGAAAGCATCCCAGTAGAATGCCTCGTTCGACTGGAGAGAAAGGATGCACATCTCCTGCATATCTTCTCTAAGACCGTACCATCCGATGTCGCTGCTCCTATGATGCGTGCGACAGTCACAGTATTGCCGCCACCAACGATATAAGGACTGCAGTGCAAAGATGTCGTTGGTGTTGTTGGCGTAGGTCACCCTCTCAGGAGACTTCTGATGCGAAGGTTTGCGCTGAGTGAGGGGGCCAGAGAAGGTAAATTAAGTGGATGCGACTCATGATTGTTGAAAACAAGAGAGTGAAGGATTCTTCAATCTTCAGGAAGGTCGACCATTGATCGTCTCGATACCGAGGGTGGCCAAATAGCAACAAAGCGATGTCATTTTGAGCCCTGTGGAATTGACCAACCAGCTCGTGACCTCGGCCTTGGATACTTAGGTGGAGATATTCCACTCATGAACTTTGTTCAGAGGAAGGAGTAGCATCGGGCCTGTTGTTCCGCTGAAGGTTCTGCTCACGATGTTGGTATTTGCGGCGCTGCCAGCACAAGGGTCAAGCCGGTCAGTATATCGCGGCCGGTGACCAAACGGGGGTCAAAGGCCAGTTTGCAGATGTTGGAAGTAGTATAGACTAGATCGAGATGCGCTGAATAAGGCGTAGATGAATTTCCAACACCCCCTGAGAGGATTGCATGTCTTTCTGACAGAACACTGCGCCGTACGGTATCTCAAAGAATAGCAACTTGGTTGCTGTGAAAAGGAGATTCTTTGACATGGTAGTAAATTGATTCCGAAATAGCAACGCTGCGGCTGAAGAGAGTTTGGGACAACATAGAGTGAAATGAGCAAGGTTGGCAGCGCGAGATAGGATGACTGGACGAAAAATAGCATCATGAAAGGCGTCAATAAGGTCGTGATTCTCGCCTAGACAGGCGCAATTTTCGCTAACAGAATCGACAAGGATCGGATTGAAAATCGATCGAGACAAGTCCCATTGTGAAGGTACAAAAATACAACAGTACATAGGTGCCTTCTGTATGAGGACTTCCAACATTCTGGAGGCGAGACGGGATACTACCCCAACGCCCCATTCAGGATGTTCATAGGATGCCTCGATATGGAGAACCAACACCTTTCAAGATCCGATATCTGCTGTCCGCTGCAGATTCTGCAGGCAGATGGGAGCAGCCGCCTTCTGAAAGCCGGGGAGAGTGGTATTTGGGCAGATTCATCCACGCCGACCCCAATTAAGCGAGGCTGTACCAGATTGTCGATTGGCTGATTGTTGTACAGACCTCGTGTGGTTCGACAAGTATGACTGCGGCGACTTGATATAGATCCCTGGATATGTGGTGTTACCTGGTTTAGAGTGCCGGGCCAAGGTAGTGGGTGAAGAGGTAGGGGTTATAAATAAAACTGGATATAGCCGCGGAATGTCGCCTGTGAGAATGTGACATGGTGGGGTGATTCATGGCGATTGGTGCGGGATATCGGCATTTCTGTTCCATTGCTGACTCTGGCAGATGTCGAGGCAGAAAGGTGTGTGATGGCTGCAGAGGTTGCAGAGGTCGCAGAGGTCGCGGAATAAGAGACCGGCTGCATGTTTTCAGATCGTCCACCTGGCATGAGGCTCATGGTGAGACTTTGAGGAGTAGGGGAAAAGAGCAGTGAAAACGGGAAGGGTAGGGTGACTTACTGTAGTGTCAGTAACGATGCGAAGATCAGCCAAAGCAACTCCCCATTATCGACCTGTTCGCTAATAAGGTTCTCACAGCCTGACTGACGACGGTTGTTCAGATGATGCTATTCGTGGGTTCTGTTGAAGATGTTCGGTCAGCGATCAGCGATCGGCGGGCGAGGGAGCGGAACGGGAAGAGGCGCAGTAAGCGAACTATATGCGCGCTTACGGCAACTAAACTGCCCGGAGCTAGCTGGATGTCGCCTAGTTAGCCACACTAGACTAGGAACCAGTTTGGGGTTCTATTTTGCGACCCCAACCAATGTCCGGCGAAACAGTGAAGCGAGAGCAACACAGACACAAACACAGACACAAACACAAACACAAACACAAAGAGACTGAGAACTCACTAACTAACCCACACTGACAGAGCCGTTGTACAAGTACAGTACAATCAAGATCCTGCTACACCCTGCCCCTGCTCTGCTTTAACTTCATGAGTGGTTGCTGACCGAGTGAAGGCAGACCCCAGATCTGCCCTGCTCTGCTCCCAAAGATAAGTGTCGTCGTGCAGCTGCATTACATGGATGCTAGATGCATATGCATGCGCGTGTTCTTTGCAGCATCAGACTAGCAGCCGTTCATGCTCGTTTGCTCTCGTCCTCCATCTTTCACCCAATCTGGTGTGATTCACCAACCTACTTGCTTCCTCCCAGCTTGTTTGGCCCGGCCGAACCTTTTCTTATGTACCCCGTCATCCTCCCTCCATTTCAACCTCACTCCTCCGTTCTTCGAGTTTGATTTACGTGGTCATGGTAATGTCCACATCATATGTCCTTTGATCGCATCGACCTCCAAGATGTATCTCAACCGCCTGGAGAGAGCATTGCCAGATGGCAGCTGCAATGCGGGAAAAGTTTTCTACTCCTGCCAGGTCAATAACTTCAGAGGTTGCTGTTCCGTGGATCCTTGCGCCTTGCCAGCTTGCCCAGATACGGATTCGACCCCGACAACAGCGCCAGTATCGAAAAGTACGAGTCAGGAAAGTACAAGACAGACATTGATATCCATACCAGATTCTGTACTGACTTCCACGCCGACAACGACTACAATCCAGCCAACGTCGATCATTGTCGATATTGCAATCACTTCTGCTACTCCAACACATACGCAAACGGAGGCACAAACGCAAACGCAAACATCAACTCCAACCTCAACTCCAACGTCAAGCTCATCTCCATCATCTGGTGTACCAAACACGCCGATAATCGCCGGAGCAGTCGCTGGCGCAGTTGTTCTTTCCATACTCTCTATCCTTCTCTGGTTCTGTCTCCGCCGAAGAAAGCAGAAGCATCAAAGACGGAAATCCATCGCCCAATATGGTGTCCCCAACAAGGAATTCGTTCTTAATCGATCAGTACCTTCAGAAAGCTCAGAAGTCGGCGGTGATATATTCGCACCATTTGGAGGTCAGTCCCCGAACTGATGATCTTCACTGCATATCTGACATAAGTACCGCCGTAGGACGCTACAACCAACCCCGCCTCACAGCCACCCCTCCACCCAGAAGTACCCAATCGACCCCCAAACCAGCTCCCACGTCCTCAAGGGAAATCTATCCAGCCGCTGCAGTTGGCTATGGATCTGGAAATGCAGACCCAACGACTCCAATCACCGACCAACCTCTTCCAGATCCGGAGAAGTCCATACTCAGACCCCCACCAGTTCATGAACATCCTTTCTTCCACCCACTCCCGGGCCAGTCGCCGGAAGTACCCACATACCACCCTGGTACGCTTGTAAATACGAATCTCACACCAATTGCACCTCAAAAGTCAACAATGAGATCACATCCCACATATCACATCTCCCAATTAAGTACACATCCCGCGTTCCGAGCATCCAAACCACCTTCTCCACCACGAGAAAGCGGGTTTCCACAACGAACACCCGAAGTACGAAAGTATCGCTCTTTGAGCCCTATACAAAACACTCCGCGCCATCAAAAGCCCAGCCCAAATCAAAACCAAACTCAACAGGCCTGGCGGCACAGCGAACTCAGTGCTAGCACATCCAACGCCCTCACATCCCCCGTCATCGGCCGCTCAGAACTCGAAGCCGACGTCCCATCTACATACCTCAGCACAGGCACCACGGCATACAACGCAGGTCCAGACTTCGACTACACAAACAAATACACTGATCGTCGATCTCAAATGACGCCTATATCGCGCGGTAATACGGATTCGAGCAAATACTCGATCCCGATCGGATTGGGTATGGATCCATGTACATTATCAGCCTCGGACTCGAACCAAAACAGCCCTTCGAATACAGGTCCGAATGCCAGTCCACCACTACAATACCGCACTCAAGCCCGACATGAACTCGACTCGCCCAATCCCAATCGCAATCCCAATCCGAACCCCAACTCAACCACCCCAACCCTCTCCATCTCCACACAAATGACCGGGCCCTTAGGACCAAACCTCAACTCCCCCCGCGACGGAGGCCACATCATGAGCTGGGCCAACAGCTACACCCACAGCCGATCCTCTCTCCCCAACCCCAATCCCTCCTCAACATCTACATCCAGACACCAGCACCAACTCAGACAGACCGTCAGCCACGCCCGACTCGAACATGATCATAATCATGGCCCTGAAGTCCGCAGCAGCGACGAGAAAGAAGCCGTTAGTCCCATGACGCCCGAGCGCTGGAGTGGCGCGACGGCTGTACAGGACCTTGTTGCTGCTGGTGCTGGTGCTGGAGCGGGAGCCGCAGGTGCGAATTTGACGCTGTTGAGTGCGCAGCCTCACAGTGCGTGTTGTAGTGCTGGTTTGAGCCCTGAGGCTGGGACGGGCACGTGGGGGAGTTGGAGTGGGAGGTGAGGAGTTGTGAGTGAGGGAGGATGATGTCGTCGTCAGCCAGTCTGGAAGGAATGATTTATTGGATTATTGGGGGGATGGGAGGGGGTTTACTGATGGTGGATAGAGACCTAAGGATGGATTGGAGGCATGGAAAACAGACAGGCAGGAAGGCGGCCGCAACAAAAATGTCTAAAGTGTAATGATATTATGTACTCTACATAGCGCGGCGTTCTGGGAAGTGGGAGGTATGGATTTGCATTTGCATTTGCATGGTATGGTATGGCGTTGCATGGCTTGGAGGTATGGACAAGATAGGCCTTTGGCGTTGTTTGTGCGATGTTCATAGATTTGAGTTGGCGAAAAGAAAAATAATAAAAACGTCAAATGCACATACAGATAAAACAACGTCCCTCCCTTTGCACATATTTGTGTGATGAGTTCTTGTGATGGTGCTTTGACATGTCATGCACATATGTTGAGAACTACTATGAGCCGGTGTTGCTTTTCATGCTTGGTAGGTGTGTAGGTAGGTAGGTACCTTAGGTAGAGTGGTCCTTGCATTCAGTTCCATCTAGCTATCTCTCTACCTTCATTTCAGAATCTATCTATCTGAGTATCTGTCCGTCCAATCATTCGCTGGCTCGAAAAAGACACGCAGGCGTAGATGAAGCACGAAGCTCGCAGCTCAGATTCCATATCCAAAGCAGTCTTGTCATCGCTGGAAGCCTCCTCCCTCCCATGCATACTGCTGGACCGACCTGACCTGACTGCATGACTTCCACTCCACACATTGCCCTCCCCCCATCCATCCAACCCTGATATTCTCCACTCACCACTGACTCAATCTACGTCAAGAAATCCTCCAGTCTATAGGAACGAGAAAGGGTGAAAAAAAGATAAAGCTTCAAGAAATCCCAACGTGCCAACGACGTAGAAAAAATTTCCTTCCCCTGCGCGCCACGCAATGCCTGCCCATTCCTTCCTTCATGCCATACCTTCAACGCCATTTTTTGCCTCCTTCGATTGGTCTCCAAGCGGATTTCCTTGGCTCATTCTTGGGGAGAAGAACTCGGAAAAGAGCACAGCAGCTTG
Organism: Helotiales sp. F229; assembly: GCA_002554605.1. NCBI lineage: Eukaryota > Fungi > Ascomycota > Leotiomycetes > Helotiales > Helotiales sp. F229. The sequence continues at coordinate 1,744,335 of MXAW01000017.1, forward strand.
CAAATCCACCAAGCCAAACCAGGCCATGATGGCAGAACCAAGGATCCCTCCCCACCCAGATCGAGACATTTTCCCCATCGAGATACCCCCAGTCCCAAAGCTCAATTCCCATAACCCATCAACTTCGTAATCTCATTCAACAGCTCCTGCAATTCCTCATCGCTGATCTTTTCCTGGAGACTGGGAATCAGGGTCTTAGCTTCTTCGGAGCTGTCGCAGCAGAGGGAACCTGTATCAGGCAAATTATCAGCCCCTTCCTTCTATCACAACAAGCCTATATATCCTTTGCCTCGAAGACTTTCGGAGTAGAGGAGAAAACATACCGAGTTGCGCACGCTCGAACTTCGCAAGCTCCTTGTGTGCAGAGAGGAGACGCTCGACGGCTTCGACGTTCTCTTTCCGCTTGAAGCGTGCGAAGTGGTCAAGGTATTCGGTGGTCTTCATGAGGAACCTGGGGGATATATGTTAGCTGTGCTCTGGTTTATTTCTGTGGTGCTGTGTGGGTGTTGAAATACGGCAGCACCTCCCCAAAGTCTCGATATGTCCTAGGTCCTTGATGTATGTATACCAACTCCAAACCCCGGTTCCCCCGTAGAATCCAAATGCCTGCTATGCCCAACATATTTCCACGGTCCACGCAGGATCACAGCCTCCTCAGCCCACACCCCCTCTAAACCCCAGTCTCAATCCCGAGCGCAACTCCATCCTGCCCAACTAAACCAGACCATACGAAAGGAAAACCACCTACTCAGTTTCATTGATGTTCTTCTTATCCATCCGTCTCTTCGACACAAGCGCATTAATAACCAGCGCAGCCTCACTATGCGTCAGCGCATCCACATCCTGGAACTCTCCCAGCTTCAGCTCGGAAGAGGCTTCTTCGTCGCCTTGAGGTGGTTCGCGAGATCGCGACGTTGCTGCTGGAGCTGCCATTTTTGGAGGTTGTAGGAGTTCTCGTGGAGGTAGTAGTGGTTTCGAGGGAACGAGGGAGGGGTTCGAGAGATCGAAGAGGGAGCTTGGATGAGCTGGAGCAGTTCGAGAGGTGAGAAGATAGCTCGATCGTCTCGTCTTGTTTCAATCAAGAGAGTAGAGAGGTGCTACTTAAGCTTCCTTGAGTCGTATTGCAGCCGCGTTGTGGTGTTGAGTGCAAGTAGTGGGGTTGGTGTCGCGTGAAGGTCAATCGAGGTCCAGGGAACTCCAGAAAATCAATCAAGCGCAAGACGGCGAGGGAGAAAGCTGGGGAACTTTGCCAAGCCAAGCCTTGTCAGCTGCAACCAAGCATTCACACTTGACGACTTTATTGTTTGCGCCAACTTCACTTACGACTTAACGTTCTGCAAGAAAGGAGTTACCGCAAGGTGTCTTTGTTCTTGAAGGACGGTTACAGCTTCTCCCATTTGGAATCTTGTGCATTGAAGTGGTTGAAGGGAGGAATCGCTGTTGAAGCAGCTCTCAGACACAATGTCCGCATTTCCCCTCGTCTCCTAAGTCAGCCCAAGTTTTTTACTCGAAAGAAAGAAGCTTGTATACTAAATACCACTTCACATTAGGGTTGTCTACGCTTTAATCATAATCAACAAAGCCGGCGGTCTGATCTACCAGCGAGACTTCGCCGAAGGTCTCAACAAGCTCAACATCAACGATTACCTCGTCCTAGCGGGCACATTTCATGGGTACATCTCCCCTCCTCCCTCCCCCTCTCCCTTTCTTCTTCTCCTACTCATTCCAGCTTTACACCCAAGTACTTCCACTAACACCCCCCCTCAGCGTCCACGCAATAACCACCCGTCTCTACCCTCTCTCGCACACCCCCTCCTCCTCCACCACCAACCCACCCAACACACCAACCACACGCCCCGACGCCCCCTCCGGCATCGAAGTCCTCGAGACAGAAAACTTCCGGCTACAATGCTTCAGCACGCTCACAGGCACGAAGTTCTTGCTCTTCACGGAGCCGCAGCAGCCCAATGTGGATAAGATCGTGAGCAAGATTTACGAGCTGTATGCGGATTATGTGATGAAGAATCCGTTTTATCAGCTGGAGATGCCTGTTAGGTGTGAGGCATGGGAAAGGAGGTTGGTGGCGTATGTGAGGCCGTTGAATTCGAGGTGAGGTGGGGGATAGGAGGGGAATGAGGATGATTATTTTTTGTGGAAGGGAGGATGATGTTGTTTGATATGCATGAGGGTAGGGACGTGGACTGGAAGGGAAGCTGGGTTTAGGGGACCGGTGGGTGTTGTCGAACAGAGGAATGACATGCAGAAGCTGGCACTGGCAGAAGCTTGAGGCTATAAGAGCGCAAGGTGCCATGCTGGTATCGAATTTCCAGGCACATTTTCAGCCAGAGGGAAGCAGACGCACCAGGAGCCTCTTCAGATACCCAGCTTCACACACAAAGAGAGAGAGCAGAATGAAGTGCAAGGCGTAGAAACTTTCACCCATAGGTGATATCTAGTGTACAATCATACAATCCCAACGCCATCAGCAATGCATATTCCCATGCAAATCCTACGCCGTATCCATTTTATCCTCATCGTCTTTCTTGTCATCTTTCCCACTTCCCTCACCCAACAATGGCGCCTTCTCTCCCGCCTCATCTTCCTCTTTGATCCCCTCTAGCCTCGCCTTGTCCTTGGCCTCCTGCTCCGCAATCTCCTTATTCTGCTTATCTTGTCTCGCCTTCTCCTCTTCCATACTCATTCTCAGAGCCAGTGCCAACTCAGGGTCCATACTTGGATCAACACCGAACTCGAAGTTCTCCGCTGCTCCAGGACCCTCTCCTCCAGCGCCTCCAGATGCGCCGTCTCCGTTCAAAATCGGGCTGGTGACAAGCTGGTCGCTCAAAAGACCGTGGACAGGATGGATGATGGCAATGTGTGATCCGTCGCCGCCCTTGACATGCTCGTTGAAGGAGGTGAGTTTCTTGGTGGTATCGTCGTCCAACTCGCCGAAAGCTATGAAGTCTATGGAGACATTGTTCTTCTTCATCTTCTTGGCCAGCTTGGTGAGGGATTTCTCGTCGTCGGGGATGGGTGAGCAGCTGAAGACTATGATGCGTTGGCGTTGGGATTTATTTTGACGGTGCTTGAGGGCGAGCTATGTTGGTCAGCTTGGATTCTGGACAGGCAGATGGAAACAGGTGTAGGCAGATTCGTAAAAAGACAGAAAAAGTTATACATACACCAGCGATCTGAATACCCGTAGCCAAATGGCTTCCACCTCGGATCTTGCTCTTCGTACGATGTAAACCCTCCAAGATTTTGCCATGATCCGTCGTTAAAGTAACAAGAACCTCTGGTCCCTTGCCTCCCATACTCATCAGACCGACGGACGACTCAGGATTGGCTTGTGTGATAGCGGAGAAGATCATGGAGACGGCGTCGGCTTGTGCTTCGTATCTTGTTGGAGCGTAGTCGCCGTTTCGACTGCTTTCGCTGTTGTCCACCACTACCATTACTGCTTCGAGGACCATCTTGTTTGTTGTTGTGCCTCTGGGGAAGACTTGGAGTTGGAGATGAGGTGTCGGATAGAGGGAAGCGGGCTGTATTTGCTGTGGAATTTGTTATTGTGAAATCGGACTGATGGCTTTGTGTTGATTCAGTTGATGGATGCTCAAGGTAGGTAGCTGCGGCTGCGCGTACCTTGTCATTCCTACCCCTGTGATTTTAGCGCCAATCCAGCTTTAGGGCCAAAATGAAGCGATGCGGCTCGAGGTGGGTTTGTTTACCTTCAACATCCAACCAAGGAACATCCTACTTGACAATCAGCAAGACTTCATTGTCAAAACACGCTCAATACATCTTGCAATTGCATCAAACCCACACTCCAAATTTCGCAAATTCAACACACCCAGCACCCAAACCACAATCCTCCAACATGGCTCCGACGCGCTCCAAGAAACGCAAGTCCACCGAATCAACAAGCTCAGTTGATGTCCAGAACTTCCCAGCACCACCACGACTGATACCCACGAAGACGCGCAGTCCAGCAAGGACACCCACGAACCGAAGTCCCATCAAGAAGCAGAAGATGGGGATCACACTGGCACAAAAACAGGCTCTAATCGACAACCTCCAACTCGAGCGTAAGGCCAAAACATCCCAGTGTTTACACGTCTGCTAACCAGCTCCAACAGTTACTGAACGCGCCAGGAAGCTCCGAGCACAATACAACCTACAAGCACAAGGATTGAGGACGCGTATTGAGATTCGAGTCAATCGCATCCCGATGGCATTACGACGAGCAAAGATGGGGGATCTGTACATGAAATACAGCGAGCCATCCCGACCAGCAGCCACAGCTTCACGAGCAGAAAAGATCAACTCCCCATACAAGAACCTGATCCAAGCAGAACAGAGCCATTCACGCGCCAGTCCATCCCCACAACGCGCTCCTAAACGAATGAGGTATGTCACGTCACACCACGCAGGGTGGCAGAGAAAGTGCTAATCAGACACAGCGACGATATATCCATCGACAAAGAAAACGAAGACATCGAGAACCCCAAGAAGAGAGTTCGGGGCCCACCTATCCCCCCTGCTCGCACCACATCCCGCGCCAAAATCCAACCCTCACAAGTCCTCTCTCCGCGCTCAGCAAACTCCCGCACTCTCCCACGGTCTCCCATCCGCCCAGCCTCACCAGCGAAATCCTTCCTCGCGCGTCCCGTGTCACCACTCAAGCCATCTGCCCCCGTACCATCTGGTGGCGCAGCGGGTATCCTCACGAATATGGTCGAAAAAGCGAAATCCACCCGCGCTGGAGCAGCGCGGAAAGTCACTGCTGAGAAACCAGCCGTTGGTGCAGGCCGGGGAAGGAGGGCGGCACCGCCTGCTTCTGCGCCTACTGTTGGACGCGGGAGGGGCAGCACGATTAGTGAGAGTAGTGAGTCGAGCAATGCGACGATTGTGAGGAAGCCTGTTGCTGCGCCGAAGAAGGCCCCCGTTAAGAAGACGGTTATGAGTACGATTAAAGGGATGGGGAGTCAGAAGAAGATGCCTGCCGCTACTAAGGCTTCTGCGGCGCCTACTACTGTTGGAGGGAGGGTCTTGAGGAAGAGGAATTGAGTTATGGTGTGCGAGACAGGGTTGCAAAGAGGAATCGAGTCTTGTCTTGTATCTTGTTTTCTGTTATGTTTGGGTTTGTAGTTTAGCGTTCGGCGTCACGGTATGATTTATGCCAGGAAAGAGAGCACAAAACAAATGCAGAGAAATGTCAATCCATGCATCTCACACTTCACATTTTACATCTCCATCGCCTCCCCTCGTCTCCGCCACCACCACCACCCAACCGCCTCCCTACCCAGCCGGCGCCCCTGCCCCAGCCTTATTCTTCTTATCTTCAACCAGGGGGAGCGAGTCTTGTCACATATTGTTTTCTGTTATGTTTATGTTTCTGTTATGTTTATGTTTGTCGTTTAGCGCTCGGCGTCACCGTGTGATGTATGTCACAAAAGAAAAACAAGAGAGAAAGCAGAGGACAACGCCAAGGACAATATCAATGGAGCGATGGCTGGCAGATGAGGATATTTATGTGGGCGATTCGGAGGGCAACAGGGAGGGAGGGAGGGAGGGACGGTGGCTGGCCCTACAGAGCCGCTGTTGTCGGACGCTGTCTGACACCAGCGGAGCGGAGCGCTTTGAAAAGTACTTTTCAAACTTCTATCTCTCTTCCATCAGGACAAGCAGCTCAATTCCTCGGATTTGGGTGCGACAATGTCGTTAATATCGTCAAGTTAGAAGGACATCGGTAAGGAGACTGCGCTCCTTTTATACTCTGCTTTGCTTTGCTTTGCTCTGCTCTCCTCTATTTTACTTTACTCTGCTCTACTTTACTTTGCTTTACTCTGCTCTACTTTACTTTGCTCTACTCTACTTTGCTTTACTCTGCTTTGCTCTATTTTACTCTACTTTACTTTACTCTACTCTACTCTACTTTACTTTACTTTACTTTACTTTATTCTACTTTACTCTGCTTTACTCTGCTTTACTTTACTTTATTCTACTTTGCTCTGCTTTATTCTACTTTACTCTGCTTTATTCTGCTTTATTCTGCTTTGCTTTGCTTTACTCTACTTTACTTTGCTTTATTTTGCTTTACTTTGCTTTACTTTGCTTTATTTTACTCTGCTTTATTCTGCTTTGCTTTGCTTTACTCTACTTTACTTTGCTTTATTTTGCTTTACTCTGCTTTACTTTGCTTTGTTTTATGCTTTTCATTGCTCTTGCCTTGCCCTGCCCTGTCCTGCCTTACTATATCCTCTTGCCCTCGCTCTTGCTTTATCCAGCACCTGCCTCACTTAAGTTAAGTTTCGTCATCCCCTCCCTCCCTAGCTGGTCTGCTCTCTTCTCCTCTCCCAAATCTCTTTCCTCTTTCCATTTTTCCTCTTTCCAACTCTTTCCATCTCTCGCGATTCCTCTCTCGATTCCTCTCTCATTCCCTGTTTGTCACTAACATCAACATAAAAGCCCTCACACCCATTCTCTTCCTCCTGTCCTCTCAGCCTTCTTTCACGCGCGCCACTCGAAGCAGTATTGGATGCTCTACATCCAGTCCCTTCTCAACCATGGTCAACAACGATGAATCCTTCAACTCTTCGGACCTAGAGTTCGAGGCACCTCGGAAGCCAGGAGCTCATTATGGCAAGAAGAGCATCGAGTCCATGCTGAAAAGCACTTTCGAGGACCGTGTTGCCTCGAAGAAAGCCTCGAAGCTTCTCACCGATGACGTTGGCACTCCAGTCGACCGAGCTCACAGATTCCTGGTCTTCAATCGTTTCACGGCATTCTATACAGCGACGCTACAGAAAAGGTATGTTCACCTATCTCTCAAGGTGAACAGCATGAGGACATTGTCGCAGTCACTGGCCGCGTCTTTTCGGACAGCGTCGAAACAGTGCCCTCTGGTGATGACATCGTTCGTTTTTTTTTACGACGATCACCTCGCACATGACCTCCATCAATGGCCACGTCCCCAGATACGACACCCAAGTCCGATATCTCAATCTGCTTATCCCAAAGCTCGTCTTCGAATACCCAGAATTCAACCTTTCACCTCACGAACGCCTGCGCATCTCGGTCTGCCTGAAATCGCTTTTGCAGGAAGGCAAGCTCACCAATGACCCCCAGCGAGAAGCACAATGGGTTGGTATATCGCTCGTGAAGAGGATGATCGTTGCTGTTGCTGAGGAAGCCATCGAGTCCGGAACACGTATAGATTAGCTGGTTGCAGTATTTAACAAAGCTTGAGCTGTGCAACTCTATTTGGATCTCCGCTGGTGTTGGTCTGAGACCTCATTTCAAGCTGCCAGACCAATCGCCCAGTACCAATCGCATGAGCTGTAGAACTCTCAAAAGTACTTTGAGAGCTATAGCTCATTTCTCCTCCTTCTACTTCTGCCTTGGGGCATGTATGGTTCACAAGCTCACTTCCGACGTCGTCCGATTATTTCATCTCTGTTTCCAGGTCAAGCAATGCAGAGCAAGACACAGTGTGAAGTCTATTGATTTGAGTGACTACGTAGCGCTAGCCCCCTTCTTGATCTTGCTCTCAATCAACTCAATATTGTCCTCTGGGATGACCGGATACTTCTCCAGCAAGAACTCCTCAATCTCCTCGCTCACATCGCCCTGCACCACGATCTCCTCACCGCCGCTCGCTACCTTCGTCACCGAGGATCCTGTTGCGAATTTCTTGCCGAGGTCTTTGGCTACTTTTTTGTTTTCGAGGGAGAAGGCTTCGAGGCCGGTGACAGTTGTGACAAATTTGCGCTAGGGAGGGGAAAGAGGCGTTAGTGAGGTGCTTGTGGGGGAAAGGGGGTGGAAGTGTAGACATCAACATGAGCAAAGGCGTAGAAAATCTGAAAGTATCTCCCTCCAATGCCGCTGCTGTCCATATTTCAAGCATAAAAGCGAGCAATGTTCGGCCCTTCTTCTCGCAAGTCCAGAAGCTCTCTTCTTGGTTCCAGTACAACAGGGGACGACGAGAATAACGCACCTTATTCCTCTCCACTCGCTTAATGATGACCTTCGAGCTCTTCATTGTAGCAGCTTGTTTCGCCTCTGCTGCTTCGGCCTTCAGTGCTTTCTTATGTGCGTCTTTCTCTGCTCGCTTCTGTGCGTCGACTGAGAGAGAGGATGTTGCTGCTGCTAGAGCGTCTATTGGGTGAGATGTTAGCTAGCTGTTGGTCTGTTTGAACGGAGGTGGACGGGGAACATTGGGCTTGAGAGTCGGATAGCATGTCATGCAGTTCTAGAAGGGGGAATAGGGAAAAAGATATACCTTCAGACCATAACCGCTCATACAAATCCTCGTCATTCTTCTGCAGCCAGTCCTGGCATTTCTTCACCGTGCCGCCAAATTCGCAGTACTACTTCCTCGTCTCGTGAGCTTATTTCCTACCAGAATAGCACTTGAACCCTGTAAAAACTCCTCGCAGACCCGCAGATCATACTAGAGAGTATATGGAAGGGGATGTACCTCTGGTGGTAATGAACAGACTGTTGTTGCACAAAACAGTTAGCTATGCTTTCTTGGAGTGGCAAATGGAGGGGTAGTTTTAGTGAGGGAAGGATTGAATATACCTCCGCAGTATATTACCGTGCGAGACTGGAGAACGAGTTCTTGGTCTGCATCTGCCATTGTGTCTGTGATTACTGCTTAGGATAGGTATTGCAAGGGCGTTGATGTGGGTATGTTTATGTATGAGGAAGAGGAGCTCGAGGGGGAAAAGATGGCGGGGCAGGTTTGGTGGGATGATGGCGCTAGCGGCCGCTTGTCGATGTCCTGATTTCCCGAAAGTTGAACGACTTTTCTCCTCTTCAATCACCATCACCATGTCCTCTTCTCACACACTTTTCTGCTATCAAAGTCATTGGTACATCTAGGGAAATGCTTGCTTTGCTGTTCAAAGCTTTAAGAAGATCTTGTGTAGATAAGGCCGGTCTGTTCATCTGGATCAGTCAAGTGACTCGATGCCTGGAGTCAACATCCACCTACATATCTTTTGGTGCAGAAGATACAAGTCTCTGAAGTCGCCTGAAACTCGTAATATCATCCGCGCTGCCACATTCATACCTAGCGATGTTGTTGGCACCCGCTCTATTGTAGTCAAGTCTCATAGCACTTCCTGCAAATGCTAGATACTGTAGATAAGTACCTATGTAGAGACAAAGTCGTCGCCCTCTGGAGGAGCGCAAATTTGATGCTTTGAGGGCGGACCTCGCGATATGGTCTTCGAGTAGCTGCCCTAGTCACTCTCATAGTTGTGTCTGGTCTCTGAAGCCTTAAGGTACGCCGGGACATATGTTCTGTTCCTCAACTTGTTCTCGCCCTTCAATCAGCTGAATAGGGCGGAGCAAGAGCTTAAGTATCAATCAAGGTGGGATTCGCGATGTCATCGGGCTGGTCTTGTATATTCAGTTGCATGATGTTATTCGTCCCACTCGCCCTAAGTTCTGTAGAGCAGGGCGGGGTTGTCCCTTAATCTGTCTAGATATATTGGATTCCACAGTATGGACCTCACTGCAAATATCGGCGACGGTCGATCACCACGTCCTCCTCGACGTTGAAGAAGAGGCTATACTGTCCACAGGACGACTGTTGGGACGTTGAGGCTGGGACGGCCCCCCATCGCCGTGTCAGCGAGGCCGGCGGTCATTTCAAAGCCAGAAACAGTATACATCACATCTTCGTGAGATACACGACGAAAGCCCATTTCCTTGCACGGCTGGCGGCTGCGCTAGAAAAGCTGAGAAGGAGTTCTACAAGAGAAGGGATCTGCTGAAGCATACGCAGGACCACCATTCGCGCTCAAATCACTGATTAAGGTTCAGTGCCATGGTCTCATGAGACGGATCGATAAACCTCGTCATTTGCGATTAACAAGATCTCGTTGAACAATGCCCATATTTCACTAATCGCACTTTCTCACTCGACCGCTCCATGCAGAGCTGTTTTAGCCCCGCTGTTATCTTTCGCAAATTCGCATTCACAAAATCGACTCCCACAAGCCAGCATCGAATTTTCAGGATCGTGTGTAGGCCATGCTTTCCATCGAGTGAGCTGGTAAAATCACGCGAGACTAGAAGTTACATCTGGAGTCCTGGAACGGCAAGGAGAAAGTGGATGTTGATGAGTGTGGGCTGGCCAAAAATAGTTGACCGCACAAGCCGACTTTTGCAAAGAGCAGGAGGCTCGGGATGGGGGTCTAGTACACAAGGCTTGTATCAACACGTGGATCAAGATCCAGTAAAGTCTGCATGGAATGCTGTTTATCTAATTAAGCGAGCTGGAAAGGGGGCACACTCAGACATTTCGCAGGGGTGAGACGACAGATCGAATCGATCAGCGCGCACTGCATATTTATGGCTACTTGCGGTGGAGTATCAAGTATGAATTCTACACTTCTGGTTGTCAAATTCTCGCTCGTACCATCGACTTCCTCTCAAGTGTCTGCCAAAAGGCTGTCCGATCTGAATCAAATATTCCTGCAGAGGACTACTAGCTTCCAGTAATTTCCTGTCTGCAATACTGGGAGAGATAAGTTATGATTTCCTCTGTGTCGCTTAATTTCCTGTTGTTTCGCAAGTCCGCCTTCAAATATAAAGCAGCTGGCATTACGGATGAAACTCAACAGAGTCCTTCAGGCTTTCCACCCCAAGCCCCTCCTCTTCCACAAACTTCCTCTGCATTCTCTTGAACCTTGCATGAAGTTTCATGCCAGATTCCGCCACACCTCGGTCGTTTCCTTTCTCGCCATCAGTCTCTTCCTCCGCCCCATATTCTCTTCTCAGCCTGTTCAGCGCCTCGGCTCTAGTCACCGTGATTTCACTGCTCATTTTCCCCGGCACAGGCAGAGACATCAAACGCTGAGTCTCCTTCGGGTGAAGGACCCATTCCAAGCCCCTCCTTCGCAACACCTCCAGCTCAACCTCAACGATATCCCCATGTCCAATCTCATTAACCTGAGCTTTCGGCAGATACTTGGCCGGTCCCATACACTCACTCTTCACTTGCACAAGCCTAAGCACCGTCTTCCCCGTCGGCATCACCGGCTCCAGAATATCCGCATCATCAATCCAATGAAATAACAAACTCCCAGTACCCAAGTGAGCCCCCCAAGGATTCATCTCAATAAGCTTAACCTCAAATCCAGGAGCCCTAACATCAGCATACAGATCCAAAATCGTACTCTGGAACTCAAAAGCCGGCTTAATCTCCTCCCACAACTCCCTCGCCTGACGCACCAATTCCCTCAACGAACCATCCTTTACGCCCGTATGATGATTCTGATAAAACCGCGTCTGGCTAATCGCCACAATCTCCCCTTTAAAGATAAAGCACCGCCATTCACTCAATTTATCCAGACCGCTGAAATACGGGAAGAAGAAAATCTTGTGATCGACAATATCGGTCTCGGACTGCAAATCAAGAAAACTGTGCACCGCGCGCTTCGAAGATATGATCTTGACTAAAGCGTCGTAGATGCTGTACAGTGGTTTCTGGTTCCCATCATCCGCATCTTTCAACGAGCAATTACTGACTCGGACAAAGAACCCCTCAGCTGGAACATCGCCCAGGTCTCCGAGCTCTTTTGCCATTCTCTCAAGATCGCTCCTCACAAGATCGATTTTCTCTTTAGCGCCATATCTCGAAATCGCCGCTGCGCGAAGCAATATCCGTAACTGCGCCGGCGAGAAGTCCAGCACGATCGTTGGTCGACGAAGCATGTGTTTCGCTACGGCGGGAGGTGTGATCCAGCGCGCCATGTTGAAAGGTCGGATCTCTTGCGCGCGTCGGTGGAAGTATAGTGGTGTCAGAATACCTGTTTCTGCGAGCCAGGGTGCGAGGGCATGGTGGTTGTAGGCATTTACTCGGTCCTCTGGGCGTGTACGTAGAGGTCGGCGGCCGATGAGGATGCCGTCTGCGATCATTTTAGGGTTTGTTTGATGTTATTGTTGGGTAACTGGGTGATCTGTATTTTTGCATGGGGCTGTTTAGGATTGAAATGTGAACTAAGTTGAAGGGATATTTATATGGTTGTGTAAGGAGGTAATTGAGTTATGTCTCGCCTAATGACTCACCCGGAGAACAGAACTTGACTTGACAGCTGCGGTGCTGCTGAGCTTGAAATATGGTAAGCTAAACTCTAGCATGAACAGCAAAATACTTATCTTATACATGGGATGTGAAAGAAGCCCAAGGTATCATGGAACAGCCCCAGGCAACAACCTAGAGCTTCATGAATATTACGTGATTCTGCACGATGTTTGAAAAGTGCAATCAATGGTAAAATATGTGACTTATTGTGGAATGCACTGTGATTCGCATGCACTCGAAGAGTACAGAGATATATGCTGCTTCATGTCAAGCTATTAGTGTTTGCGACATTGGCATCATATTTCAGTCTCCGTTCGACGGCGATTCACTGAGTTCGATGATTCTCGTGGGGCGCTTTGTCCACAGCGATACTAAACTGCCCCTTAACTTACACCGTTTCAGATACGGTAAACGCACAATAAAGTTTAATGCATGTCCCAAGAACTCGAATGTAGATTGTTTAATATTATGACATTCTAATGTAGAGAGAGTATCAGTTTCCTCGATTCTCGCTATGTAAATTATACCGTTGAACTTCCTCAGTTTCAGCCATCTAGCTCTAACGCCATTCTCGCATTCTTGATACCAGGTTCTAGACCAACTTCTCAATCAAAAATCTAAGCAGCCCCACCAACCGCCATAAACAACCTCTCCCTCTTCATACCAACACTCAACACAATGACCACCGCACCAGCAGTGACGACCAGTATATAAGTCTTGCTCATACTATCCACAATAGCATGAAGCACACCAGCCTGCAGATCCGGGCTCAAGCTTCCCACAAAGTCACTCCCCGCGCCAGCAATAGCAGCTTGGATATCGCTGAGTGGCACTTCAGGAAGGAGAGCGGCAATCTTATCCTGCGAGCCATTGAGGAAGACCGAGTTGGCAATCGCAAGAGCAATGGTGACACCAGTGACTTGTGCGCAGGTGATGAAGCCAACTGCTGAAGCGATGTTTTCTGGCTCGACGACAGCTTGAGCAACGGAGAATGAGGCTTGGGCAAAAAGACCGGTGCCGAAACCGATGAGGATGCTGTATCCGTAGACGGTGGCGGTCGCGGTGTGTGTGCCGACTGTGTACATGAGAGAGCCTCCAATGACGACGAAGATACCTCCAAGTGTATACCAGGGCATGTAGTATCCGTATGCCGAGAGAATAGCACCGTTTCCAACGACCGCAAAGATCATAAGGAAGATAAAGGGCAGGAGACGAACACCAGCCTCAAGAGCCGAGTCGCCACGAGTATATTGGAAGTAAATTGGCATCATGTAGATTGGGATGAAGACCGCGGTGCCTCCAGCGGCAGTCATGGCGAACAGGATCAGGATTGTACGGGACTTGAAGAACTCGATTGGAAAAACACGGCGGGAGGTGTTGGTGAAGACTGTGTAGACTTGCTGTAGACCTAGAATGATGAAAAGAATACCGGAACAGATGAACAGCCCGATGATGGTGCCGCTATTCCAGGCGTATTCAACACCTCCAAATGAGATGGCCATGACTCCTGAGACGAATGCGCCAACGGTGAGGAGTGATCCAACATAGTCCATCTCGCGGGCTCGGTCTTTGAAGGTGACACCTGGACGAGGGTCATGTTTCGGGAGGATGAAGAGGTAGACGGGTGCGCAAACGGCACCGATGCAGAGGTTGATGTAGAAAGCCCCTAGGATACATTAGCTCTGTTGTAAAGAGAAACTGGCTAGAAAGAACTGGCTCTCCATTGTACTTACATCGCCAACCAGCAGAAGAATCTGTGAAAGCACCTCCAATGATTGGTCCAAGGACAGTACCAAGACCCCTGGTTACAGTCAGAAAGTGATCCATTCAAAGATTTTGAAAACTTACCAGGTGAGACCAGTTCCTCCCACATACATTGGCCGCTCATGAATTGTAGTTGTCGCAGCAAGGAGTGTCATGACACCAACATACATACCCGATCCTCCCACACCACAGATCGCTCGTCCAACTATAAGAGCTTCCATATTGGGAGCTGCACCACAGACTGCCGAGCCAACTTCGAACAATGTGACGCAAAGGATATAAGTCCATTTCGCATTGAACTGACCAAAGATCTTTCCCCACACCAAGTTCGTGGCAGCCGCACCGATCAAGAAAGATACACTGAGCCAGCTGAGCTTGGACACCGAGTCGAATTGTCTGACAATGACTGGTTGGATGTCTGCGACGATAGTGTTATCGAGTGCGAACAGGAAGGTGGAACTCAGGATGGAGAGAACGACGACGATCCATCTCCATCCGGTGATATCACGAGGTGATGCTTCCTCTGCTGGTACGTCGGCTGGCTGTTTCTCTTGGTCTATCTCGTCCGGACCGGTGACGGATGTATTTCCTGAGACATCTCTGGCCTCTTGTTTCTCTGGAGAAAGATGGGTGCTCGTGTCGTTCGAAGTGACTCCTTGCTCCTTGTCCGCCGCAGAGATCTGACTATCGTTGCTGGTAGCCATTGTGATGACTGTAGTCTTGGTTTTTCTTGCGATAATTATATGCTGAGGGTAAGGCACAGAAGAAAATTGAGATGCTTGCTGAAGATGTAAGTCGAGATTAGTGATGGCGGTAGAAGGGCAAACGCCAGACACAAACAGATGCCAGACTTGGCTTGAACTTTCGAAATGTAATCAGAGGGGAAGAGGGAATGAATGATATATAGAATCTTGAAGACCTCAACAAAGAAAGTATCTGCACCTTATCGAGTGCCATGCAAGGGTCAGAGCCTGACTTGGGACGTGTGTGGAAGGGTCATCTTCATGCCGGTCAACAGCGCCATCGGAGCTAGTTGGGTATCTCCATATGACTTCATGTTTCAGGCAGTCAATATAAATTCGAGTTCGGCAGGGCAACTCAACTGATTCGCTCTCGAAAAAGTAGAGCTAATAGAGCGAAGCACCGATAAGTCCGCTATATCCAAGATCATTTTCGTCTATTGTCAGCATAGATAAACGACAGCCCAATGTCCTGATGCCAATGGACAAGGCTGGCAGGGGTCGGACTCTGCTTCGGACAATTCCTATTCCAATGCCATCAAGACCTCGTGTTTCGACCTATCAGATTCACAGCGCATCATTTGTACTGTCTGTGTCTGCCTCAAGGGGGCCGCTCGCCAAAAAGAAATTTGGTGGTAGTGCTAACGGGACGATGCAGGGGGCTTGTTGAGCCTCTGCTGATTGGCGATATGCGCACCTGAGACGGACATTCCTTGCCCGTGCCATGCTGAACCAAATGGTGATTTATCAGCGAGGTTCTCTTGACATTGAGCCGGGGCGATTTTGTGCCGCTGAAGAGCATGGTATGGGGGATGGTGAGGTTGGAAGTAGAATTTGGGGCTTGCTTGGCGATATTGTCCCCGTTTTTTGGTTGCTGGGCCCCATCAAGTTCCTCTAAACCCGGATAGCCATGGACATCGCGGACTTTGTGGTCCCAGGAGGAATACAAAACCGAGGTTTGGTTGACTCACTGGGCTACATCCCTGGCAGCTGTTATGGCGATCATATGGCGATAGATTCGCGTCTTTCATTAATCTCGATCATTGTCCCGGTCTGAAAAATCCATGTCCATGGCAGCCCAAACTTCGCAAGCCCTCTGTTGCCCTCTCTTTACTTCGTGACTCATTAGGAGCCAACACGCTGTATTCGATCTTGAATTTTAGTTTTTGTGCGCACCGGAACCAGAAATAGCTTCCAAAAATCCTAAAGATTGCTGACGCCCCTTGAGTGGGTGAGTAAGAATTTAGGTCTGCCTGCAAAATATGGTATGCGGGGCCGACGAGAATACTGCCTTCTGAGCCGAGTCCCTTTGAATGCGGCACATCTTTTCGAGAGATAGGAAAAGAAAGAAAAGGAAACATTTGTCGCTTATGAAGAGATGCAGTTTCAATTTCCATGTCGGCTTCTTGACCACCCCCACGCCACATCGGCAAAGGGCTGCCCTCGTAAGCGAACCTGGAAGGGGTGGGTCACGTGAATGTATTGTCTGACTTGCAGAATGGAGCCTCCTTCAACGGGAAGCCGCACTGAGACAAGCTTACCTATCAAGATCAAACTTCAGAGTTCTGACCCACCATCGTACGTACCGTGAGGTTGGTGGAACACCGTCTTATGTGAGTGTCAGCTGTCAAGTGAGCATCGAACCTTCGCTAGTCGTAACTTAGTTCCATGCCACCATTCGAACGTCACTTCATATACGTAAATCCAACATGGCCTCCAAATGTACAGACTTTACTTGCGTGATGGTTCGTATTCAGCGTTATGCTGCGGTTCTGCATTAAAATTGATACAGCAACGGATCGACCGTTGACCAAAATCAAACCCCACCTCCCGTTACCAACTCCTTCCCACCAACCCACAGAGCCTGCTCATTCCATACTATCGGTGACCCCAATCCGCTTTTGCAATTACTGACCAAGATGTCTATCAAAGTACCAAGCATTGATAGGACCTTCTTACAAGAATAGCATAGCCATCACAGCCGCAATGCCGCCCGAGACGACAGTCTGAGCTCTGCTCATCTCTAATGCGGAAGCTGCACCGGTGAAAGTTGGTTGAGTGCTTCCAACACCAGTACCACTGGCACTGGTGAGCGTCGTCTTCGATGTAGCGGTTGCTCCTTGGGCGGCTGAAGTCGAATTGGTGAATGCGAATGGGGCGCTTGTTGTTTTCGCTTCGCCCGGTGTTGGTTGGGATGCATGCGGTGTGGTCGCGTTCGGACGCACGGTGACGTGACTCGTCAACTAGAACTCGCTGTCAGTATTGAGTGTTATTTGGACTTCAGGGGTCATGAGAGGCATACGGTTGCGGTTGAGGAGATCGTGGTTATTGATGCGTCGGGCGCTGTCTCAGTCTCATTTTTCTTGGGTCCTTTCGAGTGGTCAGGCTTTGATCCATTTGACTGCTGATTGTCAGATGTGTTGCATCAGTATTGATAGAGATACATACCCCAGATGAGACTACAATCACAAAGACTCCCGAGGTGCTCGAAGTCCGAGTGACCGAGACTGAGCTTGGTGACGATTGCGGTGAGTTGACAATGATAACAGAAACATCCCCTGCACTCATTGTTGCTGGAGGCGTCCATGTTTGAGAGCCTGAATTGGCAGTCTGAGTTGCGATCTGAGCGATAATAACAGATGTGTCCGTTGCACCTGCTGGGACTAACGCGATGTCGACCTTGTCGCTGAATTCAGAAGTTTCCCAAGTAATAGTACTCTGCTCTCCCACGACCCATTGATCACCCGCTGCTGGCTTCGTAATGGTTCCTTGTACCAAAGACATGAGCGCCGCAAAGGCGGCGATGATAGAGATCTGCATTTTCGAAAAATCGATGTTTTGCTGTCAAAGCTGATTATCGGAAGAAACGAGAGGGGAGAAAGTATCGGGGAGATTGCAGCGCTTGTTTATTAATAGGAAAAAATTATCAAAAAAAGGAATGAGTGTAAGGTGAGTCTAGCTCAAACAGAAAATATCCAGAAAACAGCAATCAATACCAGAAGAGCGATCAATGTGGAGAGGGCGATCAAGGTTAAATGAACAACCTGATCTGCGAAGTTCGCCGAGCCATTCTGGTGGATTTGAGATGGGATGAAACCCGTTTGGCCTGAAGCACGCGTGAAAACCCCCACCAATCACGCTACCCGACACTTGAGACGACAGATTGGCGGGGATGCACCCAGTTGTTGTTTTGTGACGTTGGGATGACATGGTGTTGTGGCTGCTGCCATTGGGGATTTACCGGAGAGTTGAGGGGTGTGAAGAGTGGGTTTGAGAGGGAAACGCTGGGTGTTATCGGATGGCATTTGCTGCGCGGCTGGAAGGTTTGGAACAAGACTTTGTGATGCACGACAAGATTTTTCCTTGACGCTTGTATATTTTCAAAGTTTCGGGATGGCTTCCGGAACTTGAGCCTTGATTATGGGAAAGACTTGCAGTCATGGTCTTTGCAGTCGCAAGAGCGTGTGGGTACAAATTCGAGAAGATTATAGCAAATGTCGAGTGTAAGCTGGGTATTAAATATGCCTGTATGATATGATCTGTAGATATGAACAAGACATCAAGAGCGTGTGGTGCAAGCTTCCAAATAAAGGACAAGAGTCGATGATCTCAAACCTCGCAAGCCCCAGGTTCTGATGGTTCTGAAACTCGCCAGCGATAACCAGTGGAGATTGGCCAAGCAGTGGCCCAAGTTTGATGAAGATGGCATTATCTGCGCATGTTATGCATTCGAGATCTTGGAGTCTGCTTGCTATTTTTGGAAATCTTCGTCTTCTAGCTTCCTTTCAAATTTGACATGTTTTCTTTCGCAGAGTTGGCAGCCGAGAGGGAAAAGTAAATGCGGGAAGCATTCAGGGGCTCGCTTAATAAAATAGCTCAACTTCATGGGCATCACCAAATCTCAACATCCACGAGTATAACAATAGAAAATCTGACAAATCATATTATAATTACTTGTCGATAGAATCAGGTTCTTCAACAAGTTCCTCTGTATTTGATGCCTGGTGGGGAAATGTCTCCACAGCCAGATGACGGCGACACTGCCTCGATTCAAGTCGAACACAACGAATGGTCGTTGGAGAAGACCGAGCCACAGAGCTAGGAACTATGAGGAATCGCCATGGCGAAGCAGGCTGTCTGCAGTATGGATTATGGAGATCTCTATAAGCATATTAAGGCAGCCTGATCCGAAATCGAAATCCGGTTCCCATGGGCTGGGCATGCAAATGCAAGGGGATGCCCCAGACTTGTGTATCGCAACCAGAAGAGACTACTGTGCTGACCAATCCAAGATAACCAATCATGAGCAGGCCCACCTTCCGCACATGGTGCTCCCGCTCCCCACTAACCTTATTTTGATGGATTCCAGCACGACAACACCACGTTCACCACGTTCCTGTGCAACTTGCATCCTCCTGTCAACAGTCCATGGTAAGTCTCCCATCCTTCTCCTTGACCGTGTAACCATCCTCTGATGTACAGTACCGCACTCTGTTTATCTGCATCCTTGCCTTCACCTGGCCCGGTCTCGCTCTGCAGCGCGTCGAGTATTCCCCGTCCTCTACGGCACGCCGCACGCTCGACATGCCTCACCGTTGCACGACTTCTCTCTTTCCGTCTCTCAGACCCTCACATATGATAGCTCTGCCGCTCCAGTACCTCCATTATCCCCTAAAGTAAACATGAAGACTCCGATGTTAAGGTAGCATGGCACAGACAAAAGCCATTCTACAACATTCATACTTTCATTTCGCATTCGGAGGCATTCGTACCAAAAGACTCACCCCCATCCCATCTTAGTCCTTGTTTCTTTTCTCCTTTGTTGCCCACGAGCTGCTCAATTGCGGGGTTTCTCCGCTTGGTACCACAGTCGGTGAATTGGCGTGGACCAAAGTGGTGCCCTTTGCCCTGCAGCCAGAGGAACTATCGAAAGACTGCCTACGCGCCTCATCGTGACGAGGTCAAGGTACGTTTGATGGCGTCCTGAGCTTACTGAACCCTCAAATCTCTTGCTGCTAGCATTGGTCGTGTCCCGTGTTTACTCCTTGACGGCACGTTCTGAGAACATTGAAGTTCATTAGCCCTCGAACTCTCTACGGCCAGTGCAACGGGATGATTTTCTCGAGAATCGCGGTCATGGTGGAGGTGCGGACTCGAAGCTCATGGGTTGATCTGAGAACAGAGCATCCTTCATGAAGTTGCCAGGCTGTGCGCTGGGTCTATATAAGATGGAAGGAATCCGACCAAGACTCTGCTTCTTCTTACTAGGCTTCCAGGCTTGACTTTCATTCTTCACACTCCTTTATACATATCTGCTTCAAATTGCCTCATACTCTCAATGTGGTCCCTTTCCACCTTCGTTACCGTCGTCGCGGGTTTACTCCTTTCGGGGCTTACCGTTGCAGCTCCTACGTGCAACACGCCTGCCAACCGTGCTTGTTGGAGCCCTGGCTTTGACATCAACACCGATTGGAAAGCCATGACTCCTTCGGGAACAATCAGGACTGTAAGTCTTTCTTGTTCCAATAGCAGACAGTGTTTTTGACTCTAGTAGTACACTTTCACAATCACAGAGATTGACAACTGGGTCGGTCCTGATGGGGCCATCAAGAAGAAAGCTATGTTGATCAATGGTACGTTTGACGAATTTGGTCCCATGGAAACTTTCAGCTAATAATTGAACTAGGTGCATTTCCAGGTATAAATGTTAGACTCAAGACAATCTTGCCGTTGCTAATGTTTCTCCCGAAGGCCCTGTCATCAAAGCTGGTGAGGTTGACACTTCGTGAACTCTGCCGCGTCTCGCTAACCTCCTTCCAGATTGGGGAGACACCATCAATGTCAATATCATCAATGCTATGACTACTAATGGGTAACAGTCAGCAGAGCTCGATACAACATCATAGCTAACTCAAACAGAACCTCCATTCATTGGCATGGATTCCGACAACTCAATAACTGCATCAATGACGGGGCCAACGGTGTCAGCGAATGTCCAATTCCCCCTGGTAGTTCCAAGACATACTCCTTCCGTGCCACCCAATACGGGTCATCCTGGTCAGTTTTGTTCCTCCTCGATGTTACAAATAACATGACTTCTGACAATGCTAGGTATCATTCTCATTTCGGATCTCAATATGCAAACGGTGTTTCAGGCGCCTTCCAGATCAATGGACCTGCATCTCTTCCATATGATATCGATCTTGGTGTTTTCCCAATCACAGATTGGTACTGCGGGGCGGCAGACAAGATACAACTTCGTGTGAACGATCGCAACAACCCATTTATCCCCAACGCGCCCAGGTCTCCCCCACCAAGTGATAACATTCTCTTTAACGGCTCTACGTTAATCCAGCTGGTCCCGGCGGAAGTTATGCCAAGGTCGGCCTCACACCCAACAAGCGACATCTCCTTCGCATCATCAACCCTTCGGTCGAAAATACCTTCTCCGTCTCTCTCGTTGGTCACTCCATGACAGTGGTCGCTGCCGACTTTGTGCCAGTCAATGCCTTCACAACAAACTCACTCTTCCTTGGCATTGGACAGAGATACGATGTAACATTTGAAGGCAACCAACCAGTTGGAAACTATTGATTCAACGTCACCATGTCGTTGCCAATCTGCGGCACGTCTAACAACCCTCGTCCAGCAGCAATTTTCCGTTACAACGGAGCTCCGAATGCAAACCCTACGGTTACTGGTACCTCTCCTACCGACCCTGCATGCCAGGACCAGACCAACTTCGTACCGATTGTCACAAGAACAGCTCCAATTGCATCTTTCACTCCATCGACGAACGACCTACCCGTTACTCTCGACGTCAATGGTGAAGCTACTAGTGTCAAGTGGAAGGTCAACGGCTCAGCAATCAGAGTGGATTGGTCCAAGCCAACACTTGAGTATGTCTTGCAAGGAAATTCGTCATACCCACGTGAGGCAAACCTCCTCCAACTACCCAATGCTAATGTGGTAAGTTCAAAAGAAATCCATGCTGGTAAACATGTATGCTAACAAACTCGCTTAGTGGAGCATCTGGCTCATCGAGAACATCTCTCCTGTCCCTGTAAGTTGCCTATACCCAATAATTCACAAAGATGCCTAATTAACAACTGTTTAGCACCCCATACACTTGCACGTAAGTCATTCACACTTCCATCATTGCTGAACTCGCTGTAGCTAACTTCACACCAGGGCCATGATTTCTTAATTCTCGGCCGGTCGTCAGCCATTCCAAATCCGCCAGCCGGTTCGCCACGATCATTCAAACCAGCAGTTGATACGGCCAGCCTCCAAACCAATAATCTAATTCGGCGAGACAGCACAATGCTTCCCGGATGGGGCTGGCTCGTTGTGGCTTTCAAAACGGACAATCCCGGTGCTGTAAGTGACACCCCGATCTGTTGTCCAGATGCATGCACTGTCACACCCATACATTCATTTTGAGCACATGCACTGACGCCCCGATCATCTAGTGGTTGTTCCATTGTCACATCGCCTGGCACGTATCCCAAGGACTGAGTGTCCAGTATCTTGAACGGGTCAACAACATCCCCACTGCGATGAATTTGGCTGTCATCACCCCCAACTGCAATGCTTGGAGAAGCTGGTATCCCACCGCACCTCACAAGCAGTACGATTCTGGTTTGTAGCGCGAGTATGTGAGAAAAGTCGTCCAGCTGAGGCTTTCCTTACGAATATGTGTTGTGCGAATTCGCTTCTCTTTCTGGCTGGTGTAACTTTATTTGGGATTCAATATTGTTCAGGGGAGTTGAGAAAAGTACCTGGGTGCACGACACAGATAGAGGCTCTTTGATTAATTTTCCTTTCGTTTCTCTTCTCGGCAGAGATGCTATAACTAGGGTTAACTCAAGATGTTATCAACCTTATGATATTTCACTGCAATTTTATCTCCCCCAATGCTGTGACAGGGCCCCGATTTAAGAACACAGCACGTATTTTATACCAAGCAGATGACTGATCGTATTCACGATGTCGCGACATCGGGCAGTTTGAACGCAATTGCAGAAGAACCCTCGCAACCTCCCAATCTCACGCATCAGCCCAATTGCCCTTAAGTCAAAGCGTAGGACATGGGTAGTCGCAGAAACACGGCTACGCGCACTTATGTTCCTCCACTTCATCCAAGATTGTCACATTCCCAGTTCAATGGCATTCGTCTTGCATTTGTGGTATGGAAGGCCAAGACAAGCCAACTGCTTTAGGGGCCGATTCGACGCTGGGGTTTCAGAGGCGCGGTTCTTTACTTTGGGTAATCGGGCTTATAGACGCTTGGATTAATAATTTCTAAGGGGTCTGAATGTACAATGCTCATTTCTGATGATAATAAGATGGCCAAATCTTGCGCCAAATGCACCTTTCTTTGATTCAACGGGAGTCATCCTCTCGTCATCCTGGTTGTTCACTTAAAGTGTCCAGATTGCTGGCTAAGAGCAGGGATTGTGGCATTCACGGGAGTGAACGCAATTCACAAATAAAACCGTTCCTTCGAAATTTCTTAAACAGAATAACAAACCTTTGATATGTCCTTGCTTTCTTGCTTGTTTACTTCCTCGGCAGCGGGATGTTTGGGACGCGGAAAAGCCGCCAAGACCGGAAATGCTTATCTGGAAGCTTGATGTTGATTAGTGGGGTTTGCCACTGAGGCTTACAGGGGCTATGGGCCCTGTAGAGCTGAGTCGGTAACGCCGAAGGAAGCCTGTAAAGCTGAAGTCGGCAGGGCCGACAGAGGCCTGTAGAGCTGAACGCAGTTCAGCTTTACAGGGGTCTTACAGGCTATTAGTGTGATGCCTTACAGTGCCTCAGGCACTGTAAAGCCCTATATATACAGCGTGCGTAGCACTGTAGTTAGCAAGGCAATTCAATACCACTCCACTGAAACCAACACTTGAAAACAGACAGCTAAGCCTCGACGAGCAAGTCACAGCAAACCCCAACATCGCAGTACACCTTGAGTACTACAACATTCCACCCATCTCCCTTTCGCGATGCATCATTGCGGATCATGGAATTCTCTTATCTCCAACTGTTCTGCCGACCTTCCTATTCAATCTGAACCCTTTCCGCTTTGACATCACTCGACCTTAGTCCCCTCCTTGCGACCTACTAGAATACCCCAAGAATTACCGCAAACCATATGGACTAGTTGTGCGGAACGTTTACATTTTAAAATAAAGAACACTTTATATTTATTTTCGCTTTAACTTTAACTTTACTTATATGATGCACATTTTTAAAAATATATTAGAATTTTAGGGATTTTTTAATATAACTCTTATGATTATCTAACTTGAACTTATATATATAAAAAGATAGGTTAAGAAAAGGGGCACGCCTATAACAAAGTGAGCCTTACTAAAATGTAAGGCTCTTTACCCCGTAAAAAATGCCATTTTAAAGCCACTTACTTTTGCGCCAAATCAAATTAGAATTCTATTTTAAATTAATCAAAAAATCAGTTATATTATAAAAAGCATTTTGATTTATTATAAAAGTTACATTAAAGTCGTTGGGTGGTGGAATAAAAAGGGGCAGATCGAGGTTTAGACGTTCCGTACAACTAGTCCATATGGTTTGCCTTACAAGAATGGGGGCTCGCATTACGATGAGATCGGCAGCGCAAGGTTGAGATGATTGGTGGCACAGGTAAGTGTCGATGATAGGGATGACAGTTATTTTATCATCGGCAGATCGTCGTCAACGGCTCTCTGAAGATCGGCATCAAGGACGCATGTGGTGCTTTTGTCCGGCGTCCACGAGATAGGAGAGTGAGGGGAGTACATTTTCTCTTAGTTAAGATCTCCTACGCAAGATTGATTGGAACTTAATGCCTGTATGTTTCAAGTCCTATTGCCAATTTCTGACAGGTTTCTGACAATCCGAAGATGTTATGCGTGGTCTACGGCCTCAATTACCTCGATAAAACGACCCTCTCCCACGCGAGCATCATGGGTATGCAAAGCGCCATCCACTTGCATGGAACGAACTATCAATGGCTTGGGAGTATGTTTTATATAGGATATCTGGCATGGGAGTACCCGACGAATCGACTTCTGCAACGACTCCCTCTCGCGAAATGGTCTGCATTCAATATCATAATGTGGGGTGGAACTCTATGCTGTATGGCAGCGGCCAAGAACTTCGCGGGGGCAGTTGCAGTGCGGTTCTTCCTTGGGGTCTTCGAAGCAGCAGTCACTCCAGGTTTCGCCCTGTTTACTTCACAATGGTATACGCGAAAGGAGCAAGGAACAAGAACGGGGATCTGGTTTAGTTTCAATGGATTTGCCCAGATTTTTGGCGGGCTGGTAGCCTACGGCATATCCACCAGTGTCAAAAAACACGGCGCAGCGATCGACTCGTGGCAGATTGTGTTTGTGACCATTGGATTGATCACCGTCATCGTTGGGTGTATTTTCCTGTACTTCATGCCTGATAACCAGCTCAATGCGCGGTTTCTTACGCCGCGAGAAAGAATCATGGCTATTGAGCGAATCAGGAAGAACCAGCAGGGTGTGGGCAACAAGCATTTCAAGATGTATCAGTTCAAGGAAGCATTAACGGACCCGATGACATATGCTTTTGTGTTCTTCGCATTGGTTGCAAATATCCCGAATGGTGGGTTTACCCCGCGTTTTCTCAATCGCATCGCTAACCATTTCCAGGGGGCATCTCAAACTTTTTCTCACAGCTGATTGTTTCCTTTGGCTACACTCCTGACGAATCTCTGCTCTACGGAACTCCGGGTGGCGCAGTTGAAGTGGTATTCTTGATCGTATGTGGATATCTAGGCGACAAATTTGGACGACGGGTGTTGGTGGGCATGTCAGGACTGGTCGTCTCAATCGTTGGCATGCTCCTCATAGTGTGTCTACCTTTGTCCAACTCATCCGGTCGACTTGCAGGATACTATCTTATCCAAGCCTCACCAACGGGCTTCGTGGCACTGCTTTCGCTCATATCCAGCAATGTCGCCGGCTATACCAAGAAAACCACCGTTGGGGCATTGTATCTAATTGCTTACTGCACTGGCAATATCATCGGGCCGCAAACTTTCAGACCTGAAGACAAGCCGAGATATGTACCCGCAGAGATCACAATCGTTGTTTGTTATGCGTTGTGTACGGTCGATTTGGCATTTATTCATTGGTACTATGTGAGAAGAAACAAGATGATCGAGGGTGTGAGGGCACAGCCTGGATACACGAAGCTGGATAAGCAGGAGTTCTTGGACTTGACTGACCGAGAGAACCCCGAGTTTGTCTACACGTTGTAGGATCTTGAACCCTAGTCTTGGGATTTGTTGCGACAGGCTTCATATCGATGAAAAGGTCAATGGGGGTGCTTCTGTTACCCCATCAAGTGCCCATGCTTCCGCGAGAAGATCGCGAGCAGCTTCATTGGAGAGTTGTTGCAACCACAACAAATTTCTAACTGTCCAAGGCCGATATTTAAGGCCAATATCCAGGAACATAGAGATGGTACCCGGGTCCAAGTCCCTGGATTTGGATGTGCTTGGACCGGTCCAATCCAGGGGGAACAGGATCTTCGTAACTCCTGTGGGGTTGAGTTTAATGCTTTCATGAACTAAGTGGGGCTGATATTCATGCCTTTTACCACGGTATGTTATCAGATCTTCGCTTCATCTCCACCAATGGCATTCGAGCAATGGTTTGGCAGCATCTTCACAGCCTCAAAGCAAGATGCTGCTTGATCTGGCGATGCACCGAACGAGCCTGATGAGAATTTGTCTTCGGGATACTGCAACACTTGACTATATCAACTGCCATACCTCAAAAGCCCACATTCCATTCAACTCATACTCTGCTTTTCTCTTTACCTTTGACTCCAAGATTCAGAAGTATCAAAGGGTCGTCGGAACCTTGCATCTGTGATACATTTGCGAACAGCCACGATGTTGCATTTATCCAGCCACGATTCTGCGACAGCACCCATTGCGAACATCGAGCACGCACATGGAAATCTTCAAGTCTTCATCTCAATATTCAGTGACGATCAAGAGCGATGGCATGGTAACGCGACGGACCGCACGCATACAGTTGAGACGAAGAATGGACCTCGAATTTGCGGTCATTGAGAGTTTATTGACGATCTGCTGTCAAAGCGTTGATTGTCTGAAAGGCTGAGCAGATCTAGAGGGGCTTATAGATGTCATCTTTGGATTCTTGAAGAGCATTTGCGAAGATAGGCGCCTCCCAGAATTTGAGGATTTGAGGCACTGCAATGCTCGCGACCAGCATTTGACTAATTCCAGGCTTGATGTGCCGTATTTAGGCTGATCAATCTCGATCTCTTGTATTGTAGTCGGACAATGACGATTGACGACAGAGCTGTCCTCATTGATATTGCACTTTTGCCAGCACCTGTCAGCCCCCAGCATTTTATGGATTCGGCAATTCGAAAACCTTCACCGTCTCGTCTCTCTTCGATTTTCATTAATTTTGGCTTCTTCATAAGAGCTGCAGTCAGGCAGTTTATCGGCCCACGAGGCTGGTTTTAGTTCAGCTGAAAAGCTCAAGACTGCGGCCCAGACCGGTGGGTATTGCGCAAGAACCCTGTGTAGTGGCTCAGGGCAGGCGTTTCATAGGCTGGTTGAACCCGGATCAGGATTTATGCTTTCCACCACACCCTTTACCCTGGGACAACAGCATGCCATGCCTGCATGCCAGCCACGACTGACATGGGCAAAATCCTTCAAGCCTGATGCGATTGAAGGGAAATCCCGTGGACTGGAGCCAGAGGCGTGCATATCATGTTTCCAAGCAAATAACTGTTATTAAATGTCAATTGCCTCCAATCGCCGGGCAGGAAATCATATCATTGACTCTCAATGCAGACGACACTTGTCCAGCTGGGGAAGCGGATCCAATACTGAACCTTGCTCGTCCCAAGATTCGGGGATCAATGTGCCAGTGGGTCGTCCCTGAAGGCTCACTTCGAGGCCAGGACAGGGAATGATGGGACATCACCAGTGCACGATAGATAAAGCATGAGCCAGGTTCATGTCGGTAACAGAGAGCGTGTGGAAAGCATGAACGAGCTGAGAGATTGATCAACGCTTGTGGGATTATGTTCTAGCTCTCATTCTTTTCTTTCTCTTCCCGATTTTCCTACTCGTAATAGACGGGTGCTTCAGCCTCTTTCTCTTCTGCACTTGATCATGTCCTCTGCGATTGGTAGCATCACTGTCCGCCTTTCATGTTGTCTTGAGTGAACGGATCGTGGTAAGGTTTGGGCTTAAAAGCTTCACGAACTCGCAGCCTGAAGATGTATCTCCCAACGGCTGCTACTGCTGTCCTGGCGTTGCGTCAAGCAGTGACAATTGTGCTTCCTTCTGCATACTGCTCTCCACAGTGTCGTAAGTTCAATTCATACCTCTCTCGGGTAATTCATACTGACTTTTCTTCAAAGCATCATGCAGAACAGAAGTTGCCAACTTCGACGCTGCGACATCCTGTGTTGCGAACTCATCTTTCATCACGAATTGCGGATCCTGCCAACAATGTATTTTCACTTACAATCTGGAGAATGGACGGACGGAAATGTCGACTCAGATGGAGGTTGTTTTGATCAATATAATTAATCTTTGCGACAACACGACTGTGGCTCCTCAGGTGTCGGCTCTTCAATCGCAAGCTTCGAGGATATCGAGAATGGGAGTAATGCTTGCTTCGGCCACTATGAGTACAACTACTGCTGCAGCCACTTCAACTCCGGCTACGGTTACGGACGGAGTGGGGTTTTGGAAGACAGTTGATTCGAATAATCCATCTTTTCAATCTGTATTGGCAACTGCGACTTGGGCACCAGATTATTCGTCTTGGAAGGCAACAGGTACATCTCTAATGCACTGGCCACTTCCAGTACTGCAACTAATCAAGAACTAGCATTGGCCTCATCGATACCAACCTCGAGTAACACCTCCACCCCACTTCCTGCCACGGAGGCTGCCCAGCCACTTAATCGATCTTGGATCGCCGGACCTGTCATTGGATCGGTCCTTGGTCTCTGTACAGTCCTGGTTGTGATATTCTTCACACGGAGACGACACAGCCAGGCCCAAGCCTTGATGAACCCACCGACGATATCCATTACGAAAGAGTTCAACGACGGAGATTCCACACATTCTCAAGCCGAGAAACAGCAATTACATTCCGATTGTGTAGAAGCAAAGGAGCTGGAGAATTGCGAGGTCATCATGCCTGCTGAACTGCCTGCATTGGAGCCCGTGGGAAACGAACTGAGCACACCGAGGGATGAGAGGACGAGATCTGAGGACGATTGGCCTTTACCTATTAGTCCGATGCCGATAAGCCCGTTACCTTTGTTGTTTGCGACGAGTGAATGGAGGGATGAAAGGGCTGGAGTCACGGAAGGGGCGAAGCATGACACATTTTACAATCCTTGAATTCGAGGAGAACGATCTTGAACTCAACAATTCCGGTACTGAACGATGGGTGATCCTCGATTCAGTGGGAGCAAACCAGAGGGACATGCCACTCTTGGCAGGTCCCAGGACAGAAGCACCAAGGCTCAGCTTAGTTCGGACACCAATTACGAAACCTTGGCTTTTGAAGAACTCATTTCGTTGTGCTGGGACCGGAAAGATCAGAGAATCTCAGATCAAAGAGAACATCGAAGCAGACTTGGACACATAACCCAATAGCCAAAATCGGGAAACAGTCTGTATGCGTACGAGAATTGAAAACGTCTTACAATATAAGGCTAGATAAGTCGCATCAAAGCCGACGGAAGGGGCCGCGCGTGACAGGATGTGACATGAGGTCAGCGGAGTGTGGAAAGGTCAAGCAGATGAGTGTCAAAGTGAACCAGGCGGCGGTGTCGGCGACTGCAAGACGATATCTATGTAATTCTGATATCAATATATATCCTCCACACATCCCAAAATCCACATCACATTCACTTCCGCGCTGCCATTGAGCAGGCCCGTCTTCCGCTCGCTTAGGTCAGTTGTCAAAGAGAACACGGCCAAGTTTTTGACCTCCCTAAATGATTGCTCAAGATCCGACATATCTTCAAGCTAGGTGCTTTGCCCTTGGCCCTCGATCTAGTAATCGACCTCCAGGAGATATCTTCTAGACCTTATGACCCCAACTCTACGTCTCGATCAACAATGGATGTTTCTGTATTTCAACATGGTGTGGCAAGCCTTTCGACCGTCAGCGATGATGAAACACGGAGAGGTGGCATGAGGACAAGAAACTTACCGAGCTAGGTATGTTCCTACAGTATTCCCCAAGAAGCTAAACTACCTCCGATGAGAGCGGGGTGATCGATCGGCACGCTGTTGATACTGTTGTTGTTGTTGTTGATGCCCTTGGGGTGGCGGACCTTGTTGTTGTGGTGGCTGCTGATAATCGCCCTGCTGCGAATAACCTTGTTGACGATAACCACCTTGTCGTTGTTGAGGGGGAGGAGAAGGAGGTTTCTGGGGAGTTTGCTGTTGAAGACGGGGAGAAGAAGACTTTTCGTTATTCGCCGATCTAGGGACATGAGAATTCAAGTCGCTCATGTCAGAATCCGAGGTCGAGTCAGAGTCAGGATCGGAATCATACTCCGACTCGGAAGTCACACGTCCTCCTTCATTCCCTTTCCTTGCCATCCTTCTTCTCCCATTGAGCAACTGGGCTGCTGCGAGTCCCGCAACCACAGAAGTAAGCAACCCGTTTCTTTTGGCGGCGCCCTGGCTGGGGTTTTGTTCTTGGTCCGGTTCTCGTCTTGGACTTCTGTCATCGTCACGATCGTCTTCATTCACCCCAGAGTCCGAATGCAACGCGACATCAGGACGGCGGCCCCTCTGTGACGTTCTCGCCCTCCCTCTCTCTGTCTCTGTCCTCGAGGGTCTCTCATTACTATCTTTACTAGCATTAGATCTCGCCGCAGGGACTACCCCACCAGCTCCAATAGCAGCAGTTAGAATTCGCTTCGCTTTCTCTCCACTCCAACTTCCAGGCTCATTCCTGGACCGGAACGCTTCTAGTGCCCCAGCTAGCAACGCAGCTTTCGCCGCCTGTTGGAGTTGCGATGGTGGCACTTCCTCGCCGTTCACAAAAGCTTCTGGACTGCGTGAACGTTCTGTTCGTCTGTAGTAAAAATCTTGCTTGCCTCCGGCTTTGAATCCGCTTGTACTGCGACCTGCTGAAAAGCCATTAGGTCTGGTACCTTTGTTGTTAGAGCTTGAAGGCCTCGTTTTCTTGGAAGTTCCGGCTTCAGTTCCCTTTTGGACGTCGATAAAGTTTTGGAAGATCTTGCCTGAGGTTTCAAAACTATATTGTTTTGGCTCTTCAAATTTCACACTCTTTCCCGCGTTCGAGGCAGATGATGGACGCTTGGATGCGCGTTTTCCACGTGAATGTACTTGCAACTCTTCATCACTTCTGGACATCGGTTTCTGGCGAGTCGGAGAACTGCTTGCTCGGCTCCGTCTTCCTTGACTCGGTAGTTTCAACCAGTCGTCAACCTTCTCTTTGCTCCCAGGGTGGCTTCTGTCTCCCTTTCCGAGACTTGGTCTTGATGTTGACTTCCCAATGGTGCTGTCTGAATCTGAACTGTCGCCGATCTGGGCTGATGGTCCTGGGAATCTGCTCCCAGCTTTTCGAGTTTCGGGTCCAGACCAGCTAGTTGGCCGATTGACGGTTTGAGGTCTCGAATCTTTCGCGGCTGAGCTTCGTTTTGCAAAGTCCGATGCCCCTCTCAGCAAGGTTGATTGACTTGTCGCAGCTTCGGATACCGAATAGTATGATTCGGCATACGGACGAGGTTGTCGAGGTTTTGAAAAATCGATCCCGGAAACAACTTCGGGTTCCGGCTCATTGGAGCTTGGTGCTTGTTTATCCTCTCCTTCAACAGGCCTGACAACAGGCGGTATAGTCTTGGAAAGCTGGAAATCCGCCGAAGACTTTGAAGGTTCTGGCTGCTCGACTTTGATGCGGGGTATCCGACGTCTTTTCGCAGTAGCTGGCTCAGCTGGTGTGGAAGAAGTCGGACTTGCTCCACCACTGTGCCCCTCTCTGGCCACTGGAGAATGCAAAGTCGTCCCTGGTTGTGGAGAAGTAACAGACCCGACAGACTTATCCTGATGTGCTTTCTCCTCCGGCTGTGCTTCCGAGTTTTCGCCCTCCATCTCAGCAGTTCCAAGCAATGAAAGATTCGTAGTCCGAAACGAAGCATTCCCACACCAAGACTGCACTGCTGCCTCACTCTGCTCGACCGCCTCATCCAGAAGGCCAGTCTGATCCAGCTTCATCATGTATGCCTTCAACACCTCCATATGACGATCAAGCGAGTCGCTCTTGAAACCCAACGACACAAGCTGTGTCCTGAATTGCCTCCAAACTTCCTTCTCATCGTCGGCATAAGTCGACAAAGACAGTACTGACTCCATAGCTTGATATCGCTGTGAAGCGCGGGCCCTAGTCGCAATGAACAACACTGCCTTTCTCATATCCTCGAATCGCTCCAAGCGATCCTGCATATCGGCAAAGCCAGTCTCCATTCGAGTCGCAATCCTGTCTGCGGTGTCTCCAACTCGTTCGGTTGCTTTGAGATTGATGGAATCGACCAACACCGCAAGTGTCGATGTATACGTGATGATTTTCCATCTCAGCTTTCCCAGGTCCTCGATCTCGGTCCCAAATCTTAGTTTTTGCCAGAATTTGGTCGTCTTTCCTAGATCAGCACTCTCCGGCGCCAACCCCTTGTACTTCGTAAGGAGGGTATCGATGCCCTCCAAAACACCCTTACAACCATCCGCAATCTCAGTGAGCTCTTTCGTCTTCTCCGGTCCAGACTTGAATATCAGAGAATCTTCACGCTCTGCTTCATCGCGAACAGTCCGTAATACACTGTGGAGGCTCCGAACTTCTCGCGCAATCTCGATGTACTCCCCGCCGGCTTCCTTGCAGTTGCGATAATTCTTGTGCGCGAGCTGGATTAGAAGGATGATATCGCCAACTGATGTTCCGAATGACATTTTGGGATTTGAGGCCTGGCTAATTAATTAATCGGATTGATTCATCTTCGACGCATCCTGCGGTTTATGAAGTTGAGGTGTTCCAGCCGCAGCAGCTGAATTCATCAAGCCGCCCCCAACCCTTCACCGAACACAGCCACGAACCTGAGTGGCAGGTGTAGCGAGCGACCTTATGCAGCAGAGCCTCAATCAGGCATTCTTGACAAATGCCTGCATACAAAGCTCGGTCGTCAGATTGGAACGTCGGTGACGATAACGAAGATTAGTTGATGTTCTCATTAAGGTGTGGTGTTGCCTCGCAGGTGAAGTGGTTTTGATACACCTAAATTAGACCCAGACCCCCACTTATACATGATAACAATATTAGCATTAGCTCCTCTAACAATTACTCCTAAGGCTCTTCTACTTTTAAATAATATCTGTGCTTAAATCAAAGAAAGTCCGTTAAAGTCACACGCATATTTAGAGATTTGAAATCGTCGTGTTAGGCAGATTTGGCGGTTTTCGCTTATATCGTCGATAGAGGACCCCTCGTCTCACCGACCGGCGATCACTTGGACTGTGACCATCAGCGTCACGTCAGGCAGCCAGCAGCCAACAGCCACAACGACAGCGTGCACGTCAATTTGTACGCCTGAAACAAGTCAATCATGATTACTACACAGTAAGAGCATGGAGAATGATATCCACAGTTGTTTAACCACCCATGCCATCAACCTCTTCCCAAAAACGCCATAATCAATCGTCAGATACGCAGCAGTGAAAACGCCATTGCCCTATCAAACTATTAGAGCTATCCAGTCAACCTCTGAACCCCATTTGCAGCAAATCTTACGGAGGATCAAGACTTCGCCGAGAAGCCATCCCGGTCAGTACGTCGAACATCACCACTTTCACTGTTTGTATAAGAAAACGGTCTCGTCTCATCAGGAGTTGCAAGTTCATGTGGTCCATTCGAGACAGCTTCGAGGGCTGGATTGTACGGCCTTGAAAATCAATCAGCATGTTTTTTTTGAAAGACAAATAGTGATGGAGCCCAGCAGAAAGAACATACCTCAATCCTGCACTGTTGTGTGCTTTCTCCCTCTCCTGGTTCGAATAGTACACCGGAGTAGGTTGGACCCCTTGTGCTCCACCAGATAGACTCGGATCGCCCTCTCCCTGCGGAGTCAAGCCAGTTGGCATCATATTACCAGTCCGCTCATCGGCAGGTGGACTCAAACTCCTGTAGCTCTCCGTTTCTGCCCCTACCCATCGTCCTTCTGCAACGACGGGAGGCTTCAGCATATTGGGATACTGAGCTTCAGAGATACCGCCAATGGCTGGCTGATACGAGATATGATTTGGTGGTTGTGCGGTTGCTTGGTGTTGAAGAAGCTCCTTCACGGATTGGCGCCGTCCGCACATGTAGAGAAGAGCAGATGCTAAAGCCACCACGGCAACAGCACCAATGACTATCCCAGCAATTGGTGCGGCCCCAAGAGATGGTCTCGAACTGTTATTATGAAGATGTTGGGGGAGCACAGCAACCGACGCCGTCTCGGTTGCATTGACCACAGATGAAGTAGGCGTGGAACCAGTAGGTGTTGCGGTGAAAGTCGCGCCAGTGGCAGTGGCAGTTCGAGACGGCCGAGATTCTTTCGGGAAGTACTCTCCAGGGCTGAAATCCAATGTCGCATTCTGTGTGTAATTGAATTGTTGGGCGTGCGTAAAGGTTGTGTTGGGATTTATCACTCCGACCATTCCCTCCAAGCATGCACCTGGCGATGAACAGTAGAAAAATATCGGGTCGGTATCATTGATGAGGAGTCGCCAGATCGGAGGCTTCAACTAGTCAGTAGTGGGGAGATTTTAAGGTCAAGATACTAACAGTCGAAAGGACGAGAGCAACGGGGTGGAATTCGCTCCAGAAACCCACTCGTCCTGGGCCAGTCAATTCATAAGGAATACATGGTTCGTTGCCAAACGCTGCTCTGGCAACTGAGTGGTTTTGAGGGTAGAATCGATATTCTGATGAACAGTTAGTGACTTCAATCCCATTCAGCGATGTGCGTCTGACCTATGATGTCTCCTTTATTCGCGAATACTTGATTTGGGGAGAAATTGAGTCCACTCTGACAAAGTATCAGCACACTGGGCTCACCCCCTCCAGCGTCTTCACGGACAACTCACGGCCCCAACAGAAACTGTATGTGTCGCACCCGGAGCACTCGAAGTAGTTGACAAACTCTGGCAAACGGCTGGAACTATTAAGGATGTCCAGAAAATCGAAAGAACATCGAGCAACATCCCAACCATTTTCAATTATTGCGAGGTGGAAATACGTTCTGGCATGAGAGGAAGAAGGTTGGTCATTGCTGATGCTTGCTTTGGAGGATACACCTCATATGGAAGTGCAATATCCATTCGCATGCCGGTGGGCAGATGGAGGATTAGTGGGCAGGGGTCGAGAGGGTAAAGGGAACCGGCTTTTTGTTTGGAGGCTCGGCCAAGATGAAAATATGCCACTGCAGGTGAAGAGCATGAGGGACAAAGAAAACGAGTTTGGATATGAGACAACTGCCCATGTTGTCATAGCAAGCCAATAAATAGACGCGGTGGCTCCGTAGTCTCGGGAGTCTGGGTCAATTTCGAATCGGTGTGATCTAAAGTTAGGTCAGTTCTGCATCTTATAAATCGTAAAAATGATGACAATGGGCTTCTCCTTGTCATTTGTTTCTCTCTGTCTTTCGTGTAGGTTAAGGTACTCGTCTGTGTGACATTAGCCTCGTGGATTGATGATACGAGCGGCTGTAAGCAGCAGAGACGAAGAGGAGGCATTCAAGGCGGGGGCCAGGAAAGCCGATTGACGGAGTAAATTGCGTGCAGAAGAAATATGTTTCTGGGTCAGTAGCGAGACCAGTACCCATGGTTGCTTAAAGTGTACGACGGGTGAATAGAGAGCCTGGTTCGCACAAATATAAACAAAACAGCTGATTGGATCCCGAAATACTTCAATACAGCCTGCCGAGCCAGGATGTATGCCGGACAATGTGGGCAGACACAACAGCAGGGCGATACAAACAGGTTGCATTGCATGTATGAGGACTAAAAACGGTTGCCGGATCTTGGCTCTCTTTTCCACCTTTAAAAGAAGAATCGAAAAGGATAGCCTCTATGAGTAAAGCCAGTAAGCACGGCAAGAAGCATGTCCTCAGTCTGATAAGTCTAAATCCAATCTTATGGCTAATTATGTACATGTCTGGATCTCTACGAGGAGGCAATAGAAAGAATACCCCCAAGCAGCGCAAACCACACCGACATGTGTTTGGTCCTTTAAGTGGCAGCAGAGCTACAAATATACTGGAAAGTCTTTCAAAGATCCATCTCGTCGCCGTTGTGACGAATGCGAATTTGCATCCCACTGCATCAAGGATTGGAAGCTGGGGTATTGAACATGACATTCAATTGCCGCTCGAAGAGGCAATATCTTGCCCACTTGTCCAAGTCCATGAAAAGATAAAGTTCCTCCCATAGACGAAGGTCTTCTACTCGTGGATGTCAGAGCTCCAGTGGAGACTATCAAAATTTATGCCTTCAAGTAGTCTTTAAATGCAGCTGCAAGCGTAAATCAAGCGATTTCTACAAAAAATTCTGTAATGTCAACATTGAAATATTTCTAAGCGAGCCCCCAGCACTGGGGATGGGATCCTTCGAATCCAACCAAGGTGATGGCATAATATAATCAACATTCAATCAGTGAGTGTGCAGCACATATTAAAGTTTTAAAGGGCGTAAGATTCATATCTAAAGTCTGGACTTTGTTGATTTGTTCTGAATTTCTGTGACATGGGATGGGATTGCTGCTCTAGCTTCGTTAGCTTCTGCCGAGGCATGATGGAGTTGGGGACGCCCATTTCAAGCTCTTAGAGCTTGTGGAGGTGCAAGAGCAAGAAGAATGGCTTCAATTTCAAGAACGGCAAGATTATTTTGACTCCAGCAGAACTAATTGATGTGGGAGAGATCATGGTCTCTTTTCCCCGAAGGTCTGCAACATTCAGACCTCAAATCCTAAAAGATTAGTCATATTATCGCTCGAAGACTGTACTGAATGTGTAAGAGTTGAAACACATCGGATGCTGTTATATTTTTAGTGGATTTTTTGAAGATGGGAAGTTCGACTTCTAGGAACTTATGGCTGGCGATCATTGAGCAAGGCGGTTGTTGCCATGGAGAGTAGAATAGGCTGTCAGAGAATGATTGCGTAGGTCACTATGCAGAAAATCGACGGAACAGAGACATATAGTCTTGTGGGATAGCATGGATCAAAGCATGCATTCGCAATGTGGCCCGATGGTATAATGGTATAACTACAATTTTGTGCCCCCAAATGCCCCCAAACGCTCAATCAAATGCTCCAATTCCGTCCAACACCAATGCGATGCAATCCATCTAGATCAAATACAAAGCTGCACCAATAGCAGCACCCCAAATAGGAGCAGCAGTCATGACAGCGGCACCAGCAGTCGAAGAGCTAGTTGGGTTTGGGTTCAAAGCTCCGGTAGCGTCGGCCAGGCCGCTGGATACACGAGCACTGACTTCGCTGGCCTTCGATGCGGCAGCAGCACTGATGCTGCTCGCCTCGCTGACCAGACTGCTCTTTACAGCTCCGGTGGCGGTTGAGGCAACCGATTCGATGCTGGAAATTTGGACGGAAGCCACGGATTCGATGGAGCTCAAGGCGGAGCTCAAAGCACCTTTGGCTGTTGAAATTGCTCCTCCAACGGCACCCGTGGCAGTAGAGAAAGCACCACCGGCGAGGCTTGTGCCACTCGAGATAGCACCTCCAGCCAAACTTGTTCCGGAAGAAACCAGCGTAAGCAAAAAATACTTAAACTATTTAATTACTACTTAAATATACTTAAGTAGAATATAAGTAGAGTTGAGTAGTTATTTTTGACTACTTAAGCAGAGTAGTAATATTTCAACTACTTAAGTATATTTAAGTAACTTATATATATAAAGAAAAATTGAATTATATTCTATTTACTCTATAATAAACGGATTTTCCTCTGAAACCTCTTGTTTTTTATCTTCTTTAATATCTTCTATAAATACCCCCCAACTTTTAAGACTTATAATTTTCTCAAAAGTATCTTTAGAAAGCCTATTTCTAAACTTATTAATAATTAAAGCTCCTTAAGAAAAAAACCTTTCACTACTAGCTGAAGTAGCTGGAATTTGAAGGTATTTTCTAACTAATAAAGATAATATCTTATAATTATCTTTATTAATAGACCAATAATTTAAAGGTTGAACCTATGAATATTAATATTAGCTTTTATTTTTATAAATATATATAATTAATAATATAACTTACATTTTTAGTAGCTCTTTTTTCTTCAAAATATCTTACTAACTCGCTCTCTTCAAAATCGTCCTTATTAGTAGTAGTATATATATCGTCGTCACTATTAGTGTCGTATATATTCTCTGTCATTTGAGAATCAATAACTGGATTATTAATTAAATAATCAGCTTTATAACTATAATTAAAATTAATATTTAATTAATATAATAAGTTAATTAAATAAGACTTACCTATTATAATCGATTTCTAAGCGAGTATAAATATCGCTTATAAAGCCAGAGCTAAGTCCAAGAGCTATTAACCCTTCCTTTTTAAGTCGAGGGTCTAATATTAAAGCCATATATAAAGCTTTATTTCTTGTATTTAAACCCCCTGTTTTAGGGTAATATTTACGAAGCTTTGCTATTCCGGAATTAATTGCATTAATAAAGATTTTATCCTAATTAAAAGTTAGTATTTAAAGGTTTTATAAATTAAAGAGTTAAATTACGTACTTGGAATTCTTCTTTTAGCTTTTCAAGCTTATTATATATTGAAAATACCTCAGGTATTATATAATATATAGTCGGATATTTCTCGGCTTGAAGCTTTGTTGTTGTTTTAACAAATATCGATAAAATAGTTAATAAGTTCTTTAGCCATTTTAATTCGATATCTGTTAATATTATAGACTTATTTTTAAACGCTTTTGATTCGGAGCTATTAATAACTGTTTTAATAGGCTCCCATAAGTGAATAAAGTTATAAATCATATAATAAGTTGAAGACCATCGTGTTTTTTGATCTATTAAATATTTAATATAAATAACTTAAATAATAGATATATAAATAGTACTAACCTAATTGAGGTAATCAAGGATTTTGTATATTAAAAGCCTTTATCTGAGCCTTTAATAATCGAGAGTTTTCTTGATTATAAGTAATTCCGATTATAATCCGTCGTATTTTAGTCCAAATTGAATAATCTAATATAATAATTAATAATTAAAGGTTTTAATATATGATTAAATATTAACTTACTTGTTATTTGGTCTTCGTCTTTATTATTCTCAACATTATATATATCTTTTATATATGACGTATCGTAATCGTTTTTAATAACCCCTTTTAATATATCTTAAATAACTAAGTTTAAAACATAAGCTATACAAGATATATCTCCTTGAAACTTAATAGATTCTTTATAGTAATAATTACTAAAAGAGTCTATTAATGTATCATTTGAAGACGCATTATCTCGAGTAATACTAATATAATAAGTTAGTAATTTATTTTATAAAAGTGAAATAAGTTTTAATACCTTGTAATATTATATTCGATATTAAATTGTCTTAAGGTTTCTAATAAAACCTTATTCATATAAACACCAAAGTGTTTTTCGATTAATGGTTTCATAGCTAAAAGGTAAGATTTTAGCTTAAAATCAGAGTTAATAAAATGACTATAATAAAGTTAGTATTTATATAAAGTTTAAGTTATAATTATAATATAAATAACTTATATAGTAACCCCAAGATAAGCATCTTGATTAATAGCTGTCCAAGCGTCTAAAGTTAACGAAAAAGAGCCGTTTGACTTAATATTAAAGTCTAGTTCGTTTTTAATTAACTGTAAATTATTTGAATAATTTAAAGTTAATTCGTCAACTATAATTTTTCGATATAAAGCCGGAGTTTCTCTATAATAATATGTTAATATATAAGACTTAAATTAATAAGTAACTACTTACTTATTAAGATACTCTAATAGTTTTCGAAAACTATTAGAAGTAACTGCTTGAATTGATATATTGTTTGAAATAATATAATCTAATAATAACTTTAAAAAATAGTCTTTTTGAAAAGAGTTACTTTCTAAGTTAATATTACTTAATTGACTCGAAAACGATTATTATAAGGTTAATTGATTATTGAAACCTCTTTGTGTTGATAAATCTTCTATTAATATAATTAGTATATATTTAAATTTTAATTTATATATAAAGGGAACATACCTTCGAAATCTAAATTAAGTGCTTTATGTGTTTCATTAAGGTGCTTTTTATAATTACTTGTTGCGTGATTTATTCGTTGTTTTTTCCACTTTGTACTATAAATAAGTTAGTAATTTAATAATTTATTAATTAATTAATAATAAATTAACTTACCTGCACCCTTTAACTAAACACTTAACTGTAACAGTTCGATAATTTTCGAGATCTCCCGGCTCTAAGTTATTATTAATAGGATCTAAAGTTTGACTTAAAAATCCTTTTTTAAATAACTTAGATTGTTGACTAATATCTTTTAAAGAAAAATCAGGTTGATTTTCTTTGATATTACGTGTTGAAATCGAGGGTTGAGACATTATTAAAGGTAAAAATAAATTATTATAATAAAGAATTATAATAATAGTAGTAATAGTAGTAGTTGAAATGGTTAATATAATAATATAGTTGTGATTTGATAAAGAAAAATTTATTTCTACACGAGATTTACTCTTATTATATAGGAATATCTTTGAAATCTAGAATATTCGAGTGTTTAGAAATACTTAATAGATTTATAAGCTATTTTACCTGATTTATAAATAAATAGATTATTAATAATATGTTTATAATTAATAATATAATTAAGATTTATCTAGAATCAATGTGAAGATTCTACAAGGTTCCTTATCGTTCTTGTCGCTTGATAAGCTTAAGCGAGACGCTTGTCTCGATTTAGAGTAGAGTGGCGGGAGTATCCGCGCATCTTACTACTTTCGGTTAGAGTTAATGTCTTAGTGCCTTAGGTATGAACTACTTAATTACTACTTAAATATACTTAAGTAATATATAAGTAGAGTTGAGTAGTTATTTTTGACTACTTAAGTAGAGTAGAATAGTCGATACTACTCTACTCTACTCTACTTAATTTCTCACGCTGGAAGAAACAGCTCCACCAACAACACTTGTACCCGTTGAGATCGCACCTCCAGCCAAACTTGTCCCAGTAGATATGGCTCCGCCCACAACACTGGTAGCTGTGCTGATGGCACCTCCGATATCTGAAGTAATGCTGTCGATTGTACCGCCGAGATTCGAGGTGATGGCGTTGAGATCTTGTGCTTGTGCGGAGACGGCCAGGACCGCGAGGACAGAGACAGCGGAGAAACGCATGTTGATGTTTGTTTGTTTAGTGGTTTGAGGAAGATGGATGAGGAGATTCGCGTTGAGAGAGTTGTAGACTGTCGGGTATGGAAGTGATGATAGAGACCGTGAGCTGAACGGAAGTGAAAATGGAGGAGAGAATGGAGGATGTGCTGATGTTTATGTACCTCCATATTTTAAGATTGTCCAAGCCGGAGCGTCAGCATAGGTGCTTGCTTGCCGAGATGCAGCAGGACACTAAGCATTGCCCCTGAGCTGCGCCCCAAGCTTCGTCTGGCATTGACTTCGTGGGGCGGCACCCAACCTGATCGTGAAAAGACATGGTAGCAAAATCCCATTGTCCTACAAATCAATAACATGTCGTAATACTTCGTAGCTACTTGTATTTACAACTTTAAAGAAGCCATGGATCTTGCAAACATCTATTTAGACACTTGATTAGATAGACGGTTTCCATCTTGACTCAACAAAAATCAAGCAGAAGGGGATTCCCAGCAAGTTTTCCCTCCCATGCCGCTTTGTGACCATGATAACAGGGGTCTGCAAATGACGTCAATGTCACCTTTCTTGCAGGGAAGTCAAACTCGGTTTCGGGCTGGATCAAGTTCAGCTGTCCCGGGCTGTGGCTCAGTTGCCCCGCCCCCTATCTTGGCCAGCAGTTTGCCATTTGTGGCTGAGTTCATGAGGGAGCAGCGGGGCAGCAGCGCTTTACCCTTTTCGTCGTGCCAAAAAGCGTAGAATACGCAGAAACCTATTTAAAGATTGTGCAGCTATCGACCCGATTATATATTTTCATTCATCATGTCATCGGGAAGAAGTACCTCTCTGTCGTCCGTTACTGCTACCTAGTGTTGGACAGCTCTTGAGCTCTGGTATCTCCCTCGGCGGAGAAGGCCGAAAGATTGAGAGCAGCGGAGCAGCTCGTATTCAGCTGAGTTCATTACCATCGAACAACTGACGGAGAAATCCGTCAATGTGGAAGTTTGTGACCTTGCCGGCGGGAACCGCTCGTTTCTTTTCTTTGTTTGTGAATGCCCTCATTTTCCGAGCTGATCCTACAGTTTATGCATAACGTCCCAGCATAATGGCAGAGACCCTTTCGATACTGATTCCAAGAAAGGGGCCCACACAATCCACCACCAACCGTGCATAGACGACGCTGATACTGCAAACTTTCCATGTGAACTGGTGTTTGATCATAACAACCAGTCATAAAGCAGGAAAGAAATGGCCTGCTAAGTTTCTGTTCTATATGCCACTTTCTTTCGCTTTACTAGTAGTGTGGTTTTTGCCTCACGCATTTTAAAGCCTTCATTATCATGTCCTTTGTTGGCACTTGCAAAGTTGTATTCCAAATACTTATTAATTCCAAGAAGTCTTCACTCCACGGTATCCTCACTTCGGGACATGCTGCATCTTAGACAATATCTCCAGCGAGTATGTTAATTCTCTGGTCGGCTGCGATGAGCTGTGAGTGGGGTATCTCGGAACCCTTCTTCCGGCATGCCCTGTCTTCTCTTCTGCTTTTCCATTTCTGAGCTTCACTGCAGCGAAGAGGGCGATCTCATGCGGTCTCTCAGGCACACAACAATCTACCAGCTCAGCTTCAAGGTTTAGCCAAGCATCTACAGTTCCAACACCATGGACTGGGTAGCCTGAAGACAATCCTTTATCCCATCCGGACCAGCCGAATGACTCTCAATAAGCTCTCGAATACCAACGAATGCTTCTAAGGCGTAACGCAGCATCTTACACATGTCAATTACCCAGACCGTATTGTATACACCGAATCTCTCCACCGCCAGCAATGGAAATGTCACTTCGCCTTCGTATGTTTTTCTGCTGCGGGGCCACATCGGATAAATCTTTGTATCCAGGCTTTGAGTGCTGCCTTTTCAACGCTACGAAATGGCGAAAACTCTTAAGCTGGAGAAACCGTTTGAGATAGGTGAAGAGAGACGGGAAACTCTCATTTCACATGTGTGGGCGACATTCCCTGTTGACTGTTCCTCCATTCGCCCCTTTGAGATGGAACACTGTGCGCGAAAAGCGAGGCTCAACGATTTGTGACTGGGGAGAGAGAATTACCCTCGCGACTTATTTACTCCCCTTTGAGTATTATATTCTAATACAAAGTATTAAGATCGATGCGAAATAAGTGAGGAGTATATGTCTAGAAACCTCAGGCTTTTTTGTGTTCTCGTTGTTGCGAAACATGGATTCTGCTGTCGTGCAGCTCGTTTCACCAGTCACGAAATTGATTATCCTTGAAGTCTGTGAATCACATGTACTAGGAGCTTATTCGACGATTGCTTGAAACGGTGATCGCAAGGATGAGTTGTAAAACGGAAGAAAATATGCCAGGGAGAGTTGTTGTTTCGGTAGTGGCGGAAGGACTTCCCGATAGTTCAAATCAACCAAACGGCGAAATGGATGCATGTCATTATGCAGAAGATCCCTTGCTCAAGACCCAACAGACACATCACCTTGGCCAACACTTTTACGGATCGCATTGTATACTCTCATAGCTATAATTGGCTTGTCGACTATCACTGCGACGTTTGAAAGTATGGTCCTCTCTTCATATATCTAATGACCATCCTCAGCGTCTACCATGCCCTCCTCATCGACCTAATTCGTCGGCTGCCCCTCCAATACTGCCACAGACAGGACTTGACAATATAGTCTCAGCATGGAACGAGCTGGCCTCAACTCCACCCTGGCTTCCAAACTTCAGTCGCGGCATCACTCCCAAGCCCCCACAACGACGATCGGCGCCCTGTGCCTTTATTTGAAGCTCTTTCTCTTGGGATCACTGGGGTTGAAGCAGACTGCTATCTCGTTAATGGCGAGCTGTACATCGGTCACTCGAAGTCGTCTCTTTGTCCTACTCGGATACTCAGATCTTTGTACCTCGATCCCTTCTACGCCATACTACAGAATCAAAATGCCGCAGAAAGAGTCATTTCTTCTCCAGCCATTAATGGGATATGGGATGTGGATCCTCCCAGAACATTTCTCATGACAGATCTGAAAACCGAAGGGTCTTCTAGACTGAAAGCAGTCCAGGACCAACTTGTTTCTTCAGAGAACGAGGCTGGCTTACTTACTGGAATGGCACTGGAGTCGTACTGGGACTAATCACACTTGTCGTATCATGTAGTGCGTCTTTTGCTGACGTATTGAATTCCACCTTCTGCAACTCCACTCACCGAGATGTTTTTTCGATGCGCCACTATACGCGCTTTCCGATATGTACAATATCTCAAACTCTTACTATGCCAGCACGTCACTAACGCAGCTGCGTCGCGGCAAAAGCAAGATTCTTTACTCGGGACTTTCGAAAGCACAAATGATTGTAGTGAAGCTGCAAATCGACAAGGCTGTAAGTATGGGGCTGGTAAGTAGGTTTCGGGACACCCCGTCTTGGCCTGTCACCCGAAGGATGGCAGTGTGGAAGCAATTGGAAGAGCTTG
The DNA here is from genome assembly GCA_002554605.1 of Helotiales sp. F229. Lineage (NCBI taxonomy): Eukaryota > Fungi > Ascomycota > Leotiomycetes > Helotiales > Helotiales sp. F229. The sequence continues at coordinate 1,788,923 of MXAW01000017.1, forward strand.
GGGGTCGGCAGAATTGGTGGTGGGTAGAATATTGGGTTTGCAATTGTGTTGATGTGGTTGTCCAGAGATATATTTAGTTGGTTGGTGAGCGTGGCATTTGGGTGCACTGGGCTTATCTGGACTGTTGGAGAGTTGAAGATATTAGATCTCATTTCAGAAAGTTTGAACCCCAATCATACATCTTGCTAATGGCTACTTTACATCTTTAGAAATCCGATGATCGTTTAGTGGGGGGACTTTGACCCCACAGTGACCCCTCACTAAAATCTCACCCCCAAGGCCAAGCTCAGGGGCATCTCCAACTTCTTCAAGGCATCTCCAATTTTACCTCAACTCTGTCATTGCAACATTCTATCATGAATTGCCACATCACAGTTTTTGCTTTATAAGCACCATGTAGCGCCGGATCCCACACCCCTCCAATGTCGTACTAGCCACTCACTGCGCAAAAATGCCATTGCCATTGCCATGCCGTCTCGCTCCCCTCCGACCCCATCCCCACATGGAATTGCGACTTCCATTCCCAATAGTGTGGGGCCGCAGCCTCAAAGGCCTCCATTGAGACTCCCTGACTTGATATGATGTCGTGATGCGTATCCTCAATGGTCTCACGGATCCCTAGGTATCTATTTTGCGTCTTGGTGATCGTGGGAGCCGTCGTCTTGCAGAAGATATATACTACCTTTGGTGTCCTTCAATCGACTAGGAATCAACAACAGAGCTCAGTCACCATGTCTCTTAAGAACGTCGCAGTCGTTGGGGTACGAGAGAAACTCACCATAAGGTCAATTTGTGCTAACAAGTCCCTAGGGAAGTGGAAATCTAGGTCCAGCAGTAGTCAAAGCCCTCGTCGACACCGGCTTTACTGTCACAGTCCTCACTCGAACCGACTCGAAAGCTACCTTCCCCTCCGAAGTCAAAGTCCACAGAATCGACTACGAATCTGCCGGCTCCATTGCTGAAGGCCTCGCAGGTCAAGATGCCGTCGTCTCGACCATTGCTACAGCTGCTTTAGGATCACAACAGAAGATCATTGATGCGGCAGTTAAGGCCGGGGTGAAGCGTTTCGTGCCCAGCGAGTTCGGACTCAATACACAAAAGGTGACAGGGGGTGCTGCCAAAATACTGGCTGCGAAGATTGCTGCTCAAGAACAATTGAAGAAGGCTGCGGCAGAGAATCCCAACTTCTCGTGGACGGGCATATCTACTAGTCTGTTCTTTGACTGGGTACGTATTCTCTCCTGCGGATAGTGGGCTCACTGCTGATTTCAGCAGGGCCTCAAGGTTGGATCGTTGGGATTCTCAATCAAGGACAAGACTGCTACGATCTACGACTCTGGCAACGAGCCTTTCACGGGCACGAATCTCTATACAGTCGGCTTAGCAGTCGCCTCCGTCCTCAAGAACGCCGACACTACAGCTAACCGATACATCGACGTGGCCTCGTTCGTCACGACACAAAATGCCATACTTGCAATCTTTCAGGAGGAAACAGGAACGAAGTGGACTGTGGTGAACAAGAATACAAGTGACAGTCTGAAGCTCGCGGAAGAGAAGTTGTCGAAAGGCGACTACACTGCATTTAGTGATTATCTGAAAGTGGAGCTTTTCAAGGATGGAAAGGGTAAGTCTGCGAAGTTGGAGGATTTGGCAAATGAGGAGTTGGGTGTGTCGTTTGGAGACTTGAGAGCAACTGTCAAGGCAGTGCTATGATCAGGAAGAGCATGTGGTAACTCAGCTAAATGCAAATATCGATTCCCATTGCAAGTAACTTGGTTTCCTCCCCTTCTTCCTCCGAGTTTCGTAATCCAGGCGATTGCCGTATTGTATTTTGCATAGCAAAGCTCCCAGTACATCACAAGTCACCAAAGAGTCTCTCTTCCAGTTCTACTGCTTGGGCGCCGAGCCTGCTGACATCCTCCGCTGATAAAATACCCTGCTCTGATATATGTACGTCGATGTACTTAGCAGGTACCCATTCGAAATATTCATTCCGGACTTTGATTCTAGCATCACGGTTCAAATTCTCGAGCTTGTTGACAATATCTGATGGCCACGACTTGGTAATCTCTGCTTCATCGTTCGACTCGACTGTGAGATATTCTGATTGGAATCCCGATCCGGTAATCTTTTCGGTCTCGAACAAAGCCACGACTCTACAGTTTGAATTCAATGCCTTCGCTGTGATGGCTGCTGCACAGGTCCCGATCTTGTTGCTCACATTGCCGTTTGGGATGACCTTATCTCCGCCGAATATGACATAGTCTGCGTCCACAACAGCTGTAGCAACACACGCATCTGGAATGATCTCGATGCTCAGTTTCTCAAGGACTTCCGCGTTCTCTGAAAATGAGTTGAGAAGAGTGGTGGCCGCAGTCGCACCCTCGAAGTTGGGTCTGGATTCGAGGAACGTGACCTCAATAGAAATGTCTCGACGAGACAGTGCTTCGATCAGCGCAGTTAAGCAGGCGTGCGTCGTTCCTGAAGCCGAAAGTGTGACGATCTTGATTGATCTTGGCAGATTTCCCGTGTCGCTCTTCACATACTCCATGAACGCCTGTGCGATCGGATCCAGACTTTGCTTCCCTGTTGCTATCTTGTTCTTCAAAATCGACTCAATGCCATCCCTGAGGTTCGATAGAGGAACTCTAAGGCCTGCAGATCCTGGTGGATACGCTTCTTGACTGATGAAATCTAGCGTCTTGAACAGCTTCCCCTCAATGGCAGCACTCATACTCGGTCTCCCATTCTTCGCCAAATGCCATGCTCTCCACCTGAGTTCCCTCCAAAATTCTTCCGACGTGCCCAAACTCTGAAGTTCACTCCCCTTTACCATGTCCAGGAGTATTTGGAGAGCCTTCAGAGCAAGAGCCTGGGCACCACTCTCGTGATCATCCCGCAAGACCCTAAGTCCACGTTCTGTTTCCGGACTGACCATCACCCGTTCCAGGCCCAGCTCCAATTGAGGTACGTGGTCATAACTAGCAAGATCTTCCGGCTTGATGAATTTGTACTCCGTATGCTCCCAATTGAATGAGATCTCTCTTGCGCCGCCCTTCAATTGCCACGCGAAGGGATGGATCGTCCATACTGTGCGGAGTTCCTCATCTTTGAGAATGAATGGTTTTCCCCTGCGGAGGATCGAGATGTCACGATCTGAAAGCTTCGTCTCTTCCAAAATCTCGCGTTTGGCTGCCGCTTGAGGACTGGTGTCGCTGGGATCGATGGATCCTGAACAGACAGCCCATTTGCCACTAACGCGTGATTGTTAGCAATCTGCGTTGTGAAGAGGGAGATGGGGAATTTTTGATAGTGTAGGTTGCATATACCGGTAAGTTGACACATCTTGACTTCTCTTGAACAGCGCGAATGTCAGACCTGTTGAGGATTGCGGGGGGGTACAGATGAACGACGAAACAATTGAGCGTTGCCGTAAATTTGATGACATTTTGCGACGTTTTGTCAGGCTCTGCACTCTACTAACTGCCCGGACAAGGCGGAGAACCTTCCATGGGGACATTAGTCAGTATGGAGGTTATTCTGGAGATGATCTGAATGTTGATGTTGTGATGGAAAGATCTCTCGATGTCGAGCGGAGAGGTAATTCATTGGTTCGCTTGGCCGGATGTGGGGGCGAATTGCATTTGTCATCCATGTCAGACCTCATCCAGTATTTTTGATAGAACAAGGCTTCAACACGCGGATGTCTTCTTGATGCTGCGGTGATGAGAGTATATGACGCCTACATAACAAAGCCGTTCGATTGCTGAAACCTCGTCAACTAACTCACCCACCAAGCACTCCAGGAAGAATGACTAAGGAAGCCAGGAGCAAAGGTGCATGCTGGACATGCAGACTACGCCGCAAAAAGTGCGATGAGCTGTCTCCAGCTTGCGTGGCGTGTACTTCACATTCGTTGCCTTGCTATGGATATGAGAAGCCAGACTGGGCAGATGGCGGAAGCTGGCAGAAAATGAGGGCGGAGGAACTGCGCATCACGATTCGCGAGATGGCTTCGTCAAGGCGTCTTCTTTTGAAGCAGAGGCCGTCTAAAGCCTTTGTTGATTCGGCCATTTCCTTACCCGGAGTGGATGCCGTAGACATCAATAATATCGTCCCAGAAACATCTCAGCTGACGATCAGTACCTCTCCGCCGAGAAATCCACACTTTGTCGAGATTCGGGAGATTTTCAACGAGTTTTCTGCCTGCCAGTTTGGTGACTTAAAGGCTCGAATAAGCGATCCAAGAGAAGATTTTCTCGCGCACTACCTTGATGTTGTCTTCCCAATCCAATTCCCAGTCTCTCGGGACGCGAAAGATGCTCGAGACTGGTTGCTGCCCCTGATTCTGCAAGTCAAACCACTGTATCATGCTGCTATCAGCATTGCAGCATATCACAAAGAGCATTCAGGACAGAGTATTGGAGATCGAAACTACTAGAGAATTCATCATGGGCTGGCATTGAAAGAGTTACGACAGTACTTGGGTGAATGCCACGGGTACAACCTCTCCGTATCTCTGGAGTCCAACGTTGAGGTTCTTGCCTGTATCGTCCTTTTGGTTTCTCTAGAGGTGAGTCTAGGTATCTGGGGGCAGAATTACGGCTGATCGAGACAGGTTATGATAGGAGACACCGAGAGCTGGTACTTCCATTTGAAGGGACCTCTGCATCTCCTCCCGAGTCTGAGAAATGCCTGTGTACACCGATCTATGCTCTCTACTGAGCATGCTAGAGGTTTGCAGTTCTTTTCTGGAGCTATCGTCTGGTACAACGCCCTTTCATGTGCATCCACTGGGTTGATACCCTGGGCCCCCATCTCATGCCTCAGAACAGCAATACAAGGCTGGGTGGACGTACATGCGATCACGGCATGTCAAAACGAAGTTACAATCTCCATTGTCGAAATTGCGGCTCTGAATGTACAAATCAAACAACTTAGGTTGGAGGATCCAGGGCTGGTTGCCACGGCACAACGAATCAACACAGATCTACGTGAAAAGATTCAGATGCTAGGAAAAAGCTCTGATGAAGAGACTGGGGTAGATGTGCTTATTACACGTGTATTTGCAAGTGCGGCTGTCGTCTATCTCGATGCCGTCGCTCCGGGATTTGCTTCGGATCTTGATCTGCCAAAGATATGTATCTTGGTGACCGAATCGCTTGTTGCTTTGGAAGCAATCGCCGACCCAGGTGTCCTTGGAACTTTAGCATGGCCTTTGTGCATCACTGGCTGTATGGCAACGGGGTGGCAACGGGATGTCATGAGAAAGATATTTCTCAGCATGAAACACGTGCCAGGCTTGCAGCTCGGCAGCATGAATAGATGCCAAAGGATCATCGAAGAATGTTGGCGATTGCGACCAGAGGATTGCAATAAAGACTTGGGGACCACTTGGGTTGAGGCTATGGATAGCTTGGACTTGAAAATACTGTTGGTGTAAAACTACTTTCCATTGCAGACTAAAAAAATGGGGCTCGTTTCGACTTTCCATTCCAATCGCCTCGTTTCGACCTTCCTCCTCTCCAACGTCCAATCACATCACCCGAATCGTGGTATCAGACCAGTATTCTCATCTCCATCGAACATCATCTGCGGCGCACTCCATCTGAAAACTGGAATTATCACAATGCTTTGAAATCAAATGCTGCACACGATGCTCATCGCCGTCTGTTCTATGAGCAGCTGGTCGTGTCATCAGGTGCGATCTCATGTATAAAGGTCTTCGATCGCCTGGACATCTGGCAATCCATCATTCCCTCAACAGCAATTCTTACACTCTCCTCCTTTCCACCCCTAGAAAAAACTCACAATCAATATCTGAAACGTTTACTCCCCTCGATTCGTCTAAAATCCTCAATACAATCACCAGCATGCCTTCATATGCCATCGTAGGAGCCTCCAGAGGTCTTGGCGTAAGCACTCCTCCTCCCATGTGACAGAGAAATACTGATGACTGTTATCGCAGCTTGCGTGGTTACAGTTCCTCAGCAAAGACTCTAACAACACAGTCATCGGGCTCGTCCGCGATGTGGAGAGGACCAGGAAGACTCTCGTCACAGAGGAAATCAACAATGTTGGCATCTTCTACGGCGACATGGCCGACCGCAAATCCCTCGAGGTAGCAGCCGCATCTGCAGCAGAGATCCTTCCCAATGGACTTGATGTTATCATCGTCAACGGTGTATTTGTCATGCCAGAGACGAACAGGATGACCGTCACTGAGCTGGCCGCACAACCGGATCTCCTACATCAAGACATGCATAACAGTCTTGATGTCAATGTGATCGGATCTATCCACGCTATCAACGCTTTCCTCCCCCTGATTCGCATGGGAGCTGCAAAGAAAATCATTTTCATGACATCTGGTCATGCGGATATCGAACTCCCCGTGCCAATGGATGTCGCTGATATGGTGACTTATGCTACGGTCAAAGCAGCAATCAACATGGTAGCGGCTAAACTTCTTGCATCGGAGCTGAAGTCAAAGGACATCAAGGTACTGGCACTGAGCCCTGGACTCGTAGCTACCAACCCTCGTGAGTTTCACTTGTATCTTGCATACCGAAACTGACATTTCTACCAGCTTCCGAAGCGGATGCGCGTTACTTTGCTCAGGTGCTTGCGAACTTCAAGAGGGGCTTTCCGTATTGGCGAGCAACGCCGCTCACGCCTGCTGAGAGTATCGGACATATGTTCAGGGTCATTGAGAATCTCACTATTGCTGACACGGGGAAGTTTTTGAGTCATTGGGGAAACAAAACCTGGTTGTGATTCGAGGGTCGAATCGGCGACTGAGAGGTCTCACCCCCGAAGGATGAATTTGCGACAATTTGGAGAGAATGGAAGGGATTGTCAGGGGTACTAAGATCGAAGAGATGTAGTAAAGGGGGGGGGGGGGGGGCGGGGGGTGGGTGGACACATGAATTGCATATTCGAAGTTGAAAGGAGCCGGCGGCACCGGGAAGCAAATCAGCCGATCAAGTACTGATGTTTATGCTTTTTTTAGGGGTAGTACGTCACAACAGAGGGGCAACGGAAGCGTCTTTTAACTTTCAACTATACATTTCATGTGTCCACCCCCTTTAAGGAGCAGTGAAATGTTCTTCTTGACGGGTGTTTTCCTCGCATGGTAATTCTTCTGGAGGGTAGCTAGTACCTATGGCATGGACGTCCTGCAAGCGTATTTCTACGAGACTGGCTGACTCTTCTCTGTTGTATAGTTCTGATTCAAGGTTTTCTTCACACTTGCCCTAAGACCACTAGTTCAGGCACCGTTTCACTTTTGTTTATCGTCCCATCTCTCGCTCTCGTTCATTCCGACCCGGAACAACCTTTCCAAATGTTCCTTGTCTGTTTTGATACATGGCAACCGCTCTGTCTTGTGCTACTTCGCAGATAAGCTAGACTGGCTGTTTGGAAGCGCCAACGTCTACTAGGTCTGCCATGGACGCTGACCTGGGGTAATCGCACGAGAACAATGAAACACCTCTCCTTGTACAGCCTCAGAGCCTCCAACAGGAATAATCGAGAATGCGCAAATCCAGAAGACTGATTGGACGAATCATCACGGAAACATCTTGAGAAGGAATAGCTTAATCGCTCCTTGGTTTAAAAACCACGAAAGTAACCGATTTTCCATGTGCATAATCGGTACAATCACCAAATAAGGCATACTGATAGTACACAAGGTAGGTCTCAACCAATTAGACACGTTATTTCTGACTAGGTAACCTTGCACATGCCCTGAATTCTTAGTCTTAGTACGAAGAGGCTGTATGGCTGCGGCAAAAAGCTGTGACGCCGAGAGCTGGTGTTGTGAGGCTCGGACCTCCCCCGGGATTCAGCATGGTGTGTGGACATGCTTGATGGTGGAGCTCTGCTCTTACGGTTCATTTGAGTTTGCAAGAGATTAAGCCAATCAGGAGAAGGCAGTCTCAATACTCTGATCAGATACAGGCATCAAAAAACAAAACCAGCAATGTCCTGAAAAGACGCTAAACAATTAAACCTGAGGGGACCCCAGAAAGGCCCCCGCTCCACGGGAGGTCGTCCGCTTTGCTCCACACCGTTGGGTTCCCCCCGAACTATTCGCAAGGCTCCAAGTCCAGTCAGTCAAAACAATTCTTCCGACTTCGGCTTTAAGGCCTGGCAAATAATCGCTTGACATAGAATGCAGCAGAACCCATTCGGCGTAGGACAAACCTAAGTTTCCCGGTATCTACAGAAGTACCAAAACTGCATGCAGGAGAGTTACTGTTCCTGGATGCACGGTTTCCTGTTTTCACTGGACATAATTACATTGAGAACAAGAGGCCAGCTGCATCTGAACTGGTCGGACCTCGTTCGTTCGCAAGACACGGTCCAAGATCATCATCCATCGATGCGGAGTAATGGGGGTCAGTCTGATATTACTGCATGGGCCAGGTGTTCCTTCCATGCCGCATGCTCCGAAATTGCGAGGAGAGAGTTACATTCGTGTTTCAAAACACAAAGTCAATTTCGAGTCTGCTCAACGTTTTCTTGGAACGAACGTCCTATATCTCTACTCAACCCCATAAAAGTTTCCATCCAGAGCTTGGAAGATCCGCTGGCGCAGAACTGAGAGGTATGGAGATGTCGAAGCCGGGCTATGGCAAGCAAGGAAGTGTCTTCCTCATCACTTCGAATGGGGATACAATCCAATTGCCGATACCCTCTCGATCTCCCAATGATCCGTTAAGATGGCGTTCCCTCAAAACATTTTTCTTCCATTTTTCCATGTCAGTCTTTACAACAGTGGGGTTGATTCAAGTGCAGAGCACCGGTCTCCTTCTCCACTGTCTAGAAACCGAGTATTCTCCAGAGGTATGTCGTCCAATGATATGCAAGAGCCAAACTGACAGGAAAAGGAAATTGCTCCTCTGCGACTCGATGTACTTTCCTCCGTCCCTTGTCTGTTTTGGGGCATTGGGGCTTTGATATGGGTACCTGTCTCAATGGCCATTGGCAGACGACCAGTCTTCATCATTTGCTCGATACTTCTTACACTATCGACCTTGATGGCCGGATTCTCGCAAAATTTCTATACCCACCTGGCAGCGAGATGTCTACAAGGAATCGCGGGAGGCATCTCCCCAAGTACAGTAAGTTGAGTGAAAATACTTGTTTGCTTTGCTAACTGCCAAAGATGATACTCATGATCCTCGATGTTACATTTATCCACCAAAGACCTCGAACTATTGCTCTCTACTGGTGTATTTGTAACGCAATGTCCAACGTTGGCCTCGCGTTGACCCCGTATATCGTAGCTGCCGGTGGCTCTTGGCGCGCCTTCTATTGGGTTTGGCTGGGACCTTGTGTTCTGACGATCATTCTAGCCCTTGTCTGGTCTCCGGAAACATATTTTCAACGACCACCGATGGCTTTCGATGGGCACATAGTTTCACAGAGTGAAAGTGGGACAGTGACCGTCTATAGTACTTGGGACGAGGTGCCAGGTGGGAAGCCAATGCCAGACAAACCACAAGCTTGGGCATCGTCGGCTTTCTTGAAGAATGTGCTATTTTGGAATAGGACGACTACTGGTGGATGGCCGGCGTTGAAATCATTCCCTCGACAGATCCTGATTTGTGCAATCAACCCATTGATACTTTGGGTACTGATACTCAATGCCTTCGTCTTCGGTGGGATGGTCGTCACTTGTACAAATTACGCCGTTTTGTTAATGGCTCCACCATACAACTTCACCTTGACCGAAATCGGCCTTGTCAAGTTTGGTCCCTTTCTTGGAGCGTTACTGGCATTTCCAGCTTCAGGGATTCTCACAGGTTGGCTTACCAGGATCCTTGCTGCACGCAACCGAGGTGTTCATGAGCCGGAGCACTATCTACCCTCATTCATTCTGCCTGTTGTCACCAGTTCCATCAGCCTTGCATTGTTTGGAGTCGCTGCGGAGAGGCAATGGAACTGGAGATGGATTGTATTATTCGTTAGTCTGGACTACTTCAGTGCGATATCGATGTTTACTTCCAACACGCTGTGGATCACTGAGGCGTTCCCGAGATGGGCTGGTGCAGGTCTCGTGATTGTGGGTGCCGGGGGATATGGATTGAGCTTTGCTCTGGGGTCGACCATTGTACCTTGGATAAATTCTCAGGGCTTTGGAAAAACGTATGTTGAGTTGGCTCTCTTGACCTGGCTTGTTGGACTGGTTGGATTTCCTGTCAACTACTGGGGGAAAGGGTTCCGGAGGTATATTTACTCAAAGTGGGAGTGATAATCGGATGGCAATGAATCATCAATGACCTGGTGTCTTGATGGAAACTGTAATGATAGAATAGATGTGTTGATCTTAGCTGGTAATCGAATAGCAATGTTTTACGTTCATGTGCTGGCAGTTGTCAATTCTCCTCTCCTTTTATTGACTGGCAGAGCCTGTTCGACATTGACAAGCGTGAGACATGATGCAAGAGATCCACATGTTTATTACAACCCTCATCAAAATATCCACTCCATCCTTCGGGCAAGTTACCATTCCCAAAGGTAGACCATCCATCGGTACTATTGTGACCGTCAGGGAATAATGTCAATGCAAAAGAAAGATCGATTACTGGGTAGGTGACGCTAGAGACAGCCACGCAAAAGGCAGGTATTATTGATTTTGACGGGGACAGGGCCAGCCACTACCACTACTCAGCCAATTAGACGACTTGAGCTCAAAATTCGTGTTCTGCAGCGATTTCACTGACGGACGAAGGTGGGGACAGTTTTAATTCAATCACAACTATAATTCGATTATGATGTGTGAGAGCAGTGATGCTCACCAGAATGGTGGTGTTTGCAGGATAAAATACACAGTCTGAGTCAGATGCCCCCAACTGCTGCTTCATATGCCCATTCATCCCTCGGACAAATCGGCTGAGAGCTAGATAATATCACCTTACCGTCAAACTTCTTGGCCATGACTGTAGCTGAGAGTAATGTGCCTGCTACTGCTTGTTAATCATCTCTATTTGTAACGGTGACTTTCCTTTGTTGTGTTTTTTCCCGTTCAGCTCGCTAAGAAAACAGTGGAGAATGTTAATTCTTGGCTTTTAAGAAAAGCCGCTGTCTCAAACAAATTGCTCCTGCACGTGAACAGATGCCGCCAGTTTCAGATCTTTTAGTGCTTTAACCTTTACATCACGCCCAAGAGTTTGGTCACTCAAAAGTCTTGAATCTCGGTTCCCAAGCAGTCCCGCTGTCAATCTAAGTGAGTAAGACTCGTCTGATCAGGCTCCAGATTGACGATCACCAATCGGTCTGCCTCCTCATCAACTTGGCATCGATTAGCATGTTTCTTTTATATCACATTCATTATTGTTAAGCCAAACATTGCACATCAGTATTTCCGTAATGTTGCTCCACATCTGATGGACTCAAGTACTTAAATGCACATTGTGCCCTTCCAACAATTCCTGCTGCATCCGCTTCATTGAGGACCTTTCTTTCATTCCATACATTCAAACATCACTTTCACTTCAAATCTTGCCCAACATCATCTTAGAATTTCAGCCCCTCATCTTTCAACATGAAGATCTCCATGATCCAACTTGCCGCTTTGGCTCTTGCTCTCACTGCCAGTGCTGCCCCTTCCAATATCAAAGGCCGTGAAAGCTGCGATGACGTTGGAGCCCCATCTGAGTCTTCCCCTATCGTCAATGGCGGCTTTGCAGCTGCACCAGACAAAGACTCCGAAGCCAAACCAACTGCCAAGAAGGCTAAGGCGGCAAAAGCCAAAGCAACAAAGAGCAAGGCGACAAAAGCAAAAGCAACAAAGAGCAAGGCGACAAAAGCGAAGCCCACCAAAGGAAAAGAGGCAGATGCACCCGCTGCTACAGGCGATTCGGGCTCCGGAAGCGGCGGTGGATCGGGAGATGGGGATGCAACTCCAACTGGAGACGATTCAGGCTCTGGGTCGGGAGGCGGTCCAGCTCCTACCACAGGAGGAGGAGCCACCCCAACATCAGGAGGTGGATCATCAGGAGGAGGAGGAGGTAGCTCGGTCCTAGCTGCCGCTCAGGTCAGTTCGTCACCTCTGATACAAACGAAGCCCTAACATATTAGCAGACAATCGCTGCTGGAGGATCATTCGATGGTGGTGGGGCTACATTCGATCGTGGTGTCTCTTGCACTGGTCAATCTGAAGGTGGTGCTGGAGATGCTGTCTTTGTCATTGAATCTGGCGGTTCCCTCTCCAATGTTGTCATCGGACCCAATCAGATTGAAGGCGTACACTGCAATGGAGGATGCAAGCTGAGCAATGTTTTTTGGACTGCTGTCTGTAAGTGTTTCTCGCCATGTTTCTTTTCCAACCACCTCTCACATGGTATGACTAACTTATTCCTAGGCGAGGATGCTTTCACAATCAAAAAACAAGGGGCCGGAGAAACAACTACCATTACTGGAGGCGGTTCCAAAGGAGCAACAGACAAAGTTTTCCAATTCAACGGTGCCGGCACGCTTTCTATCAACGGTTTCGAGGCAGATGGCTTTGGATCTTTTGTGCGAAGCTGTGGAAACTGCAAGGAGAGCGCTGAACGCCATGTTATCATTGATGGAGTCACAGCTTCAAATGGTAGAACTCTCTGTGGGATCAATACCAACGTAAGCGTTACCACACTCTCTGTGCTGCATATCTAACCCTCTACCTAGTTCGGTGATACCTGCAAAGTCACAAACTCCCAGCTCTCGGGTGTGAAGAATGTCTGCATGAAGTATACTGGTGTCTCGTCTGGAAGTGAGCCGAAAGAGATTGGCGCCGGTGCCGATGGGACGAGCTGTATTTATGGCTCAGATGTTACTGGAGCGGCCTGAGGGACCATGGCCTGAGACTTTTCACCTATGCACTTCGGGGCATTTTCTGTCTCTACCAATCATGTTTTCTTTTTATTGGGATAGGAGCCGAAAATTTCTTTGTACATATACGATGTTGAGCACATTACTCAAAGGGGCGTTCACAAGCCAATGGAAACCGGCAATTTTGGCACCGACCTATGTCCGTCCTATCAATCTGCAACACGGTCTGCGTTGTCCTGCTAGAGTAAGGAGCTCGGACCTGCAAGTGAATTCAAGGTTGCTCCTTTGTTGACTCGCTTGGCGGGTTTCAGAAAAAGAATCGGCGATGACGGAGTATCAGCAGTAACATATTCTCCAATGAAGTTGAACTCGCTCAGGCAACTAGCAAAGTCTTCTTACTCTAATAATCTTAGGTTTCTACTTACTCAAAAGTGATTTTGCGACGCTTTGCTCCATAGGGTGGGTCCCGTTAAACAATACAAGAATAGTTTTAAAAGCACTGATCAAGTACTAAAAAAAACACATGAATTTCCAGTAAATCCAAGACTAGCATGAAAAGTGCATTACCGTTGAAAATATATGGTAAATCGGTATATTCTTCATTAAGCAGCAACGGTAAGCTCTCCGCCCTCTCTTCGCTCTTACCTCCTTGCTTTCGGGAACGCCAGTTTTCACAGCGCCTCGACATATAAAATTTTATAATAACCCTTATATAACAAACGATGATGCCTCTTCCGCTATCATCTCACGAGCCCACTGAATAGTGAGCAAAGGCAATGAGGAGCGTCACCCAAACTGAAGTCAGCCCAAGAATCCACTCATCAATGGCCGCGGCTCTTCAGCGCACCTGTGAAACCAATCAGAAATGCAAATGCACAACGCCAAGCCAATCAAGAATGTCACCGCCTTCCTGAAGTACCCAAGAATTTGCTCTCTTCATTTGCCTTTTTCTCTCCCTGGTTCTTACTACCCATTCCTGGAATTTTTACACTGCCATGTGAGGCAGCCGCTTATATTCCAGCAAAAACGACTGAATCTCAGCCTGGCTAAGCTCCATCTCCGGTATCTTGCGTGCCAACTCCGTCATCAGCTTCCTGAGCGTGTCTTCAGCTCCTCGCTGGTTCCTGTCTGGTAAGGTGTCGTCGCGCATAAATAATTAGGGCGCGGAAGAGTCGAGCGTTGATGTCCTGGTTAGTGTACCCAGAAGCGGTTGATCAGCAGAGGACCTTTAGTCATACTAGATACAAAGATACAAATGTGTTGATGTATGCGGTTAGTGCCAAAATGCTGACACTCTAAGTATGTACGACGTGCATTGTAGGAAGTGAGCATTGGTTATTCGTCCGGCTGGCAGCACAGATCTGCAGTCAGGTGGTAGCCATCTCATCACGCATAAATCAGGATTTTAGAACATCATCCCTCAAAACTCTTCTTCATTCCAGGCGCAACCGATCCTACAGTATACCAGCAGCACCGCATGTTGTTCTTTTCCTACAATGGACGACGAATGCGATGATACCGATGCGACTCTCCACGGACGGTTCCCAAAACAACGGACATGCACGACAAAATACAAGTACACGCCTCTCAGCAGAACCACTTTTGAGATCAGGCTTCTCCGGTTGCTCCCTGTATCTATTTCGCCCGATATAAGAGTCTCAATCACAACCACACCGTTCGAGGACGGCACTTTACCAGACTATGAAGCACTCTCATATACTTGGGGGTCTATGGAAGACCCGCAGGAAGTTTCTGTTGGTACCGATGCAAGCCATACCTTGACGGTGACACGAAACCTAGCAGAAGCACTTCCGTATCTCCGATTTCAGGACAAACCTCGAACACTATGGATTGATGCTGCCTGTATCAATCAACAGGATTTGAAAGAAAGGAGTCGCCAAGTGCAAAGAATGGCCGATATATACTCAGGGGCACAGAGAGTATTGGTTTGGCTGGGAAAAGAGTCGGATGGCAGCTCATTAGCAGTGCAATGCGTGCGCACGTTATCTTCGAAAATCAAGATTGATCGAGGGACTATGAAAGTGCTACCACGAAGCGATGAGTCGCACTGGTTGGATTGGAAGACAAAGCTACCATTTGACGTTGAGCAAATCACGGCATTGACGAGGCTCTGCAATCGGAATTGGTTCAAGCGCCTTTGGATCTGGCAAGAAGTCCGATGTGCCAGAGACGTCGAGGTCATGTGTGGAACGGAATCGATGTCTTGGCAGGAAATCCAAGTTCTTGGATATTTTTGTCTGCACAAATCTTGGGACCAATCTTTCTACGATAATATGTCAAGAACCACCAGGTTTCTACTGTTCAACTTATGTGGGCTAGTGGGATCCAATTCATTCTTCGCTCTTGTCGATCAGACGAAGCATTCTCTCTGTTCCGACCCAAAGGACAGAATATATGCTCTCGCATCGATGGCAACGGAGCGAGATCTTCACGTACAGCCGGATTACGAAAATTCTACCACAGAGGTTTATCGTTCCTTTGTGGTAGATTATATTCGGCGCCACAGAAACCTAAAGGTTCTGACACAAGTCGGCAGCTCCAATGCCCTGAGCAACGATCTTCCTTCTTGGGTCCCTGATTTCTCTGTTCCTCGAACTGCAATTCCATTCATCCAGGTACATGCGAGTGGAAGCTCCAGCTGTCATTTCAATCTTCCCAATGAAAGAACTCTAGAAGTTAGTGGAGTGGTCATCAGTACAGTTGCTATCTGCGAGCCATGCCGACTTCACAGCACCAGCAATGTCAAGCCTGAAGATGTAAGGGGCGAGCTCATCCGCATGATGAGCGAGATACGATTCCGAAGCAAAGTGGAATGGGATCAAAAACAACTTCACAATTTATGCCAGGCTTTATTTTCAGGCGCCTTCGCAGACAACTACTTCCCGGAATTGACGAGCAATGAAGTCGTCACTGCCAGCCAGATTGAAGAACTTTTATGGAAGATTATGATGCTCACGTCTAATGCCGGTGAGCCTCCGGCAGCTCTCTCAGTATTAGAAACACTGGTTATGGATGCAGTAGCTGCGTTCTTGCTCGACCGCAGCATTGTAGTGTCATCTGATGGAACAATCGCGCTGGCGCCACAAGACACTCAAGCCGGAGATGTGGTGGCTGTACTTCTTGGGTGCGATTCTCCAATGTTACTGCGACCACTCGATGCCGATAAATATGTGGTAGTTGGTGAAGCATTCTATGATGGAGCGATGTATGGGGAGTCGATTTCGGGCCCATTCCCGGAAGGTTGTCGACCTGTCTGGCAATACAATGAAAAGTCGAGATCATATCTCATTTCGTTCTTACATTGCGATTCTGGAGAGTTACGGGTTGATGATCCGAGATTGGAGGGTATCCCGCTACAATCAGGACGGAGTAAAGAAGACCACGGATTGGAAGAAATTGGAAATAGGTTTGTGAATGACGATACTGGAAAGGGCTCGGGTTCTTGCGATCCCAGGCTGAACATTGAATTCTTCAAAAGGCGAGGGGTCAACATGAAAACCCTGACATTGGTCTAATAATTCGAGGGTTAATGAAGATATAAATCGTGATTTGATTTACGAACTTGTTTAATGGGTGGAGAGTCTTCGCGGGGAATGGACGGGCTGGAGTTGACATGACTGGAAAGGGGGTGGGATAATCCGATGAACAAGAAGAGCATGTGAGTTCTTGAATTCCTACGTACTAGCGTTCTTGATCCCATTTTTGAGTCTCAAATTTCGTTTTGACTTTCTTCGTGAAGTCATCATCAGTCAAGACACGATATCCAACGGCAGCCATTCCTTCAATATTAAACACCTCTTAAACGAAGCCTCTGACCCCGCACCTCTAGTAATACCGCCGTATAAGGGAAAGCTCCATTAAAAGGAATGTCAAAAATGTCCTGTCAGATTAAACACTTATAACTGATGTTACGGGCCACTTTACGGGCCACTTTACAGGCCACTTTGCAGGCGACTTTGCAGGCTAATTTACAGGCTACTTTCAGGCCACTTTATAGGCCACTTTATAGGCCATTTTATAGGTCATTTTAAAGGATAAGCTACTAAGTGACAAAAGGGAAAATGATATAACCCATAGCCTTAAGCGAGGGTCAGTTGCTAAATAAGTTAATTATTTTTAAGGAAAATATATAAGGCCTTAACTTATTATATAAAGTGTACTTTTTTACTTTTTTTTAATATTAAGCCTAGCCTTAGGTTTAAATATAAAAAATGGGTTTTAATGTCTTTTTTTGAAGTAGTGTTATTTTTTTATTGATAACTTTAGTTATTATTGAAAGTATGGCCTTATTTGATGTATATACGTAGGTACTAGTAGTGGTATTTGTGGAGGAATAAGACATTAATGGGTGAGATTTTATAATTTGATTATTATTTATTTAATTTATAGTAAGAGATGTAGATATATTAAGTTCCCCTTATATTCCAGGTTTTTAAATAAAACCCAATTTTAAAACTTTTCCTCAAATCTATTAAACCTTAATTTTAAATCAAATAAATTTAATCTCCAATATAATTAAAAATTATTAGCTTAAGTAAGACTAAAATTCCATTAGCAATGCCAAATTAATAAGCTCCATTTTACGTTCATAATTACTAAAAAAAGGGGAATAATCCAAAATTCTAAGGCTATTTAATATTTATAAAAATAGCTTCTTATTTATAAATTAAAATGCCACTATTATAAGTTAAATAAAAACAAAACCATATGATTTATTTCCTTATATAGGTCACTAATATAAAAACAATACAAAAACATAAAAATTAGATAAAGCTAAGCTTCAAGTGTTAAGCCTAAAGCAAAACACAAAAATCAAATTGAAAAATGGAAAAGTTTTTATTCTTTTAAATTATAAAAGTACTAAGAGCTCTTATATTAATCGTATAAACTATAACTTAAGGTTTTCTGCCTAAGGCTCTAGTATTGTGAAAGGGTCAAAATAAAGCCCATTACATTAATAATTGTTTATTAAGAGAACTTTTTCCTTAAAAAAAAGTCCATGGGAAAAGAACGCTTTTTAAAGAATATAGCTTCCATAAAGTTTAAAAATGGCATATTCCGATAAAGTATTAATAAAACATAGGCAATATTATAATTAGTAGTTTCAAGCATTAATATACTTGGCAATTGTTTAAGCCGATTTTAATATAAGACAAAATCAGTATATAATGCATTTAAGCGTCTAGCAGGTTTGAGCATTCGGGAATCTCAGTGGCTAGAACTAAATATTTAACAGAATTAGGCGTTCGGCAAATATAAGCCTATTATAATAAACTTAAGCATTCAACAAATATACATTTTTATAATAAGCATCTGGAGAATTTAATTATAATATATGGCAAATTTAAACATATGGAATTTTTAGGCATACGGCATTTTTAGGCTTGTTTCGGCATAGCTAAATTTAGGCATATGCCATTAGATAACCCCTCTGCACAAGATTAATTTTAAGCATACTTAAATTCAACATACTCAAATATAAGCATATGCCTTTGTGATAAACAACGCCAAGGATTTCTTTTATATAGACTTAATTTTCAGCATATGGTAATTCAAATCTATGCCCAGGAGTTTTTGCTTAGAAGCCACAAGACGCTTATAACAATAAGATTAGGGGGGCCAAGAAACGGAACCAGCAAATAATAAGCTGAGAAAAAGTGGGTGGCATAAGCGACTTGCAGAAATCCGCAGTCGCCACCGGTTTTTCTGGGCAGTTTACCGGAAGCTGTTCTAAAGCAAAACCGGACGTCGTCCTATTCTAGTCGTCGTGAACGTACCAGCTCACACCAACACTAGAGAGCTTTACAATTATGGTCTTCGAGCTAGTAAACACCGTTGGATTATTCTCTCTCACGTCGACCAAGGTTCTTGCCCCTGAACCGAAAGTAAAACTGCGCGTCCAGCTTCCGTCTCTGAAACCTTCTAGATTAGAAAACTTAAATCAAGGTAAGAAGCCGAGACATCCGGCATTCCAAGGAGGGAGAAACAGGCTCTCTGTGGAGGGGTATCAATTGAGACCGGCGAGTGTGCTCATACTTTGTGGCATCCGGGGCGAAATAAAAAATTTAAAGTCACGTACAAAAGTATCCTTCGTCTTCGGCGTAATAGACTGAGACGAGACTTTCAGGAAACTTTACTTAACACCCAGATGCAAGGTAGTATGTAGCATTCGTGCGAAACCGAATCGAATACGAATAGGTTCACTGTTTCGTGTACTGTTCGGGCATAAGTCTCGCTAGCATTCGAATTCGATGCGCACTGTTCTATTTTAACCCCAGTATCTCTCTGAAACGCAATTGTTGATCCGGAGATTAATACTTATTTCTCTGTGGGATCTGCCAGATAACTTCAAAATGGGATTCACAACAGACCCTCGCCTTAAACACTTCGTAGCAGCCTAACAATCACAAAACATCCACAAATCTACTACTTTCTACTCATCTGACATCTCAGATTATATTTTAAATAATACTCTTTTCAGCCATTCATTCCTGCTGAGCGTCACTCTTTTAGGAGACATGTTCATTAATTCGCGCCTTTCTTTGGTCTCCAACGCACTCCTCGATCGTCGTCCTACTTCCAGCGCTCAACGATTCTCCAATCACAAATTGCTTTTGATACCCGTCCTTCTCATTCCTGCCATACTCGTAATATGGATGCATCCGCCTTCTTACTCCCACCTTCTCCTTCAGATCACCGAAGGTACCTCTCAAAAACGCCCTCTGTCCAACGATGAATACGTTGCGGAGGCCCTTCAAAGCATACTTGGTGCTTACAACTCAACGCCGATTCATGACTATTGCTCGCATGACTCATGGGATACCAGCAGGGTCATGAACTGCCCACGCATATTCGGTGGTATTGGTATAGCATCCTCACCGTTACATTTACCAGACTAACAGCTCAGGAAATACACGCCAACGAATCCTCAGCTGCCTTCGTAAGGCTATGCTCTCGGGAATGGGTTTTATCATTCCATCAATATCACTTCGATCAAACGACGACCTTAGCTTGCTCGAATCCGACGGGGAGATTGAACTCGACTATACATTTAATCGAGAACTATTCTTATCACGTTTGATGGATGCCTGCCCCCGAATGACTATCTACGAAAACGTGGAGGCAGCAACAAAGCCAGGGCTTAAGATCCATCAATTTGAAACCAGCATAGGTCGAATGTAACTATGTTCACAGAGCCATAAGGGAAAGACTCTGATAGGATGCAGGCACATATGCGACGATGCGCCCAGCTTCGCAGCCAACTTCGGTTCCATACTGCCATTCCCAGCAAACATTTATCGTCTCGCATTCTCTGCTCTACACGCCCTCGCCGTCAAGTACCACCTCAGCGTAGAAGCTCCTGATCCGTTTCTTAGACTGGAATATCTCGGAGTCCATCTCCGCACCGCGGAAGATGCAATAAAAGCTGGTTGGTCATCATACGAGACACAGAGCAAACACTTCCTCTCACGTGCTGCTTCAGGAGAGTATCCTTTGATATATGTCGCTTCCGGAAATGCGACGTCTGTACTCCAACTCGCAATGGAGGCTTCTGAACTCTCACCGCCTGTTGCGGTGACAACAAAGCTGGATCTTCTCACTGGGGATGATTTGAGGGAACTGAAAAGTTTGACTTGGGATCAGGCTGCGCTGGTTGATTACGTGTTGCTTGAGAGTGCGGGATTCTTTGCTGGGCCAGTGGAAAGTTCATTCACATGGAATGTGGCGCTGGCTAGAGCAGCAGCGAGAGGTGGAGAAAAGCACATTTGTGGGGAAAGCAAAGAGAGTGACGAGGATGGGATTGGGTGGAAGGATGAGTGGTCTGAGATTATGGGTAATGATGCAAGTGGGTTTATGGGGAAACTTTGGCCTTGTATTTAGTCGTTGTGAGCTGTTATACAACTACTTGGTATATGCCCGAAATAATGTTAATTCACTGTTTATGCGGGTTTTAGATAGTTCTACAAATCCAAGGTTTTATAACAAATCATCTTCAAATCTCACAATATTCATTACTTATAAAAGTAAAACAGTGGCAAAGTGCATAAACAACAAATGTACATTATTTACCTATAATAAGAAGTACCAGATGGGGTCTTGCATTTTTGCATGTTTAAACAGACGCGGTCGGGGTGGAGGTTTAATAATTATCGTGCTCTGTTAGTTCCCTGTCACCACAAGTTTGGAAAGGTTATCTCCGGTCGTCCCAATCTTCCGAATGGCTACCCAAGTCTTCCAAAACTCTAACAGATTGCAACCTTTAATACTACTTGGTACATGCCCGAAATAATGTTAATTCACTATTTATACGGTTTCTAAATAGTTCTATCAATTTAGGGGTTTATAATAAATCATCTTTGAATTTATAATATTTATTGCCTATAGAAGTAAGGCGGTGGCAAAGTGTACAAACAATAAATGTACATTATTTACCCATGATACAAAGTAAGGCATTGCGGCGGCCAAGCTAACTATATCCACATTGCTTTCCTCTATTTGTTTTTGATGTTCACAGCCATGGCAATATCTCTCATACGATTCATTAAACTCCTCTGGCAAGTGTTAATTATTACGTATTCCTTGAAAGTATTTAAAATACTTAGGCATTAAATTAATTTCAAAAGATTTAAAGATAAAGATCAGGCGTTAAACGCTTTAACCAAGATATGGGATTTAAGACACTTAAAAAAGATTTATATAATTTCGTTCTTCGTAAACAATAATAACATGTTTAAAAGCAAGGCTGGCTCTAATCTCGGTAAGTCTTCAACAGACAGCGCAAGTTGCTAGTAGGTCCTCTTTCTCGCTCCATGATACAAAGTCCGAAGTCAAATAATAGAAATATTTAAAGATTTAAAAAAGAATCTCATCGGATAATCGAAGTATAATAATTTGTTACTTATGATAGTTTATAATAAAAAGTACAGGATTGTCGTACAGGCACGGCTGCAGCTCGCCTAAACTGCTCTCTTGGCACTGCACACTTTCTAAATAGGATTCTGCCACTGTATACCGCCTTAAGGGAGCACTTCCCCCTTTCACACTCTTTATTTAGATTTTACTTAATTAATCAACATATTTTATTAATTTAAGTGCTTATAAAGCCTAAATCTTATTGCGCACATCAATTATAAGCCCCATAATAAAGCTATTAAATTAATATTCTTTTATACTACGCGCAGCCAATAAGATTAAAGCTTCCTAAGTTTTTTGAAGTTTTTAAGGTTCTGCGAGCTACTTATTGCAAAGTTTTCACCGCTATTTCAACACACCGCTTCTTTAACCCCAACAACCTGCAAAAAAGCCTAAAAAATAATTAGATTTAAATCCTTTAATTGCTCCTTCCTTACTCTTCCTCCTTCCTTTAATTCCTCAAATTCCTTGAATTTTCCCTCACGCTTCAAGCTCTCAAAAGCAACCTCTCCACAATAAACAACAAATCCACAATTAAAAAGCTATTGCTCACCTACAATAAGCGCACCTGGCTTATATGATTTTAAGCTTATAAGGATTTTTATTATTTAAATAAGGTTTGAACAAAGTGTCGTACAGAATCAGGGTGGATTTCGCCTAAAGGCGCTCCAGCCAACGAACGCTGCTTATATAATTAGACTCAAGGGAGCTTCCTCATATAAGGAGCTTCCCCTAACTATCTTAATAAATCAAGACTTTTATACTATATATATCTCCTCCTTGCGGTGCTTGATAATTAAAAGCCATATTTGTTTGTTCTAATAAGCTATTAATACCTTAAAAGCATCTGCAGGTTAAATAAAGAAAAATAGTGTGAAAGAGCATTCACCGCTACTTGGAAAACTTTTCAAAAATCCAACAAACATAACTTTTTTCTTTTATCAAAACAAATAATTCTTTCACGCAGCTAAAATCGTCCCTTCAAAATAATATGTCCTTTTTATATGCTAACAAAACTATCGTAAACAATAACAAAGCTCATCTAATCAAGCAAAGCCATTGGCCATAGTAATAGGTATTATTTTAGTATTATGCCAATTTTCGAAACATTTTCGACTATGTTAATCCCAACGCCAAAAACGCTCCAAATCTCCTAAAGTCTCGATTGGATGCTTCAAAAATTAACGCATATATATAGACCAAAACGAATTATTGCTTTAAAGTTTGAATGAATTTTTTAACAAAAGACCAGAGGAAAACGTATAATAAGTGGATTAACTTAAACAATATAAAAAACACATTTATGAAATTATTTAAGAAGAAGAAGCCGCAGGAGGCAACGTTTTTTAATATTAAGAAAATTTGGGAGGCATGGAATAGAGAGTATTAAGCGAAATTATTTAATTGGACAACTTTTAGCGCTTAATATTAGTACCTTTTTAATTAAATAAATGCCATAATTAGCAAATCAATCCTTATTAACGCTATAAACGAGAATAAGGCAAAGGGCATCTCAAGGCTTTAAACATTGCTTAGGACTTTTAAAAAAGACCTGGCACCGTCAGATTCTTCAATCATAAATGCAATGATTTTAGATTACCAAGCTGTACTAGCACTTGCCAACCTAAATAACACCAATAAAAAAAGAAGCAAAACTAATATAAAAGCTTAATACCGCATATGGCAAAAGCAATACCATCTTGCAAAAGCACACAACATTGCTAATATTAAGGAAGTACTTGGAATTAAGGAGTTTTTTGCCTCGGCGTTTGTTTACGCAAATACATGGGCTGCAAATGCCACTTCAGCAATCACCAGAAACAACACCTTTGGCCAAAAGCATAATATAATATTTAAAGATTATGCTACCACATTCAATGCTAAGCTTAAAAATGCTATGAAGCTTAAAATTAACAATAAAATAGCGCCTAATCAATTCTTTGCCATTCTCGGAAGTTGCTTTAATACGCCAAAAAAAGACAATCATTTGCCTAAGCCAAATAATAAGTTTGGCTCCCATAATAATAACAAGGGAAAAAAGTCCAATAGCAATTGTCCCTGCAAAGGATCACATATAACTAAGCCGATCAAATGCTAAAGGCTTAAATACATTTACAACGGCGGCTGCGCTAATAAAATATGGAATAAGCCAAATAAGATTAAAATTAAAAAATTTTGCTAAAAAGCAAACTCGTCCAATTTTGCTAAATTATGGAAGAAAATTATCAAAAAAGATTGGAAAAAGAAGCCAATTGCAAAAATCACTTAATTTAGCTTTTTCGGCAATCAAGAACGCAAAGAGAAAAAGAAGCAAAAAAAAGGCAATAATAAGGACTTATCATTATCGCCTTTGCTATTAAAAAACAAAAGCAAACTTAAGCTTTTTTTTAATTTCAACGCTGCCATAATCAACCCAAAGCTATTTAATATAAACAAAGCCATGGGCATAAGACAATATGCCGCAAATTTTATTGGAAACGCATACAAGCTTTTTAATAGCACATTTGTCAACAATTGCGGCGCTTAATATTTGATTAATTTAATTAATAAGCTAATCCTTAAAACCTTTATTAAATTAGTTTTAAACAATTATGTGAAAGCGGGAATTTAACGACTTTTAATAATCGGCCAAGGCAAACGAGTTTTCAAGGGAGCTCTCGGGCGCAGCAATAATACAAAATCTGATCTAATACTTAATAACATTGCTATAATTAAAAAGTTCAACATTAATATCATTTTAAAAGCGTTCCTAATACAAAATGGAATTTGGTATTCCGGGAAAAACATTACCTTGCGATATGAAGAGATTAAAAAAAATATGATAATGCAAAAACTAAAGCGGAAATATAATTTAATCTTTTTTAAATACAAGCCTATTCATTGCTTATTATCCCAACCTGCATATGTGTATAGCCTTATAACCCTCCAGCGCGCCCCAATCATAATGTACCCAATTTTCCATTATAGCTTAAATCAAAGTTTTCAATTAATAAAAAAGCCTCTTCGCTTGCGTTTAGCAACGCCGAAAATATAGCACCTAAAAACAAGCCACCTTAAAAAAGAGGCGCTATGGGCGCTTTTGCAAAATAAAAAGGGAGTCCAATTTTATGATATTTTTAGGACAATATATAAAAATTATGCTATCACGCACGCCAAAAACGTTATATCAAAACGGGAATCTAAAAACAAAGCCATAAGGCCGTTTTATAGAATCCTATGGGATTTATTCAATTTCCCCCCAAGCTACAACTGCACCCAATGGCTACTAATCATTAAAAACAAATTCAATGGCAAGATTTTTGACTAAACAATCTTTAATAAATTGCATAAACATATTATGCCAATGCTTTAGAACTTTAAACACTAAATAATGCGTCAATATGGACTATTAATTAATATTATTCAATATAATAATAATACTTCTATTATTGCAATTAAAAATACAATTTAATATCAAAAATAAACAAAGCTTAAAAGAATTAAAATTGAGAATCCCCTAACATATATCAAAAAGCCTATTAGCAGCTTAAAGCGCGCAAAATAGGAAATTATTATTAAATTGATTAAAATGCGCAATTGGGCGAACCTGCCATACAAATTATACCCAAAAATGTGCCATGCCACGATCTATCTCTACAACATAAGTCCTCTTGCATGATAAGGCATAAAAAGTCCAAACCAAGTACTTCAGAAGTGGTTCCGAAGCTACTTTCGATAATACAACCCATTAATTGTAAAAAAGCTTTCGACCAATTTAAAACCAAACTAAAGTAGGACATACGCGTACGAGGCATGTGCATACCCAATAAAAGATGATAAAAAAGCCGGAAAAAATAAGAGAGGCTTTAAAGTCTACCCCAAAAAACATATCAGATACTTAATTAGCTACGTTGCCTCCAACATATATAGGATCTGAGTGCCCCAGCTGCGTCGTATCATTATAACACATAATGTCAGCTTTAATAAGACGAAATTTTATTCTTTGGAAAACGAGAAATTAAATGGCCAATCGGCTTTAAAGCTTAAGAAAGTCATTATGCAAATGAAGCAGAAAGAAATCGCTTTAAATGTAGAGATCACCAAAAACAATGGCATTAAGCATATTGCAAAAAAACGCCCAAACGCACGAAATCCTATTATTATTAAAAAAAAAATAATAAAATTATTTAAAAACAAAGCTCTAATGCTTCCTCAATCGCCGCAACCATTAATAAATGCACCAAAAGCGCTACCTCTGCTACCACCAAACAAGCCCATAAGTCCACCATCTTCACCAATACCATTATAAAAGCTAATACCTTTGCTAGTAGAAGCTCCGCAAGTACAGCCAAAAACAAAACTTATCCCATACCAAAGCTCGGGGATAATGAAGCATAAAAATCAAAAAATGCTAGGAAACGAAATGTCCCATTACAACAACAACAGTCATGCCAAAAGTCAAAACTTAGGGGTAAAAAGCAATGAAGTAATGGTTTCGTATATTAAAAATAATAAAAATAGCAGTGGAATTCTAACTCCCTATTAAAAATTAAATCAAAGTGTTTCAAAATTAGCTAAAGATCATATGCTAAAAGCAACAGATTAACACGAAAATCTTATTCAATTTAAGAAAAGCGCTTTATGTAATAATCAAACCAAATTTGATACAAATAAAAAAGCGCGCCAAATTACTTACCCTTAAATCATACTATTAAGCCAATAATCACAAAACCTTAAGCAATAAGTCCCCCAATTATTAAAAAGCCCCTTTATAATAATTAAAGCAAATGCAGCGCTAACAGCACAACAATTCCGTCAGCAATAATAAAAGCAAAAACGCAATCGTTTAAATGCAAAAAAAGATGCTTAAAAAAAACAAGAACATTTCACTACATAAGGCCATTACTCTTTTATAGCAAAACCAAAATAAAATAGCCACTCGCGCATAAGGGAATTTACAAACACCTTTTAAAACAACAATCCCACATAAGGCAATGGCTTAAACATAATCACAATACATGCAATAATAGCATTCGCTATAATAAATGTTAAGGGAATAGGAGCAACTGCGAATTTCACTATTGCCTCATTCTTACAAAACCTACATCAAAGAAAGCTTCCCAAAGTACCAAAGAATTAAAAAAAGCTTAATAGCCACCTATAAGGTAAGCAGTTTAAGAAAAACGCAGATTGAGAGATTGCTAATTTAGAAGCTCAAAACTGCTAAAAAGTAATTCCCAAAAAAGACGCCAAAACACCACCGATACCCTTAAAATGGGTTTTCATATATAAAATAAATTTAGAAGAAATCCTCAAATAATGCAAAGTATGCATTGTTGTTTAAGAAAATATGCAAAACAATTCTATTATTTTTTTAACATATGCGGCGACGCTTACAACGCGCTTATTTAAAATTATTATAACGCTTGCGGCATAATTTGATTTAGAAATTAAGCAATTCAATGTGATCAACGCTTTTATTAATATAAGAAGGGATGAAAGAAATGCCCCAATCTCTTATTATTTATTGAAAAAATGAAAATCGCTTAGCAATATTATTAAAATCAATAAAGCATTATATGGCTTAAGAAATTCCCTAGCTTTATAATATGGAAACTTTGCAACAATACTTAAAAAGCTTAAATTCACCCCCTTAGCAAAAGAGCCATATATTTTTACAAATAAGAAGCGAACAGTTTTTATAGCATTTTATGTTGACAATATTTAAGTGCTATATTATGCATCAAATGCCAACAAAAAATAAGCAATCATTAATAGGTTACATTCAGCCTACAATCTCATAATACTCAAAAATATGAAATGGTTTTTGGGGGTGCGCGTAATCAAAGACCGATAAGTAAAGTCTATGTTTTTAATGCATAATACTTATATTAAGAAAATAGCTCGAAAGTTCAACATATCAAAGGATATGTGCCCCAACACGCCATTGCCTTATTATAAGCTTATTAAAAACGCTGGAATCGCCATATTAAAAAAAATTAAGAAATATTAAAAAAAGATTAGGTCGGTTTTGTACACCACCATTATAATTAAACCGGACATAGCCTTTGCAACTTCGCAGCTATTACACTTTTTAACAAACCTCAGCGCCAAACATCTTTAAGCTATCAATTAAACGCTTAAATACCTATTTGGCTTAAAATTTTTAATTATAATTTACTAATATAAAAATCGGAAAGCATACTTACTAATCGCATCAAACGCCTTCTTTGCGGACAACTTAGAAACACGGAAGTTGTTGCAAGGATTCCTAATTATGCTATTCGAAGGAGCAATTATTTGGAAAGCTTCAAAACAAAATACAATAACAATATTAACAATAAAGGCAGAGTTGCTTGGGGTAAAATGTACGGCAAAGGAAATCATAGCACTTCAGCGCTTTTTTAAAAAGCTGGCATTTAATATGGGAACTTCGTGGAACATATTCTATAATAATAAACAAATTATTCGGCTAATCGTTAAAAAGAATCAACGAATCTTAACAAAGCTAAAGCATATTGATATATAAAACATGTGGCTATGACAAAAGCATAAAAAGGGGAGTTTTCAAGTAATATACCTCCCAATCAATAATATGCCGGCCGATGGCTTAATAAAAAACCTGGCCTAATAAAAGTTTAAAGTATTTATTGCGCTCCTAAACTTATAAAATGCTCAAGCCATTATTAAAAAGCTTACAAAAGCTAATGCTTAAGCACAATTTCACTCATTACTTTTTATATATCACTTTAAATCACAATTACAAAAAGACAACAAAACGCAAATAAAAAGTTTGATTAATTAAGGGACCCAATCCCAAGCTGCAACTTCTAAATTGCAAAACCGCTTAAAAAGAACACCCAAAATTTAATAAAAACGCAAGAATAACGTTCCCAAGCTGCTACTTATAGGTTGCAAAGCCACTACTACTTGCTCACAAAAAAAAAAATAAAAAGTTCACCAAACGCCGGGCAGCTCCAACCAACACATCAACCTTGGCCAAGGCAAAGAAGCAGGCGGCGGAGCGCGCAGCAACCTCTGCGGCTAAGGGGCGAACCCCAGCAGCAGCACCACCAGCACCACCTACCCCAGCTCCAAAAACAAAAAGAAAAGGGGGCTTGGCGCTTTCCCAACAAGGGGCGGCTATATTCAAATCAAAAATAATCTAAAATCAACAAGGTTCAATATACCAGCGGGCAAACCAACAACAACTCCCTCCCCAACATTAACACCAGCATCTTCTTCCTTTTTCTTCTCCCCCTCCAAAGCGGCCTTAATAGCGCGGCGGCGGGAAGTAAAAGCTTACAAAAATCAGCAAAAGCGCTCCACAAATTCAAAGTCAACCGCTTCAAACAACAAAAATTAGAAAATATATACGCAAAAGCTTTTTAAAATAGCTCTTGCCACTAAGTAGGCGGCAAAAAAGGCGGCGGCAGCGGCAGGCGTAAAAACACAACCAGATTTATTGTTTTTATAATAACAAAAATAGCGCATCAACAACACCTTATTGCGGCAAGGTTTGCCAAAAGCACTTCTCATACCATCGCAAATGCAATAAAAGCAAGGTACCACCTAAGCATCCCCTACTATGGCAGCACAACAAAGCATCGCAGCGGCCATGCAAAATGGTGATAATAATATGGCAAGGCGGGGCAAAGCGGCGCGGAGGTTCTAAAATTTCAATCAATTATACTCAATAACTTGATCTCCAGCTTCTAAAGCTTTAAAACACCAAAAGTCTTTTTAAATTAACAACAAAGGGTTTCTTACGATTTTCTTCTTCTGCCTTGCGGCAGCAAAATTCTTAAAAAAAGCGGCGCAAGCGGCCCGGGAAATCTTCTTAGCCATATTTGCTAATTTTGCATAAAAGTAATTGCTAAAAAAAGAAGGAATAATTTGGGGGACTTACCTCCTTATATATAACCTACAAATTTAGCACTACCAATTATCAATTCGCATTACTTTCTATTATTTCTAAGCTCTTATTATCTATCATATTTATTTCTTTGCATTATTTGCTTTGCTTTCACTTTTATTATTGCTTAGCCAAAGGGGTGTGTCGTACAGAATCAGGGTGGATTTCGCCTAAGGGCGCTCCAGCCAACGAACGCTGCTTATGTAATTAAACTCAGGGGAGCTTCCTCATATAAGGAGCTTCCCTTGACTACCTTAATAAATCAAGACTTTTACATTACACATATCTCCTCCCTGCGGTGCTCGATACAAAGCTTAATCCAAATGCTCCCAATTTAATAAGCCCATTAAACACAAAACCAATTGCTTCAACATTCCTCATTATTAAATATAAGATTAATAACACATAAAAAGCCAAAGCAATAATCAAGGCTTAAATTGCTTAAGAAAAAGATATTAAAAACCTTAAGGCTAAGGGAGCAAAGCCTAACAAAGCGAATTATAAGGTAGCAATCCTAAAAAAGGTTGCAGCTAGGTTCAAGCTGCTTTCGACAAAGTATTCAATATTTATGCCCTTTTAAAACAAAAAAGCAAAAAATTATAAAGCCGCTATAAAATGGGTTTAAGAGCATGTTAATAATAATATTTATAGCGCTATCTCCCTAAAAAGCAAAAACACCTACGGGCGCAATTGGACTATTCAATAATTAATGCAAATCCTTTGATAAGATTATGCTCCTTTAGCTTTAAATATTTTAATTTGAATTAAGGAGAATTACACTGCAATGCTTTATAAAGCAACCTATTAATAAATCAAGCCTACCATTTGGATTTAGGAATGGAAATATGCTTATTAAAAGGCGCTTCTTTATAATTTGGATTTTATAATAAGGGATTTAGCAACTCACACCTTTTTAAAAACAATAAAAGTTCAATTAGCTCCTCAATAGGCGCAACACAAATCCGCCAAGCTTTAAAAAAACATCACCCTAAAAAAACCTCACCCAATCACTCTAATCTAATACAATATAATGTTTGCAACTTTAGCTAAACGATCGCAATTCGAATTGTCCTTTAAAAAGCCCATTAAGTTATATTCAATTGCTATTCTTAATAGCAAATTAAATGCTTTCAATAATAATAATACATCCTCTTCTTCTTCTTGCTCTTGCCCCTCCAAATCAGGTAGCTCTTTTTGTGGAATTGCGATATCAACTGAGGAGGAAGTGCAGGAAACACGTGATTAAAAGACGATTCTTGAATTGCTTGAGGAGCGAGTGAGTAGAGCTTAAGGCTCCTTATATACACTGTAATAGGCCTTCTAGAGCATTCCACTTATGTCATTGATTATTAATAAGCCACGTAATAGCTTGCGTAATGGCTGACGTGTTTACATCATGTGACAGCTAAGCGAAGCTAGGCGAAGGCTCTGGAAACATCCAAGTGGCGATGATTACAAATCCAACACGCCCCCTTAATCAGAGCCTAATAAGTTAATAAACTTAAAAGACTAATAAGCCGGTTTTAAAACCGAGCTTATTTAATATTAATAAACCAGTTTTTAAAACCGAATTTATTAATATAATAAAAGAGTGGAAATATTTTAATTAAATCCTTCACACTTAGGTTACCCTTTAAAATAAAATAACTACATAAAGGCCAGATTTAAATCGTGGCATTCTGACAATTTCGACTCTTATAAGTCAAAAAGCTTTGCTTTGTTAAGCTAGCTGTAAATGCTTGATAAATTCCGAGTATTTAGGCTTATCAAGAGCTTTAGTAAAGCCGTCGGCTTTTTGATTTAAAGTACTTATATAAATAAGGTCAATAATGCCTTTACTTATTAAGTCTTTAATATAGTGATATTTAACGGCTATATGCTTAGTCCTCTCATGAAATTGAGGGTTCTTAGCTAGTAAGAGAGCGCCGTTATTATCAGTATATACAGGGAATTTATCTTGCATATAATAGCCTAATTCAGTTAAAAGCTGTTTAATATAAACTGCTTCTTTAATAGCTGAATTAATAGCTATATATTCGGATTCTGTCGTACTTTATGCTATAATACTTTGAAGCTTTGACTTCCAGGATATTAAGCAATTTCCTATGTAAAAACAGAATCCACTAGTCGATTTAGCCGTACCTATGTCTCCTACAACAATATTTATTTCATTTGGCGCCCAAATGAGTTTTATTTGGTGGGTGCGGCGGCCGGGAAGTACATAGGTGGCAAGAAACTCATTTGAAGGCCAATTAAGACAAATAGGGGTAAAATATATTCATTAACAACACCCCTCACATAATGTTTAATTACTTAATAATATCGCCCAAAGCGCTATCCATTACATTAAATAAAATAATCCATTTGAATTTCATATATAATGTGTTGATATATAAAAGCAATGGGTATCGCAAAGCAATTGCTTCAAATGCGCTTAGCAATCACTTACGCAAAATCCACAATACTTTAATTAAGCTGCAATAGCAAATTAAAAGCTATATTAAGCAATTTAAGGTTTATTTCAATTATAATTATAAGACTATGATATTATCATTGAATGAAAATGCAGTTTGGCCCATTATATATGGGCCAATTAATGGATTTTAGTGCAAGCGCTGCCTATTCAAATTCGTAAACCAATTCATCACACAATAGCATTGCAACCAAGAACATAATCTTAAACAAAAAAAAGATAAAGAATTATTAAAAAGTGTTTGATTACAAACATGGTTTCAAAACCACTAAAAGCAATATTAGGTGATGAATAAGAACAAGAAAGGGCAGGCCAATGCCAATTCTGCCAGCGTTCTTATTAGCAAAAATATTAAAATTAATTTAAATGAAAAAGAATTTACTAAAAATGCTTTTGAAAAGTTTAATTCGCAGCTATTATTAAAGCAATTGAAGCAAAAATATCAATAATACAATGCCAACAAAAAACAGCAAAAGCTGCAATTGCCAAAAACAATTTCACCAATCAAGAACAACAGCTGGCTGCATTTTATTAGGTGGAATAGCGTATTAAGTGCTTTAAAGCATAATATTCAAAAAACATACCACTTCATTTGAAAGCCAAAAAAAGCGGAGGTTAAATTGAAAAGGGTTTTGCAAGCGTGGGATCAAATTATCAACCGCTATTTAAATACGCTAAAAGATATTAATAATATTAATATTTTAAAGTAGCTGCAATCACCGCAACAAAAAGAGCTAGCGGATTAACTATTTTAATTACCATAATTTGAATACACGCTTATTAAGTATAGCGGATTTTGGCATTACTTTTTTTGTTATGCATTTTGTACTGCCTCGCAAAATAAGTGAAAAAAATCAACCAAAATAAATATGTGGTTTACGTCTAATCAACGTAAATTGATTTATCAAATGCGAAAATTGCTTTGAATTGAGTTTGATAATAGATTTAATGAATTTATCAAACCTAAAAAAAGAAATGCCAAATTAATAAAAAAGCTAATAAAATTTTGTTTTATAATAATAAAGCAAGATTTGCAATATAAAAAAGTATATTAATTATTGCTGATGCAATTTTTAGCAATTATAAGCATTAATACTGCAGCCAAAACGCTTTAAAATGCATTCACATATACGCCCACATTTGTAGCCGCATTATGAATCAATCAATTGCTTATGCTTAAAATGGCCGTGTTATTAAAAAAATGGCGGGAATTAAAAATACCAGCAAAAAAGAATATCTTATTTATTAAAAACCAAGTTAATAAAGTACGCCGGAGATATTTATGCTTATTATTTTATAATCCAACATCCAATATCTTGAGTTAATTAGCCATAGGTTAAAAGCTTAATAAAGCTTATAGCCAATCACCCAACATTTATTAGGCCAATAAAAATATTATTGTATATTGCAGCATGCCAATTTTACTTTTCAAACTCTAGCTTTTGGCTTAGGGTATTATTACAAAGGCTGAAGAAGCATTAAATAAGCTAATATTTGGTGCATCACTCCTTGACATCAATCTCAGTTTTATTATTAACCCATTGATTAGCACTTTTAATAATTAAAAAAGCGGGTATAGCTTATTTCATAATAAGCGCATCCAAAAGCTCAAAACATTAAATCTTATGCTTAAGCGTAGCATCAACGCATCAAAAGATTAAAGGCTTTATAAGCAAGGTCCTAATGATATTATAAATTACAATAATTATAATATTAAAAATTATTTAGCTAAAAAAAGAAGGATGCTATGGAAAGTAATGATTAATATGCAAATCGATTCCGGGCAGCCTGCTCAAAAGCCAAAAATTAATTCAATCAAAATCTGAACGAGTGTATATTTGCTATGGAATCTCCGCATCATTAATAGCCGCATGGCTTTTATTAC
This sequence comes from Helotiales sp. F229, assembly GCA_002554605.1. Lineage (NCBI taxonomy): Eukaryota > Fungi > Ascomycota > Leotiomycetes > Helotiales > Helotiales sp. F229. Next base: position 1,822,928 of record MXAW01000017.1, read on the forward strand.
CAAATATAATAAGAGCCATAATATTCAAAAAGTATTATATTATGTGATTCAATTTTTGCTAAATTGGCTTAGGCAGGTATTAATAAAATATATTATTTATATTAATCCATTTGCGCATCCATTGCCAATAAACAAATAAAATAATAAATTTCTCTTCTTGGGACCATTTGGCCCATGAACCGGCGCCAAGGGGACTAAGACTTTGATTAAAGCAACAGAAAAATATTTTGGTGTCCGTTTGACATAAAAAGCATGAAAATAGGTGGACATCGGCTTTAAGGATTGGCTTTTATACAAGGAAATAAAGGTATTTAAAAAAAAGAAAAAGGATAATAATAACAAAAATGATAAGAAAGAATTTGAGAATCTGGAATTAAATACGCTATCTTATATAATAAATCAATAATCTGCACATAATTCCCGGATTGCTTAAGCATATTATGTTGTTAATAGCAACTTTTTAAGTGGGCTAAGACCAGCGCTTATTTATGCATACAAAACGGCGTCTTTTGCATAGCATAATATGCTGGAAATGGGACTTTTAAGGGACATGAGGTTAAAAGCTAGCAAACATTAATAAAACATGAGTGATTTGCTTAATGTGAATGAAAATAAAAAATCCCAATTTGGAAAAACGCCGTTTTTTTAAAAAACCATTAAGAAAAAGAATAATATTGCAAAGCAAATCCAAACCGGGCTAACAAAGTTGTTTAAACTACAAAGCGCTTCATAATTTATTAATTAAGCAAAAGCATTGCAAATCATCTTGCGACGGCCAAAAACATTAATAATGGTCTTGCCAATTAATAAAAGGAAATTTTTGCTTTATATGCTACCGGCTATTTTATTATTTAATAATATTATGATTATTATTATCTTATACATTAAATTGCTTAATCATTTGCTAATTTATGTTATAAAGCATGGGTTGGATTGCATTTGCTAGCATTATAACTAAATGGGCCAAGCCAATCATCAGTTAGTTTTAGTCAGCGCTGATTTGGCTATGAATAAGCTTTTTATTAAATACGCAAACTAATTAAAGAACTTAAAGCACATTTTTTTTAATAAAGCACATTATGCATATATAAAGATTTTATTTTAAAAACAGCTGATCAAATTATGGCGATTGCAGTATTTTGATGCTTTAACGACATTGCTAATGGCAATATTGCCCAAGGCGCTAAAAGGAATATTATTTAATTGCATGCTATTAAGCAAGCTGCATATTATCATTTATTGGCAGCCCATATGGCGGAAAATGATTTAATATAAGATGGTAAATAATAAGGGGGCATTAATAACGAACATTATTGCTGGCATGATGCAGAAATTATTAGCTAATTTTGTTATAAGGCAATGTGGAATGATATACATACAAAGCTATGAAATTAATTAACATCTACAAAAGAAGCTTTATAAAGCTGGGCTTAATGTCCCGTTTTATAAAGCTATTGCAGATAATAAATCGGAAATTTTCAAGACCTGGGATAAGGGCAAAGGAGAATGGATTATTGCTATTAATGCTTTGGGGATTGGCTTGAATGTGGCCGGGGTTACTTACATGATTCATTTTGATCGCCCATATGGGATAACAAACTTTGTACAATAATCTGGCTGTGATGATTAAGGCAGCATTATTAGCCATTTTATTGTGATAATTAATTTAAAGGCAATTAGCTTAAATAAACGCTTTAAAGTGCTTTCGCGTAATTTGGTGGATGCCATTAAAAAAAAGGCATTAACAAGATTTTTAAATATTACGGGGTATTAAAGGAAAGCTATTGCAGCATATATGAATAAGCCAAATAATATAAAAATTGCTAACTGCAAAAATATTAATAAAATTTGATGTGATTATTATATGAAGGCATTTTAATATGATTTATTGCAATTATTGGAGTTTTCGGGTTTGGAAATAAATAAGAAAGAGCCAATTGGCTTTAAAATAATTGCAAAGCAATTTTGGGTAATTGGTAAAGAATTGGATGCTATTATGAGAATATTGAATAAGCTAGGAAAATGATGCGTTTATTATAAAGTAATATTTAAGGGCACAATTATAAATAATGGATATAAGTATGCAAAATATTAAAAAGCGGTAAAGAATTGATATAAAGCTGATTTTGCGTTTTGGAAAAAATGGCGGAAAAGATTTAGATTATTAAAAAACGAATATTCGCACTGCTGGCATTGCGGACTATTGCAAAGCATATGTTTAGCTATAATGGAACCCGACGCCAAGTGTGCATATCCCAAAACCATATTTCCTATCATATTTTTGCTTTTTAAGCATAATCAATTAGATTTCAAGCTCCAAAATAAGTTTGGTTTCCAAGGGAAGAGCAAGGCAAATTTTATGATTTGGCTTAGGCGGGAAGAGGTGTGTTTTGACGGGAAAAAGACTCCAATTAATAAAATATTTTGGTGGTTTGTATTGAAATACAAAACCCAAAAAGCCAGGGCTATTCATGAAACAACAGGAAATTGGCAATTAAAAGCAGCGTTAGCAAAAGATATTATTTAAAATGCAATTAATATAGCGCCAATTAAATGCGAAAATAATTGAAAGAATATGCTAAGCACATCGCCAAACTTTCAATCATAGCCCATAGCTGCAATTATTATTAAAACAAAGGATAAGCGCAATAAAATATAATAAGTAATAAAGTAATTAAGCAAATATTGCATTTATTGCAAGCTGATAAGTGCTTTAATTAAAAGCTCACGCTATTGGTATGAAACTTATTTACGGCAGCCGCTGTTTGAAGATGGGTGTAAGTATTTGGAGTATATGGATTGGCATGATGGCGTTGATGAGCATAGGGTAGGGAGGTGTTGGAGCTATAAAGAGGACATTAATGGTTATGATGTTTGGTCAAATTTGAAAATTATATGCTAATATGCCCATATTATGCTCTTAGCATTATTCATTTTATAAAAGCAAGGGTGGTTAAGGAAGTAAATGGATAATAAAGGGCATTTGTTTAATTTGGCAAAAATAGATTTGCAAAAGTGATTAAATAAGCCAAGTGCTGTTGGGAAGAGATTTTGTAATTAAGCGGTAAAAGCGTTTGAGGCGTATGCTATGGAATTTAGCAGAATAGAATAAATAACAATATTATAATAGAACTTTGATATAAGCATTTTGTAGATAAGCATACCTGATTAATAAGCATTAAGTTTTGGGTCCCCTTTTTTTTAGGTGAGCCAAATAAGCATACCCTGCTAAAAGCATATGCTTAGATAAATAGGGTCCCGATCTATAATACATACCTAATTTTTACTTTAATATGCTTATAAATAAGTTAAATGACGCGAAATTAGTGGTTAAAAGCCTATATTTATAGAAACCTAAATCTTATAATTATAATAACTAATAGCCTAAAACTAAATCTAATTAACATTCGATTAATTATTTAATTTTAGGAATTATAATATTCAAGCGCTTAAAATTATAGCGGCTGATAGGCTATGATCCTTTTAGGTTTTTAGGTTTTGGCACCTTTTATATAAGCATATTTTTTTTATAAGCATATAAATACTATTCCCAATGCTATGCTTATATTAAGATTTTATTGTAGTATATTATGGGTTTTATCCTAATTTTTAGCGGTTATAGAAGTTGAATTTAGGGATTAATAAAATTTGAGTTTTGGATTTAAAGGTTAGATTTAGAAGTTTATTTGCAAAATATTATAGTTTATTGCTGTGAAAATTGCCATATAATTTGGGTATAGATATTTATGCTTTTAAATGAATAAATTTCTTATTAATAATTGGTTGATAGCTTAAAAGCAATATTTTTTGATATAATCATATTTATTAATATATATCCACTTCCCCCATTTTTATAATGCAATTTTTTTATTTTTTTATAAGATGCTAATTTGCCATGGCTTTAATACTATCACCAATATTTACTTCTTTTTATACACGCGCAATCCAGGTGCTTTTAGAAATCATTAGTTAAATTATTTATTATGCTGGCTTATATATATTACTTTTAGGCTATTCAGGTGCTTGTTATGCATTCATAGCTTACGTTTTGTTAGCTTTTTGAGAAGCCTACTTTAGGCAGAAGAGCGGGTTTAATTTTAATGGCAAACGCGCTATGCCATATAGGCAATTTTAAAAACGCAATCAGCAATTTTGCCGCCGGTTGCTTGATATTTGACCCATAATCAAGGAAGCCCTCAATTTCCCGGATTTGCAAACTTTTGTACAATTTTTCATTAATGGCCCAGGCCGGCAAGATGCCTAAGCCATTACATTTAGCTAATGCTTAGCTAATATTATATATATTCGCATTATTTATTAAAACAATTGGGCTATGCAAAATTGGGAATATAATATTCATTATGCTTATAAAGCATTTGAATTGCTAATAGCCAACTTTGATCAAATGCGCCTATAACAATTGCAAATCCATATTATAAGTCATACGCTGCTATTTAATATAGACTCCGCAGGAATTTAAAGCCTTTTAAAGATTTGTAGCTTGCAGACTGCTATTTTAATAAATGGCCTTAGCAAGATTTATTTAGCTGTTCACAAAACTTTAAAAAAAACGTTTTTGCTGGCCTAGGTCGGAGCCTTAAAAACCAATCGGCTTGGAAAATCCAGGCCCTGATGATTGGCTTGCTTATGTTGGCTAGCAAAGCAAAGATAAAAGGGTGGGCTTTGGAAATGCAGCGCAAAATAAATTCTTTAAATATATAATATTATTATTTCTTTTATGCTTTTTATATTATTATAATATGATTATTTCATTTTGGCTTCCCCATCCATTAAAGTAGAAAAACGTTTAATATTTGCAATAGCTTTAGGGGATAAGTAATAATTAGGGTTATGCGCCTTTTTGATATGCTGCCAATGATTAGAAATAAATATATAAAGCAATTATTCCTCCCATCTTATTTCCTGCTTTTTTCAATTTCCACCCACGTTTTTTGGCAATCAATTTACTTTTTTAAAACACATCCTGGCTTTTTATTAATTAATCACATAATAAAAACCAAGGAATTGAAGCAGTAAGTTTATTAAAATTATATTGCAATAAGTCTAAGGAGTATTAAATGCATATATAATATTTTATTGAAAGGTGAACTTTAAAAGCAAAGTATGGGTGTATTATAGATGCTGATTTAGTAAAACAATTGGATAAAATGCAATTATTATTTAGTCTTTGCGGCCTTAGCCTAATAAGCAATCCCCAAAAGCAATATTTGCGCTTTAAATAGTAATTGATTTAGCACTGGTTGCGAAATGACCAAATATGGTTATTTAAAAAGTTTGGAATCATGAATGCGTTGCTATGCTATTATTAATTATTTTTTTGATAGTTCTGTTTTTATTTTGGTTTACAATGGGCACGTAATAGTTTTTCCCAACATTTTGTAGGATGATTTAATGCAATATGCCTATTAAAAAAGAAAGAGAAGATTCTTAATTTTGATTATTTGCAAGGAATTAAATGCTTACATTTTCAAATCCTTTATTATCCCGTAAAGTAAATGTGCCAGCTTTGAACTTAAGAATATTAAACCTAAAGAATATATTAATATAAACTTTTTAGAACTAAGCGTAGGTGTAAATAATAGTAAAGTAAAGTTGGTTAATATGTAATATTTATGTGACACTTGCACTAATCTTAGCATTATAAGAAGTAGTTTTTTTATTTAATAAGGTACCTTGGAAGGCGTAATCAATATTGCTTATAATAATGTTGTCCTGCGGATTTATTGTACAAATCCGGCCGATTGTTTATTGTGTAAGGTCTTGGCGGCGCTTTTAAGTAGTATTTTATGTTAATTTAAGTGTTCTTTTAAAGGCTGCAAAATAGGGGTAAACCATATATGAATGTTATTTTTGACCTTGTTTTGGATTATTTTCCGTACCGCTGCAATTGCAGCTTGTATAGCTGGATAAAGAGCGCTTCTTGCAGCGCTAATTAATGCATAATTAGCATTATATAAACATAGGTAGCAGCTATTTTTATTTTTGTTTTAATAAGATATTTTGGAGGGAATTTTTATTTATAAATTAATTGGAACATTAATAGTTATGGAACTAGTATCTGAGTGAACGGTAACGGGCTATATTAACAATTAGTACTTAAATTAGCTTGTATAAAAGCTGGACAAGCATATATAATGCGCTTGTGAAGAGCTGGGATCAAATCTTTTATAATATTATTATTGCTTAAAATATTTATTGCAATGCCAGGAGCAGCAAGAGTAATTGAGATTACGAGGGCAATAAGCATTAAAAATAAAGATTGCATATTAAATAAATAATGCCTGCGTTTGTGAAAAAGTATGTTGAATTTTAAAAAGTTGGATTGCTTGATAATAGTATATGCGTTATGATAGAAAGTAGAGGTTGTTGCATTTTAAAATAAGTTAAATATTTAACCTACGGGCTTTATTGCCATTTTTATATTTTTAAAGGTTTTGCTATAATATGTTTAATTTACCTTTTATTTTTGGAAGGAACAATGTACGCTACTTTCTTTTTTACTAATTAATATGAATAATGAAACCTGGGTTTTTATTTTTTTATGAAAGCATAGGCAGGGTTAAAAAAAAGTTAATATATAAATCTTTTGCAAATTATAATTATGCTAAAGAAAAGTCAATTTATATAAATTCAAGTGATTAGTTCTTAACCTTTTTAAATTATTTTTAAGTCTTAAAATATTCATAATAGCTAAAAGCTATATTCATCTTTTTTGACCTCGGCTTCCCGGTCTTAGCATATTTTCTAATTAAGGCGAAAACAAGGGTTTATTAATATAAGTATATTTATGCAAGAATCCCATTAGTGGCTTTGGCCTCCGCGCCTAAGTTTGGCTTTAATTGCTTTTAACTTTCCAACTTTTTCTTATTTTTTATTGCCTTTAATTTTCCAATTTTTTCTTACTTTTTATTGCCTTTAACTTTTCAACTTTTTCTTATTTTTTATTGCCTTTTTTAAGTTAGCGGCATATGAGCCCCCTTAATGCATTAGCAAACTTTAAAAAGCATAATTAGCAATCCCGGCTAGGAAAAGAGAGCTAAAAAGCGGAAATTGCCGTTTGAATTTGAGGATAGCATATATTAGGATTTTAGTTTAAGATTTAGGAAAAGGAGACGAAGGGTTACAAAGCAGCAAAAGAGGATGCCAAGGTTTAAAAACGGTGAAGTAATAATAGAAAGCAGTTAAGATAATGATGTGGCCTTATTAAGCAGCCTTGCTTATTTTGAATTAAATTAGGAAAAGTTTAAGGAAGGTTGATGATTTATTTTTTATTTTTAATTAAATCCAATTCAATTTTATTTACTTGCCCATTTATTGGTTGCCTTGCCAAAGCCACAAGAATAAAAGGGGATAAATCTTTTTATAAGGCTACCCGCAAAATCGCGCAATTTAACCATAAGTGCTAAATTAGAATAGGTTTAGCGTGTCCGCGATTTTGCGTTCGCAATATTGCGGGGTAAGAATAGTGATTAGTTATTTATGTTAATTTTAATTTAGACGCTATAAACTGCAATTGATTAATATTGGATATTGCTATTATGCTTAAATAATAGAACCATAAGCCAAAAAGGGCGTGGTTACTTAATTTTAAATAAATAGGTTATGCAATTAAAATTAATACTTTAGATATTATAAATGCTATTAATTATAAATATATACTTTTTATTATTTTACCTTAATGCGTTGGCTGATAATACCCTTTTGAAGTTGGGAACTTTGTGGTTAATTTTGGGGTGGCTTGCTTAATTTTCCTAATTGAATTTTGAACATAAAATTTAACCCTTTTTGGAATTTCAATTAAAAAACTAAGCGGTTTTAAGGCTAGCGCCGTCTGAAATAAAACATACTTGAATGTTAATCTTTGGAATAACCCACTTAATACAAATCTATAAGATTATAGAAATAATATCTATTTTTGCCTAATTTATTTGAGGCCGCAAGCCAAAATATAGCTCTTAGGAAAAGCGGCGCCAAGCTAAAAATGCTAAAAACCAAGGGAAATATTAGCAAAAGCAATTCATAAATCAAATTATAGCATTTCAAAATGTTTTTTAAGCAGCTTTTAAACTGGTCCAAAACCTGCAAAATTTAATATAATTTAATAATGATTTCCCTCTCGCTTATCCTTGTGATATTCAATCTTTAGCAGGCTATAATAACAGATTTATTTCTTTGCAAATTAATAATGAGTTTAAAAAACTCCTTCTGCCATTAAGTTCATTTTTAGGTTCAGCTTTTATGGATATATTAAAAATTAAATTTTGCGAATTGAATATAAAAGACCTTATTCATAATTCTTATTTATAATTCCTAAATGGACTTGGGGTCAAATCCGTTTATTTCCTCATATAACCCATTAGCGTGAATTTGCCAAGAGGGTCAAATCCATTTACCCAAGTCCATTTATTAAGATTACGCCCAAACAAGGTCAAATGCGGCTTAAATTTGAGTATGTATTGGCCCCAATATATGCAACATCAGCCCCGTTGAGATTTTTACCAAAACCCCATTAAAAGGCCAATTTTACAAAAAAATAATTATTATTATTTATTTTTAATAAAAAAAGCAGGTGCATAAGCCAAATCAGCCCAAATATTAATTGTAAGCATAAAATAGGTATAAACATATAAATGCATAAAATGGGAAATTGCGCCAGCTATTACGCGTATAAAGGCAAAGCGTGGATTTATAATGCGGCAAGGAAAGCAATATGTAAAATAATTTAAATAACGTAAAAAATAAAAGATTTCCAATCAAACAAATTAAATTAATTTAATATGCATTCATAAAATAAATTCATTTATTTATTTCCCAGCATAAAAAGTTATTATGTATTCCAAATGCTAATATGCCGTATTACCCAATCATATTAATGCCCATTTAAAGGATAAAAGGAAGCATAAGGCCATGAAAGCCAATTAAGAATATATTATGCGGGCAATTCAAGGCATTTTGGGTTTAAAGACCAAAAGTATGGAATTGAATCATTTAATATTTTCACCAGCAAATAACCCCCCCATTCCCATATTATAATAGCCTAGGAAAAACGGGTTAAAATGCTAATTGCAAAACATAAATAATAATTAATGCTAATACATTGCATGCTAAATATGGAAAATTCAAAAGCATTGCCATTAAATATATTATTAAAAGAATTCGCAAAAAAAAAGCTGGCCAAAAATAGGGAAAAAAGTGCAAATGTTATAGAAAATCGGTGTTTATTGCTAGCATTTTTTTATTCGGGAACCGGGGGCATACTTTTTTAAAGTTCAAGCAATAGGATTTAATTTAGCAATGCCGTCCGGAGACATTGATTTGGAGGCCATTAAGAAATGGTTAAATTAAAAGATGCAAAAAGCCAACGAAAAGCAGCGTTATTAAATCATTAAGCCCAAAAAATCCAAAAAACCAAATCCGTGATTATGCCGCATAGGTTGGGTTAAGCATTTAAAAGGGTTTAATCAGGAGGAATTGCAAGCATTAGTTGCACCTATAAAAAACAATAAGCTAAAGTTGGAAATGTTATGCAAAGCATTTAATTGGTTAATTCAAAATGCATAATATTATTATGTTTGAAAGGTAATAGGGCTTGAGGCGTTATTTGAAGCAAATAAAAAGGAAGTGGATAAAAAGGTCCAAATGCCGTTTAATAGCTAGATGAATATTATTATTATGATGCGATATATGGAGGTATGCCAGTAATTGATATATTATATATTCCGCTTAAGAAACATTGAGCCCAAAAAGCGGCCGGCGTACAAATTAATGGAAAGGCAGCAGATGATCATTAATAATATGTGGATAAATGTTAAAAAGTTTGTGTAATAAAAGAAGAAGCAAAAGGGGGATTTAAAAAAAGGGAAAAAGAAGGAATCGAATAAGGAAATTAAATGAATGGGCCGGATTTAGCGGCAAATTTTATGATTATGAATTGTATTATTAAATCAGCTATTGCAAAACAATGAGTATAAAAGTATGTTAATTAATGGATTGGCCATTTTGGGAATGCGAGAAGACAATGGGTGGTTGGATGCTGAGGATTATATACTCAAATATTTGGCCGTAATTAAATTGGTTTGGTTAATGGTGGTTTAAGAAGCGTACAAGCGGCAATGGGAAGCTATTGCATAATACAAAAAGCGTGATTTAAATTTAGCAAAAGCCAAAAAAAAAGCATTAAGCTATTATATTTTAACCTAAGATTTAATTTATTTGTTTATAATCATGGCCTATAATAGCAAAAATCCTAAGCTAATGCAATAATTATATTATAATTGGTTATATGGTTTTAAGATTTGGTATACCATTATTGCCAAAAAAAAGATTTAATGGATTGGGGATAATATTTTATATATTAAAATCTGATTTAGCATAAGCCAATTTCAAGGTATGATTTATGGGTTAATTGAGGAAGCAAAAGAGGAATTGTTTAAGAAATTGATGGTAGTATGGGTAAATGAAAACCAAGAAATGGATGTGAAGCAGGTGCTATTAATCTATTGGAATAAAATGATAAACCAGCTATTCAAGACCCGGGTGGGGTGATTGTTTTTAAATAATAAGCGGAATCAGTTCGCAGCATGCAAGCAGTAGTAATTATATAAAAAGATGTATAAGGAGGAGCAGTTGAGAAGGCAGTTTATTAATAATGCAGGGAGGTTAAAAAGGGAAGCCGTAATTGCGTATTAGCATTATATGAAGCAATTCCAAGAGTTATTGTGGGTTTTGATGCATTTATGCAATGGTCAGCTAGCCAAAGCATTGAAGTTATTAAGAATGCGATGAAAAAATACGGCGTATAATAAAATACAAAACATTTTTATTAAAAAGGGTTTAATTGCGTTTATGGCTATATATCATAAGGGGTATTAAAGTAATGAAAATATTAAAATTATGCACTAATATTTATCTTAAGAAATTGAGGAGTTATTGATATATTATTTGTGATTAATATTGCTGTTTTGGGAAAAGTTGCAATTTTAGGTGACGGGAAAACCAAGCAGCAGTTTATTTTTATGGGAAAATAGCCAAAAGAAGAAACATTGGCAATGGACAGGCCCAAAGCGGAAGCGGCAGGATTTCAAAAAAAAAAAAAAATTAAAAAAATAAGGGCAAAAGCAAAAGCAAGGACTAAATGGGTTAAAAAAGATTATTAGCCCAATGGCAATTTTATTTATAAACATTGAAACAAGCTTAAAAGATTTTAAAAAAAGCAAGATTAAAATTTATGAATGTGAATGGGTTTGGTATTGCAAATTATTGCCAAATTGCTATTGCTATATTATGCTGGTATTATCGCAAAAATTAATTTAAGAATAAGAAGATTAAGTTAGAAAAAGGTGATGGATGAAATAAAAATAATGCAAATGAGGACAATTTATGGGATTTGCAAGCTAATCACGGGACTCATATTGCAGGCATGATTTATGCTTAGGAATTAATAAAAAGGGACAATTTTATTATTAGCCGCTATAAGAAGTTTTGCCGCGTTAGCTACATATGGCATTGTTTTTTGAGGTTTTCATTAGCATATTAAGGCGTTGGGATAAGTGGGAAAGCCAAAAGAAAGCGGCAGGTATATAAAAAAGAAATGCAGGATGCATAAATGGCCTGATGAAAGCAATTATAAGGTATTAATATTTATGCGAAATTAAAAAAGATATTAGGGAGCAAGGCTTGGTTTCGTGGATTGCAGGAGCCCATGGTGAAAGCCATTATGAAGCATCAAAGCCCCATTTTAAGCGTAATGGCAATGGGGGTTGGGAAGACATTATTGTTTTAATTATTAGCAAAAAGTATGCATTCCAGCATCATTATTGTTATTAGCCCATTGGTTTTATTATAAAAGCATATAATGGAATAATGTTAGCAATTAGGCATTTTATATGTGAAATGGGATCTCAGGCAATGCTATTCCCCTAGCCAAATTATTATTATTACCTCAGAGTTAGCCATTAGCAAAATATTTGGGACATTTTTGGATCAATTGCAAAGATTGCATTAATTGAATTGGTTTGTATTTAATGAATATTATATGGTTTTAAATAGCACCCCCAAATTCTATTCAAAAATGAGGCAATTAAGCAAGTTAATAAAAAGGGAAATGCAGATAATTTATTTGATGGCGATATTATTATTATATGCTAAGCTAGAATTTATAAATATTATAAAGATTTGGGCTAAAGACATTTATATATTCCAAGCACCCATTAGCTGCCTTAATATTGCATATTCCGCAATTGAATATAAAAAGGATAAGTTTAGGAAAGGGGATATTGCAGCCGTTTGCAAGTTGATGAATAAAAAATTAAAAAAATATGCTGCACCAGCCAAAATCATTATATACAGCAGCAGCATTATTATCACCTAAAAGGTAAGTAATGCATTAAATTGCTATGCATATTATTAAGATATAGGTAATGCAGCAATTAAAAACAAAATCCAAAAGGCATAAGAAAATTTAAATAAACATATTATTATTGCCATTAATGCATTTGGATTAAGCATTAACCAGCCCAATGTTTGGGTAGTGATTCATATTAGGCCTATTTATTAATTGCGGAATTATGATTAAGAAAATGAATAAGGCGAGCGGGATAGGTTAAGAAATTAAGCCATTATTATAATGCTTATTGAAAAGCAAGAGGCATTGCAAAAGTTGCATAAGCAGGCGCAAAGATAATTGCCTAAGTTTTATATTATTATAATGGCAAAAGAGAAGGAGAAAATTAAGAAAAAAAAGGTTAAGCGATTTATAAGTAATGCCAAATGCTGGCGGATTTATTTAAATTAAAAAATGAATGAGAGGATTAATTAGGTGAAATGTAAGAATAAGAAAAAGCATTGCAATATATATTGCAAGAGTAATGCCATAATAAAAGCATTAAAGGCAAAGCGGCAAGCATATATTGAAGAAGCCTGGAAGGAGCAGGAAAAGCAAAGCCAATTAATGAATAATGCTATTAATATCCCATTCAGCAGCATTTAAGTTGCCGATGTCCTTATAAACAAATTTAATAATAGCAATAATCCATTTCCCAATTTACTCCCAACATATTCATAAAGCAGCATTGTGAGTTTTGATCAAAGATTTGCGGCAAATCCAATAAATTTAGCAAAACGGAAAGAGTTCCAATCCCAATAAATCCAGCGGCAACAGCAATAATTGCAAGTTCAAGCACATTATTAGCAAAAAGGCCATAACATATGAGATTTAAAAAATTGATTAAATATATGGATTAGCAAATATTCATTATGTTATGTTTGAAAATGTAACGGCCATTAGGTTAATATTCGGCATACATTTGAAAAGTACATAAATAAAAAGCATAAATTAGTTTGCAAAAAAATCCAGGCATTATAAAGCGTTCATTTCCAAGCATATGCCAATTATTATAATTGCAAAATTACCTAGCAAATTTATATGCAATAAAAGGAGATTTATAAAAGGGACCGGAAGTTTTAGCAAATTCCGGGGGAAATATATTAATACAAAGGAATTATTCAATCAATTATTGCAGCAATTTTAGTTGCAAGGCCATTCAAGGTGTTAAATCAAAAGGTTTGGTCATATATGCAAGCAAGAGGTATTTGGGGATTGAACGAGTGGTTAGACCAAAAGGAAAAAGCAGAAGTTAAAAAAGGAATATTAAAATAATTTAGCGAAAAGATTATTTGGGGGATCATAAAAGCCAGTGTTTTATTATAGGTGTTTTATTAATTAACGGTTGGGTTAGAAGAATGGAAAAGGTTTTAAGGGAATAGGCATATAAAAGAGCATATCAAAATCAAGGCGTTTTTTAAAAAAGGAGACGGCGTAATAAATTTTGAAAGGTATTTATTAAAAAATTAAGGATCCGGGCCAAAGCCGTTAGCGCGAGGCAAGGGAAAAAAAGAGGATAATAAGGGTTAATAATAATTAATAATTAAAAAAAGGGAGGATAATTCAAGAAAAGAGTAGTATTTAAATAAATAGGGTTGATTATAATATCAAGTAAAATATAAAGAAAAAGAAGTAGGGAATAATTAATAAATGAGTAAAAAAAGTAAAAGTTAGAAATAGAATGAACAAGAGTTATAAAATATAATTAAAAAGAAAAGGAAAAGAGATAAGGAAATAAGTAAAGTTAAAAAAAAATAATAAAAAAGTAAGAAGGAGAGTTATAATAAGATATTGAGTATGGAATAAAATAAGAAATATAATAAGAAATAAAGAGAATAAGGATTAATTTTGGAAAAAATAGAAAGATTAAAAAGTAATTTAAGGTTTTGAGGTTATATTGATATGTATATTTAAAATTACAGTTTTAATTATTATACAAGCAAATAAAAGTAATTAAAAAATAAGAGTTAAAGTAAAATAGAAATGAATAATAAATAGAATTATTAAAATTGTAAAGAAAAGATAATTAAGGATGAGAAAATTAGGGTTAGGAAAAAGGAATAAATAAAGATTTGGGTTATATAAATTGAAATGAAAAAGGTATTATTATAATTATTTTAATTTCAATATAAAGATAATTTTTTGGGTTTTTAGGGGTTTTTAGGGTTAGGGTTTAAAGGTTTGGGTTTGATTTGTTTCTAACTAAGCTATCTTGCCACTGGTGTTTTTCCTCTCTCTTTAATTACAGTACAAAATATTCTGAATATATAAGGTAATATAGGAAATAAATAACAAATGACCCTGAAAGGGTAGGTGAGGTGTGAAAGGGTAGGTAAGATGTGAAAGGGTAAGCGAAGTGTGCTAAAGGATATATGGAGTATAACATGTGCCATAGGGTAGGCTAGGTGTGGTATATGCCTGAAGGGTAGGCTAAGTGTGAAGAAGGGTAGGTGAGGTGTGGTGTATGCCAAAGGGTAGGCTAGGTGTGGTATATGCCTGAAGGGTAGGCTGAGTGTGAAGAAGGGTTAGGGTTTAAAGGTTTGGGTTTGATTTGTTTCTAACTAAGCTATCTTGCCACTGGTGTTTTTCCTCTCTCTTTAATTACAGTACAAAATATTCTGAATATATAAGGTAATATAGGAAATAAATAACAAATGACCCTGAAAGGGTAGGTGAGGTGTGAAAGGGTAGGTAAGATGTGAAAGGGTAAGCGAAGTGTGCTAAAGGATATATGGAGTATAACATGTGCCATAGGGTAGGCTAGGTGTGGTATATGCCTGAAGGGTAGGCTAAGTGTGAAGAAGGGTAGGTGAGGTGTGGTGTATGCCAAAGGGTAGGCTGAGTGTGAAGGAGGGTAGGTGAGGTGTGGTGTGTGCCTAAGGGTAGGCTGAGTGTATAAAGGGTAAGGTGTGGTGTATACTGAGGGTAGGCTAGTTGTGTGCTGTAATTGAGGTGGCTGCTATACCTCTAGCCTGAGTGAGGGTTATAGCGATATAGCTGTCTAGCCATTTAGCCTTGCTAGGTCCTAATAGGCCCTGAAGGGCCTTATAGGCTTTCGCTGTCTCCTTCTCCATAAGGCCCCCTGCTGAAATGATTATAGGGTGAAAGGCAGCGCCTAATTCCCTATATTTCCGATTCTTTTCAGCGGCTGCTTCAGTGAGTGTAGCGTAGGCTTCTTCGCGAGCTGAATCCTTATTAATAGCGACGATCTGTACGTCGTAGTAGTGCCTAGAGGTCCCTAAAAGCACTGAAAAATCGGGCCGGCGGCTATTCTCAGGGGCTGAAGGTGCTGTAGACGCTGTAAATACAGGCCTAGGTTCAGACTCCACCTTTAGGTCTTCCCGGCTAGAAAGGGTAGTGATAAATGCACGGGTAACCTGGTTGTGGCGTATAATCCAGCGGCGTTCAGCACCTCTACAGGTGTCTTCGTGGCCTATTTCGGGGTAGGCGCCACAGGTTGTACAGGGGGAGATCGGGGCCTTTACAGGGAGTAGAAGCCTAGCTCTTAGAGCTTCAGTGACGATCGAGTCCGCTAAAAGGTTGTGTTTTTGCGTGGGCAGGACTCTAAGCCAGTGGCGGCCTAAGTAACTAGCGTTCTCTAGTTTAGCTTTCAAGGTTGGTTTTGATAGGGTAGGTAAGAGCCTCTCCTCTAGGCTCTTATTGGTACTGGCGTACACTTCTTGGGCTGTTGGTGTAGGGCGGCCGGGCGGTTCAGGGAAGAGGATAGGGCATATAGCCTGAAGAATAGGCCTAGAGGCCTCTTTTGCGGCCCTATAAAGCCCTGGGGCTAGTAGGGCGTGTTGAGGGATCCCTAGGCCTCCGTCTCTTACTGGAATAGAGAGTAAGGCCTGTCGAATTAGGGTAGTTGTATTCCCTGGCTCCCTGGCGGCTAGAGCCTGAATTGCTTCTTTGATTAGGGTATCAGCCGCTTTCCAGGTGTCTAGGAGGTCTTCAGAGTACAATTGGCGCTGAAGGTGGCGTAGTAGAAGGTGTATACTCCCCCTAAGGAGGAGAAGAGCGTGTTGTTTAGGGAGGTCCTTCAGGGCAGAGAGCGCTGTGGCGAGCTTATCAACTTGAGCCTCTAAGTAGGTCTCGCGGTAGGGTCTAGGGCCTATATAGGTCCCTAAGGCTTTGATTCCTAAGCGTCGGAGTGTTGAAATCGGGAGTTCGGCGCTTTTTGCTTTATTTAGCGCTACCGGGGAGTTGCTAAAGGCTCTGAAAATAGAGGGGAGGATTGGTGTGGTTTCAGGGCTGAGGATGTAAATATCGTCTAAATAGGCGATAATTGTGGTGGTAGATAGGGTGGTTTGCAGGTGCTCTAGCATAGGGCGAATTGCTAAAGAGAAGAGGAGGGGCGCTATAGGGTCTCCTTGACGTACTCCTTCAGCGCTAGCTAGCGTTTGGCCGCTATTAGTTACAAGGATCGATGGTTGATTATAGGCCCATTTGGCGGCTCGATAAAGGGTAGGGGCGTATTTAGCGACTGATGCTGCGATTGTTGTACGGCCTATGCGATTATAGGCGTTTTCGAGGTCTAAGGAGGTGATATATTGAGTGTTTAGGCGATTTGGCCCTGTAATTGCTTCCTCTAGGAGGAAAATTGCCGGTTCGACGCCTCCTACGCTATTTACCCCTAATTGATTAGGTAGTAGCATAGAGGCCCTGAAGGAGGTCGTAAGAATAGCTTTCATAGCTACCTTATAGATTAGGTCCCCCATGGCGATAGGGCGTATACCCCCGTCAGGCTTTTTAAGGCCTATAAGTCGGGAAGCGCATAAGAGGTCCACGCCTGGAGCTGTCCCCTGTCGAATCATATTCGCTAGGTGTGTAAGCGCCCTAAGGACAGGGGAATTAGCGCTTATAAGCGCTATATCAAGCAGTGGACGGGTCCAACCACTAAGACCAGGGGCCTTTTCCCTATTAATTGACAGAATAGCCTCTGTAATGGCTTTTTCAGTGATATGCTGGCCTGGGGAGGGGTTGGCGTTGCCGAAGGGGTTGGTGTTTCCTATAAGGTGCTTTGAATATAGGGTGTTTAGCGTCTCTGGTGTCTCTGGCGCTATAGGCGTAGGGTCAATTAGGGCTTTAGCGGCGCGGCTAATATAGCCCTTCTCTAGGAGTTTTACGGCTCGTTTTGCGGGGGGGTCGTTTGATGGTACAGGGGGCTCATAGGGCTCAAGGGGTGTTGAAGGAATTTCGGGGAGTGTTGTAGGGTAGGCTCTCAGCGTCTTGGCGACCTCTTCCTTCTGTAGGCCTAAGCCTAATACCCTAGGGAGCAGTAAAAAGTCCAATAACTGCTTCTCCCTAGGCTGTCGAAGGAACGCTAAAGCCGCCCTATCAGCTGCCTCTGTAAATAAGGTAGCTTGCCTAGCATGCAGACGCTTTTCCGGGACTGGTATTGTACTATAAGCTAATAGCGTTTGTACAGCAGGCTTTCGTAGGCTTGGGCCTATAGCGTTTGAGTGGTCCAGGGCATATTTGGGGTTTATAGCCGCTGAAGGAGCCTGTGGGCGTAGGGGTCTTGGTGCTGAAGGGGCCTGGGCTTGAGGGGGTATAGGCGCTGAAGTAGCCTGTGGGCGTAGGGGTCTTGGTGCTGAAGGGGCCTGGGGTTTAGGCGCTGAGGAGGCCTGAGGTCGGTGGATTGAGTGCTGAAGGCCAGAGGGTAGGCTAGGTGTGATAGTGTGATTAGGGCGTGTTGCCGCTAAAGCTATAGGCTGTTTTACCCCTGTAGCTTTTGATTTGTTGCGGGGACGGCCTTGAGTGGTGGGGTTAAAGGGTAGGCCAGGTGTGGAGGCAGAGGGTAGGCCAGGTGTGAAAGCAGAGGGTAGGCGAGTTGTAGTGGTTTTGGAGGGTGGGTGAGTTATGGTGTTTTTGGAGGGTAGGTGAGTTGTGAAGGGGCGCTTTTGGCGCTTAGGTGAGGAGAGTGCAGGGGGTGAGGACCCTATAATTATAGGGTTCTCTCGGGAGGTAGGCGCTGGAGTAGGTGAGGCTCCAGGGGGTGTAGGGATTGGAGATAGGCTATTAAACCTAGGGGAGAGGCCTATTCTCGATAATGGTGGGAGGTAAGGGCTGTCGGAGGGTAGGCTAGGTGTGGAGGGTGTTTTTGAGGTAGGGGTAGTTGGTAGAGGGGTTGTTAGGGCATCCCTATAACTCGGCGTAGGGGAGCTAGGCGCTGTAGAGGCCCTGTAGAGGTCGTCGTCTGAGGAGCTGTCTTTGATTATAGGCCCTTTAGGCGATTTAGGGGCTCTTCGCAGGCGAGTTGTAGGGCGTTCTACCCCTGGGGAGGGGGTTCTAGCCTGGCGTTTGCCGGTGATAGGCTTGGGGGGTGTTGTACGCTGTGTTACAGGGGGTGGAGAGCCTGTAATTAGGGCTTGAGCGTAAGTGAGGATTGTACGGGGTACAGGGTGTTGGAGGGTTGTAGGTGCTGAAGGTATAGGGGATTGAGGGGATGTAAGTGTTGAGGGTACAGGAGGTTGAGGGCCTGTAGGTGCTGAAAGTACAGGGGATTGGGTGCCTGTAGGTACTGAGTATATAGGGAGTTGAGGGCTTGGTGGTGGAGGGGGTGGCCTGGCGTTTCGGGGGCCTGTATAGGCTGGTGGAGACACGAATTGGGCGGCTGTGAGTGCTGAAGGAGTAGGGTATTGGGGGCTTGAGAGGCCTAGGGCGGCTCTAGCTTTAGGGGTAGCTGCCCTAAAAGGAGCTAAGAGCTGAGGGAAAGAGACTATAGGGCAAGGAGGGCCTGTAGAATCGTCGATTTCAGCGTTTGAGAGTGCTGAAGGTGATGCAGGGGGGCCTGAGGTGTGGATTCGATGCTGAGTTGACACCTTGGAATTGCCTGTAATACCGTGTATTTTAGCGCTATGGGTCTTAACTCCATGGGCTCCTTTACACGCTGTAGCGCAGTGAGGACAGGGAATTAGCCCTATAGGCTGTAATTGAAGCTCTGTAAAAGTGTCAATAGGGTGTCTTTTACGAATATGATCAAGAATATCGCTATATTCGTTAAGGCAGGTAGGGCATTTGAAAGGCATGGTTTAGGGGGGTAGGGGGAATAGGAAAGGTAAAAGAAAGAAACTCAAGGAGTGTAAGCTTAAGGGAGTGCTAAAATAGGCGTGATAGCCTAAGGGAGTGCTGAGGGAAATGCAAAAGGGTAGGTGAAGTGTGAGAGGCGTAGCGTAGGTGTGGCGTAGGGTAAGTGAGGTGTGAGAGGCGTAAGATAGGTGTGGCGTAGGGTAAGTGAGGTATAAGAGGCGTAAGGTAGGTGTGGCGTAGGGTAAGTGAGGTGTGAGAGGCGTAGCGTAGGTGTGGCGTAGGGTAAGTGAGGTGTGAGAGGCGTAAGGTAGGTGTGGCGTAGGGTAAGTGAGGTGTGAGAGGCGTAAGGTAGGTGTGGCGTAGGGTAAGTGAGGTGTGAGAGGCGTAAGGTAGGTGTGGCGTAGGGTAAGTGAGGTGTGAGAAGTATAAAAGAGGTAGTGAAATAGGTAGTAAGAGAGATGAGGTAGTAATGAGAGAGATGATAAAAAAAGTAATAAAAAAGAAGGGAATAGCCTATATATAACCTAATCTTTGACCCTAAACCTGACCCTAAGCCTGACCCTAAGCTTAATTATTAATTGCCGAAAACCCGAAAACCCGAAAGCCCGAAAGTTTAAAAGCCTAAAAATTTAAATATCAAAAGCTTAAACCTTAAGGTTTAAAGGCGCGAAAACCCGAAAGCGCGAAAGCCTAAAAGCACGAAAACCCGAAAGCGCGAAAGCCTAATTAAAACCCCAATTCCAACGTTATATATTAACCCTATCCCTCACCCTAACTATGACCCTATCCCTCACCCTATCCCTCACCCTAACTATATTATAGGGAATATTATAGGGCTGCGCCCTGCACGGCTTCGCCGTAAATTACATGCGTTATACCTTAATATTAGGTATATTGACCCTATCCCCGACCCTATCCCTCACCCTATCCCTCACCCTAACTATATTATAGGGCTGCGCCCTGCACGGCTTCGCCGTAAATTACAGGCGTTATACCTTAATATTAGGTATATTGACCCTATCCCCGACCCTATCCCTCACCCTATCCCTCACCCTAACTATATTATAGGGCTGCGCCCTGCACGGCTTCGCCGTAAATTACAGGCGTTATACCTTAATATTAGGTATATTGACCCTATCCCCGACCCTATCCCTCACCCTATCCCTCACCCTAACTATATTATAGGGAATATTAAAAGGGATATTAAAAGGGATATTAAAGGGGATATTATAGGGCTTCGCCCCGCAGGGTCCGGGTTAGGGTTAGGGTTTAAAGGTTTGGGTTAGGGTTAGGGTTAGGGTTAGGTTAGGGTTAGGGTTAGGGTTAGGG